>BTHU01000001.1:40904865-41617365 GCA_036184795.1 Tokudaia tokunoshimensis
ACTCATTAAAAAAAAATAGTGCCGGGCAGTGGTGGCGCGTGCCTTTAATCCTAGCACTTGGGAGGCAGAGGCAGGTGGATTTCTGAGTTCGAGGCCAGCCTGGTCTACAGAGCGAGTTCCAGGACAGCCAGGGCTACACAGAGAAACCCTGTCTCAAAAACCAAAAAAAAAAAAAAAACAAAAAAAAAAAATAGTGCTTCTTTAAAAAAAGTCTTGGCGAGGCTGGCTGGCTGTAAGAATGTCTTAGGAATAACTTGGGTGAATGCAGCTGCTTAATGAAGAAAGTGACCACGATGTGTAAAAATCTGCCACAACTGCAATCAGACTGGCCCCTGGAATTCCTAGTTACATAAATAGCCAGATTTCTTGTTCTGTACAGTGTTAACTCCCTCTGATTCCTCTCTTGCTAGAAATTAATGAGAGTGATAATCCTGGTAGACCCTTTACCCTCCAGGAATGCAGCTCCTGCCCCTAGGGTTGACAGTCACACTCCAGTACCATTTCCAGTTTCCAATACAGGGCCAACATTTCGGGTCAAATGCTTGCTTAATGAACCGAGAGTAGGCAGGGCTAACCAGCAAGGACAAGGGGCCCCCAGGACCCCGTGAGCAAGCATCTGCGAGAGTCTCAAGTTATTCTCCTAACTGAACACTCTGCCTTTCCGTCAGTAAACACTTTTTAGTATCTATGTGAGCAAAGTAAGGAGACAGGGATGAGTAAGACGCTCTGGCCTCAGCCTTGAAGGAACTCGATTTACAGATAAGTCCGATAGGAAAAAAAAATCGCTGCCAGCCGTGATAAGACACAGGCAAAACCTAGAAACCTGGTTCTTAGGGGAACTGTGGAAGTCAAAAGCAGGGGGTGGGGTTCGTGAGGGAGCAAGTTAGAAGGAGTAGAGCTCCCTTAACAAGAAGGATTGTTGGCATAGGAATTGCTGTCCAAGCATGATTTTACTTAGCCTTCCTTTAATTATGTTACTCTTAGAGAAATCACTTGAGTATTTTGCAAGTTACAAAGCACTGGCCTCTCTTAACACACAGTAAGACAAGGTGGCTCACTGGGTAAAGGAGCTTGCTGCCAAGGCTGACGATCTTAGTTCTATCCCAGAAACCCACAGTGTGGAAGCAGAGAACTGACTCTTGAAAGCTGTCCTCTGACTTCTACATGTTTTCCCTGACATGTATGCTGTGGCAAGCATATGCACCTCCCCCCGCTCTCTCTCTAAATGTTTTTCTTTTAAAAATCATACAAAGAATACAAAGCAACACTAAATGTCCTTAGGCATTTAAAAAAAAAAACATTTGGGCCAGGTGTGGAGGTGCACACCTTTGATCCCAGCATTTAGGAGGCAGAGTTACAGTCAAAGTCAGGGGATTTCTGTGAGTTTAAGGCCAGTTGGTCTACAGAGTTTCAGGACTGTCAGGGCTACATAGTGAGACTTTCAAAAAAAAAAAAAACCAGAAAAAAGAAATATTTATATGCAAAAATTGGAAATCATTAGGAAACAGGTATTGTATATCTTTTTTTTAAGTTAAAATTCCTTAATTCTTTATTTCTGGTACCATCACCACAATTTACAGGGCAATATACCTCATGTAATGAAAAGAAATAGAAAAAGACAAAGCTACAACAGATAAAAGAGCTCAGGAATGTACATCTAATTGACACTACACTGCATTACTCAATAGCTGCACTTTTTGCAAACTGTGGCTATGACAGTCCTGAACAGGAAGGGTTTCCTGTTTAAGCTGCAGTGACTTTTCTGACTATGGATCATCGTTCCTTCTGTAGCAGATTTTTACAGTTCCTCTAATGCATTTGGGAAGACTGTCTCAAAGTAGCCTGCAGCTTTCCTGACAACTCCTCGTTCTCTCTCCTGCTAAGAATGTAGCTGTTTCTGCTTTATTTTAAAACCTTCTGCTACCATATCCACCATGTTCACCTCCAGATCCATAGCCACCACCATAGGGACCACCTGAGCGTCTTCCACCAACACTGCCACCCATCACGGGTCCATAATTTGATTGATGCTGTCCACTATAATTTCCAATGTCATTATAGTTCCCACCACCAGAGTTACCTCCACCAAAATTTCCTCCTTCTTTGTAACCATTATATTCTCCTCCACCACCACCAGATCCACCGCCTTGGTCTCCATATCCTGGTCCACCACCTCCATAACCTTCCTGCTACTGTAACCAGGACCACCACCACAGTTGCCACCATCACCTCCAAATCCATTATATCCACCATCACCACCTCCATAACTACCTCTGCTGCCGCCACCTCCACCACCATAGCCTCCTCTTCCACCAAAGTTTCCTCCACGACCGAAGTTTCCTCCATCACTTCCAAAGTTTCCTCTACCACCTCCAAAGTTTCCTCCACGACCCATGAAGTTGCCAGATCCACCTCCATGACCTCTCTGTGATCCAGCAGACTGCATCTCTTGTTTAGAAAGGGCCTTTTTCGAATTGTGTTCGCAGCCTTCGCCGCGCCACCGCAGCTCTCCAACGCCAGCTCCGCCTCTCGCTTGCCGAGCTCCAGCCGAAGGAGAAGGGGGGTAAGTAAGGAGGTGCCCATACCATGGCTCGTACAAAGCAGACTGCCCGCAAATCCACCGGTGGTAAAGCACCCAGGAAACAACTGGCTACAAAAGCCGCTTGCAAGAGTGCGCCCTCTACTGGAGGGGTGAAGAAACCTCATCGTTACAGGCCTGGTACTGTGGCCCTCCGTGAAATCAGGCGCTATCAGATGTCCACTGAACTTCTGATTCGCAAGCTTCCCTTTCAGCGTCTGGTGCGAGAAATTGCTCAGGACTTCAAAACAGATCTGCGCTTCCAGAGTGCAGCTATTGGTGCTTTGCAGGAGGCAAGTGAGGCCTATCTGGTTGGCCTTTTTGAAGATACCAACCTGTGTGCTATCCATGCCAAACGTGTAACAATTATGCCAAAAGACATCCAGCTAGCACGCCGCATACGCGGAGAGCGTGCTTAAGAGTCCACTATGAGGGGAAACATTTCATTCTCAAAAAAAATTTTTTTTCCTCTTCTTCCTGTTATCAGTAGTTCTGAATGTTAGATATTTTTTCCATGGGGTCAAAGGTACCTAAGTATATGATTGCGAGTGGAAACATAGGGGACAGAATCAGGTATTGGCAGTTTCTCCACGTTCATTTGTGTGTGAATTTTTAATATAAATGCAAGATGTAAAGCATTAATGCAAGCAAAATGTTTCAGTGAACACATTTCAACAGTTCAACTTTATAACAATTATAAATAAACCTGTTAAAATTTTCTGGAAAAAAAAAAAAAGAAAGGGCCTTTTTCACTTCACAATTGTGCCCACTGATAGTGTGGTATTTCTGAACAACAATTTTATCAACTGTGTCATGATCATCAAAAGTTACAAAAGCAAATCCTCTCTCTTCCCCACTCTGCCTGTCTTCCATAACTCCTATGGTTTCCATCTTGCCATACTTTTCAAAGTAGTCTCTCAGATTATATTCTTCTGTATCCTCCTTAATACTACCGACACAAATTTTCTTCACCGTTAAATGGGCACCAGGCTTTACAGAATCCTCTCTAGAAACAGCTCTCTTTGGTTCCACTGCACGCCCATCAACCTTGTGTGGGCGGAGCACACATTGCATCATCCACGTCTTCAAGAGTAGGTCAAAAACCCAAAGCCTCTGGAACACTTTGTTTGGGGATCTCACATTACTACACAGTCTACAAGTGTGCCCCAATTCTCAAAATGTTCTCTTAAGCTATCATCTGTGATTTCAAAGCTCAGACCACCAATAAACAGCGTCCTCAGGCAGGGGCAACTGGGAGGCGGTTTTACCTCCATTTTGAGACCAGACTCACCTCTTCCAACTTGAGTTCAATATGGGATCAAGAGGAAGAGGCAGGGCTAGTAATCATGTGGTGTGCTATCTGGGCGGTATTGTACATCTTAATATCCTATTTCTACTGATTACTCTAACCAGACTTTGGGGAAGCACTGAGTATTTTTCCCACCCAGTTGTTTATAGATAAAAATATAAGAACCAAAATCATACTAACCCAGGTCCCTCCTCAGAAAAAAGAAATATTTCCTAAAGCCAACATAAGTTTTCATCTACTTTTCTGTAAATGCGTGAAACTGTTCTTGATCTTTTCCCCCCTTTTTGCATTTTTCTGAAAATCCACTCAGATCAATTCTTTTTTTTTTTAGACAAATAAATGTTATTTTACCAACAGTGATGTTTATGGGTTATAGTTTCAGTCATGTGAATCCTCTCTCTTGGCTGCTATTGTTTTATAAATCCCACTGTCTTGGATCAAGATCTGAAGGTTGCAGACATATCATGAAGATTTTATTCTTTTGTTGGTCTGAATTCAAAAGCCAGACTTAGACATAAAGTGTCAGCAACTGTCACTCTGATTCTCCAGCTAGTGAACCCTATGCCACCTATGTCTCTCTCAGGCGTGTCTGCTGTTACTTCTTCCAGGAATCTCATAAAGCAAGGCAGGGCTGGTCTATTTTCATGTGAACTCAATCCTTTCATTTAGGTACCATTCAGTGATCTGGTGATCTAGTGATCCAGTGATCCGGTGATCACTGAAGAGCACTTTGAAGCCTTCCTCACTATTAAGTGATTCCCACTGGTGTTCCAAGCCCAGGATCAAGGATTTAGGGGTACAGGGATAAGCACACCCTGGGCTCAGCAATTCCCAGCACATGTGAAAAGAGCCATGGGCAAAATCAAAATGCCCCAAGACCAGACCAGTTCTAGGTTCTCCTGACACTTGAAAGTCCAGTGCATGATCACACACTGTGACAGCGTGTGTGTGCCCAGGAGGGACTCCTGTTGGGTGTGTGAATTTGTACAAAGTAGAAACTTGTATCCCAGAAGTATCAGTTGATAGTCTCCTGAAGAACATCTAGTGATTATTCAAACCTGTTTGTTAAACTCAACATATGCATGGCCAGGAGGAAAATATAGAGGAAAGTGCTCCGCAGATCTCGTGTACTTCAAGCTCTTCTATCTGGAAACATGAGTATATTCCACGGCTCTGCACAAACACTTCCCTGTCGGATATTCTTCCCAAGTCATGCAGGGCATATGAACTGCAACCCTGGTGGGCAGAGTAGGAGTGACTGGGAGACTGGATACAGTGAACAGAGGTAGACTGGGTGACACGAAAGTATGCAAGGGTGGTGAGAGCCAGATTCCTCACTCCTGGAATCGTACCAGGAAGGTAAGAGAGCTAGAAAGGGGTCCCGAGGCAAAGAATTGATATGAGCATCAGTGAGGATATAAGGCCATCAAGTGCATACGCACTCTAGTGTGTGGACATAAGGCACACTCGCTCACACAGGTGCACACAGGTGCACACACTCACACAGGTGCACACGATCACACATACATGCACACACAGGTGCACACATGCACACACTCAGACAGTGAACACATGCTCTCTCTCTTGTTCTCTCAAACACACACACACACAGGCAAATATACACACCCTCACATCCACAAATCAATTCAATTTATATACATATATATGTTCATAAATGAAGGTAAGATAAACAGATGAGGGAATCTTTCCTTTCGCACACAGTAGTAGTAGAAAGAAAGAAATGGAGGTAAAGTCACAATTTGGGAGTCACATCAGGAGGTGCTCACTGAGGCAGCGGTATCTCTGAGGCTGAGACTTGAGTACGGAAGTCTAGTCTTAGAGCAGCAGTTCTCAACCTGAGGGTCACACCTCACATATCCCATGTGTATTTACATTACGATTCATAACAGCAGCAAAATTACAGTTATGTAGTAGCAGTGAAATAATTTTACGGCTAGGGGTCACCACACATGAGGAACTGTATTGACGGGTCGCAGCATTAGGAAGGTTGAGAATAGCTGCTTTAAGACTCTCTCTCTCTCTATGAAATTGTCTTCAGTTAGTGGAGGAAGCACAATGAACTAAAGGGGAGAGAGGGAACAGACATAAAACAACCAGCCCAGCGCAGTGACAACTGCCTGGCAGATGCAGGAGTTCACATGCTACCTGACCTGACCTTAGACACCCCGAGAAGCGCACCAGCTCCTGGGGTATTTCTGCTGAGGAATACTGTACAGACACAGTGAGGGTTCTTCCAGACGGTCAAGACATGAAGGGCAGTGTAGAGATGATCGCTGAGGATGGCAAGATGGCTCAGCAGGAAATGAAGCTTGCTACCAAGCCCGATGACAAGATTTCAATCCCCGAATCACATGGTAGAAGGAGGGAGCTGACCTCCCCAAGTTGTCCTTTGGCTTCAACCAGGGCACTGTGGCATGGGCACCCTTCCCCCAGTGCCATTTTTAAAACAGCTGATTGTTATTTCCACTCCCAGTGCCCCAAAGCCTATTGCCACGAGGCCACTTAGTAATTTAGCTACATCTCCTCCTTAGATGGACAAACATTTACACAGAGTGAGCCCTACCGAGCCCTTAACACTACATCAGCTGGTACAAAGCAATCTAGTTTTATTACACCGTTGATGTCATTCATCTTGGAGACTGTGGAGGAAAGTGTACACAGACATTTGACACTGGAAGCTTGGATGACAAGGACACCCAGAGATGAGGGAGGACATGGGACCAATCTGTCCAGACAGACAGATGTGCTCACAGAGCTAAGGGAAAGACAACTGCAGCCATCATGACCATTTGTATTGGGGTCACCTGGCTATGCTTCCCGCAAAGTATATCCATACTTTTTTGATTTTTTAAACTGAACACAATCTGGTCATATTTTGCACAAGTTTTAATTATATACCTCAAACTCACTCATGCAATAAACAGTTTTAATAAAGCCACATATTGTGGGCAGAATTGAAATTATAAGGTCTTTTTAGATTAAAAGTGTCAAGAACATCCTAGTTTCTACTTGGTGGACAGAGTGAACTATCTGTCTACACTACTTAAGACCTGTCAACACTGCTGGCTGACCCACACTTTCTGATTCCTGTGGGAGAATCGTTCTCACAATAACGTGGACCTGGACATATGCAGAGGCCTCAGAAATGTATCTCTGTCATGAAGTGGCATGATACCAACTACAGTTTACCCCTCTTATGGTTTAGCTTCTATGGTCTAGTCTTTAAGGGCTGTATTCATAGGTAGACCAGACACCACCAGTCACCAATGAATGTCTGTTTCCTCCTTCCTGAGTCATAGAGTCTATTAGCCCCACCGGCCCTGTGCAACTAAAAACTGG
Organism: Tokudaia tokunoshimensis; assembly: GCA_036184795.1. Classification (NCBI taxonomy): domain Eukaryota; kingdom Metazoa; phylum Chordata; class Mammalia; order Rodentia; family Muridae; genus Tokudaia; species Tokudaia tokunoshimensis. The sequence continues at coordinate 40,912,113 of BTHU01000001.1, forward strand.
CATCTCTACACCCTTACTTAGAACAGGAAATGGCAACATGGCATCCATCTTGCCAGGGTGATAGGGAATCATTCCCGGGGGGGAGGGGAGTAATCTCTAAAAAGACGAGTGAAGTCTAACTGGAAGAAACTCTCCCATCCTTTTTACATTGCTCCTCCATGCTAAAAATAAAAAATGTGAGGACATTAACCTGACAACTACCTTGAGATCAGAATCTGAATGAGAACCCAGGCCTACATAATGAAGGGATTGCGGGGCCTAGGTTGTGTCAACCCTGGGCTGTGCCAACCCTAGACTGCCTACCCCAGTCTCCCTGCTAGATGAGGAAACACTTGCTAGCTTACCTCAAGTGGTCAGTGCTCCATCAGCCAACAACACTCAGACCTGAGCAATATCCATGTGTCCCCATTCCAGGCAGATGGAGGCTGGAGAGATGGATCCGCAGTACGGAGTACTAGCTGCTCTTCCAGAGGACCTGGGTTCAATTTCCAGCACTCACATAGCAGCTCACAACTATCTATAACTCCAGCTCCAGGGGATCTGACACCCTCACACAGACAGACATACATACAGGCAGAACACTGATGCACCCAAAAGAGATTAATAAATCTTCAAACAAACAAAACAAAACAAAAAAGATTAGTGCAGGTATTAGCCACAGATTTTCAGGCTTTTCTTTTGGTCAAAGGACCAAGGTTAAAAAAAAAACAAAACAAAACAAACAAACAAACAAAAAAACCAAAAATCAGCCACTGGCTGATCTAGAAAATGGCCACTGAGATTGGAAGGGGAACTGAGAACTGGGAAGGAGACCTTTCTGTAGTGTGAGGGCCAGAGAGCTGTCAAGTCCTCCTACAGCTTCTAAGCAGACAGAGCTGTGCCAAGGACTATAAGAAAGTGCAAATGGCCCACCAGCCCTGAAACACCCAGCACTGACCGTCTAGAACACGAGATACTGAATGTCCTTATTATTGGGAAGGTTTGAGTCAGCGTTCTGCTAACTGGAAGCAGGGTGTTCACACTATCTAAAAAACGTGAGACGCCTGGTCCACTCTGAGGACAAAAGCTGCCCCAATCACCTCTCCTACATGCACCCCCAGCCCTGGAAATGCTACCCTACCTCTCCTGCCCCTACCACCTCCGTCTCCACCATCTCTCCCAACACCCGAGTACTCTCCCTTTATCACCTTCAACACCTATGCTCTCCCACCACTTCTGCCTTTTACATCACCACTACAGTCCACCACCACCACCTTTTCTATTGCAAAACCACCCAGTACCTCTGCCTCTGCTACCTCCATCTCTTTCGTCGTTAACGCTCCAACTCCATCTTCGCCACGAACAACTGCTCTCCATCCAACACCATTGCCACCTGCACCCTGCCATTCTAATCCCATCGCCATCAGCAGCACATGCTCAACACAGCACTCTCATGGACGGCATCCACCCTCATTACCTCCTCCACCAAAGCACTCCACGCCCATCATTACCAACTGCTACTACTATCACCAAAGCAAGCCACCTCCGCCACCTTTTCCACCAACACTTCTCCAGCCTCCATCTCTGCCACACCCAGAACATCCACTCTGCCTCCTTCCCTGCACCACCTTTGTGGTTCCCCGTCTCCCTCCATTGATAGCCTCCATTTCCACGTCCACCACATTCTATTTCCACCACTGCCCCTTCCATACCCACCCACACCAAGACACTCCCCTACTGCTTTCAGCTTGTCCACCAATCCAACACCTTCCCTCCTCCTCATCAACACTTTCTCCTGCATCTCTACCATCACCATGACAATCTACCTCCAATTCTTTTACTACCAAACAGCTCTGTCCCTATGATAGCATACCGTCTTAGTTAGGGTTTCCATTGCTGCGACAAAATACTATGATGACTATAAAGGAAGCTGGAGAGGAAACGGTTTATTTAGCTTACACTTACTTCCACATTGCTGTTCACCAGGGAAGGAAGTCAGGACAGGAACTCACACAGGGCAGGAACCTGGAGGCAGGAGCTGATGCAGAGGCCATGGAGGAATGCTGCTTACTGGCTTGCTCCCCATGACTTGCTCACCCTGTTTTCTTAGAGAACCTAAAGACCACCAGCCCAGGGATGGCACCACCCACTATAGACTGGGCCCTCTCCCATTAATCACTAGTTGAGAAAATGCCTTTCAATGGAATCTCATGGAGGCATTTCCTCAACTGAGGCTCCTTCCTCTGTGATGACTCTTGCTTGTGTCATGGTGACACACAAACCATCCAGGATACATACAAGACTGCTTTAGTCTCCTCTACTACCAAAGCTGTCCACCTGAACCAACATTATCAGTTACATCTCCAGTACAACTTCTGCACCTCCAGTCTATATGGGCTCCCCTCCCCTCATCACCACTGCAACTACATTTCCCTGTACACACCACATCCTCCCGAATGATCCCATCTCTACAGCCTGTTTCCATCGCCATGCCATCGTTGCCGGCATAACCATTGCCACCTGCATTACACTTCCAGCCTCTTCTCCACCACAAAACTGCAAAGATACCATGCTTCCTGCTATGATGATAACAGACAGAACCTCTGAAACTGTAAGCCAGCTCCAATTAAATAAAGGCAATTCCTTTATAACAGCTGCAGTGATCATGGTGTCTCTTTATGCAACAAAGCCCTAAGACACTGTTACCCCCACCCCAGCATCCATGGGATATTGGTTCTAGGCATTCATGGTTGAAACCAAGGATTCACAAGTCCCTTATATAACTGGCATAGCATACCTCATACGCATACACTCCTATACACACTTTAAATCCTCTCTAGACCACTTACTTAATAGGCTAAATGATATATAATCAGCTGTTTACTACATTGTTTCGGTAAGAATGACAAGAAACAGTATATGTGTCTGGGTGTGGTGGTACATGCCTTTTATTCTAATACTTGGATCTCTATGAGTTTGAGACAATCCTAGTATTAGTATACAAAGCAAGTTACAAGCCATCTAAGGTTGTATAGTAAGACTCTATTTCAAAAAAAATTCAAAGAAAAGAAAAGAGAAGGAAGGAAGGAAGGGAAGAAGGAAGGAAGGAAAGGGAACATCTTTGGTAGAGACATGAGTGTTTTTTCAAATACTTCTGATCCACAGTTGGGTGATTTAGAGGAAACCAAATACACAGAGAAGAGAGCTATTTATCACTCTAGCATCCCCAAGGAGAAAAAAAAAAGAACCATGTAGCATTAAACATTGAAGAAGATTCAGATCTAGGAAAAGACATCTACAGAACAAACTTGTTCAGCTCTGGTCTGGCCTGGCAAGATTTTACCAAGTATCTCTGGACTTAGTGTCAAGAACCAGAAAGACTGGGTGGAGTCCAGTCCCCTCAGTGCACCATGGCTATGATCAATTATGCCCCGGGGTTTACAGAGTGAGCTAGAAAGCCAGTCCCATTTAATCCCCACAGAGAAAGCTGAAACAATTGTTTCTCCCCAGGACTGAAATGGCACCAATCAGAGTCTGGGAAGAAGGCCAGCTCTCAGTTGGATTCCAAGGCTTCTGGGCCAGGAACAGGACCTTGAGGCTTCCGTGATAGGGCTCTCCTTCTAGCTACACTTGATGTGTTTTCCAAGCAGAGTTAAGATGTAATTCTTCCTTAGACAGATTTGGAAAAGTTGAACGTCCAATGTAAAATATTGTAGCTTATGAACCTAATTTTTCTTTCTATTTTGTCTGCTTTTTTTTTCTTCAAGACTAGGTTTCTTTGTGTAGCCCTGGCTGTCCTGGATTGCTCTATATACCAGGCTAGTCTAGAACTCATAAATCCTCCTGCCTCTACCTTCTGATTGCTTGAATTAAAGGTATGCACTACCATACTCAGTTTCTGTTTAATCTCAGTAGTAGGTATAGTCAGCCATGTATTTAGTATTTATATAAATCTTTAAAATGGTATCTAGTAAGACAAACTGTTTGCTTTTGTGAATTAGAACACTGATAATGGGGCACCTATAACTATTTCCTAGAATAAGGCTTATCTGCTCCTATCCAGTGGACACTCTCAGAGGTCTTTACCAAGCACCCTCCCTTTAGGATCTGAGGCTTAGAGCCAGGCATCAGCCTCCTCTGCAATAAAGTCCTACACCTTAGGGAAAAGTTTAGTAAGATACGGGATGTGCTAAGAGTGGGTTAAAACATTCCATTCCATTGGAACTCCATCAAGTTCTCTGGACATAAACAACTCCACAGCTTCAGGAAGTCCCTAAAACTTACCAGGTTCACTAAGTTCCTCCCTCCTCAAGCATACGTAAGCTATAAAGACTGTTGAGAGACACTCTCAGACAATACAGCTGCCTAGAAGAGGCTCAGACTAGCCTAAGAGAGACAATCTCCAACCTGTTGAGTTGCCTGCAAGTTGTTCAGGGACAACTGTATTTTAGCCCCTTGCCAAAGATTCTATGTACTTAGACATATTGTATTAAGTTTCAAGTCTTATGGTAGAAAGTAGAATTAGCCAAACTACTAAACTCTTGTTTTTTTTTAAATATGCATTGATTTTTCTACAAATGGGACAAATTTAGTGTAAAACATGTAAGAATCTCACATGTTCAAAGAGTAAAATAATTATGTCACTGCTCACTTTGAGTTTGGAAAGAAAGAAAATAAATTCAAAGACTCCACAAGACTTTGTAACTATGTTCCCACAAGTGAAAGGGAGAAGGAGCAAAGTGGGCCAGAGTCCACCATCCTTTAGGGCAAAGGAAGAAACACAAAGCCAAGAGCACACACTGCACTGTTCCCAGCAGTCGTTTTCAGTTTTGTAACAGTGCTACAATGCCTGCCCTTCCAGGAGGCTCTGACCGTTCACCTCTAAGGTGAACCCATGCAGCAAAGATTTTCCAGAAGGAGGGGATTAACTTGCAGAAGGCAATCGCTCTGGGTGGTGCTGTCCTCTTCCTTTTCTGATCATCAGCCACACTATGGCTGGATCGAGGCAAGAGGCAAATTACCAGCAATTCAAAACTTCATTAATAATTACAGGGAAAAAGTAACTAACTATAATTGAGCCTGGTTTCCCTGCTCATTTTAATATGCATTAAATATCGTTAAACATCTCTATTTGTGGGAAATATTCCCAATACAAGAACTCGAAACTTTCAGACATAAGCTGCTAAGGCAGTGCTTCTCAACCTCCCTAAGGCTGCGATCCTTTAATAGAGTTCCTCGTGTTGTGGAGACATCCTAACCATAAAATTATTATCATTGCTACTTCATAACTATAATTTTGCTACTATATGAACTGTAATGTAAATATTTTTGGTCAGAGGTTTGACAAAGGGGTTGTGACCCACAGGGTGAGAACTACTGACCTAGGGTGTAAACCTCAAATCTGAATTCGCGGGACAAGTTATAACCAAAATATAAATTCACTACAGCAATGAATACAATCACCTCCGAAATCTGTGTAAAAATGCTTATGAAGCATAAATGAATGATGTTTTTAGACTTGGGGCCAATTCCCAGGATATCTCATTATGGATATGTAAATATGCCAAGATCCTGAACCATCCCAAACCACCCCAGTCCAACCCACACCGGCTCCCATACATGTCAGGGAATCGATGAACAGTATCAGGAATTCCCTCCCTGGCACCTTCACATTTTAAGAAAGAGCAGCCTCTTTCCCAACCAGAACGGTTGCTTCAGCAAGGAAACACAGTTTACTGTGTACCAGACGCACCAGCTAACATCACATACGGGCAGCAGTGACGTTGAACACCACAGAAAGAACCAGCACCATCTCAATTTCTACTCTCAAACGCCAGCAAGGAACTCAATCTGTTTCTCAGAGCAGTGACCTTTCCCTCCCAAGCCGGAAGCTCTTCATGTTGAAGCACAACTAGGTTTTCTACGATCACCCTCACTGTCAGAGCTCAGGCTATTTCTGGTTATTTATAAATGTTTTCTAACCAGCCTCATTTCACATTACGTCTGTGTTACGAAAGATGTACACGAGTAGTTTTAAGTGAAATAAATAAAACAGTATTTCATTAAAGTGATTACTAAAACTAAATAAATGTTGAAAGTAAATAATAAATGCAGTGTATATGTTTACAGAGCTCCTGTTTCCATCAATGATAAAGAGACACAAATCCCGTATTCCCCAAAATACACAGTTTAGTGCCTCAGGCTAAACTCTGATTCCATTGCAATATATTTCCATCGAATAATAATCAGTAGTATTTTTATGATTGGGAACTTTCATGATCAGAACTCAAGAGGAAGAGATGAGAACTACTGCACTCCTGTATCCACGAGCCTGCCAATGAGTCCTGTGACATAGAATATTCTAGCATTCCCTTTGTAGCATTGAGGCATCACTTTGAGTTGAATGGAGCCTAAAAACACCAGTGTTCCTTTAAAACCACATGGGAATTTATCAGGTGAAAACTTGTCAAGTGCCTGGGAAAGAATATGACCATCAGTGCTGGTCCCTTGAAACAGTGGCAGAACCATTAACTGAGTTGAGACTCGTGTCTGCCTCTATTAGGAACTTTGGTGTTTGGAGTTAATCAGACCCTCACATTACCATTTAATTGAACATGAACTCTACTGTCATAGAAATTTACATCAATGGTCTATCTGATTTTTTTCCTTTCTACTTGTATGGTGTGTGTGTGTGTGTGTGTGTGTGTGTGTGTGTGTGTGTGTGTGTGTGTGTATGTGTGTGTGTGTGTGTATTCTGCATTTGTGTGGGCACATCTGTGTGGGTGGGCATGTACATGTGGAGCCAGGGTTTACTCAAGAGTCATCCTCAATTTCTCTTCAGCTTCACTCAATGAGGAAGAGTCTCTAAATCAAGCCCAGACCTCGCTGCTGTGGCTGGTCCCAGTAGTCTGTACACTCTGGGGATCCCCTGTCCTCCTGAGGCTGAAATGACGGAACATTTACATGAGTTCTAAGATCTGAAGCCCAGTCTTCAGGCTCGTGTAGTAGCACATTAACCACTGAGCCATCTCACCTTCCCAATCCCTCCCCCCTTATTTATTTTTCTGGAATGTTCAGGACTTTCATCATTGCAGAGGACTCTTCATTATGAACCATTTATTCTAAAGATATCAGACTGGTACTAGTTAGGAAAGCATTTTCATTGGCGACCTGGTAGGTATACCATTTAAAGAGTAAATCAACATGGAACAAACTTGCTGCATTTGTAAGAAAAACGCAAAAATAAAATTTTCATATTTTTTGGAAAGATAAGAAAAGCATAGCCAGTCCACTTACAGTGAGTTCACAGAAGTCGATACTGTCAAGGCTTTTGCTACGATGTAGTCTCCCCTTAATTCGTCTTAGAGAAGGTTTTCCTTGGCTGACATTGGAAGTAGCACCATTGGGGTTTTCAGAGGATGGAGTTACCCTGCAAGAGAGGGGGAGATGATTGAAGAGACGGGTTTACAGGTGAACACCAGTCTACTTGAAGGTTGCTATGGAAATGCCAGACACTTTTTTTTCTTTCCAAGATTCACATCCTACCAAATACTATTTCTGAACGTTTCTTAGCAGCTAACTAGTTTAGAAGTTTTCTTGACGGAGTTCAAATATTTCAGACCTAAGATTCAGGAAAAGCCGACTCTACAACCACCGTTTGGTTACAGAGCCAGTTCAGTGCAGGCCAATGCTCCCTGGGGAACGCGCAGGCATCTGCTGCCCTCTGGGCAGTGATTTATGGGGCACTTAGTCCAGTGCCTGGCACATCTGGGACAAGTCAGCCATCACTGTGCACACACACAGCAACGCTTAGCAGGATTCTGTTAAGCATGAACAAGACTTATTTAACCATACCTTACAAATGTAAACATGAGAGTCAGTGCTTAATTCAGTATGATCATGAGGTTAGAATAACAGATATAAAAAAAACAGCAAAAAAAGAGAAATTTAAGTGTCCGTAGAATTCATCCTAAGACCTACGTTCTTATGGCAAACCCAGGACTGCCAGGCACTGTTTTCTGAGTCTCCGCTGGCAGCAGCGTGAGGCTATTGGCTAGAGAAGTTGCCTAGCACCTGCAGGGAAATGGCTCACTGCTGTCTGACGGAGGCTGTAAGCCAGAGAAAGCAATGGGACTGTCTGAGAATGGGTGGTGAGAGCCACTTTGTTTATTTTATGATGGCATCTCCTACTGTAACACAGTCCAAATTCTCACACTAACCTTTGTGACACACAAACATTTTTATGCTTCAAGTACTGTCGGGAAGGGTATCTCCAATGTATCTCTCTTTAAAAGACACGTAGGTTGGAGTGACAGCAAATATTAAAATAGTTTTAATTTGGGGTAGAGAGACAAAGTTTTGCTACACAGCCAAGGCTGGCCCGGAACTCAACCCCTCCTGCCTGAGCGTCTTTCCTCCGGGCTGGTATTATAGACATGCACCACCCGGTCTGATGCAGATGCTGATGTTACCAGATGCTTTCTTTATTAGTAAGACAGTAAGTATTAAAGCAGCCAAGAACACCTGCAATTTAGAATGAAAGGAATGTACATCTATAGATAGAATATTTGAAAAGTACAGAACAATTTGAGGATGGAAAGTGTAAGCTGTTCCCTTTCCCTTTATCTCAATCCTCCATCTCTCTTCTAAACATTCTGTGATCACCAGTTCTTCACACAATCTCCAAGCAAGGTGTATGTTTATTGGTTTTTCTGTCTGTCTATCCTTCCTTCCATCCTTCCTTCTTCGCCCCCCCCCGTGTGTGTGTGTGTGCGTGTGTGTGTGTGCGTGTGTGTGTGTGCGTGTGTGTGTGTGCGTGTGTGTGCGTGTGTGTGTGTGTGTGTGTGTGTGTGCGTGTGTGTATGTTTGTTTTTTTGTTTTTGTTTTTTTGAGACAGGGTTTCTCTGTGCTAACAGCCTTGTCTGACCTGAAACTTGCTTTGTAGATCAGGCTGGCCTCGAACCCAGACAGTTATTCCTGCCTCTGCCTCCCCAGTGCTGGGATCAAAGGCGGATGCCACCACACCTGGTTGTGTGTTATTTCTTTTTATAATTTGTTAGTAAGGTGACCAATTGGTTTTTTTTTTCTGTACCCTATTTTTTTCACTCAACAGACTTTGAAACTATTCCCATAATAAGCCATAGAAAACCATTCCTCTGATCTTAAAGACTAAATAGTATTTCCTGTGTAGATGTACCACTATTTATTAGTGCACTCCCCTATTGATGGGATTTCCATTTCCAATGTATCCCGTTTAACCATGAGACAATGGGCATCTCTGACACTTGCATACAAATGCAACCTTTACCAAAGAAAGTGTCCTCAGAGGGCAATGCAGGTGCAGGACGGGGATTCACTAAATGTAACAGGCACAGCTACCAAAAGGCCTTACTAATGTGTGTGTCCATCAGTGGTACAGGGAAGCACCCACTCAAAATCTTTAAGGACCACAGCAACTCCATCACTCTGTTGGCTTAAAGCCCACCTTCTCTATGGTCCTTGTGATTTTGTGTTGCTTGACTACTGACTTCCGTTAAAAACTGCAAAATTTCCCACTACACATACGGCTTTTTCAGTTGATCTTTATGTATCTGCTAGCTTTTGTTTTACGTATTTCAACTGCTTTTATCGCCTTAATACCTGAGACTCGGATCTTAGGGATTTAGTCTGCATGAAGTCTCTATGCCAATGACACCTTTTACTTTAATGCTATTTTTATGACAATTTCTCCCATCTGAGTCTTAATCTTTACCTTTTTCTAGTTTATGTTTTTTGAGTACCTATATTTTCAATCTTCCCAAATACTCTTCCTTTTCTCTTACATTGTAGCTCTAACTCCTGACATGAAGGTTAGAGTGTCCACCGAGATGATTTTAAGTCCATTTGAACTTAGTATGGGTACTGATCCACTTAGATGTATCCCTACCATCTTGTCTTATAAATTTTCATGTAAATATTTTCTTCCTTATTTTTCTGCTTGATTAGTGTGACTGGGCTTTCTCTGATCCCATCTTCCTTGGGACTTCATTCTATTTCCAAGTAGTAATAGTTTAAAGTTACATTAGGGTGACTCTAATGCTAGCTGGCTAACCATAAACACACATGCATGAACATACATACATATGCTGGATTCCTTACAGACATTAAAATCGATTCTAGAAAAATGGCAAAATATTTTCAGTTTATGTGCATTTCCATGGGGCTGAAATCATTGTAGATCATTTATAATGCCTGATACAATGCAAATGTCACACACGGAATTGTAACGCTGCTGCTCTCTGGGGAATGATTACAAAGACAGCATTGGCGTTATTTTCACCTATAGCGGGTGGAACCTGTGTATATGGAACCCGGCGTTTCGAGGTTTGACTATAGATAGTTAAACTCACCTCCTCTCCCATGAGCAGGTCCACTAGCCTCCTCACATGCTCCTCTGCAATAATTGGCCTTCCGCCTCCTCCTTGCTCCCCTCCTGGTGCTTCCACACCACCCTGAGCTCTAGGGCTCTGAACAGCTGGCAGGCTTACTATCCGAGGATCCTTCTTCCACTATCTTTAACTTACTCCTCCAAGTTTGTTTGGCCAATCCGGCCATTCTCTTTTCTACTGACGCAAGTTTTAAACTTCAAAAGCATCCAGACATCATTATCGCAATGCTCCTTTTCACGCTTTCTCCACTATCTTCTCTCTCCTCAGGGACCTGCTAATCCTGGGAGTCCTGGGTTACTTCTATTTGTACTGGGCTGTATTTCCCAGCTACAGCATTCATTGTGCCTGTCCCCCAGTGACTAACAGAGACGCAGGACTTGCGGCTGGGAGGTTTGTGGGAAAACATTTTTGGGTCAAGAAACTTGGCAGATCCCTTAGAGACAGCCTCATCTGTGGCCCGGCAAGCAGAGACTGCTTTAGGAAGTAAGAAAGAAGCATGTCTGGCAGCTACTGTCACAGAGAAGGGGAAGAGACCACCAACCCGGGACATCACACTAACTGGTTCCAGTTCGTTCTCCACTCCATCCCTGGGTCCACCCTTAAGCCAGACACACAGCTGTGCCTGGACAGTGGCTCTATGAGCCTTTTCTCTTGGTACAGCATCTCACTTACTAAGCACATGTCAGAGTTCTCTGAATGCTAGCTCAGAGGAGGCATTCTTACTGTTTATTCAGACTGTCGTTAATTCGATTCCAACGAACGTTTAAATTTTTGATGAATTTCCTGTAAATCCTCCTTCCTGTTTAAGTTGCCAAAGTACAAATTCGATGACGTCATGCTTGGGATTCTCAACGTGGAAAGTACACCTCGAAGCGCCATTGTCTTCTTGGCAGTCAGAGTCCTTCCCAGAACAATGAAGGGCTTTACTCAGACGGGAACATTTCAGGACGCTGGGGTGGGCAAGGACTTTCTTGGACAAGACATCAAAAGCACAAGAAACAAACTCAAAAATAAACAAGTGGGATTACATCAAACTAAACAACTTCTGGACAGGGAACAAACAACAGAGGAGAGGCAGCCTACAGGGGGGAGAAGAGAGCTGCCGTCCAGAGTGTGTGCGGAACCTCAAAACCCCAGCAGCAAACGAGGAAATATTCTAAGTTAAAGAATGGGCAGTTGTGTACAGTGGGTGGCTACGGATCACAACTCCTTAAACTGTGAATCAAAACCCCACAGGGGGCAATCTAACTTACGAGCATAGGAAATTTTGACATAACTGAATGTTATGTGGTCATGGAAAATTTTTGGCAACAATAAAAAGTTCCTGTTCGGGCAATAGCCAAAACTTAATCCAAAATCAAATGCAGTATCACAGACAGCACTCGCCTGGGGTGTATTGTGACTTCACTACCGTGTAAGTTCTGAACACACTTTGATAGCTTGTGCCAGGATGCTAGGGAACACGGGTGAGTGCAGCCTGCAACACCAGCTCAGATTCAAGATGGCCACACAGGCTTCACTGCACTTCTTACTGGAGATAGAGGTTTTTCTGTTCTTATAGAAACACAATGTATGTTTCTATACAGAAAACAGACAATATTTTCCTGCTGTCAGACTTTAACGTGTAAGTATCGAATTTGCATATCTTTGGGTTTTGCTGGGTTAGAATGTTTGGTTTTAAAAATTGCTCTGTGGCCCAGTGTGGTGGTGCCTTTAGTCTCAGCACTTGGAAAGCAGAGGCAGGCAGATCTCTATGTGTTCTAGGCCAGCCTGGTCTACATGGTGAGTTCCAGGAGTATGTAGAGAAATCCTGTCTCAAAAATACATACGTATGTACAAACGTATATACATAGTACATATATACATACATATGTACATACATATGTACACAGACAAAAATTGTTCTTTAAACTGCTGATTTGAGTTTCAGGGAAAAAATTGTTAAATTTATTTTGGCTTGGGATTATGATAAATTTTGCAACAATTTCTGAAGTGACCCTAAACATACCTGTACCATTTTATATTTATGAAAAGTAGCACTCTCAGGATTGATGATTGATTATCAAATCAAGTTCTAAAACATGGTGAAGGTGCTACACCAAGCAGTACAAACTTTCAGCCAAGACTGAATTCTTTGTGTAAAGTAAACAAGCATATTATATCCCTCTCCCTATGCAAACTGGCTTCAATCTAACGAATAACATAAGTATATGTATACTAAAGAATTGTTTTAAAATAAGTTTTTAATAACTTATTATCATTGAAATAGTATATGAATACCTATTTTATATGCCTGTATAGCTGAGGTCACTTAAAGTTATCTTGGTAAAAAGGATTTAGAAGTGGAAAACATTTAAGAAGCTCTACCAAAGAAAATGATGCATTTAATATTTCAAAATAGCTAGAAGAAAGGATACTGAATATTTTTATCATAAAGAAATAAATATGGAGGGAGGTGTGTGTATATAAGTTTGGCCTGATTTAATGCTATGTAATGTATATGCATACTGAGCATTACATGAAATCCCATAAATATGTACAATATTAATTTAATATCCTAATTTAACTTAAATTTAAAAAGAATTAATAGGGTATTAATAAAAAAAATCTACAACCCAACTTTTCTTTTTATTTCTTGCCAACTAGTTACATGGGCTAACTACCATTTAGGAAATTCACATAAATATAATACTACCTTTTTGGGTAAAGAAATCTATAATTCTTCTCAAAGTTTTTTGACATCCCTCTTAGAAAGCCATACAATTGTCTCTTTTCCCCAAACCTATAAGCCTAAAGCTTAAATCTTGCCATGAAATTTTTATCCAGTTATAAGTGGCTAGGGTGCACAATGTTTATCTGAGATGATTCAGTGAAATACAGAGTATAAGGAGGAGGGAAAACAAAAAAAATCATAAATATAATGATTCATCTATTAACTATTTGCATTATGACCCTGGTGTGTATCCAGTGGTCATTGGCTCAGGCCTCACCTTGGTCAGAGACTCCCAAAAACATGGCATTTTGTCTGAGTCTAAATAGGCTCCTGTTCAGGAGGACCAGTAACTTAAAAGCTCTAACCAGGTCTCTGAAGATTAGACACCAGTTGCTAAAAGGCAGAAGGTTTGGCCTACATTCCTCCATCTTTGGTGGGGAATAAGAATGAATGATGACCCAGGTAGTAACAGAAAATGTTAACTCCAGGGCATGGCGGAGTGATCATGTACTTCCAGCACAGGTGGAATAGTGCTTCTCTTTTCTTCCTCATTTTCTCTGTGCCATCGATGATGGTCCTACAGAGCGTTCTGTGTGTGTGGTCAGCTTTCTGTGGGACTCTTAGTAATGTTTAGACTGCCAACAATTCTAATGAGAAGGCCTGTGGTGGTTTGAAAGAAAATGGCCCCCAGGGAGTGGCACTATTAGGAGGTGTGGCTTTGTGGGAGGAGGTGTGGCTTTGTGGGAGGAGGTGTGGCATTCATGTTCTGCTGCCTTTGGATCAAGAGGGAGAACTCTCTGCTCCTTCTCCAGCGCCATGTCTGCCTGCAAGCCACCATACTTCTCATCCTGACAACAATGGGCTAAACCTCTGAAACTGTGAACCAGACCAATTAAATGGTTTCCTTTCTAAGAGTTGCTGTGGTCATGGTGTCTCTTCACAGCAATGAAACCCTAAGACAAGACCCATGTAAGTACAAACAAACAAACAAACACACTTTCACTTGACATGAAATAAACTCAATCTAAAAATCGATCTCTCTTCCCCCAGTGCACACACCTTTTGCTTCCCTCCTTCCTCCCTCCTCCCTCCTCCCCAAGGTACTCCTCCTTTCTCTGACCCCAGTTTTATGGAGCTCAACTGAGTAATTCAGACTCTTGAAGACATTTTCAGAAATACTCAAAGGAACTGTTTTTGTTGACAAGGAAGTGTAGGTCTAACCACCTTATATAACTTACCTTAAATTAAGGAGAAATTAATGACTAACTTACAAGAAGGCTCTTCTTTCCCAAATCCTAAATGTCATTAGTTATACAATTAAGAGTGCTGTCTCAGTGGGAGCACTACACACACCAGACTCGAGCAAAGCAGAGTGTCTGAACTCTGCTGTAATTACAGACAGGAGTAACTTGAGGACAGAATGACAGTAGGGTCAGGTCCTTGACATCTTCTGGAGTAGCTAGTTGTGTGACTCCGGCCAACGGTTTAGATCCTTCAAAATCTCAGTTTACAGTGGGGTTTGGTGGTTCACACCTATAACTCCAGCATGGAAGACTGAGACGGGGGACTGCGCTATGTAGTGAGTTTCAAGCCAGCCTGAGTGAGAGAGTTGAGGGTAGTGAGTGTGGAGGGGAGGTCTCTCTTTCTCTCTCTCTCCCTCTTCCTCTCTCTCTCTCTCTCTCTCTCTCTCTCTCTCTCTCTCTCTCTCTCTCTCTCTCTCTCCCTCTCCCTCTCCCTCTCCCTCTCCCCCTCTCTCTGCTCCTCTAATTTTCTTATGGAACCACACTTTCTTCTTGGGCATTGCCAATGTGCCCACAAGGCAAGACTCCAGGGCCCTCGAGTTTGACTCCCTGTTTCCAATATGACCCTATTCCCTGGGTCCTGTAATCCGGCTCCCATTGTCTGTATTTACTGATCTTGATAGGTTAGGTGTGGTCCATACTGGAGGCTCCACTATCTTAGCTGCCAAGGAGGAAAGCATGCATGCTCCCCCTGCTGGCATTGCAGGGTACTGCATTCTGCTTCCTAGAGAAGGCCCTCCTTTGGGGACTAGCTGGCTCCCGCCCAGACGTTATTACCAACCCAGTAAATGGTTTACCATCTCCTTCTAGATCCTTGTGTGTGCAGTGTCCTGGCTGAGGCCACCAGGGAAAAGTAAACACCAATCTCATCCTATCAATCATGTCACACCTGAAGCCGCAACCCCCCCTAGCTGTCTGTTGGCTGCTGTTCAAATCCAGTCCTGGAAACTTCTCACATGGGCCAGAGGAGTTCTGTAAGTCCCCCAGGAAACTGAAATATCACTCTTTTAAGACACACAGCGATGCAACAGACCTCCTTGACACTGCGCAGTGCCTCTCCCTCTCCCAGGCCCTTCCGTCGGTTGGAATGTCTTTCTGCTCCCCATCCTGGAGGCCCAATGTGTCCAGGAGTCTCTGGCCTTCACTCAATATGTGTGTGAATTAGGAGCTTTGCTCCCTGCCGTTTCTGACCACATCCCACACAATACAAACAACTCCCAAGCCCCTCTGCCTCACCCCTTTCCTGTTTCCAGTGTAACAGAACTTAGAAACAATGAAGAACTGGGCCATATAAATAAATAAGATGGTAAAAACGAAGCAGTCACATAAGAAGAAAATTATTCACAAACATTATCACTAATTACTCTACAAGATGCTGATGTAGGGGCTAAAGAGATGCCTCTGCAGTTAAGAGCATTTGCTGCTCTTGCAGAGGATCAGGGTTTGGTTCCCAGCACCTACTTGGTGGATCACAACCATCCACAGCTCCAGTTCCAGAGGATCCCAGACCCTTCTGTGACTTCCGCTCCAGTTACAATGCACACATACAGTACACATATATACATGCAGGCAATATGCTTATGCACATAAAATAGTGAAATAAATAAAATATAAGCCGTAACGGACTCGAGGCAATGCTAACGAACGGCAGTACAGCATGGTTTGCCGTGAAGGGGAATTCTGAACAAAGGTGTGGGAACAGGAGGCTTGGGGTACTGAGGGCAGTGCAGCAGCCGGCTTGTACAGGACACGAATCCTTACGAGGACATTTCACTAAGGTAGTAAAGAACTGATGAGACGGCTTAGCCAGTAAAGCCCAAGTGGACACTACTACATTCAGTCCCAGGCACCCTGGTGGGATGAAAGAACTGACTCCTGCAAACTATGCTAAACTATGCTCTGACTTCCACTCATGCGCCATGCTACACACACGCATGCGCTACACACACACACACACACACGTGCACACACACATAAATAGATGTCATTAAAATGTTTTTTAAAGGTAGTAAACTTTCCTTGTAGTTTATAGCTATCAGATTAGAGAAGCCCCAATAATTCATTTACGTACTAGATTAATAATAACTGGCTATTCATTACATTTGTAAAAAAAAGACCATGTCCATAATTTGCTTATTTAAAAACTATGTGAAAGGCCCTGTTGCTGGAGATACAATGGCCTTCAGTTAGGGCTCAGAGACCCCTGAGCTGGAGTTGAGTTGAGAGTCCCTCCCTGACGACTGTGGTACCAGAGGGCACCATGCAAGTTGACAAAGGGAGGTAACCTACAGTTCTACCCAGCTAAGAGGCCCTTGAGCTACATCAGAGACCAGCCTAATGCAAGAACCCTAAGGGTGCTGTAGTGGCAGGCACGCCTTGGTGGTAACCAACAGCTCTTTAATTGGACTTAAGGCCCACTCAACAACCGAGAAGCGTGCCTGGTACGGGAAACCTAGCTAACTAGACAGCGATAGTGAGAGTGTGGTTACTGGAGGAGAATCTACAACTACTATTTCTAAACTAGAATAATCCCTAACAATAATATATATATATATATATCCTTATACCTAGAGATAAGTATAGTATTCATACACATACTCCATCAAGAAAACTTTTCAATAGACAGAAACCACTACAGAAAACCACAATTAATCCAAATGTGGACTTGTAGAGCCAAGCCCCAAGGGAGATATCTTCAAAATACCACTGCACTTAAGGCCTAGGGAGCATTGTCCAAGAGGGGTGGAGAGGGCCAGAGGACAAGGAAGTTTCTGTGAGACTGTCATATCAGAAGCTATACCAATGAAGGCTCACCAACACAACCACCCAAATGTGAGCACAACAAAGGCAACACCAGTGAGCATGCTAAACTTGACAGGAAAAAGTCCCTCAAGGGCTCAATCCTATTCAAAGACCTATAGGCAACCATGGAGAGCCGGGAGCAGAAGAAGTGGTCTTCCTCAGGGAAGAGCACAATGATTGGTTGTGTATTGCCAAGGGGTCAGTCCTGCAGGAAAACCTTGGAGACCCAAGGGTGCACCGTGAACCAGCGCTGGAAAAGACTTCTACAAGGCACTGCCTGGCTCCTTGGCATCTAGTCTCAGCCATTCTCTTTTTCCCAGGCTGTATTCTTTCTGCTCAAGTGTCTTTCTAACCCTAATAGCCAGCATGAAACTCGTGTCTGGGCAAGTTAATGACTTTGTTTGTAGAATGGAAAAAAAAATCAGAAAAAGAAAAACCGGAACCTACCTCACAGAGGTGGCTAAATGAAATGACAGGATCCAGGGGAAGCATTTCCACTGGGTCCACAGCGAGTGACTTAAATGGCAGCTCTTACCATCCTCCAGTACCTGGAGGCTGCCGGAACGAGCACACTGAGACTATGTAACTGCCAACAACCATCCAAGTAAATTGAACAGGGGACTGAGAAGTGTACAGGAAGCGAGCTGGCTCCACCCTCCCTACGGTCAGTGTAATTGCTCCTTGAAGCAGTTGGTGTCAAAACTCAAGACTGTTGAAAATAAAATTATTATAAAAACATTTGTCACATTTCACATAAAAATAGATCAGGGTGATTACTATTTGGGCCTGCGGAAAAAATTTCACCAGTTGTCTACAAATGTAATCAAGTTGAAGTTCTTGAGATGAGAGCATCCTGGATTACCCAGATGGGCCTGGACTCCAGCAATGCTTGTCTGTAAAGGGCAGAAGAGGAGGTAAGGGGCACAGAACAAATGGCCATGAGCTAATAGAGCCATCCAGGGCACATAGACCTTGACTTGGGACTCACAGTCCTTGTTCTCATGGTCCTAGGAAATACGGTGCAACAACCAATGGTGGTCCCCAAAGAAAGACAGCTAGCCACACACACATACACGTGTCTGGGCCAGGGGTCGCAGGCCACAGTAGTTCCAAAACCATTACATTAAACAGCATTCAATCTCTGTAACAAACACCTGGAGAAAACAATCTCAAAGATGGGAAGTCTTCTTTGGACTGTGTGTTTCAGAAGCATTTATTTAGTCCATCTGCTGACTCCTTGCTTCTGGGCTTAGAAGCAGAAACATCATTGTGAGAGAGGGAAAAAAAGCTGCCCACCACATTGAGAAGACAGAATAAAGTCAGTGAACACACAGAGGCTGGGGACAAGATAAAGCCTCCAAGGACACGCCACACTGACCTCCTTTAACTCACCCTCTGCTCCCTGCCCTGGACATTTCCATCCATTCCCAATCACACCTTCAAACGACAAGTCCCGGCAACAGAGGAGTCCACAGATGGGGTCAGAGACCTTAGGATCCAGTCACCTGCCAATGATTACCTCCAGCAACTGGGCTGGCAGAGCAGGCCTTCAACAGTAACAGGGAGGAGCACATCATACTCTAACCACAACAACAGCAACGACGATCCTGAACAGATCACTGAAAACATTCCCACTTCCTATTTCTAGGAAGGGATGAGCTGGGAAGAGGTCCTCCAGTGCGAGGCTGTTTGCGATTCCACCTCAATTGATGCACAGATCCAACAATCCCTCTGCAGAACCAGTAAGTAAAACAGGAGACACCACACAAAGGGAAGCTGAGAGCCAACAACACCCAAAGTAGGCCGAAGTGTGGGGACAAAGCATGAGATCACCCTACTCTGTCCTTTGCGACAGCGTAAGCTTTGCAGGCACGAGGTCTTTTTACACATAACAATCATTTCAGAGAGAGAGAGAGAGAGAGAGAGAGAGAGAGAGAGAGAGAGAGAGAGAGAGGAGAGAAAGAAGAGATGGGGGAGGTGGGAAGCATTACACATTTTCAGAAACATCTTGGCACATATCTTCATATATGCAGACTTTATAGTACAAACTCACATGTTGAAGTGGGCAGATGCCTCCGGTGCCTTCCAAGGTCTGGTTATACTGCTGCCGGAATCCGCAGTAGGTTCCTACCTACAGCTCTGAAGCTGGGACTTGGACTGTCCCAGTGCAACACTGTAACATTTAACAGGGCCGTTCCCCCAAACTCTCCAAGCAATTGCTACAAGACCCTGACAAGATGAAATGTTCTCTAGAAGAAAATTCCGGAGGAAAACAAATGGATACAGGAATTGGGCAGCACAGTATTTTCCAACCTAAAAAGTGTGTGTGTGGGGGGGGGGCAAGGCAGGGAGGTGGCTCTTCTCTCACATGGCTCTTTCCTCCTCTCCATTCCTCACCTCCTTTCCATCATTGGGGTGCCTCATCTCCTCCCTTGTCCCTTACAGACCCTCAAGGACCAGTGGATACGGTGCCCACCTGGGTAAAAACTGCCAAGCCTGATGATCTGAGTTTGATCCCTGGGACCCACAAATGGCAGGAGAGAACCCACTCATGCCCATGTGGTATCGACCACACATCCCACCCACACCACACACAAAATAAATAAACGCAGAAAACAAGAATTATACGTCCGAATTGAGAAGAGATTATGTTCTCTAGTCTGCCACTGTGGAAATGAGAGGAACCTTTGCAGACTAGCATTAGATTGAAGCGACGTGGCTTTTTAACATGGAGAAGTTGATATGAAAAGTACCAGCTTTGTGTGTGTGTGTGTGGGTGGGCCATCTCTTAGTAAGATGGATTTTATCCAGGGTTTGATTCACTCTTGGCCTCCAATGTGAATTGCTGGAGTATAGAAATTACCTGGATTTTATTTTCCTTGAGTCCTGACTTCCTAGACTCTGTGTCTGGGGACTGTACCTTCAGAAGCAACCCTCCGAAGGATGAGAGAGGATAAATCTCATTGAATGCTGACGTTCGAGCCTAGTAAGCCTTTCCATTAGCCCAAATCAAGTGACAAGAAAATGATTTCCTTAAACTTCCTCCTTAGCTGTGCATGATTAAGAATCCATTTATTAGGCTGGGGATGTAGCTGAGTGGAAAATGCCTTGCCTAGCATGTGTGTGGTTCTAGGTTTGCGTCCCAGAACTGCTCCCTAAAGAACCCACCTATTTATTCAACTAATACTTATTGAGAAGCTATTTGGGGGCCTCGAGAGCATTTGTAGGAGATTTAGCAATGGATCACATAGGAAAAAAAAAGCCCTCTTCTGTGCAATTTATATTCTAGTTGAGAGAAAGAGAATCTATTTGAAAAATCAGCAAGATATAGAGTTGGTTTCATGAGTTAAAAGCATAGTTGCAGGCTGGAGGAACTGGTGGTGTTGTTGACATCTTTCCCCCTATATGCCAACAATACAGCCAAGAGTGACCTACTTGTTTGATGGCTGTGTGTGTCTCCAAGCCCAATGACCCCCTGGGGGCAAGCACCTTTATACCTAATAAGCCATCTTACCAGTTTTTTTTTTTTTGTTGAGACAGGGTCTCAAGTTGGTCTTGAATGCAAGATATTCCTGCCTCAGTTTCCCAAGTGAATTATAGACACTCACTACCCTGCTCTGCCTAAGAATGATCTTCCACAGATATATTTCTTTTTTAGTGCTTGGCTCAAGCCCAGGCTGTTGCATGTGCTAGGCAAACACTCCTCTGCTGAGCCACGCCCCCTTTCCCCAAAGACACATCCTGTTTGTTTGTTTGTAGACAGGGTTTCTCTGCGAAGCCCTGACTGTCCTGGAACTCCCTCAGTACACCAGACTGGCCTCAAACTCAGAGATCTCTCTGCTTTTGCCTCCTGAGTGCTGGGATTAAAGGCCTGCCACCAACGCCCAGACGCCAAGAACACATCTTAATTCAACTGTTGTCAGTTTTACCAATCTGGTCTTGTATGTGCTGTCCTTGGCTGGTTAGCAAGTGTAAATGTCCTTTACAAAATAAGTTTGTTTTTACCAAATGGGGGAGGACGACGGAAGATGCTAACATTTCCCTGTGTTACTCACCCAGGTCCAGCTGTAGGAACAGGCTGGTTTGACATTCGAGCTGATCTTTGTAACGCCATGAGAGAGATAACAAGAGTCTCCGCTTACCCACGGAGATACAAGCATGACAATAACTTGCTGAAGGTCACACTGTGAGTGGCACAGGGGAAACTTGAACTCTGTGCCCACAAATAGAACCTTTCCTTCACTATTGACCACAGTTGAATTGTTTCTTTAAAAAAAAAAAAAAACACCTAACCACATTTCCTCTATTGATCAACCCAGATAGACTTTGAAACATTGTTTCAGGTTTTAGATAACAGAAGTTACTTCTCCACTTCACAAAAGCAGCCTCACTTTGGGTTTCTCTATTTAGGAATATATTACCCTATAGTCAATAGAATTGAACATTTAAATAAAATATTCACATCTTATGTTTAGCAGTAACTACTAATTTTCAAATTAAAACGGTCGTTGGCTTTCACAATTACTCCCTCCAGACTCCTATGCCCACCCGACTACTTTTTCTTCCTTTTTCCTTTCTATTGTGAGTGAATCCTACCTCTCCAGCCAGTGGAATGCCCAGGTGGCCCTGGGATCCCATGTGGCATATTTGGATGCTAATACAACATGCAACGTACAGGATAAACGACAGTGCGAAACAGATCTAGATAATTCCTAGACATTTTCACTTGATGGTGTTCTTTCCAATTACCTCCATAACAGCTTCCAGGTTGGAGGAAGCAGAAATCGTGCAGATAAAATGACAGTCCTCGACAAAGCGAGGCTAACATCACAACTTCCTCCCCTTAGCGTGGGAACGACTCATCTTTTACTATGTGCCCATCAGCAGGTGCATTCGGGGGAAATAACAGAAGACGCACAGACAGAAAAGGACCAATGGATTGCAGGGCTATATCGCGGTCTGCGGCAGAGCTCGGGCGGCTGCGTGCAATTCCCAGCCAGCACTCGCCGGCGCCCAGGAGGAGAGCCCGAGCGAGGCCGGGATGGGGGGCGCGGGGTCCCAGCCGCTCCCTCCCCGCGCGCTCTCGAAGCCGCCCGCAGGAGCGCGGCGCGCGGCCCGGGCGCAGGGCGATGGCTGCTCCGCCAGCTCTGCGCGCCCCATCGCTGCCAGGCCCCGAGCCCCCGCCCTGCTCCCGCGCCCCTGTCCCTATCCGCGCGCTCCGGCCCTGCCCCCCAAGCCCCCAGCACCCCTGTCCCTGTCCGCGCGCCACTGGCATCCCCATCTCCCCTGTCCGCGCGCCCCAGTCCGGAGTCCTTACCACAGCTTCCTCTTGAGCGGCAGGAGGCTGCCGCGGTTGGACGGGGTGACGCCGATGGCCATCTGCAGCACCGTCAGGTATTTCTGGTACTTCATCTTGTCCCCGCTCCGCTCGCGGGCAGGGCCCCGCCGCCGCCGCCGCCGCCGCAGACACAGCCCCTCCAAGCGCCGCATAGATCAGCTCTGGGCCATCCGCCGCCCCGCCGCGCGCCCCGCTCCCGCTCCAGCCGCCGTGCGTGGCCCGCTCGCGCCGCCGTGCGTGGCCCGGTACCGCCGCCGTGCGCGCCCTCCGCCCGCTCTCCGCCGCCCGGCGCGAGCTCGGCACCGCTGCGCACCGGCGGCGGGCGCGGCCTGGAGGCGGCGCTAAGCGAGCCTTGCAACACGCAGGTCCGCACCCCACGTGCCTCAGTTTCCCCGAGGGGGCTGACAGCCCATTTGCAGTCCATTATGACCGCAAAGAATCCCGGAGCAAGGGGGAAAAAATGTACATGATTGCAGCTTAGTGGTTTGTCTCTTATAAGGTGTTTTGTTTTCTGCCTGGAGGTGATTGGTGATTTTATATTTCTACACAGTGTGTTGCATATATGTTATATGGGGCTCAGTCCTCATACACATGGTAGTTCTGGATACTGGAAATGTAGAGTTGGCAAAAGTACCTCAACAATCAGTTGTGAAAAGTTGAGATTGTTCCATGACCTTTAAACTTACTGTGGAACTAATAAAAAGGGAATATCGTGGGACCAATAAAATAGGGAAGGGGGGGGGAAGTAGACAACGAATGCATTGTACACTATGATTTAAAATATTGCAGGTATTAAGAATTAAAAGCAACTATGCAAGCAACAGGCCTACAATCCCCTCTGTGGATCCAAAGTCCCCCTAGAAAGGGGTGGAGCTGGTGAGGTAGCTTAGTAGGTCAAGTGCTTGAAGCTTGGGGACCTGAGTTCCATCCCTAGCACTCCTGTTAAAAATGGAACTTGTCAGTGAGCCTTGTCAAATCAGTGAGAGACCCCCTCCCCTGCCCCTCTAAAAAAGGTAGACAACGGTTTGAGGAAGACACTTGATATCCACCTCTGGTCACTGCATGGTCCCCACACCCACAAAAGGCACAGTACAGCGGGCACCTTGAGCCGTGCTTGGCCGCAAGGGCACAGTGCCTTTTCTGTGCTTTGGCGAACTCCCGCATTACGATTCCAACCAGTGTTCTATAACTTGGACTGCAACCATGTAGGATCTCAGAGGTCCGACTTTCATGTAATTCTAGTTTTTGGTCATCATATTTCCTCTACTACATCCTTATTCTTTTTTGTCACATTTATACTGCTTAGTTTTTGTCGAGTTCATTCAAAGAAGAGTGACCTGCCAAGAAAGAATCTCAACTGAGGGATTGGCCCGTCAGCCTGGTCTGTCGGTATGAGCATTCTCTTGAGTAAAGATTGCTATGGGAGGACCTGGCCCACTGTGGATGCTGCTGACTCTGAATAGGTAGTTGTGGAATATAGAAAAAGCAGGCTGAGCAAGCAATGTGGAGGATGCAGAATTGTAAACTTAAACTCTCTCCTCCCCAAGTTGCCTTTGGTCAGTGTTTTATCTCAGCGATGCTGGAGCGTACCCATACAACGTTATTTTCTTTTGTTTCTGTTTTTGCTTGTTTGCTTGTTTGAAACAGGATCTTACTCTGTGGCCCAGGCTGATCTTGAACTCATGTCAATCCTCCTGCCTTAGCCTCCAAGTGATGGGATTACTGGTATATGATAGGAAACGTGGCTTGGCATCACTCTCCTTACTTCAGTTTCTAAGGTCCTCCTTTCACCCTGGGGTTGTTGGCTACTGGCCAATGAAAACAGAAGGAGCAGAGTTAAGGATTCAGACGGCCAGTGAAGACGCTCCGGGATCAGCTCTGGGAGACAGACCGACTTTATGCAGGGTAAATCAAGGGTCATAAGAGGTAGCAATATCCAGGGTGGGCAAGGGTCATTGGCTGAAGGCTAGGATACTGAGATGCCTCCTGAAGAGGCATTCTAGGAATCTCAGGTGCTTGCTGAATGGGTTTCTTATTCAGAGAAAGAAAGTTAACCTGTAATCTCATGAAGACATTCTGTAGGTACTGGGTATGGGGGCTTTGAGCTCCTCAGACAAGATCAGAGAAGGAGAAGCCCTGCTGGTAAAGGGAGTCTGCCATTTTGCACCTAGCTCAGAAGGCTGTCCAGTTGCCTGTTCCTTCCATACTTCCCCTTGTGTAACAGACTGTGTCTGAATTCCATCCTCACTGTGTTTATTGCTTCTTTGCTGCACCTTCCTCTTTGTTGATCAGTATCTTCTTTCCAGTTCTTTACAATGCTGTATGCCTCAAGCACAGCAAGAGAAGACAGGGATGCAATGGCACTCCTATGCCAGCACTTAAACTTAATAGCAGATGTCCTCTGACCAAACACAGACACATTCTGGAAGAACTTCTGTGGGATCGTGCAGGTGGATTGGTGGATAAGAGCTACGCATAAGCATGATGACTGGAGTTGCATACACACATGTGTACATGCACACACACACACACAACCACATGCCACACACACATACATACACATATGCACACACACATATACACACACATACCCAACCACACACCATACACACATACATACACACGCACATATGCACACACACACATGAACACACTACACACACACACACACAAGTTGTGGTTCCCCACTCCTGGAATCCCAGTACTGATGGGTGGGGCACAGGGTGGAGACAGGAAGATCTATGGGGCTTGCTGGTCATCAGCCTAGCCAAAAGCCAGAGAGCTCGTTGAGAAACCCCTTCTCAAGGAAACAAGACCGAGAGCAGTAAAGCAGATTGCACAGGCCTCACACAGGTAGTGTCTTAGTTACTTTTCTATTACCATGACAAAACACCATGACCTAAGCAACTTATAAAAGAAAACATTTAACTGGGGGGCTTCCTTATAGTATCAGAAGGTGAATTTATGACCATCATGTTGGGGAGCATGGCAGCAGGCATGCAGGCATGGTGCTGGAGCAGTGACTTGGAGCTTACATCTTCAGACAAAAGGGACACACATACACACACACACACACACACAGAGTGAATAGAGAGAGACAGAGACAGAGGACTGGAAAAGGCTCGAGCTTTTGAAACCTCAAAGCCCCCCTCCCCCCCACTGATACACTTCCTCCAATAAGGCCACACCTCCTAATCCTTCTCAAACAGTTCCATCAACTAGAGACCACAATTTCCAATATATGAGCCTATGAGAGCCATTATCATTCAAGTTACTACACATGGTATACAAGCACATGCACACCCACACACTAATAATCTGTAGTGATGATCACTGATTATGATGGACTGCCATTAGAAGGGACTGTGGACTGAGTGACCAGTAGCAGAGCCTGTGCCACATCCATTTGCTCAGAGTTAAAGTGTTATGCTAACTGAAATATGAACCATTCTTTGAGGGACTGATTCTGTTTTACTAAAATGTAGTAGCGGATACTAGGCATATCTGAACCTGGACAGCCAAAACTATTTATGTATGTATGTGTGTAATGAACACATGAAGAGTACTGGGAACAAGTTGCCTGTATACCCATCAGAAAGAAACACCAAATGTCAATCCTCACCCTCCACACTGTCTCCCTCTCCATTTTTTAATTAATCGGCATGTAAGATTAGCGCACATAAATTTGTCTGTAGTTTGAGCCCTGAGCATTATTTCACACTCAGGCAAGAAAGCAACTCTACATCCATTTCATTTCCATTTGTCCAGGACTTTTAGCTCTAACAGAAAATGAAGGGCCAGTAGGTCTCCAACACTTCAAATGCACACACATGCAGGAGAGGACTTTGGAACAGTGCTAGGGCTAGTGCATGCTAAGTAAATGTTCTATCACTGAGCTACACTCCCACTTTAAAAAGTCATTTTGAGACAGGTTCTTATAATTTCCGTTACAATCCCCTGCTTCAGCCTCCTGAGCACTGGGGACCACCATGCCCAATACCATCTTTTTAAGAGACATCAAGTTTCCCAGCAAACATTTGCCATTTCTTTTATTTGTTCATCCTTTTGCATGGCTTTTGGTGTTTGTGGGGTGTTTGATGAAACACTACATTGTGCTGAGTGGTTGATTTATAACAGAGACTGGTGGGCCTATTGGGTCAAATGAAAGATGGAAAGAAACATGAGTGGATCACTTTCTGAATGGCAGAGGAGTCTTCGTGGATATAAAAGGCAGAACACTGAAAAAAAAAAGGCCAAACTCCAGAGATCCACCAAAGGTTTGTAACACTCTAAGGAGGTTTATTCAAAAAACAACAAAACAAATCAAAACAAAAAACAAAACAAAAGAACCCAAAAAACCCAAAACCAAAAAAAAACCCCAAAAAACAAAACCCAAATTAATACAATAATAGCAACAGCAACAAAGCCCTGTGGAGTCTTGGTGAGAATGGTGGCTTTATGGCCTTTTGACATGTCTAATGTCCATCCTTTCTTCCCAAGCTGTTACCAAAAGACCTATTTGAAAGATACAAATGAGTTAAAAGAGTAGGCATAGAAAGTCACTCTCCATGCACATAGTAATAAAAGAGCCGGAATGACTGTGTAAACACCAGATACAAGAAACTTTCAGGAACAAAGTTGTTACAGGAAGAAACAAAGGCATTATACAAAGATGAAGGGGACAATCTGCCAAGAAAACATCACAATTAGGAACAAAATGCACGTGACTGAGCCCAACAGGACCTGAGCAAGCCCTCCGGGATGTGGTCTTTCATTTGGGGGAGGGCCCACACCTTTATTCCTAAAGGGTCTGGACCATCAGTAGCCCTCCCTTAGCAAGGATGGAGTTTTCCATTGGCTCGAAGCACAGAATTCAACGTCACTATGAATTGCTGTGAGGGATGTCTTCATTTCAGACAGTCTCTTCCTCACTTCCATTGTAATCAGCATCATAGATCCTCAGTCTGAGCTGGGAGTCAGGATCAACCACCCCCACCCAGCACAGTAACTCTTTTCTTTGTTGATTTCAAGGCATGAGGAGTCCAAAGTGCCTGTTTTTCCAGCTCAATGGAGCCATTTTGTGTCTCCTGATCAAAGCATTTTTCCCTTTGGCTCTAAGGCCCCTAGGACAACAGAACACACGCTCAAGGGACAGGGAGGAAAACTTTTTTTTGCTATGAAGGCCCTGGGGTTTCCAGTGAATGGTGCCCTCTCATTTCCTTTCCACGATTCTTGGATCTATAAATCCTGATTCTGGAAGATGACAAACTTTGCCGAAAGCTAGTCCAGAACATTGGTAGCTTTGTGGAGAGCCTTGGCCAGCTGTGTAAGGCATCCCCACACAGCTGGTATTATAATATTCCAAAGGTCCTTTCAGCATTCTATCATGATAGCTATTTCAGCGTGGTAGATGTTACAGTCTAGAGGCATGTCTCTCGAAATGTATGTATCGATGTCCTTTAATGGTGATGGTCTGGGGTACTGGGGCTTTGGGGGAGGTGATTAGGTTAAAACTTTCCTGATCCAGATTGGTGGCATAAAAGGCTGCTTTCTCCTTTCACCACTGGAGCATGAACTACCACACCCCAATCTGCCAATGACTTGACCTCGGACTTCCCAGCCTCTAGACTAGATCTCTGTAATCACTAAGCCATCAGTTTGTGGCATTTGACCAAGTCATGGAGAACATGATAAATTCAGTGGGATCATTGCTAGGTTCCATTTTCTGGACAGTGAGTTGCTGCTCAGAGGCCAAGCTAGCACCGGAGGAGGCCTTTTGTAAGTCTGCATAGTAGATTTGGTAGGAGTGCTATGCACAGGGAGGTAAACCCATGTTCAAACTAATTATCCATTCCACTCAGAATAGAGTATCATTTCTCCACTGTGGAAGAGACAATACAATTTACCTGTCTCCAAGTAGCTGGGTGATTATCCCAGGGAATGGCTTATATTAGGAGTCAGTGGTCATTGCTGTAGGAAAGTTGGGCACTTGGCAATAGCTGAAGCCACAACAGCCTTGGTTGTACATGTTTGTGGAAGTACATGTTTATGATGGTTTGAATATGCTTAGCCAGGGAGTGGCACTATTAGAAGGTGTGGCTTTGTTGGAGTAGGTGTGGCCTTGTTGGAGGAAGTGTGTCACTGTGGGTGTGTGCTTTAAAACCCCTGTCCTAGCTGCCTGGAAGCCAGTCTTCTAGAGGCCTTCAAATGAAGATGTAGAACTCTCAGTTCCTCTGCACCATGCCTGCGTGGATGCTGCCATGCTTCCTGCCTTGATGATAATAGACTGGCCCTTTGAACCTGTAAGCCAGCCCAAATTAAATGTTGTCCTTATAAGAGTTGCTTTGGTCACGGTGTCTGTTCACAGCAGTACAACCCTAACTAAGACAATGTTACTGAGTCCACGTACACCCTCTGTTCCTGGCTATACAGCAACTTTGTTCAGTCACTCACCAGGCAATGGCCACAATGACTGGAGAAAAGAGGCTGACTTGTTTCCACAGAAGGTGGCATCTTAGTCACTTGGCATTAAAAGCCCCCCTTGCTTTTCA
The DNA here is from genome assembly GCA_036184795.1 of Tokudaia tokunoshimensis. Lineage (NCBI taxonomy): Eukaryota > Metazoa > Chordata > Mammalia > Rodentia > Muridae > Tokudaia > Tokudaia tokunoshimensis. The sequence goes on from BTHU01000001.1 coordinate 40,941,224, forward strand.
TTGTTTGGCAATCATTCTTCAGGTCACAAATACCTTCTTGTCACCAATTTTCCAACCACATTCCACATGAGTCCCATCCAACTAAACCACTGGCCACTAGCCATGAATCAGTATGTATCTGGTCACTTCTTCCAAGAAAAGGGAGTAACCAGGTGCACTGCTCAGCTTGCCGTTCAGTGAGAGTATTTTCCTATACACAGTCCTTTGGAGATGTCCCAGAAAGGGACTGGAGTACCACAGGTGTCCTCTTACAGTGGTAACTGTATATCAAGAATAACTCTCTGTAATCAGACCTAAGCCATCTCTTCCCATCTGCTGATTGAAAGAGACTTCTAATGCAGTTCTAGTTATGGCTGGAAGAAAAGGCAGGGCAGCAGGAGTGGGGACCACAGCATTCGGGTCCTCCTCACGCAGTCAGGCTCAGTTTCCCAGATACCACATCCATTTAGTGACAGTGCTGTGGTGCACACTCACCTTCATGCGGGGGTCAGCTCACATTCAACTGAGGATACATAGCTCAGGTCACATGGTAGCTGATAACTCGTTGGTTAGTGTTCTATTGTGACTATGGTACACAGAACAAGGATCTCCTCCTCCGCCTCCTCGGCGGGGGGGGGGGGGAAAGGAGAGAGAGAGAGAGAGAGAGAGAGCAGCTATCTGCAGAACACAGCAAACACTGCTCCAGAATTTGAGCTCACCTTTCAGCACTTGCCAAAAGCTCCAAATAGCATTCCTATCTGCCACCGAAACTTTCCAGCATGATCCGCCGGCTGCATCCTATGACCCAAGTGGTAGAGCACTATCCTTGGAGGACATTGGAGATGTTGCAGAACCACCTCCTATTCCCATCCCCACTCAACTAATAGCTTTTTGCATTAGTTGGTAAATGGGAAGGAGCAGCATGTCTCTGTGAGCAGGTGTCCGCTTTCAGAAGCCACGCTCAGTAGGCATTTTATCTCTTTGGTTAGAGAAAGGGTCATATATGTAACACACAAATTTCATCTTTGAAGATATAATAATATGTCTACCTGACAGCCACTATAGAAATTTCTCTGGGCTGGAAGACCCCTGAATTTAAAAAATATATTTATTTACCACCCTTGGATCTGCAAGGATCTCACCAAGACGTGCATGCAGTTCAGCTGCTTGCCGCTTCTTTTTCACCGAATCTAACAAGCGTAATGTCATGGAAATGATGGGCCAGTTTGCTGTGGCATGAAAGAGAAATAGAGTGAAATTTCCTGTGGACTAAATTTTGACACGGGGATAGAGACCTGATACAGGCTATTGAGAGCATCTTCTTGGCTTTACCAGTTGGAAGCAAACCACTTGTAGTGTGTGTGTGTGTGTGTGTGTGTGTGTGTGTGTGTGTGCGCGCTTTAAGATTTATTTATTTATTTATTTATTTATTTATTTATTTATTTATTATGAGTACACTGTCACTGCCTTCAGACACACCAGAAGAGAACCCAGTTCCCATTACAGACAGTTGTGAGCCACCATGTGGTTGCTGGAGATTGAACTCCGGACCCCTAGAAGAGCAGTCAGTGATCTTAACTGCTGAGCCATCTCTCCAGGTCCTGTAGTGGGTTTTACTAACAAGGTTGTATTAAAAAGCGTTTACACAATCAATAACTACATAGCAGCCACCAGATGGTGTGTTAATTTGTTCAAGCAAGAACAGAGTAACACCAAGTTAAGCTTATGATTATCTACTGTTACTCTCCCAGATCCATCTATCTACCTGTATAGGCTAATGGGGCTGCTGGATGGGGATGGGGATGGGGTGAAAATCGCCACCTTTGCATCCTTTGGTCCTTGGTGTTGAAACTAAGTCCTGCAACACCCCACCCCCAACAAATGGCTACTGCTTTACATTACTATTGTTCTAGGTAGAGAAAGTTCTTGTGGCTGCTTCTTGGCCTTTGTAGACACCCTGGCCTCACTTCACAGGTCTGGAACAACAATAGGGATTCTGCCTATGACTGATGATGTATGTTTCAATTTTCTAGTTTGGAACTTGGAAAAGAAGCCATGAGATGGGGTTAGGGACCCACTGGTTCCATTGTGAGTGGACTTACTCCAAAAATTCAATCATCATCTGACCTCCATCACCTACCATGGCAGGGAGACTATAGTGACTCTTTGGGTCTTTTAGATCTAGGAGTAGGTTTTGAGTCAACAGAATCTCTCTCAAAAAGCTGATTCTTTTCTCTTCCTCAATGAACTGTTATCTTGGTAAATGGTCATGGGTCCTTTAGATGGAGATGGAGAGAATGTCTAACGGCTAACAATCTAACTCTCTCTCTCTCTCTCAAAATAAAAAACAAACAAACAAACACAAAAAAACCAGGGTCCTTCCAAAAGAGAGTTTAGTTTCCTTTCATTTAATGGGCTCTGTCTCTAAAAACTGATGTTGGGAATTGCGTCACAGGGTGTGATTCTGTTTTGTGATTCAAGTTAGACTTTATCCTTTTGAAAGTTTAGTAGGCCTCTAATCTACTTCATGTCTATGGAAGCCATAAGAAACGGGCCAGTGCCATAGGTCTCTAAGGTCACACTACTCTGACTGCTGCTTTGACTACACTGCCACTGTAACAGAGTGCAACCAACTACCCCTGCCACTGCCGGATCTAGTAGGTGAATTGTAGGATGGCCAAATCAGTAACTGCTGTACTAATCCCACCAAACACTTAGCATTTTTCCCCTGTGGCTAGAGCATTCTAAGTCTTCTCTTTGAGTTATTTTGAAGTATATAATACATTGTTTCTTAACTATACTCTCCTTGTTGTGCCATAGAACAATAGAATTTACCCCTCCTCTCTAAATGCAATCCTGTACCCGTTTATCACCACCTTTCCTCCTAGAGCCTTTGGTAACAACCACTCTCTCCACTGCTACAATGTAACCTTTTCAGATTCCATACAGTAGTGAGATCAAATGGTATTTGTCTTTCTGGGTTTGTCAGAATGCATAACTTTTTACATATTTGGAAGAGAAAAGATCCAAAAAATTAAAATACTCAGTAAGTCCAAAATAAGCTAAGAAAGGAGGAAAACCATGTAACAGATAAGGCAAACAGAAACTACAAACTCTATTGGCAGATGTAAGTGGCCACAAAATGTGAAACGTGTTTTCAGGAATGGTTCCATAACACAGCTTGGACATTGTAGCATTCACTACAGTTCCCGTTAATGGACAAAATGTTCCGATTGCAAGACACCTATTCAGATGCCATTTATGTAAAATATTTTTTTTTAAAAAAACACAGTCAGAGAATGCAGAAGTTGAAAGTTAAAGGGTTAAGTAAGACAAAGCAACCAATTCTAAACCAAGGAAAACTAATGCAGCTATCCTAAGAAAACATGGCATTGGAGAAATAAAGTACAGAAGTACACATAGCTTCGTGTTGATAAAACGTTTCATTTGTTGGGAGTGTATGACAACTGGAAAGTTGTGAATTTCCTCTCTATATCTTCAAGATAATGAAGCAAACACTGATAGAACTTCAAGATGAAACAGACAAATCTATATAAATAGTGTCTTATTATATTTTTGTTACTGATATAAACAGCAAATATCAGTGAAGATGTCAAGAATTTGAATAAAATTACAAAATTGACGTAGTGACATCTTTGACTAATTGCTATAGAATTCCTATTTTCTCATATATTTATCACACAGAGACATTGGCTAAATACAAAGGAAACACAAAGCAAATCTCAAGACATCTCAGAGGTTTTTAATATCACAGAGTTCTTTCATAAAAGTGGTTCAGAAACCTATGAACCTATGAATTAGAGGTTTTTTTTAAAAAAGTAATCACGTGAAAATAAAATAGCAGAAAATATTTTGAAAAGAATCTCAACAAAACATTTTATGTAAAACTTTTCTTAAAAACACAACTTACCAAACTTATTTGGGAAGAAATAGGCAATCAATAATAAGAATCAGGAAAGTGTGCTGGAGTCTAGGCTTGCAAACAAGAACACAGGAAAGAAATAAAAATCTTACAAGAGCCATGACATCCCATTTTGCCCACAACAGTCCCAGCTTACACCTGATATTAATGCCCATCGATTATTTTCATAACCCCTTAATTCTCAACCATGCTCCAGTGAGAGGATAAGCCATATGTTCAGCCTTCCTGCTTATAATAATTACAGAAACTAAATCTGCAGTCGAAAATGTTCCTCCAAAAAATTGCAGGCTCATATTCATCAGCATATCAAACGGGAGAAATCGTTTTCATCATAGGCAACTCTTTATAAAAGAGAAAATACACCTCAACTTTTGGGAATAAAATCCGGCTGAGAGTCTGGGGGGTGCAATTCAGTTCTGGAGCCCTTCTCTAGCATGTGTGAAGTTCTGGGCTCAAGCCTTGGTACAAGAAAAGAGAGAGAGTGAGAGTAAGTGCAAGGGAGCAAGCTAATGGGGGGGGGATGCTCACCTAGACATGCCCACAGAGAGGAGGGGGAGTGGGGGCGACACAGAGGGAGGGAGGAGGGAGGTAGAGGAGGAGACAGAGAGAGAGAGAGAGAGAGAGAGAGAGAGAGAGAGAGAGAAAGAGAGAGAGAGAGAAGAGGGGGAAGGGAGAGGAGGAGACAGAGAGGGAGAGAGGTGGGGGGAAGAGGAGGAGATGGAGGGAGGTAGAGAGGGAAAGAGAGAAAGAGAAAGGGGAGGGGGAGAGAGGGAGGTAGGTAGAGAGGTGAAAGATGAGGAAGGGAGAGGTGGAGAGAGAAAGGGAGAGAGAGGGGGAGGGAGAGGGATGGGGGAGGATAGGAGGAGAGAGGAGTGAAGGAGAGGGGAAAGAGATAAACAGAGAAGGGGAGGGAGAGGAGGAGAAAGGAGGGAGGGAGGGAGGGTGAGAGAGGGGGAAGGAGAGAGTAAGGAGAGAAATTGAAAGAGGAGAAAGAGAAAGTGAAAGAAAGAGAAAGAGAAAGGGGGACAGAGAGAATGTGAATAAATTCTGGCAGACCAGACCTGAAAAGAAAATTACATGTACTCTTGTACAGGGACACAAAAGATAATGAAATGAAGAGTTATTGAGAAGACAGGTAGGTAACACTGGCTAAACGTTAGCTATACTCAAAAAGAAAAAGCAAAGACGGACACAGATAAAAGTGGACCTAAGAAGAATGCATCTGCCAGACCTGGTATCTTTGGTCTTTTTGATAACAACAGTGTAGTTGGGATAAAGCTATACCTCACTGAGCTTTTGATTTGCAGTTTTTTAATTAGTGATCTTGCAATGTATGTCTTGGGGATCAAATCAAGAACCCTGGGAACGCTAGGCAAAGGCTCTACTACTGAGCCTGCTCCGAGGCCAACCCCTTAAAAAAATACTATTAGTCGGTTATTTGTACACTTCTTTTTGAGGAATGTTTATCAGGCAATTAATAAATTTTAAAGTATTTTTTCTGCTAATTTTGATTTTTTAATGTAGTCTACAAATTAGTCTCTTGTTTGATAGAGTATGTGCAGATATATTTGAAATCAGATACTGCGTTTTCCAGATTTCTTCCTTCTTATCTGACTGCTTGGGCTATTTTGGGTCCTTCATGAATTCTTACAAATTTTAGGAGTTCTTTTACTATATTAATAAATAATTGGTATTTCAATAATAATTCTTAGTATCATTGGTATTTCAATAATAATTGCATCAAATCTGTAGGTTGTTTTGCATGATATGGACATTTTAACCATTGTGCCAACTAATTTTTGTCAGTGTGACACAAACTAATGTCACCTGGGAAGAGAGACCCTCTATCAGTTTGTTCTGTGGGAATGTCTGTGGGGCATTTCCTGATTAGTGATTGATGTGGGAGGGCCCCTCTGTGGGCTGTAGAAACGCTGCGCATGCGGTTCTGTGTTATCTAAGAAAGCAGGCTGAACAGGGCAATGAGAAGCATCTCCCACTACTCCCATGGTCTCTGCTAGAGTTCCTGCCCTCAGGTTCCTGCCCTGAGTTCCTGACCGGGTCTTCTTCAGTTATGGAGTATGACCTGGAGTTGAAAGACAAAATAAATCTCCCCCAGGTTGCTTTTGGCTGTGGTGTTTTTTGTAGCAATGGAAAGTAAACTACAATGCCACATTCTCCCAGTCCAAGAACATGGAATGTCTTTTCACTATCGTGTATGTCTTCTTCAGTTTCATAGGTGTTTTGTCTTTTCTCTATAGACGTCTACCCTTTGTTTCTGGCTTATTTCTAGGTAATTTTGTAACTATTGTGAATGAAATTGCTTTCACGATTTTTGGTCAACAATTTTGTGATTATTGTATCTAGAAACTGAGTACTTTGGTAGGTTGCTTTTATGTCCTGTGAGTTTCCTGAATTAATTTATTTGAGTTTTGGTGAAGTCTTTGGATGCTTATCCATATAAAGTTTTGACATCTGCAAACAGGGAAACATTAACCCCTTCTTTTTTATTTGGATGTCTTTTATTTCTCATCTTACCACTAAGACTTCCAGCGGTGTGTTTAGCAAGAGTAACAAAATTGAATGTACTTGTCTTTGACTTTAGAGGAAAGAATGTTAATGTTTCCTTCCTCAGTGTGGGTAAACCTATTGTTGTTTTGAGGTACATTCTATTTACATCTAATTTAAATCATTTGTTTTGCTTTTATCATGAATAGATGTTAGATTTTATTGAATGTCTTTTATGCATTTATTGAGATGATGATGTGGTTTTTATCTTTTATTAAATGTTAGCATCAGTTACATTTATTTGTTTGCATATGGCTTTAGCATTAGTATGGTTCTTGAAATGTTGAAGGTATTGATCCTGGGATTTTCTTTTTTCTTTTTTTTTATTAGATATTTTCTTTATTTACATTTCAAATGTTATCTCCTTTCCTTGTTTCCCCTCCAAAAACCCCCTATCCCACCCCCACTCCCCCTGCTCACTAACCCACCCACTCCCACTTTCCTGACCTGGCATTCCCCTACACTGGGGCATCAAGCATTCACAGGACCAAAGGCTTCCTCTCCCATTGATGTCTGACAAGGCCATCCTCTGCTACATATGTGACTGGAGCCATGGGTCCCTCCATGTGTACTCCTTGGTTGGTGGTTTAGTCCCTGGGAACCCATATTGTTGTTCCTCCTGGGATTTTCTTTATTGAGACTTGCTGATACCATGTGATTACTCATTATTGATTAGTTCAGGTTTCCTGTATTTCCCCAGCTCAGATTTGGTAGGTCACGTCCACCCAGAAAGTCAGCCATTTCTTATAGGCTTTCACTTTGTTGTTGCATTTATAAGCATCCTCTGTGTTGTTGTGGAACCGCAATGCAGCCTCTCTCAGCTCTGCTTTTATTTATGATCACCTTCCCCCTTTTTACTCTGTGAGCAAAGCCAAGGCTTTGCCAATTTTGTTTGACTTTTCAAAACTTTTTATTCCATCATCTTCAGAATTGTTTGTAGTTTGATCTCTATTTTGTTTATGTCTGCTCTGATCTATATCCATACTTTCTCTCTCTCTCTCTCTCTCTCTCTCTCTCTCTCTCTCTCTCTCTCTCTCTCTCTCTCTCTCCCCTAATCTAGGACCTGGTCTTGTTTTCCCAGTTCCTCCCCCAGGAAAGTGTCTGGGTGTCTGATAACAGAAAGAGAAGTGATCCAGGTTAACAATTCTTCACTTCCTTTATCATCCTTTTCATCCACTCAATACTCTCTGGACACACAGTTGGCCAGGTGTTCAGTCAATTGTTTCTTCCATTTCCTTGACTGCATAACACGTTTTTTGTTGTTGCTGGTTTTTTTTAAATATCTTTTGTCCTTCCTTCCTTCCTTCCTTCCTTCCTTCCTTCCTTCCTTCCTTCCTTCCTTTCTTCCTTGATTTACTAGTACATGGCTGATTGACTTTCCTGAAAGTGCTGCTTTTGCAGTATCCCTTAGGTTTTGTTGTGTTATATTTCCAGTTTTATTTGTCCCAAGAAATACTTTTAAAGTATAGCCATGGCTGTCCTCAAACTTACAAGGAAAACTACCTTTATAAAAAACTTCAGTCTTCACACGTGTGTGTGTGTGTGTGTGTGTGTGTGTGTGTGTGTGTGTGTGTGTGTGTATGCTTTATAGCTTAGGCTGGCTTTGAACTTACTCTGTAACCAATGCTGATTTTGAACTGTCTGATCCCTGTCTTTACCTACCAAATTCTGAGATTGCAGGTGTGTCTTTGTCAGTGTTCTATTGCTGTGAAGAAATGTCATGACCATAGAAACTCTTATAATGAAAAGCATTTAATGGGGGCTGGCTTACATTCAGAGATTTATCATGGTGGGAAGCATAGCAGCATGCAGGCTGACATGGTGCTGGAGAGTAGCTGAGAGTTCTGCAGATCCAGAGGCAACAGATAGAGTCAGATGCTGGACCTGGCTTGAACATGTGAAACCTCAAAGCCCGCAGCCAGTGACACAGTTCTTCAAACAAGCCCATACCTACTCCAATGATGCTACACCTATCCAGCAAGGCCACACCTCCTAATCCCTGTTAGGGTAGTGCCACTCCCTAAAGACCAAACATTCAGAAGTATGAGCCTATGGGGAGGCCACTCCTATGCAAAACACTACAAGGTGTATGCTACTGTGCCCAGCTATGGGGTTCTGGGGATTGAACCCAGGGTTAGATGGACTTTAGGCAAGCATTCTACCAACTGAGCCACAACCCCAGCCCTGAGCCCACCTTGTTGGGTACCTTTTCAGATCTGCCACAACCTCCTATAGATATAGATATAGCATGTGCAGGGGATTAATAGGAAATATATGATGATATTCCCTGCTGTAAAGAGCTGGTAATGTAAATGTTAATTTTAAATATGAATGCAATCAGTGAATTAATACAGTGGTTATATTTCTTTATCCTAGCAATAGGATCCCAATAACAACACAGAGAGACCAAGATTTGTTTCCAAGCTTCATCTCAATACCTGAGCAGTCAAATAATCTATCTTAACCTCCTAAATTAATCTGGCTACTCCCTAGCCAATATCCTAATAATATTTGCAATTAGGCCTTTCATGATCCAGGTGAACTCTAAGAACTCCTTCCTCTTCCTCTTCCTCTTCTTCTTCCTCTTCCTCTTCCTCTTTGAGGCTGATCTGAATCTCCCCACACCCAACCCCTCTCTCTCTCTCTCCTTCCCCTGGCTGGTGAAGTCCAGCCCTATTCTCTTTTCTGCCCTGTCATTGAGTGATCAGCATTTATTGACAAGGCCGAGAATAACTGGTAAGAATTGTTTATACAAACTTGGGATGGGAGATTCTTGACATAAGCATTAAAATGCCATGTCCTGATTGAAACAACATTCGAGGACAGAGAAATTAGCATTTGAATAACACAAGGGTAAACTTTATCCAGTGCACAAAACATTATGCCTACCTGGTAAAATCGAAGAGGTGATTTTGGATCTCGGAAGGCTGGGAAACCATTTTTCTTCTACATAATAACAAGAAAAAAAGATCTTTGTATTGTAAAATTAAAGAGGTTTAATGTATTAGGACTCCCCAAGGCATGGGGGAATGGTCAGGTACGTACTTTCTTACTTTTTACCTTGGCGAATGTGAGTAGGAGTGAAAAGCAGTTAATTCCTGCTCCTGCAGGAGCCATGCGAAATTGACCAGCTGCCACATCATGGTGGGAACAGCTCTCCTGTTGCTTTATTAGTTTCATTCCGTGGACATGAGGTATTTCTTCCGTGGGACTGCTCATGCAGCCAATGGTTAGCAACGCTCTTAATGGCATCCTTTACCTCTGGTCCCAAGTGGCTCATAGATATGAACTATATAGATAACAGCCAATTAGAAGACATGATCATTCATGTCTGCCTCTTTCTCTTGAGGAAATGCACCTTTTTCCCCCTCTCCTATACATTATGATGGCATCATTTTTCCTCAAAATTACTATTTTGAATTGTATACCTCAGCTTTTTCAGGGAGTCCCCCTGAGCTGGTGTCCTACTGCCTAATGTCATGGGAGCTTTATCCTTTGCTATTTTGGATTATTTTTTAGGTACACGTCTTAGCTCCTCTTGTAGACAATGACCCTCTGGCAGATAGGATTTATATCTGGTTCCTACCTAACTTTCCCAGTACTTTGCATACAATGTTGCTTGTTAAATGCTTGTTTTATGAGTTAATTTATCTCTTATTTATTATGTAACAAACATCCATAATTTTAAGCTATGTCAGGAATTATGTGGGTGCTAGGAACTAAGAAGCCAATTTATTACCAGTTCAACATCAAAGGCTCCACAAAGTCATGAGGGACCCAAGCATTTCTTTTGGTTTTCTCTGCTTCCTTCTTCAGGCACACAGGATGGCTGCCAGAGCTCCAACAGGGATGTCCAGATTTCAGGGAAGTGGAACAAGAAAGGCAAGGGCTAGAAGGACTCTGTTAAAACAACCCAGTCCCCCCTTTTAAGGATGTTCAGGGACTCCTAGTTCAATTGAAGACTTCTATTTAAATTTCAGTTTATAGCTTCTAACTTCAAGAGAGGCTAGAGAATAAAGCTTTTTAGTGTGCCACTCTTTCGCCCTGAAACAAAAAAATACGCACGATGTTTCTCAGGAGAAACATCCTCAAGGAGAGGAGAAAGGAAATTGAATGGGCAGCTTACAGTGTTTGCCATAAAGGGTCTTGACGTTATCCATCGGTATTATCTACGCTTTGAAAGTGCCGCTTCCCTCATTTAAAAACATTTCTCAAAGTCTCCAGTAAATTATTGGAATTTAACCAGCCTCCGACCTCCAACTCCCAGGATAGTGAAGTAATGTAATCCAGTCTGTTCGACTCCTCACTCTCCTATCACATGAGCTTCCCTTGCTTCCCTTAGCTCTAAGTGGTGTGACACCGTCTGACGTTTCCTGCCTTTGACAAAGAGCCCTGTGTGGCATCATCAGACTAGTTGAGAGATGGGAGAGTGGGGTCAGACGTACTTGATGATTATGTTTGCTTCCTGCAGATACTGCAGGATTTGGATAAAAATTCTGATATATTCAACAGCAGGAATTTGAAGCTCAGTGTGTGTGTGTGTGTGGGGGGGGGTGTCTAATGATCAGATGGATGCTGTCATTGAAAAGAAAAAGTATCAAATTTCTGAAAGAATGATAAAAGAAACATTTCTCCTGGGCTTGTGCTCACTCTTAGCCTACCTCTTCATATCTGTGACTACCCCGGGGAAAATGTCTGGGTAATGGAAGATGTGATTCTGATTAGCAATTCTTCATCCATCTTAGCATCTTTTTTATCCACTCAACACTCGCTGGACACACACAATTGACTAGGTGTTCCGTCCATTGTCAGGTACAAAAGGGAATTTCCATACATAAACTTCTCATTTTGGCATTAAAGCTACATCGAGGAGCCAAAATGAACAGCCGGGTGCTAAGAAGAGATGCTGAAATCAGCTTCCACAGACCAATAATCCCAGGAAGCCTGGCATAGCATCTAAGCGTGGGTATTTTATAATTCTCCTTTAGCCACACAAAATTAAATTAATTAATACTGAGGAGACTCAGATGTGAACTGTTCATATGGGGTTTCTGATGCATCCAGATTAGATAGATGTTCTCTATGAATAAGGACAGAAGCAGAATCAGTCTCCAGTATGGACAGACATTGAAGGTGTAAACAGTCAGCTACTCATGATAAGGTTACAGGAGAGACACAGCGACAGCTAGATGACTGGAAATTCCATGAGAACATCCCAATGTGAAGGCAGCAACTTACATAAGAACCACAAAGAATGAAATTTAAAACACAAATCTAGATCTGGAAAGCACTTACTGTTAATCGTTCAAGACTGGGTCATTAGGGTTGAGGGCAAAAACACTGGCTTGTCAGAAATTTCAATTAACTAATTGATACAATTGAAGGTCATGAATTTTTCTGCCACCCAGGCCAGGACATGAAAGTGTGCCTGCAAGAAGATGCTTATCCCAGAGCAGCTGGGGTGCTGGGCCCCAGGGATTGCAGGGTGTTTAATTTAGAGATCATGTCACTGTCCTATGCTGTTGACCTTGTAATGTCAGTCATTCTGGTATGCTTGTCTTGTTCCTCTTAGTTGGGTAAATAATTTATAATTCTGGAGGTATACGCATGCAGTGTACTCTTATGTAAGTTCTGTTTAAATATAACTGCATGTTGTCCTGTGCATGTTCTGTTAATTTTTGAAAGGCTTAAAGGAATTTTATGTACAAAAATATCCGACTGATTTGGCAGAATGATGGTTGGTGTAAATGCTTGGGCCAGTTTTGTTTCTTATATTTGCAGCTCTCCCGGAGTTTGCTTGATTCGAAACGTTCAAGGTGGTCAATTGCATCAAATCTGTATTTTGAAGCAGCCACAGAAAGTTGATTAGCTCAATATATATGATGATTAATAGTAAATGTGTGAACTAGCTGAAGAGTATGTGAAGAAGGGCTCTGGGTTTGATACAAATCATAAAATTCTAAGTAGAATAAGATGTCTGTGAAGCTTAAATATTTAAGGGAAACAAGATTCTCACATTGAATTTGACTAGTATAATAATTAAAATAAGTAGTTAGAAAGGTTCTCCTGGACTGACAGCAGCCTGACTGGGATGAATGGCCAGCTGCCCAAGAAGATGGCAACCCGAAAGTTAACCACTAGCAAACGGAGATGCTGCCATTGCTGGGGCTCCGGAAGAAGAATGACACACATTCAGAACCGCTAACGCTGAAAGGTCACAGTTCTATCTACTGATGAGAGAAAAATGACATTAGAAACAGCAAAGACAGAGAAGCAGCCAAACGGAGGCATCAAACCCACCTATCCTCTCAAAGGTTTGCCCTGGTTCTTAGTGAGATCCATACTCTCAAGCCTTAGAAATATAAGTGTGCAGCCCTACAATATGGCCGCCCTGTCAGGAAGTGATCTCAGTAGAGTATCAAAGTCTCTGCTGCTATCTCTCTGCAGCCTGGTACCCTGTGATTTTCATTTTGTGATTCCCCAGCCCCAGACTTGAGCGTCACATGCTGTTCTCTGCCTGGATGCTTTCAGTGTTTGCAGATGGCATACACATGTGGAAATATGTGTCATTTTCCTCTCTGGATTTGACTTATAGTACTTGGCATAATCTTCTAGTTACTAGAAATTTGCCAAAAATGTAGGGATTTTTCCCCCTTTTTATTTTTATTTCATGGCATTGATTTAGGCAAAGATGTTTTTAGATGTAATCCCAAAAGTTTAGGCAATAAAATAAAAAAATAAAAATATATTAAAATGTTACACACACACCACCACCACCACCACCACCACCACCACCACCACCACCACAAAAGAACAAGAGAATGAATGGAGAGGAAGAGACAGTAGGATAGCTATTGATAGACTGTCCATGATCCTGTGGGCAACCCTAAAGAAACTTAGCGTGGACCATAAATAAAGGATGTGAGAGTTGGTAGTTAGTTGGGAAAAGAAAAAAATCATCAGAAGTATGTGTGGGGTGAGGGTAATGGGGAAAATATAATTACAATACATTATGCACACATATGAAAATGTCGTAATGAAACCCATAGTTAATATATGCAAAATATATTTGTAATTAATGTATGATAATAAAAGCTGGAGTGATTTCTCAGTGGTTAAAAGCACACACTGCTCTTGCAAAGAACCTGAGTTTGATTCCCAGCACTGAGGAAGCTTCAGGAGAATCTGACACTGCTGACTTCCGCAGGCACCACATTTACACATAGGCACATATGCATGCACAAGTGCATGTACATACATACACATTTAAAATATTAAAATAAGTCTTTAAGACATGATAATGAGTCCCGGGCAGTGGTAGCACACACCTTTAATCCTAGCACTTGGGAGGCAGAGGCCAGGTGGATTTCTGAGTTCGAGGCCACCCTGGTCTACAGAGTGAGTTCCAGGATAGCAGGGCTACACAGAGAAACCCTGTCTTGGAAAACAACAAAACAAACAAACAAACAAACAAGACATGATAATGAAGGCATTTAAAGATTAAAAAGATAACCTATGGCCTAAGTGAAATGTTTTGAGGATGTTGTTGTTGTGTTGGTTTGTTGTTGTTGTTGAACAGTATAGCAAAAGCACAGATTCTAAGAAAAATTAATAGAAGGGACCTCGTGAAACTGAAAAGCTTTCATATGGCAAAGGATACCATCATTTGGACTAAGTGGCAGGCTACAGAATGAGAAAATATGTTTTTACCAATTACACATCCAGTAGAGTACTAATATCTAAAATATATAAAGAACCAAAAAAACTTAACATCAAGAAAACAACCTAATTACAAAATGGGGTACAGATCTGAACTGAGTATTCTCAAGAGAGGAAACTCCCTTGTTAGAGAAACCCTTAAAGAAAGGTTGGAAACATCCTCACACACACATCATGAAAATGCAAAGCAAAACTACTCTGATGTTGTGGGTTTGGTCTAATGCTGCTTGGATTATGTTAATCTGAGCCCTCAAAATTGCTCAAGAATCTGACCATCCCCATGACACTGAGGGAACCCTGCCCCCAGTTGGTTTTGATTGGTAAAGAAAGTTGCTGGTGGCCAATGGCTGGGCAGGGAGACAGAAGTGGAAATTTTAGGATTCTCAAGCAAGGGACCAAGGAAGAAGAGGAGCCACCATGCCTGAGGGATGCAGAAGACAGAGAGCATAGCCGTCATGTAAGAGCCAGGGATCTCCCAAGAGGGCTGCACGTCTGGGTCTAGGGAGGCCAAGATGGAATATAGGCTTTAGAGAATAATAACTTGGGAATATTGGAGGATGTAGTTTAGCCACGTGGAGGTTAGGAAGTAGCCCAGCCATTGAACTGCTCTAGGCATATTAAAATATAAAGACTGTGTGTGTGTGTGTGTGTGTGTGTGTGTGTGTGTGTGTGTGTGAGTCTCTCATTCAGGAATCTACATTACGGCACGTTACAGTGGTTAGCAGGAACATGCCACCTCTGCTGGGATCGTTGAGTAATGCTAACTGGGTATAGCTACACTTGGAAATTTATCTAAGACAAGCTGAACGGCCAAGAAATTGAAGTTCATGCTGGTGAGGATTTTGGGGAAAGGGAACACTCATCCTTTGCTGGAGGAATACAAACTTGTACAGCCACTCTGGAAACCGATATGACCATCCTTCAGGAAGCTGGGAAGAGATCTATATCAAGATGCAGCTATACCATTTTTAGGTATATACCCAAGGTCCTACCACAGGAACACTTCAAACATTTCATTGCTGCTCTATTCACAGTGACCAGAAATTGGATACAGGTTAGATGTCCCTCAGTTGGGGAATGGGTAAAGAATATGTGGTACATCTACATAATGGAATACTACTCAGCTGTTAAAGGATGAAATCATGACATTTTCAGGTAAATGGATGGAGCTAGGGGGGGAAAACTATCCTGAGTGAGGTAATCCATATACAAAAAGACAAATTTGGTATTCTTTCTCTTGTATGTAGATGTTACTTGCTAAGTCTGCGGCAATAAGCAAGCTAACATTTATGTAACCACAGAACTTAGAGAGTAAGGGACTAGGGGGAGGGGATGGACCTCCCTAAGGAGGGGATATAGACTAGATATTCATGGATGGGGAGAGACTGAAACAGGGGGGTCAAATAAGGATGGGATAAAAAAGGGATTAGGGAGGGAATAGAAACAGCTAAAGTTAAGGGCATTTGAGGGGTTGTATGGAAACCTAATACAGTAGAGACTTCCAAAATATATGCAAATATGAAGGGTGATCTAAATGGAATCACCAAATAACAGAGGAAACAAGGTCCCAACTGGATATTTCTCACTACCAAATGAAGCCTCCTGTTCCAGGAATGGGTTGCATCTAATCGAGTTGTTGGTCAAAGGGGTCTCATGGGGAGCCCCCAAATAACCCAGGCTATTGCCAAGGCTATTGATTTCTTTCCGCAAACTGATGGTCATGTCCTATTGCTGAAGAGAATACCACATGGACTCAACTCAACTCATTGAACATGGAGAAGTTGAGCTGGTGCCTACCTAGAACCCTTACCCTACTGACAAGTGTTCTTGGTACTGTAAGGTACTCTGCATGCTCCCAAAGGAGAAACAAACACCAACCCATCCACAAACCTTTCAATCTATAGTGGTCACCTGCAAGCAAGATATGCTGGTGCATTAGTGGTCCAGAGCTTATGGGAGTAACCAACCACTATCTAATTGGATTTAAGCCTCAGTACATAAGATAGAACCCTTCCCTGATTCTACTCAGGTGGCCAATAACCTAAGACTAGATAGGCCAGGGATCTAGGAGAAAATAAAATATTAATGTTCTGCTAAAGGAATGTAGCAACAAAATGACTCCTAATGATATTCTTCAATACTCATGGATTAGTGTTTTTCTCAGAGAAGCTTCCTCCTGCTGCTGATGGGAATAAATACAGAGACCTCCCTCAGCTAAACAAGGTGCAGAGAGTGTTAGACTTTGGAATACTCAGTACTAAATGGGATATATCCATCAAATCTCTCCCTTTACCATTCAGAGGTCCTTGTGGAAGAAGAGGAAGAAAGACTGTAAGAGACAGAGGGCTTGGAAGACACCAAGGAACCAAGGCCTTCTAGACACAACAGGGCTGACACACATGTGAACTCACAGAGACTGAACCAGCATGCACAGGGCCTGCACGGGTCTGCACGGGACAGGGTCCCAGTGCTGAGAGGAGAAATGGATGCAAGGCCCCATTCCAATTGATGACCACTCACAAATGAAAACTTAGGTTTTTTTCAATGGAGTCTCACTGGATATGATAATGACACTTAAGGGTAGACCCCATGCCCAGCAGTAGATGGCCAACACAAAAGACACTCAATGGTATTTTGGAGGGTATTTTTAAAATTTATCCTACAGGTATCTTACTTATATATTATGGTCTCCAATTTTATGTTTTCAGGTGAGTTCTGTGCATATCAATATGTGTGTCTTTGTGTATATATATATATATGTGTGTATATATATACATATATATATATATACACATACACACACAAACATATACATAAATAGGAACATTGTTTATATCATTCCTCAATATTCTCTGTCTCTTAAAATCTTTCCACCCCATAAGCCATGCATCTGATAAGAGATTAATATTCACAATATGCAAGGAACTCAAGCTATTGGATAGAACTAGAATAAGTAATTTTCTTATGAAATAGACAAAGGTCCTGAGGAGATAGTTTTGAAAAGAGGATATGTGAATGGCTAAGCACACATGAGAAAATTCAACACCACTAATTATAGGAGAGGCAAGTGAGACCATGACAGGATGGGCAAGTCATGGCCATGAGGGAAGGCTATTAGGATGGCCAGTCTAAAAGGGATGCCAATCTAAGTAACCATCACAGAACAATTCTATTTGTTTGGGACTTGCAGAGCACCGCAGTAGCACATACATGCCAAGGCAAATTATGGGCATAGTTCAAGGGGCCGAGGCAAGGAGGAGTCTTTAACACATGAGAACTGTATCAAGTATTTTGAAATAATAACATTTGTCTGGAGAGGCTTATTACAAGAGTGACATCAACCCCGGGGTTGTAAAGACAGTTGTTGGGCAGATGTCCTTGGAGGGATTCATCTTGCATAAGACTTTGGTGGCCTCCATGGAAACTCATAGCTCTTTTTAAAATTAGTATTCATTAGTCAGCATGTGTCAGCGTGTGTGTGTGTGTGTGTGTGTGTGTGTGTGTGTGTGTGTGTATGTGCGTGTGTGTGTGTGTGTGTGTGTGTGTGTGTGTGTGTGTTTGCAGGTCAAACAGCAGCTGCCAGGATTTGGTTCTCTCCTTCTACCATGCAGGTCCTGGGATCAAACTCAGATTGTCAGGCTTGGCAGCAAGTTCCCCTCCCTGCTGAGCCATCTCACCTGACCAGTGTGGTCTTGGCAGTCTTTTAAATGTCTTATCAGATTATCATGTGGAAGAACTCCCCCTTAGTGATCTCCTAGTCCCAATTCACATTGCTGTCCTGCTGTTGTCGGCACCGACGCCAGTGATTTTATTTTGATTATAGACACTTTCACGAAGACAAAGATAACAAAGATCAGAGAGAAAAAGAAACTCTCCTAACCTGTTAATGGGAATTCGAATTAATAAAGTTATAATGGAAAATGAAACAAACTACAGTAGAAGTGCTCTGGGATCCAGCAGCCCCTCGCTTCTGGTATTTGTTTACCCAGACGTTCTGAAGTCCTTGTGTCGGTTACCTGTGCACCTCTATTCACCAAGCCACTGTTCAGAACAGCCAAGTTATGGAAATAGTGTGAGTGTCCATCAATGGTTGAACGAATAAAGCTTAGTGCAAAAACACAACAGTAAGATAGTCATCTCTCATAAGGAAGAGAGTCGTCTACGTTTCTGGCACTGGGGTGGCTATTCTTAGTTGTCAGCCTGGCTACATTTGGAATTAACTGAAACCCAAGCAGCGGAGCACACCCGGGAGGGAATGTTTTTGTTACTTAAATTGCTTGTAATAGGACTACTGACTTTTAATCTGGATCTTTTGAGGTGGGAAGGTCCACCTTTAATCTGGGCCACAGCTTCTGCTGGCAGCCTTTAGAGAGGACATGCAAGAAGGAAGCTTGTTCTTTTTGCCTGCTTGCTCTCACTCTCACTGGCAAATCCATGTCTTTAATGGCATCAGAGCCTATTTTTTTGGAATTTTGGCACACATGAAGCCCAGCTGAGTCCTCCAGCCTTGTGGACTGAACAGTTACTGGATTCTCAGACCTTCCTGGTAAGCCATTCACATATATATTCTACAGCCTCTCTTATTTTAGAGAGCCCTGACTAGTCCCAATTTGGCCCCACAAATGGATTTAGAGCATCAAAAGTATAAGGATGCATTTTTAAAGTATCTATAATAGGCTTTTCAATTAGCCAAGACCTACAGTTCCTGAAGCCTGTTCACTCACTGAAGCCTCTTCTGGGAGTTTGGAGAGTACTGAGAGCCCATGGTGTGAACTCTTTCACAAACATAAGGAGACAAATGCATTTGCTTACCCTGATTCTTGAATTGTGGGAGACAATGGATTTGATGACTCTCTATATAAAACTTTTGACAATTTGTGGAAAAATAAGAAAACTGATAATGCTGGTTGGATGCTCCCAGCATCTCTGGGTAAGTGGACAAAGGAAAAGAATGCGCTCCATGACAAAACTAACTTCTAGCATCTCAGATGCAGTGATGGACAAGAGTGAGTTCAGTGATAAGATTGACCAGCTCCAGGTTTGGTTTCTTTTTTTTTTTTCTTTTTTTCTTTTTTTTATTTTTTGGCTTTTCGAGACAGGGTTTCTCTGTGTAGCCTGGCTGTCCTGGAACTCACTTTGTAGACCAGGCTGGCCTCGAACTCAGAAATCCTCCTGCCTCTGCCTCCCAAGTGCTGGGATTAAAGGCATGCGCCACCACCGCCCGGCCCAGGTTTGGTTTCTAAGTGTGCTCTGGAAGAGAATCGTTTTTCCAGCAGCCGCAGAGCTCAATTCTCAGATGATCAAGCAGAAGCCCTCATTTATAAAAACTGACTGAATTACACTTAAAATTTAAGTCCCAGTCTCGAAAGGAGTCTGCTGTTAAAGGCCGTTATTTGGTAAAGAATGGGATCCTCTAATTTGGAATGATGATGTGTGGGAGGCTACTGAAGCTGAGAACTTTGAATCCTTGGATTCTCAAAAATTTATCCTCCCTGAGGAAGTGGTTTCTCTACCTGTAGCAGTGATTTAGTTAAACCTCTTTGTACTGCACCCACCCAAGAGCTCCCTGGATTCAAGCATGAGAGACACGCACAGGCCAGTTAATTTTGATATGGCTTGACAAGCTCAATGGCTGGGGATTTCTAATCCTCCCTGTGGCTAGCATACATTCTCCCCTCCAACTTTTCTGAGTCAATTTGCTAAGTCAACATTCATCTCTGTTACCCCAGACCCAACCAGAGGAGTGGCCCCTAGGGTCATTTTCTCGAATCCTTATGTGGCCAGTTGCTTTCTTCCCTGCAGCTCTTATATCCAATTCCTCGGTTTCTGAGTCTTACGATTCTCCTCCTCCCTCCTCTCCTCCCTCGGTTCCTTGCCCGCCCAATCTAAAACTCCCACCTCTTTCACCCTGCGCAGCCATTGGCCGTTGGCAACTTTATTTCCCAATCAGAGCCAACTGGGGGCAGGCTTCCTCTAGTATCTGAATACACAAATTCCCACGTGATTCTGGGAGTCGAATTAAGACAAAGCATTAGAACCAATCTGCAACATCTACCCTCAGCAGAAGATATACTCCCACCGCCAGCCCCTGAAATTTTGTCTTTTCTGTCTTTGACTGAGGAAATTAGTCTTCATTGTCTGGTAAACCAGCAGGGATCTTCTCCAAAGAAAATGCCAGACAAGACAATACTGATGTCCCTCAGGGTTCACCAACATAGTTATCTCTAGACTTAAAACCTGACTTAAGGCTAAGCAGGCTCCAAGAGGAAGAGACAGAAAGTGTAGTCTGTGAGGAGGTGTACTACACTACTAAAGAGCATAATGAGTTTGCTAATTCATTCAAGCAGAAGGCTGAGGAATATTCGTGGATTTTAAGGGAGTGGAATAATGGTGGAAGGAACAAAAATTCAGATAAATAAAACGGCTGAGTTTATTGATGCGGGGCCCAACTGAATGGAGATCCTAGGTTTAATATAGAAGCTTGCAGAGTTTTAAAACAAAAAAAGATGTCAAGGAGTTTGATTGGATGGTTGGCTGAAGCATTTGTCAAAAGATGGCCTCCTGAAAAGGAGTTGGAGATGCCTGCTGTCCCTTGACTTAGTGTTGATGAAGGAATTTCAAGGCTCAGGGAAATTGCGATGTTGGAGTGGGTATGCAGTGTAAAACCTAATCCTCCACCATGGAAAGGCCCAGGAGACAAGCTCTTCACTAATTCAGATCGTAGGGTTCAGTGATGCTGCTGCTTAGCTGAATAAATTAAATGCAATGGGTTTACTTGGGGCCAGGAGGCAGCAATGAATTGCCAAAGGCAAGGTGATCATGGTTATCATAACAGCTGTATGGACAGGGATGTAAAAATAACATGCTTGCAAAATTGGTGAGGGAGACATCTGGGGAAGAACTATGTGTATCTCTTGGAATGGGTGAAGTATCTCTCTGAATAGGTGAAGGATGTGAAGATATTTGTGTCCCATGTAAACGCTCATCAAAAGATGAACTCGACAGAGGAGGAGTTCAGCCTTTTCCCCCAGCTCTGCCTGTCACTGTTCAATGGGCCAATGAACAAAGTGGCTATGGTGGCAGAGATGGAGACCATGTATGGGCACGAGAATGTGGATTTCCACTCATCACGACTGATCTGGCTATTGCTACTGCTGAGTCCAGATCTGCCAACAAGAGATCAACGCTGAGCCCCAGATTTGGCACCATTTCTTTGGGTGACCAGCTAGTGACCTGGTAATAGGTTGGCTACATTAGACTGTTTCCTTCATTTTGCCCTTACTGGAGGAGATACTTATTTTGGTTATGGATTCACCTTTCCTGCACATAATGCTTCTGCCAAAACTTCCAACTGTGGACTTACAGAATGCCTTATCCACTCTCATGGTATCCCACAAAGCATTCCTTCTGACCAAGGAACTCACTGCACAGCCATAGAAGTATGACAGTTGGCCCATAATCGTGGATTCCACCAGTCTTATGTTCCCCACCGTCCTGAAGCAGATGGCCTGATAGAAAAATGGAATGGTCTTTTGTAGACACATTTATGGTACCAATAAGGTGGTGGCAGGAACCAATAAGGTTCTAGTGTTGGATTCAGTGACAATCAAGGCTAATGATAACTTCATAAATGCCCACACCAGGTGCCATGGGAACAAAACGAATGAGGCCAGCTATGCACCCATTCCAGAATAAATACCTCCTAAGTTTACCAAGTGAGGAGCCCCCAGCTTGCCTGTCATCCCCATATTCATCACCCTGAAACCTGATGGGTCCTAACCTACTGCCCCCATGACAAAGAGAGGTTTGTGGGGAAATGGAAACTGTTTCCAATCCCATTATTGTAACCCTTCATGCATAATACAGACTGATACACAGGTCAAAGGTGCTACAAGAAAGCCAATGACATTAAAAAGACCACAGCGGTAAGGACAGTATGCTGGGTAAACTACACCACACAGAGGAGCTGACCACCATGCCACGTGCATGAGGCAGGGAGTACAACAGTGGCTATCAGGGGAGGGTCTATCAGAAAGGGCCATGTTAATGAGTATAGTGTCTCTGGAAAAACAGAACCTTCTGGAGATGGATGTTGTTATCATTGTGATATGAATTTTCTCCCATGGGGTCACTGATAAAGATTTGGCTCCCTGATGGCTGTACTATTTGGTGTCCTGGAAATTTAGGAGGTGGAGGGTCCAGCTGAATGATTAGGTCACTGGGGACCATGTTCTGGGGAACTGTCCCCTGCCCTGTCCCAACACTCTCCTCTATGCCACGGAGTGGTCAGCATGTACCACAGGCTTCAACTGCCATGATATTCTGCCTGGAACCTGAAGACCCAAGGGCTATGGACCAGAAATTCTGAAACCAGAAGCCAAAATAAGCCTTTATCTCTAAAGTTATTTTTGTCAAGTATTTGTCACAGGGACCAAAGGTCTGACAATTCACATAATGTTAATGATTGACAAACATACTAGATATGTGTAATGCCACTGAATTGTGCCCAAAATGGTAGGTAACTGTTATGGTGTGTGTGTGTGTGTGAATGTATGAGCACATGTGTTTGTGTGAGTGTGTGTATGTATGTGTCTGCATGTGTGCGTGTGTGTGTGTCTGTGTGTGTGTGTGTGTGTGTGTGTGTGTGTGTGTGAGAGAGAGAGAGAGAGAGAGAGAGAGAGAGAGAGAGAGAGAGAGAGAGAGAGAGAGAATGAGGCCATGTTGAATGAACTGAACAACTGGTCTCAGGAGAAATATGCCTTTGCAAAAAAAGACGATTTTATTGAGAATTCTCACAGAGTTAGATTACTGCAGTCACAAAAATAAGGTTGGTTACTAAGAAGAAGGCTCAACTGGAAAGCAAGAGATACTTTCTACCAATTTAAAACATGATTGCCAAATAAGAAATTCAGTGGATGGATTGAATGGCAGTGGCTAAAACCAAACTGTAGAATAAACCTACTGAACAGGAAAGATGGCACCGGGGAGAGAGCTCAGTGGGTAAAGGCATGTGCTGCCAGACCTGACAGCCTGAGTTCAGTCACACATCCATGTGAGAGGAAGGAACTAACTGGGGCCAGTTGTTCTCAACCTCCACATGTACAATCCCCATGCAAACCCGCACACAAACAGGCATGCATGCACTCACGTATACTCTCTTTCTCTGCTGAAATGTTTTCAATAGGAAAATCCGAATATGAGAGAAAAGTTAAAAGACAGCATAGATCCTTTATACCCAGTGACTATTAAACAGCATTTCTGAAACCAACCCAATGGGAAACGAATACATGGAGAAATGAAAACAGGATACTAGGTCTCCATGTGTGGAGGAAAATGATGTTCAGATAATGAGAATACACAATCTGAGAACAAGACAGATGTAGACAGTCTCTCAGCCAAAGAAAGAAACCACAGAACACCAAAGATGAAAGGATTCCCAACAGTTCCTAAATAGCACAGCAGATGACCTTCAAAAGAGTAAGAATTCCAAGAACTCAGGCTCCTTCTTGGCAATGATGTGCTCAAAGACAAAGAAGCATTGCCTGGAAATTTTCGGGGAATAATTCTAAACTGGGTATGCCCAAAGTGAAGTCACACAGAGGCTTGGGAGCTGACCACTGAACAACCCTGCCTGAGACAGGCAGAGAGGAAGCTAGCCTGGAGAAAGGGAACAAGACCCAACAAGCAGGGAGTCCTGTAGCTGAATGTGGCTGAAGCAGAAGGAGCTCAAGACTTTGAAGAAAATCTGCTAAGCTCTGACGTGTGATCTCCTCTCCTTCAGCTGGCCATGGCTTAGAGACTTAGGATTCTCTGTAGTTTTTCTTTGGGTATAATTGAGCATCTCTATCTGCAGTAATTAATAACTTATCCTTGCACAGGTATTCCCAAAGGCTGTGTATTAAGGGCTTCCCCTCTAGTCGGTCGTGGTGGCATAGCAGCACTGGAGAGTCAGAAGCAGGCAAGTCTCTTGAGTTCAAGGCTAGCCTGGTCTACAGAGTGAGTTCTAGGACAGACAGTGCTACACAGATAAACCCTGTATCAGAAAAAAAAAGGGCAGGCAGCAATGGGGACCATGAACTCAAATCCCTAAAACTGACAACTAAAATAGAACTTGGCTTCATTTTCATCTTTTGATTGTAAGAATAATTTATTGGGTGCACTGTAAGAGAGCTGTGAGCTTGGCATTATCTAAAGTATTGCCTGAGCAACCTTTCCTTCTTATAAATTGTTTAAATTGGGTATTTGTTACAGGGATAACAAGAGTCTAATAGTAATTAGACTGTACATATTTTTATTAAATTTAATGTTTAATAACTAACTTATAGCATTGACTGGATCTACAGAATAGAATGCATCTACTACAATAGAAAATAACATAAGAACATTAAAAAAATGATAAAAATTAAGTAGTCGCATTTGGGAAAGAAGGTAAGGGATAGAGTTAAGTGTGCCTGTATCTGTGTCCTTCATAGACACATACTCCAGCTGATGAGGTAAATATCTACAATTTGAAGCAGGGATTTCCACCTTTTGGGACACAGCCAATTATCAGGTTTTTCAATTAATGCATTTCTCTAAAAAATAAAGTTGAATTGGAAATTCTGGAATTCGTTGCACATTTAAAACCTCTTATTTAAGTTGGGAATGTGTGTCCTGGGATGGCATGTGCATCCTCTTCTGAAACGTAAAGCTTTATCTCTCTCCCCTTGAATGGTGTCTGGACGTCAATGTTGGCTTCTGTGAAAGGAAACGGGGTCATTAAGACTCAGACCTTCTAAATCCAGAGATTGAGAGAGAGTTGTATGTATTCGCACTAAGACTTAAACCCATGAATATTCCTGTAGACTTGGAGACATCATTGAGGTTAATAACCCTACCTTCAGCATCTTCTGCCTGAGAGAGCCCAGTTAGCTAACCAGTGGGAAAGGGCTTGCAGTTTAAGATTTCTGCTCAATCATTGAGCTGTGTCCTAACACAAATAATGTAGAAATGCCCTATGTGGTGGTTATTGTTGATTGACAACGTAACAGACTAGAATCACCTGTGAGGGATTATCTACATTACACTAGCCTTGGGGAATGGCTGTGAGGGATTACCTCGAAGCCAGAGGATCTATCCTCAAAGCCGGTGGACCATTTAATGCACTGGGGCCTCTTACTGCATACAGAGTGGAAAGCTAACTGAGCACCTCTGCTTCCTGGCCGGGAGCACAGTGTGACCAGCTGCCCCAGCTCCTGCTATCATGGCTTCCACTAGGAGTGGACAGCGAACACAAATAAAACCATCCTTCCTGGAGCTGCTTTGGCCAAGACTTTGTATTACAACAGCAGGAAGAGACACTCACACCCATAAGTAACCCCTCCTGCCTTTGCCATACAGACAGTGCAAGGCTGCCCTCACTTAGTAGATCCAAGGAGCAATAATTTGTTCCTCACATCAGTCCTTTGATGGCGGTGACAGTCTTTATTGGGGGTTAGGTAGGCTGGTTGGCGTAAACACTTGTAATAGGCAGAGTCAAGAAAATTCGATGGTGAACAGCCTTGTAGTAGATCTGAAAGGCAGTATGGCTTGCTTTTTGATAGGTCTCAGAGCACTCTTGCTGACAGATGTCCATTCCTATATCTTAAAGTTATCCAACATCAATGAAGATAACATAATACTATTCCAGTTCATATGTCAGAAACCATGCCCACTAGATGGTCCTCGAAGAGCAAAAGTAGTACTTCTTTATTTCTTTCAGTAGGATACAGCATATGACTGCATGGTCTCTGCATGTCAACAGCAGGAATGTGGGTGTGTGTTCTGGGTTCCTGCCCAGAAACCCAACGGCAGTTGTACTAGATGACTCTGAATTATTTATTTCTAGACTATCCCCCACCTCTCTTTCAGTTAATGTCACAATTCACAGTATCAAACAAATCTATGGACAAGGTTTTAAGCTTGAGCCTCTACCATTGAACTATATCCTCAACCCAACATAAAGGTTAATTTCCAAGGTCTCCAGGAAATACTCTGCCCTGTGCTTTTTTAAAATATTTTTACACCTACTATATTTTGTGTTGTGTGTATGTTTCTATGTTTCTATGTGTGGAGGTCAGAGGACAACTTTCTTTTTCTTTCTTTTCTTTTTTTTTTAATTAAATGTATTTATTTCCTTGACAACCCAGTACCAGCCCTTCCTCTCCTCCCAGTACCCCCTCACTCAGGTCCTCCCCCATTTTTGTTTTCCCTTCAGGAAGCTCCCCTCTGGGTGTCACCCCGCCTCCACTCCCTCCCCCTGGCACATGAAGTTGCTGCAGGACTAGGCACATCCTCTCCCACCAGGGCCAGACAAGGCTGTCAGAGGACAACTTTCAGGAGTCTTCTGGGTTTGGGGGATCTAGCTCAGGACATCCAGCTTGGCAGCAAGCACCCTTAGCTGCTGAGCCACCTCGCTGCCCCTCTGATTTTGAACATTGTGACAGTGTTCTTTAGTTTGATGCCTTCTCCTTGAGAGACAGAGTTTATCTACTTTTCTGGGAGACTTCATTTGTTCCCTAACCTACATTGCTTTACTGGAAAGTATCTTACTGTGCTCTGCCTGGAAACACATAAAAATATATATGGATTATGTCTTTTTTCTTAGTAATAACTCATTGGGTCTGACAAAGCACCATGACTAAGGCAAGTTATAGAAAGCATTGAACTGGGGACTTGCTTACAATTTAGGAGATGAGTCTATGACATGACCAAAAGCACAGCAGCAGATGGGCAGGCATGATGTTAGAGAAATATCTGAGAGCTTTTATCTGGTCCACAAGGACAAGGCACACACAGAGAGCTAACTGGGAATGGTGTGGGCTTTTGTAACCTCAAAGTCTAACCCAAGTGACACACTTCCTTCAACAAAGCTCTACCTCCTAATCCTTCCCAAACAGTTCCACTAACTATGAACCAAACATTCAAACATATGACTGTATGTGGGCCATTCTCATTCAAACCATACACTCCACTCTCTGGTCATGACTGCGAAGGAAGTTCCACAGTCCCGGACTCTCCTTTTCCTTCATGGTTCTAAAGCCAGAAGCACCTAGGGGAGGCAACCAAGTCCTGCTGCCAGCTTGAGATAGAGTCTGGCCCCCTCATTGCTCTTATTGGATTACATTTGCATAAACTTTGGTGTGTTGTTGCTCTTTAGGGACAGATAATGTTTTAGGCCTTTCTTTCTTTCTTTCTTTCTTTCTTTCTTTCTTTCTTTCTTTCTTTCTTTCTTTCTTTCTTTCTTTCTCTTTTCGTTTAGCAGTTTTCAGGATTAGCTGGGCTCTTACCCTGAAGCCACCATTCCTTTATTCCATTTCACACCAGGCCTTTATTTAAAGGTATCTCTTTGAGTGTGGGGCTTGGCTCCAGCAGAACATTCCCTGGTGCTCTTTTTCTCCTCAGACTGTACAATTGGCATTTCTTTTTTACCTTCCTTCCTTCCTTCCTTCCTTCCTTCCTTCCTTCCTGCTTTCTTGCTTTCTTTCTCCTTGTCTGCTGCTCATTTTCATGGTAGACCTGCATGAGATGACTAATAACCACAGGAGAGTCAACATCACACTGTCTGCAAATCTCCTTCACCAATAAAACTAGTTCAAAACTCATCAAATTATCCTCAGGCAGATTCTTATGACTAGGGCAAAAGGCAGCCATGTTCTTTGCCAGTTAAGAATGGTCTCTAGGGGTCTGAAGAAATAGCTTAGTGGTTAAGAGCACTGACTGCTCTTCCTGAGGTCCTGAGTTCGATTCCCAGCAACCACATGGTGGCTCACAACCATCTGTAATGGGATATTATATAAAATGAATAAATGTTGAAGAGGAAGAAGAAGAAGAAGAAGAAGAAGAAGAAGAAGAAGGAGGAGGAGGAGGAGGAGGAGGAGGAGGAGGAGGAGGAGGAGGAGGAGGAGGAGGAAGGGGAGGAGTCTACAGCTCAGTTGCTAATGTTGTTCCTTTGAATTATCCTAAACTGGTTCTCCATAGCCCTCATTGCTCCCAGTAACAAGTGTTACTGCCTTCCAGGCTCTCACTAGGATGATCCCCAAGCCCCAATCAGTTCAACCACTCCTATGACCTGAAGTCCCTATGTCTTCTACAACATGGCCAGGCCTGTTACAGCCATACTCTACTTGTCACCAACATCTGTCTCAGTTACTTTTCTATAATAAAAGCAAAGCATTGAATTGGGGACTTGCTTAAAGTTTCAGCGGGTGAATCCATCATCACATGGCTAGGGTTGTAGCAGTAGGCAGGAAGGCAGGTGCTAGAGGAGTAGCTGAGAGCTCACATCTGATCCACAAGCATGAGGCAGAGAGAGGTTAAGACAGAAACATTCAAATACATGACCTATAGGGGTCATTCTTGAAATTAGATTAATAGAGTGAATTATGCCATTCACTGTCAAATTCTCATAGCTGAGGTTCTTTTAAAGAAATAGATTGCCATTCCAAGCCAAAAAAAACCAAACCAAAACGAAAAGCCCCAACCAAACAAACAAAACTTAACTGCTTATGCTCATCTCTCTAATTCCTAGTCAGTCTTATTTATCTGTTCATGAGAGTTTCACGCATATATCTCTAACGGAATATGATCACATATACCTGCCGTTTCTCTCCTTCACTCCCTCCATATCACCAAAAAGCCTCCACAATCAGCATCATGTCTTTTTTGTTTATAACTTACCAAATCCAGTTAGTGTGCATAAATGTGGAGGCATTTATACTTATTTATTTATTATGGGAATTATTTATTTTAATTCTTTGGGTATATACTTGTTACACAGGATGCTATTCCATCTGAGCACATATTAATGCATGTTGCGAATATATTGGAACCCTGTGCAGTATTTAACTTTACATTTTAAAAGTCACATAATGTTTCAATTTTTAACACTGTCTTTACATTGTGTTTATCTATTTCGTAAGGGGGCATCGCACATGCACCACACCTTTTGTGTGGAGGTCAGAGAACAAAGTTCAGGTCAGTTCTCTCCTTCTACTACATGGATACTAAGGATCAAACTGAGGTCATCGGGTTTGTCAACAAACCCCCTTACCCACTGAGCCAACTCACCAGCCCTTAACACTACTTTTAAACTTAAATGAATAGCCCAGAGCCTTTTGTTCACTCGAAAGTTTGAGATCATATACAGTACAGCAGTAATTTTTAAAACAAGTCAAATGGCCAATATAAAAAAAACATACTCCATTGTTGAACTGAATGTTAATGACATAAAGTATCTAATGAACTAACAAGAAAATTGAAATAAACAAGCAACAAATGCTTGGGGTTTGGATACTGTCTTAGTTAGGGTTTCCATGGCTGTGAAGAGACACCATGGTCATGACAACTTTTATAAAAGGAAAACATGTAATTGGGGCTGGCTTACAGTTTTAGAGGTTTAGTCTATTATTGTCATGGTGGGAATCATGGCAGTGTGCAGGTAGACGTGGTGCTGGAGAAGGAGCTGAGGGTTCTCCGTCTTGATCTGCAGGCAGCTGAGGAGACTGTGTGCCACACTGGGTGTAGCTTGAACATAGGAGACCTCGAAGTCTACCCCCCCCCATCCCCAAGTGATACACCTTCTCCAACAAGGTTATACCACCTAATAGTGCCACTCCCTTTGGGCAAAGCATTCAAACATATGGTGGTCATCCTATTCAGATACTAAACTATTATAAAAGCGACCTCCAGTGTCTGGAGATCTTAGGAAGTAGAGGAGAGCTAAGAACCAAACCTAAAGTTTCGCATGTGTCAGGCAAATGCTTTGCCACTGAGCGCCACCTAATGAATTTTTTTATATTTTAAAATTATTGTTATTGTGGTTATTGCTATTGTTAGTGTTTTGTTTGCTTTTTAATACAGGGGTCTCAAAAATGTGTGGATCTCTATGTAGCTCTGGTTGTCCTAGAACTCATTATGTAAACCAAGCTGGTCTTGAACTCACAGAGATTCATTTGCCTCTGCCCCCACCACACCCAGCCTTAAATTTTTTTTTTTTTGATGACAGGGTTTCACTGAACTACCCAGGCTGGCCTTGTGATCCTCCTGCCTCAGCTTCTGGAGCAGCTCGAATTACAGACCTGCAGCACATGGCCGAGCTCTAGAGACTGGTCTAGGATGGCAGCAGCCTCTTCCGCTTGGCCACAGTGGACACCGCTACCCATGTGGAAACATTGTGCAATTTTTGGTGATTATCGGAAGAATTAAAACTTAGTTCTTAATTTTTTAGTGAGCTCCCTATTTGTCTTGTGATAATTCTTCTCTTATGTCATTTGTTTCTCACTGATAGAAATGAGATTGTTTCAGACACTCAGATGCCCCACCAGGTTTATTTTTAAATCCCTCAGTTTGCAACTGTTGACTCTTCTGTATCTAGCGTAGGGACATTAGGTTCTTGGTGGAATGAATACTCAGGAAATTGAGGATTAGTTCCCATCCCTTGGCGAGCATGAAGCCAGAGGCAAAAGGACACCTTAGTAGTGTTGACAGTCCTTAATCCTGGGCTGTCTCCAAGATGGAGGGACTCAGGTGTACCCAGGGGGTCAGTCTTCCTCTTGTGGAAACAAACGGAGATTTCCGTTTCTCGGGAGAAGAAAGTAGAACTGTGGTCGACAGATATAATGGGAGGGGTTCCTAAGAAGGTACGTGCTCCTTGCAACAAGTCTAAAGATCAGGGCTGTGGGGCAGCTTAGATAGATGCTTGCCTAGCAACCCTTAGGCCCTGGGTTTGATCTCCAGCTCGACAGAGAGCCAGGCATGGCGGCACAGGTCTGTCTAGAAGCCCAGCAAATAAACCTGGCATGGCGGCGCATGTCTGTAAGCCCAGCACTTGGGAGAAGGAGGCAGGAGGATCAGAAGTATGACGTCATCTTCAGTTCCATAGCGTGTTTGAGACTAGCCTGAGCTACATGAGACCTTGTCCCTGAATAAATAAACACATAAGATCGAAGTCTGTTAGGAATAGTCACGTCCTGGCTCCGATTATGGGCAATTTAGGGTTTTTTGTTTTTGTTTGTTTGTTTGTTTTTAATTTCAGAAACAGGCTCATGATTATGCTTTTTTCTCTTCTTCCTCTCTTTAATTATTGTTAAGTGTTTACCAGGGTACAAAGGCCCTTCCCTGTAGATCTTCGGGTATAACGCCCGGAGATGACACATCTCTGACTTGAAAGTCTCTGATTGCTCTCTACAAAGCCGCTGTCTGCGGAAGGAAGCCTGCACACTGTGCTCTGCAGGCTGCTGGCACTGGACAGGACAGGGCTGACGCCAGTGTGAGGATTGTGACACGGTGTCCCTGTAGCTTGCTTTTTCCTGCCTAAGGGGAGAACTGAGCTGCTACTGTCTCCTCTCCTGTGAATCTGTTGGTTGCTTATTGCCTTCTGACAGGCACGCATCACGCATCCTGACGAGTCCCCTGATGCTTCCGCATTGGGCAAGGGCACTTTTTCCGTTTATGCGGACTTGTCGCTTCTGCAAGCCTTTCTCTGATCAGTAGACATTGTGTATTTGCGCGTGGTGCAATTTATTCATCGTCTGGTTTATAATTTATGTTTGTGTTTTGCAATGCCAGGGATTGTTCTGGCAACATTTCAAGAGTTTTGTCTGTATGGCACAAGGCATTTTATATGTATGGATACAAATATATCAAAATTATAAATATGCCCAAATTATACAACAGCAACTCGCTTTAAATGTTATAATTTAAATTGTATGATTAAAATAAAAGCATGTGAGCCAAGGACTTTAAAAAAAACTCCACTCCCACTTGGTTCTTAGTCAGCCCTTGAGCTACAGAAATTAATGGCCAGAGTGAAGCAATTATCTCACGTCTGTGGGTAGTGACCTCGGAGGGGCTCAGCCTCCTTTCCATCCAGCCCTATTTTTGTCCTTAATAGCAGCATTTATCTCAATTTTAGTTTTCAGTATTTTCTTTAATGGTCATAATCTAAAAAGGTTACATAGTACTCCTTTTGGGAACACGGAAACCTCGGCCTGTCTGTATCTGGTCTTTCTGAAAGGGCTCTTCTGTAACCCTCTTCTGTTATCTTGTCAATTCTGCAATAAACTGTTGCTTTTCTTTAGCACTATCTAAAAGCAACGGGAAGGCAAAAACAAGACATTATTTGGTGGGCCATGTTCTCGTGGTGTCCTTGACCCCTAGGGCTCCCCAATCTCCTTCCTCCCCCTTCCTCTTCAGGACTCCCAGGGCGCTGTCCAATATCTGGCTGTAGGACTCTGCGTCTGTTTCCATCAGTTACTGGATGAAGTCTTTCCAGTGACAATCAAGCTAGACTCCGGTCCCGTACGTCCTGCAGGCATGATAAATTGTAGGTTGGAAGTTTTGTGACTGGATTCATTTCCCAATCCCTCCACTCCAGGCCTTGCCTGGTTACAGAAAATGGCTAGTTCAGCCTTCTGGTCCCCCATTACTAGGAGTCTTTACTAGTGTTACCCACATAGATTTCATGGAATTTCCATTGCATTAGATTTCTAGCATACCCTCAAAATGCTGCCCCCCCCATTCCAGTCGTCTCTCCCAGTATTCTCTCCCTCCATACCCCCGACCTGATCCCTCCTGTTCCCATCCCCACCTGCCCCCAGACCACCAAGGAAATCTATTTCCCCTTCCCAGGGAGAACTTTGCACCCCCCCCCCGCCCCCATTAAGCTTTCCCAGTTTCTAGCCTCTCTGGGTCTGAGATTCTTTTTTTTTTTTTTTTTTTTTGGTTTTTTCGAGACAGGGTTTCTCTGTGTAGCCCTGGCTGTCCTGGAACTCACTCTGTGGACCAGGCTGGCCTCGAACTCAGAAATCCTCCTGCCTCTGCCTCCCAAGTGCTGGGATTAAAGGTGTGCGCCACCACTGCCCGGCTGGGTCTGAGATTCTTGATCCAACTGGATTTGAGTTTTGTGCAGAGTGATAGACATGGATCTATTTGCAGTCTTCTACATACTGAAACCCAGTTAGACCAACACCATTTGTTGAAGATGCTTTCTTTTTTCCGTTATATATTTTTTGTGTTTTTTTTTAAATAAAAAAAAATCAGATGTCCATCGGTGTGTGGACTTACATCTGGGTCTTCAATTTGATTCCATTTATCAACATGTCTGTTTTTGTGCCAATTCCATGAGACTTTTATCACTATTTCTCTATACTACAGTTTGAAATCTGGAATGGTGATAGCTCTAGATGTTCTTTTATTGCACAGGATTGTTTTAGCTGTCCTGGGTTTTTTGTTTTTCCATATGAACTCAAGTATTATTCTTTCTAAGTCAATAAACTATTGTTTTTGAATTTTTATGGAGATTGTGTTGAATCTATAGATTGTTTTTGGTAAGATGGCCATTTTTATTAGTTGATCCTACCAGTCCATGAGTATGAGATATCTTTCAATCTTCTGAAACTATCTTCAATTCCTTCAAAGACTTGAAGTTTTTATCATACAGGTCTTTCACTTGTTTGGTTAGAGTTACACCAATATATGTTATATTGTGTGTGGCTATTGTGAATGGTGTTGTTTCCCTGATCTCTCTCTCATCCCCTTTCTCATTTGTATATAAGAGAGCTACTGGATTTTTTTTTTTTTTTTAGTTAATCTTGTATCCAGTCACTTTGCTAAAGGTATTATCAGTTGTAGGAGTTCCTGGGTAGAATTTTTGGGGTTGCTTGTGTATACTATCATACATCTGCAAATAGTTGTATTTTGACTTTTCCTTTTCAATTTGAATCTCCTTGAGCTCCTTTAGTTGTCTTATTGTCCTAGTTAGAACTTAGTACTATAATGAATGGATAGGAAAAGAACCTTGTCTTATTACTGATTTAGGTGGAACTGCTTTGAGTTTTTCTCTGTTTAATTTGATGTTGGCTATTGGCTTGCTATAAATTGCCTTTATTAGGTTTAGGTATGTGCCTTGTACCCCTGATATCTCCAAGACTTCCATCATGAAGGGGTGTCGGGTTTTGTCAAAGGTTTTTTCAGCATCTAATGAGATGATCATATGGGTTTTTTTTCTTTCAGTTTGTTTATATGGTGAGTTACATTGGTGGATTTTCAGATGTTGAACCATCCCTGCATCTCTGGGATGAAGCCTACTTGATCATGATGGATGATCCTTTTGATGTGTTCTTGGACTCAGTTTGCAAGTATTTTATTGAGTAATTTTGCATCTATGTTCATGAGGGAAATTGGTCTTTAATTCTCTTCCTTTGTTGAATCTTTGCGTGGTTTGGGTATCAGGGTGATTGTGGCCTCATAAAATGAATTCAGCAATATTACTTCTGTTTCTATTTTGTGGAATAATTTGAGGAGTATTGGTATTAGCTCTTCTTTCAAAGTCTGGTAGAATCTGCATTAAAACCATCTGACCCTTGGCTCTTTTAGGTTGGGAGACTTTTAATAACTGCTGCTATTTCCTTGGAGGTTATAGGTCTATTTAAATTGTTTATCTG
This sequence comes from Tokudaia tokunoshimensis, assembly GCA_036184795.1. Lineage (NCBI taxonomy): Eukaryota > Metazoa > Chordata > Mammalia > Rodentia > Muridae > Tokudaia > Tokudaia tokunoshimensis. The sequence continues at coordinate 40,975,892 of BTHU01000001.1, forward strand.
ATCTTGATTTAACTTTGGCAAGTAGTATCTAGGGAGAAAATTGTCCATTTCTTTTAGATTTTGTTGAGCACAAGTTTTTCAAGTATGACCTAATATTTCCTTGGATTTCCTTGATGTCTGTCTGTCTTTTCATTTCTGACTTTGTTAATTTGGATATTTTTCGGCTAAGGATTTGTCAGTCTTTTTTATTTCCTTAAATAACCAAGTCTTTTTTTCATTGATTCTTTGTATTGTTCTCTTAGTTTATGTTTTGTTGGTTTTAGCCCTGAGTTTGATTATTTCGTTCCTTCTACCCCTCTTGGGTGTGTTTGCTTCTTTTTGTTCCGGGACTTTCAGCTGTGTGATTAAGGTTAAGTCACTTGCATGATATCTCTCCATTTTTTTTTAAATGAAGGCACTTAGTGCTATGAGTTTTCCTCTTAGCTCAGCTTTCTTTGTGTCTCATAAGTTTGGTATGTTGTATATTAGTTTTCATTGACTTCTGGGAAGTTTTCCATTCTTTATTTATGCCTTGACTCAGTAGTCATTAGTAGTCATTCAGTAGAGAATTGTTCAGTTTCTATGAGTTTATAGAGTTTCAGTTATTTCTGTTGTTGTTGAAATCCAACTTTAATCTGTGGTGGTCTTATAGGATGCAGCAAATAATTTCAATTTTCTTGTGTATGTTGAGACTTGCTTTGTGATCAGTATGTGGTCAATTTTAGACAATGTTCTGTGAGGTGTGAAGAAGGTGTATTCTTTTTTTGTTTGTTTTTCTGGGTGAAAATTCCTGTAGATATGTTAGGTTCACTTGCTTCACAGTGTCTATTAATTCTTAATCTGTTTAGTTTTTGTCTGGATGACCTGTTCATTACCGAAAGTGGGTATTGAAGTCTTCCACTATCAATATATGATGGTTGAGGTGTGATTTAAACTTGAACAATGTTTCTTTTACAAATGTGGGTGCCCTTGCATTTGGGCCATAGGTACTGAGAATTGAAATGTCACCTTGGTAGATTATTCCTTGATGAGTATGAAGTGTCCTTCCCTATCCCTTTGGATTAATTTTGGTTTGAAGTATAATTTTGTTAGATATTAGAATTGCCACACTAGCTTGCCTCTTAGAGTCATTTGCTTGGAAAGTCTTTTTCGAAACTTTTACTCTGACATAATGTCTATCTTTGATGTTGAGGTGTGTTTCTTGTATGCAGCAGAAGGATGGATCCTATTTTCACATCTATTCTGTTAGTATGTGTCTTTTTATTGGAGAATTGAGTTCATTGATCGAGATATATCAATGACCAATGACTGTTAATGCCTGTTATTTTGTAGTAGTAGTAGTAGCAGCATCAGTAGTTGTTATTGTTGTTGTTGGTGGTGGTGGTAGTGTGTGTGTATGTGTGTGTGCTTCCATCCTTTGAGTTTTGCTGCTGTGAAATTATTGCTTTTTTTTTATTGTTTTCGTGAGTGTAGTTAACTTCCTTGGGTTGGTCCTGTAATACCCTGGCAAGACTTCCAGAGGATTGAGAGGGACATTAATCCACCTACAAAACCTTCAACCAAAAATCTATCTTGCCTAAAGATGTGCAAGGATAAAGATAGAGTAGAAACTGAGAAAACAGACAACCAATGGCTGCTCCAACTTGAGACCCATTCCATGTGAGAGAGCCAGCCCTTGACACTATTAATGATACTTAGCTATGCCAGCAGACAGGAACCTAATGTAACTGTCTCCTGAGAGTCTCCATCCAGTAGCAGATGGAAGCAGATGCAGAGATCCACAGCCAAACATCAGGCAGAGCTCTGAGAATCTTATGGAAGAGTTGGGGGATAGAATTAAGTAAGCTGGAGGGGTCAAGGACACTACAAGAAGACCTACAGAGTGGATTAATCTGGGTATATGGGGGCTCACAGAGATGGAACTACCAACCAAGGAGCATGCAGAGCCTGGACCTAGGACCCCTACACATTTGTAGCAAATGTGCAGCTTGGTCCTCATGTAGGTCCCCTAACAAGTGGATCGGGAGCTATCTCAGTCTCTGTTCCCTGCCCGTGGATCCCCTTCCCTCTACTTGGACTGCCTAGTTGGGCTTCAGTGGAGAGAATGTGCCTAGTTCTGCTGGGACTAGATGTCCCCTGAGTGGGGTGGTTCCAAAGGGAGGAGGCAAGGGGAAAAGGGACTCATAAGGGTGAGACTGGGAGGAGAGGAGGGAGGGAGGAGCTGCAATCAAGATGCAAAGTGAATAAAAATAAGCAAATTATTGGAACACAAAAACTTCCTTGGGTTGGAGACTTCCTTCTAGTACTTTTTGTATAGCTGGATTTGTGGATAGATATTTTTTAAACTTAACTTTATCATGTAATATCTTGTTTTCCCTATCTATGGTAACTGAAATTTTTGCTGGGTATAGTAGTCTGGGATGACATCTTGTGGTCTCTTGATCTGCTGTGGTTTTTTTTTTTGTTATTGTTTGTTTGTTTGTTTGTTTTTAAGGTTCCTCAGTTCAGCTTTGGTAGCTTTGGTGCTCTTGATGCTAATCTATGAGTTTTCCTTATTATATTTATTTTAGTCTCTCTCTCTCTCTCTCTCTCTCTCTCTCTCTCTCTCTCTCTCTCTCTCTCTCTCTCTCCCTCTCTCTCTCTCTGAGTGTGTGTGTGTGTGTTGCTGCAGATCAAATCCAGGACCTTGAATATTCTAGGCAATAACTCTCCTATACAGCCATACCCCACTCCTTCTTCTTTTTGTGGAGTGGGGCTGTATCTCACTATATAGCCCAGATTGGCCATGAACTTGAGATCTTTCTGCCTCTGCCTGAAAAATGTTAGTAATAAATGCTTCTTGCTCTTAAAAAACAGAGGCTTGAAGAATTCTTCCACTTTGCTTCTTATTAGCTAACCAGTGTGTTTGCTGTATATATAATATATGTGTGTGTGTGTGTGTGTGTGTGTGTGTGTGTGTGTGTGTGTGTATGTATGTATTTAAATGCCTTGGGCTTAGTATGAATCTTCCTGAAGATCATAGCAAAATTTATATATTTCTAAAATGGGCTTTTCTTTACTTTAGGCTACCTGCAAGGCTAAGAAAGTGTCATAAAGATATTCCAAAATCCAACTATCTTGCCAGGGAAATTTTCTACATTTTACAGAATCTTTAATAAGAGCTGAACTTCTAGCTGCACTCTTGGCTTAATTGTTTGGAAATCTCCATTTTCAGATCAACAGTTTTACTAGTTACATTTTCTACCTTCTACGGCTGCCTTAGTCACCGTGCTTTTGCTGTGAAGAGACACCATGACCAAGGCAACTCTTACAAAGGAAAGCATTTAACTGGGGTCTTGCTTACAGTTTTAGAGGGTCAGTCCATGATCATCATGGCAGGAAGCAGATAGGCATGGTGCTAGAGCAGTAGCTGAGAGCAGTATCTCCTGAGCCTAAGGCAGCAGGCAGAGGGAGAGCTAATAGGGAATGGCATAGACTTTTGAGATCTCAAAGCTTATCCCCAGTGACACATCTTCTACAAAGCCACCCCTCCTAATCCTTCCCAAATACTTACACTGGGAACCAAGTATTCAAACTTATGAGCCTATGGGGGCCATTCAAACCACCATGATGATTCCATGGCAGGAATTCCATAGCATCTAACTCAGGCTGCCCTTCTTTGAGCTTCCAAGAGCAATGGGGACATTGCTCTTCCTGATACTCCTGACTGTCTTTCCTGCCTTTGCAGTCACCTCTGTCACAGAGAAGACACGTTTCGCACGCTAGGGTCCAACATCCCCCATACATATGCCAGTTTTTGTCTCAGTTCTCCGTTGCATGATAGACCATCCCAGAACATAGTGGCTTAGATCAATGTCATTTTATCACTAGCGATTCTACTGGTCTGCAGTTTGGGTGAGGGTTGATAGGAGCAGTTCAGCTAAGCTTTAGTGGTGGGAGGGTGAGCCAGGGTGAGCTCAGAAAGTCTAAACTGTCCATCACCTGGTGCTGTCTGTCACCCCTGATGTCCTTGCCTCTGTGTGGCCTCTCCAGCATGATATCCTAAATCTCTGCCTTTCAAAGGGGCAGATGGGGAGGCTTCTATGCTTCTTTAAACCTTGACCCAGAACCTGCAATGGGATTTTCATTAATTTAAATCAATCCAAATAAAGTCATAAGCCAAATCCACATTCAAGGGGAGTAAGGAAGATTTCATCTCTTGGTTGAAAAAAATGCATTGTTAACAGGCATTTTGGATAGGATGGATTGATATGACCACTTTTAGAAACCATCTACCCTTTGGGTAGAAAAATACAGGACCCAAATGCTCTCTGACATCACCTGTATTCCACATTCCCGCAGAAAAGTCATACTTGATCTCCCCAGCTACACAAGCAGAACAGGCTTAGGAGGGAGTCAAGACTGAACTCAGGCTCTGTTTTTCCTCTGTGTGTCTGTGTGTGTGTGTGTGTGTGTGTGTGTGTGTGTGCATGCTGGGAATGGAACCCAGGGCCTTGGGTTCCTAGGTTAATAAATGTTTGATCACTGATATACCCTCAATCTCATTTGGCTGAGTATTTTAAGTGCTGAATCACCTCAAAAGGAAACCAGGTCCATTCTTGAACAGCTCTAAATTCTAGGCATATTTATTATGTGTAACTGAATGCTACCCCTGTAACTCTTCCTCATAGTCAAACATCTTTCCCCTTGTAACTCCTCCCATAGTCAAACACCTGTCTCCCTGTGTTTCCTTCTCACAGCTTAAACATCTGCCTTCAGGGCTGGAGAGATGGCTCAGCTGTTAAAGGCTAGGCTCACAACCAAAAATATAAGAGTTCAGTTCCCAGCCGGGCAGTGGTGGTGCACCCCTTTAATCCCAGCACTTGGGAGACAGAGGCAGGCGGATTTCTGAGTTCAAGGCCAGCCTGGTCTACAACATGAGTTCCAGGACTACCAGGCTGCACAGAGAAACCCTATCTCGAAAAACCAATAAATAAATAAATAAATAAATAAAATAAACATCTGCTTTCAGGAGCCACTGAAGTGAAAGACACCCTCTTCTAAGCACTACACTCATTTAGATTCAGATATTTTAAGATGTTATTTTAAGTTTTTAAAAATTATATTCATTTATTTATTTGCAGGAAGAAGCCAGAGCACACCTTGCGGGAATTAGTTCTCTACTTCCACCATGTGAATCTCAGGGATTGAACTCAGGTCACCAGACTTAGCAACTAGCTCTTCATCTACTGCGCCAAACGCCAGCCCAGGTCTTTTAAGATAGTCTTGATTCTGGGCTCAAGACTTGCCAACTTTTTACCTATATCCTAGGTAGAGGGATGATTTCCAGGAACATCTGTTTGTAAAACATAACTTGCAGAATGAATTTTCCTTGGTGTTTTGTAAGAAAGCAAGATGTGTAATACATTACTGTAAGTGTTAAATATTTAATTGCTAAGGCTTAGATCTTGAATATCCCCAGATCATGACATTGGTGGGAGTTGATGGAACTGTAAGTCACAATAAAGCTTTCTTCCTTATAAGTTGATTCTCTCACAGTGTTTTGTCACAGTAATGAAAAGCTGACTAACCCATTGTTGATAAAAAACCAATGTTTTGATTGAGCATGTCAAACATTTACCTGCATCAGCCATTTGGTTTTACCCTATTGGAAGTCCAGTGCTTGGAATTTAGCTTGTTTCAACTTTTCATAACTCAGTTACTATTTTCAAAAGAGTTATCTAAGTGTAGTAGTCCTCTACAGTTGGCAGTGAGTGGGCATAGAAGTGGGGAAGAATAGCATACAGATGCTCAGTGAAACTGAGGCCAGTTTTACTTTTATAACTGACAAAAAGTTTCCGGATGCAACAAGCTCTTTATTTTATGCTTGTTGTGTCCAAATGAAAATGAGAGAGCAAGTATCTATAAGCAACTTGTTGAAAATTCATTTCCTTTGTGGGTGGTGCTTATGTAAAAAAAAGAAAAAAAGGGGGAAAAAAAGGTGACTGAGAACCCAAATTAGGGTGAGGCTTTTACTGTCTGGGGAAGGTGGCTATAAAAAGATAAGAATAAGGAAAAGACTATGACCAATAAAAAGAATGGGATCTTAATCATAGCCTTCTCAGCTTTATCAGCCACAACAAGGGCCAGAGGCAACCTCAATTATGCCTTATGTTATTAATTCAACAACCCCCAATTTCCCTGACAGGAATTTTTTTTGGTGCCAATATTTTTGGTCTTTTGCCTCCAAATACTAGCCTCCTATCAAAGCCAGGCAGCTTTAAAGTGTGTATGCGTGCCTAAGTTTTATAAATAGAAATACACTTGTGTGTATATGAAAAGAATATAGTATTTATGTCACCTATACTTAACTTTAAAAATATTCACTGTTGTATAATGTTTTTAAACATTAAAATAGGTTGCTCTGAATTTATGAGGAGTACCACATATGTAATTAAAGACATTCTTCTTCTGTTTGTATTATACGTGCCTCAACTCTTCAGGCTTAGTGAAAAAGCAGTATGTAGGAGAAAATGATATGTGTTTATAATAATAAAGGCATCACATGGGTTATTAATGGGTTGAAAATAGTCCTTTTGTGAATTTAGTTTGGCCAGTTTCAGATATTTCTGTACACACAAATGCCACACGGTCTTAGAAATTAAATAAATCAAATGCATCCTGGCTGAACACAAAGAAGTAATTTAAGAAGACTTCCAATTCCCCTGGATATGTAATGAAGGTAGAAGGGGTTGTGTGGAATTACAGACGTCTCTAGGCAAATACACTAAACAACTCTGAGTTGAATACTTTAATGGCTGAATGAGATCATTTACATCATGTGCTTATGATGGATTGTTTTGTCAGTCAGACAGGGTTTAGAATCACCGAGGAGACACAATTCTGAGTATGTCTGAGGGTGTTTCAAGAATGGTTTAACTGAGGCAGGGAGAACCACTTTGCTTGTGAATGGCTCCACTTGCTGGGCTGGAGACCTGGAATAGATATAAAGGGGGAAGCAATCTGAGAGACTGTATGTCCACGTCGCGTGTACACACGTATGCACGCACGCACAATCGCACACATGATCACACGCTTCCTGACTTCAAAGCATGTGACCAAGCACAGCCGACATGCTATTGCTATTATGATGGACTAAACTGTGAAGCCAAATAAGCCCTTCCTTCATAAGTTGTTTTTGTCAAGTGTTACAAGAAAAGTAGCTAACAGTAAAAGGGGGAGGTGATCCGTACCAGGCACGGTGGCAAATTGTGGTGCCAGCACCCAAGAGGCTGAGAAAGAAGGGTCACAAATTAAAAGCCAGTCTGGGCTACACAGAGGGTTTCAGGCCTGAACTACCAAGTGAGAGTTTATGCCAAAACTGAGCAAAACAAAAATTTAAGAAACTGAGCATTCCTTGAGTCCAATCCCTTCTACAGAAGGAAAAAAAAGGTACATGTAATCTAAATGTGACTGAGATGTCTATGTTCCAGAAACCTTAAGATAGATGGATAAATAAATAAATAAATAAGATAAATAAATAAGATAAACACAAGCTGAGTTTGCTGGATTACCTATCACTTTCTTTGCTGACATGTGGGAAGTATTTGCTAGTTTCTGAATGGAGGAGCGTTTAGCCTGCAGAGCCAGGCAGGCAACAACGCTCAGTGGGGCGTGGGCAACTCATGTGCAGGGAGTCTTTGGACAGATTGTTGGTGTGAGCACACAGCTGAGCCAGCTGCAGACAAAAGCAAGTAGTTTGGAGAACTGTTGAAGCTCATGATGTCTCCCAGAGGCAACTGGCGGTGTCCTGGGCCAGCACAAGCAGCCTTTTATCTTGATCTCTGTTGGCAACTCTGAGACACAATTTCATTTCATCCCTTTGGAAGGACAGGACATGTGGTAAATGGTTGTCACAAACTAAGATTTTGTGTGTGTGTGTGTGTGTGTATGAGCGGTTCTGATTCTAAGGTCCTGTTTCCCAATTGGTTCTTGACATGTCAGTAAAGAAAGCCATGGGCCAATTGTTGGGTGGATGGAATAGGTGGGACTTCTGGGTGTGTGCACTCAAGTGCATGCATGCATGTGTGCATGTGTGTGTATGTGGACATGAGTAAATGGTGGAGGTGGGTGTTTATGTGTGAGCTTGTATGTGGAAGCCAGAAGTCAATGTTGGGTGTCTTCTATGGTCACTTTTTTTTTTCAAAACCTACTTTATTTGGGGGAGATATTTTATTTATTTACATTTTGAATGTTATTCCCCTCCCCAGTTTCCCCTCCTCAAACCCCCTATCCCATTTCCCCTCTTCCCTTCTTCTATGAGGGGTGCTCCCCCACCCACCCACTCCCACCTCACCACCCTACCATTCCCCTATGCTGGGTCAGCGAGCCGACACAGGACCAAGGTCCTCCTCTCCCATTGATGCCAGATAGGTCAATCCTATACTCTTACTTTTTGAGGCAGGGTCCCTTACTGAACCCGGGACTCACCAACTAAGCTAGATCACATGGCCAATAAGCTCCAGGGGTACTCCTGTCTCTGTCTCCCCAGGGATGTAATGACCGGCATGTACCTCTGTGTCCAGCTTTTTATGTGGGTACTGGGAATCTGAACTCAGGTCTCCATGCTTGCACAGAAAGTACTTTACCGTCTAAGCCATCTCTCTATCCCCAATGTAGGCTGATCTCCAGACTAGGAAAATCTTGACAGAAAAAAATAGCAACAATAAGTCAGTGCTGGACAGTGTAGCTCTTGAGTAAATACTAGAAGCATCTGCTCTAACATAAGCAATGGCTTTGGTTGTTGTTGGCTAATATGAGTAATTGTCAGATAACCCAATAGTCCTAGTGTTTTATGATTAGAAGATGGAATCCAGGTGGGGTAAGAACGCTGTATGTCTTTGGTAGAGAAGTTTCTACTTTTACTCCAGTAGGCAAATTCAAATTAGATCAAATCCCCAGTGGGGGTTGGTATCCAAAGCATCTGGGCCACTGGAGTAGGGGGTCTAACTATATGAACAGCCAGGACATTGTCTAGGCTGTTCTGTGAAACATTGTGTCTTAAACTGCAGTGTAAAAATTGAACAGTTCCTGATTTGTACTTCTAGAAAATTCCCGGGATCTGGTCCTGGGGACACAAGGCCAAGGCTCCTGGAGACCTGGAGCTAGTAAGAAAGAAGTTATCTCCATTCTAGTTTGATCAGCACAATCTACTAAGTTGCTGGGAGTTTTAAAATGGTGATGCTTGTTCTAAAAGCCAACACAACATTATAATTTTAAAATTGCTCTGCAATATTTCACAGAAGCTTGTTAGAGCCATCATTTCTCAACTGGAGAGAGCATGACTTCCAATGGGACATGCAGAAACACAGGTGTCATTAGTAACCATGATTTCTGGGAAATGTTAACGCTATTTGTTGTGAGGGACATGACATGCCAGATGCTTGATAATGTTTAAGAGATGTCCGAACAAAGAAAAGTTGTCCCACCTTAAATAACAAGAGCCTCCATTGATATAAGCAAGTTGGCCAGTGGAGATGAATCTGCACCTGATTGTCAGGTTTTTAGTGTCTATGCAGTTTGGGAGCTCTAGTCAACATTAAAATCTGCAGATGCTGAGGTCCCTTGTAGAAGATGGTATATATAGTATCTGTAGAGAGTTCATGCATATCATCCTGTATATTTTAAGTCAGTGCTAGGTTATCTGTGATGTTTCATAAAGTGTCAATGCTATGAAAATGGTTGCTGTATCATAAATATTGTATTGTTCAGAGAATGATGACAAAATATTTACACAGCTTTAGTACAGTTGTAGTTTTCTTTCAAACATTTTGACCTTTGTTTTCTGGAATCTACAGATACAGAACTTGTAACTATAGAGGGCTGATTATATAGCTGAATAACTGGCCCTGCCAATGTGTTTGGTTCATCTTCTCAGTAAGAAGAGTGGCCTTTCTGTCTCATATACCACATGTGGTACCTCAGGGATGCTTTTTACCAGCAGAGAATGAACTAAGTGGGAAAGATACAGGAAGCTTGACAGTTTGGACTCATCAAAATTCTGAATGAAAAACCATTTATAGATATGAGAACAAAATAGAACATCAATGAATGACTTATCATCATAAGGGAAAGATAATGTGGTAACAAGTTTTTGAAGCAAGGGAACCCCCAAATTAATGTAGTCAGCTGTGACTGGAGACCTTCAGGAGCCTGAGATTGCTCAGTTGGTAAAGTGCTTACCACACAAGTATAAAGACCTATGTTTGGTCCTCAGAAACCATATTTTTAAAAAGTGTGGTGATCCCAGCACTAGGGAGTCAGAAATAGGTGAGTCCCTGACTCATGGCTCACCTAGCCTGGACTACCTGGTGAGGTTCATACCAGTGAGAGAGCCTGTCTCAAACAAAACAAAATAACCAAGATGAGTAATGGATGGCTGTTAAGGATTGTCCTTTGGCCTTGCACGTGAGCACTTGCTCGGGGCATGCACACGCGTGTGTGCGCGCGCGCACACACACACACACACACACACACACAGGCTATCACAACTGATATTTGAGAAACTAGTATGTAAACAATGACATAGCAGCTCTTTCTGAGCCCCCATATTAAGTTCAAGGAAGCTTCTGGAAAGATTTGGCAGGGTGAATATGGCTCAGACTGGAGAAGATTGGCTTACCTTGACTGAGTCTTAGAAATGTCTAGGCAAGCAGTGTGGCGATCCCTAGATCCAGGTGTCCCCCATCATGCTGCAGAGCCTCATAGGAGGTGCTCTGTCACTAGTCAGACAACAGCCAACATCGGTAAGGGTTGTCAAATTTGTTAATCTGTTTTTCAAAATTGGTTATATAATTAAAATAATGTGTGTGTAGCCCCATGGTCACACATACTCAGGGAAATGGGAGCTCTGAGACTGTTTTTCTAACATGGGCCTCCTAGAAAGCTGGACAATCATTCAGGGCCACAGCAACACTGTTTTCTCTGGATGAGAGCTCTCCACAATGCTGAAGGGACCCATTTAAGAACCAGGAAGTTCTTGGACATTTGCAATTGTACTTTTGCCCTGCTCGGACATTCACAACCATGAGGTTCTGTACCTCAGCTGTACAAATCAAGGGGCAGGGGTGTCACAGCTTGTTCGAGCATATGTGTGTGTGTGTCCATGTGTTTGTGTGTGTGTGTGTGTGTGTGTGTGTGTGTGTGTTCATGGGTGTCCGTGTGTGTGTCCATGTGTGTGTGTCCGTGTGTGTGTGTGTGTGTGTGTGTCCATGGGTGTCCGTATGTGTGTCCGTGTGTGTGTGTGTGTGTGTGTCCATGTATGTGTCCGTGTGTGTGTCCATGGGTGTCCATGTGTGTGTGTGTGTGTGCATGCATGCACACACACACATTTCCTGTCTACTGATAACCTACCTGGGATGATACTAGCTACAATTTTGGATGTGCAGAGAAAACGTTTCTTGGTCTATTATATGTATAATCCTTGGCTTTTTCATGTACCTTCTATGGCTATCAGCAGCAACAACAAAGCAAATGAACTAAGAGGACTCAATGTAACAGCCCATCCGAGTTAAAACTAGATGCATACATTATTTATGTTCTTTGTGCACTGTGGGCTTTGATTTGTATGAAGCAGAACATTTGAACGGCAACTTAAAGAATCTATCAGTATGCTCAGCTTGAGTTATGAACCTATCATCTTGCCAAAGAAAGTGTGTGTTACTGTTTGTCTATGAAATGTCTCCCAAAGGCTCATGTTGAGGTGTGGTCCCCAGATAATGACATTATTTTGGAAGTATCTGGAAATATTAGGAGATTTGGCCTAGCTGGTTAAAGTAGGTAACCACGGATGTATTCTTAAAGGTTGTATCTTGTCCCAAACTCCTCTCTCCAACTCTTAGCTTTCTGTCCACCATGAACTGAGATTCCGACACCATGATGTGCTCAAGCATGCAGAGTCAAGTGATCCTGGACTGTGCTCTCTGAAGCCATCAGCCAAATCAAATCAATCTTCCCTCTTTGAAAGTTGTTTTCTTGGGTGTTTTGTCAGAACAACAAGAAAAGCAACCAATTCAGAAATAGCTCTCAGCTTCCATCAACAAACCTCTACTTGTATATAAGAGACTAAGATGAACGTAGCCTTGGTATTAAATGCCTTAGTTCTGTATGTGCTAAGTACTGTCTGCATGTAGCTATTTTAAAGAGTCTTGGATTAAAAAACAGGGCAAATCAACAAGTACTTGTATGGTTCAGGAAACTATTACAAGAACAGACTTTCTAAGCTATGAAATCAAATGTCGAATATTTTCAATATTGACCACATCTTTGACTATGCCTGAATATCTAGAATGCTGGCTGCCACTTGTACACACATCTGTGGTTTCCACATGTGGCCCTGTCTTCTTTCCTAACCCTCTCATCAAATTTATGTTTTCCCCATAAAGAAAAGCAAGTGTTTGGATGTTAGGGTGTGTGCCTTACACTCCAGGACACAGTGAGAGTCACCGAGCACTGAGTCAGCAGTTCAGCGGCTAGCAAGTCCCTGTTTCTGACAGCTGTTTATTTCTCTCAGTGTAATTTCAGAGAAAAATATCCAGAAGGGATTTGGTGCCCTAGATCTATCAGAAAACATGTGTAAGATAGTCTGTCATTTTACAGCACGAAAAGCTAACTCTAAATAATTACATCATCAATGGTTAGAATCTCAGTAATAATTTATTTGAAGTCGGGTTAAAGGGGGAGGGGGATGTTAAAGCACACAGTGGATAACAGGTAGGAATGTAAAGACTTAAAGTATATCTGTGGTGTGGGGTGAGAATGTTTTCCAGCATTTTAAAGCAAGCAGAGAAAAATAGAATTTGAAAGACTCTTTCAAATATATCAGATTCAGGTCCCGCTTTCTGCATCAAAAACACAGCTTGCTGACTGGCCTCTGGCAGTGGGGCTGCTCTAACATTAGGAAGCTTTGAGGTCATCGTTGATGAGGCATGAAGGAGCCCAGATCAAAAGGTGTGAACCCTTCAGGCTCAGCCGGGAGGGAGCCTGGGCTACAGGCCAGGGTAGAATCTAGATGGTCTCCAGACAGAAGCGTCCCCAGAGAAGAAGATGAGAGCAATTTGATTTGAAGAAGCAATTTGATTTTGGTTCCAGAAAAAGGAGAGAGAACAGACAGTATCCACACAGATACCCAGTATCAAACAGTATCCACACAGAAACTCCCTGTCTTCCTGATGTTTTGCTAGCTGCATCAGATTTAAAACTCCAACTAAGACAAAAAAAATAGTTAAAATAGTCAAAATATTAGCAAAAGAATTAAATGTCACACTAGAACGTATCTAATTAGAAAAGAAGGCTATAAAGAAGGAACATTAACAAAAAAAACAGAATTGTGTCATGATCTACATATACAGAGAGTAATCAGTGAAATGCCAGATAAAAGCCAGGCTTGGAATAGCATATTCTCACAACCCAGCACTTAGGAGACTGACAGAAGGATAGGGAGCTCAAGGCCAACCTGGGTTATTTTGTAAGACCCAGACTGAAAAGCAAAACAGAACAAAAGTAGCAGATGCAGTTTTGACCGTATCGAGAATAACACTAAATATGAATGGACCAAGTACTCCGTATCAAAAGGCAAGAGATTGTCAGGTTGGTTAGATTTTAAAAGGAGCACCCAACATTTGTGCTCTCTTCAAAAGAGAATTTAGATTCAAAAAGATTGGAAGCAAGAGAATGAAGGTGAATTGTCCAAAAGTGACTTTGTGTGTGACTGGGATACTATGAAACAAAATAAACTTTGAAACAAGAAAGTAGTTGAATACAAAGGGCCTTCACTTTAAAGCATAGGCACGGCTTTACATGAAGGCATTATTCTTTATGTTGAAGACTACTGTGTATTTGTGCCTATCAATGGCATGATATCATATGCTTACATGACAGTGCTACATAAAATAGTTCAGCATTTGTGCTCCATCTGTTCATTCTCTTTCACGCCGCCTGCTAAGCTCCTGACAACCAGTGATCTTTTTCACAATCTGATTTTACTTTTCCAGATTATTCTATACTAGGACTTGGTCATGCTTTTTCAGACTGTCTTCTTTTAGCTAGTGCTTTGGTTATTTTCTCATAGGCATGACACAATATCCCTCAAAAGAAATAGTATACGGGAGGAAGGAATTCTTTTGGCTCAGTTTCATAAGAAAGGCATTTGTGGCTTATGACATGGCTTGTTATACCTCTGCAGATCAGAAGCTGAGAGGTCTGGCTATATAAAACCTCTAGCCCTGCACCCACAGCCCTGCTGCATGCTAGACATAAGGTTCCACAACCTCTACGAACAGTGCCAACAGTTGTTCAAACACTCGACTCAATGGGTGACATTTCATATGGAAAACTTAACATGTAGCAATACAAATCTAAGGTCCTTCAGCGCAATTTTATTTATCATTGAATAATATTCAACCACTCAGCTGTACCACAGTTTGCCTACATATTCACCTATTGAGGTATGTTTGGCTATTTCCAAGTTTTGGGAATTCAAAGTAAAGATGGTATTAACCTTCCTAGGCAGTTTTGTGTGTGGGCTCTTGATTTCATTTTATTTGGGTAAAAAATGGAGGGGTGTGATTGATGGATCCTTTGGTAAACCTATGTTTAATTTTGTAGTAAACTGCCAAGCTGTCTTCTTCCATTTTATATTACCATGAGCAATAAACTGGTGTTCCAATAGCCCCACATCTTCTCTGACACTCACCATTAATTTCATTTTCCTTTGCACTATCTTAATAGGTGTGGGATGACTTCACAGAGTTGTTTTAACTTGCAATTCTCTAACAGTGTGTGTTGAGTATTCATTTGCCATCTGTGTATTTTCTTTCATGGGATGTCTCTTAAGATCTGCTTCCCATTTTAAAATATTAAAATGGTAGTTTTTTTATTGCTGAGTTCTGGGTTCTTTGTGTATCTTGAGTGACAGTGCCTCATTTGGTAAGTCTTTTGCAAATATTTCTACCAATCCAGGGTTTAGTGCTCTCCCCACAGCCCTCATTATTTTTTGAGCCATGGTCTTATGATGTAGGCCTAACTAGCTCAGAACTCACTTTTAGACCAGGTTGGCCTTGAACTCGCAGAGATCTGCCTACATTTGCCTCCCAAGGGCTGGGATTAAAGGTGTGTGACACCATGCCTGGAAAGTTCTCACTGTCTTGCTTTTGCTGAGCCTAAGATTTTAATTTCAGTGAAGTTCAGTTTATCAGTTCTTTGTTTCATCACGAGTGTTTCATTAGATGTGTCTTTGTTGTTGTATTAAAAGAGACATCACCACCCCAGGTGACCTAAATTTTTCCCGTGTTACCCTCTAGGCGTTCTGTAACTTTGTATCTTACATTTGGGTTTATGCTCCATTTTGAGTTAATTTATGGAAGGGTTATGTTCTGTGTCTAGCTTTATTTTTCTCAGTGTTTGTCCAGATCCCCCCAGCTTCCTTTACTGAAGGTTTTCTTATATTGTATCCATTTGACTCCTTTGTCAAAGATCACTTAGCTGTACTTATGTGGGTCTAATTCAGTGCTACATGTTTACCATATATTCTTTTACTAGAATTACATTGTCTTCTTCTTCTTCTTCTTCTTCTTCTTCTTCTTCTTCTTCTTCTTCTTCTTCTTCTTCTTCTTCTTCTTCTTCTTCCTCCTCCTCCTCCTCCTCCTCCTCCTCCTCCTCCTCCCTCTCCTTCTTCTTTTTTTAAAAAAGCTTTTATTTATTTTATGTATACAAGTACACCAGAAGAGGGCATCAGATCCCATTACAGATGGCTGTGAGCCACCATGTGGTTGCTGGAAATTGAACTCAGGACCTCTGGAAGAGCAGTCAGTGCTCTTAACCACTGAGTCATCTCTTCTGCCCGAATTACATTGTCTTGATTGCTGTAGCATGATAGTAAGCTTTGAAAGTTAGTATTGTCAATATCCCAACTCTTTTTCAGTATTATGTTGGCTAATTCTGGAGTCTTTTGGATCCCCCACAGCTTTCAAAATACATTCCTGGAATTCTGGTTAGGACTGTACTGAGTCTAGAGATTAAGTGAGAAAGAACTGATGTAGAACAACATGGAGTCTGTCCATCCACTAACATGGAATGTCTTTTCAATATCCTGGTTGTTTCCTCATCAGTATTTTGAAGTTTTATAATATAAAAATTGTAACTGTTTCATTATATTAATAACAAAGTATTTTATTTTAGGTAGGAATGTTATAAGTATCATTGTGTTTCTTATTTTTAATTTTATTTGTTCATTGCTATTAGTGGGAAAGAAACTGACTGTTGTATAAACTGAGTTTCTAATTGTATGGTATCCCATGTAAAGAACCGAGTCATGTGTAAAACAGTATATTTTTATTTCCTTTGTTCCATTTATAAATCAAGCAAAGAGTTTTTGCTGTGAACTGAATCAACTAGAACCTGCAAATTTGATTTTTTAGTCTCCAGAACTTCAAGATAATTTCTGGATTTTTGAAAGAATTTTTTTTCCTTATTTGCACTAACAAGATATTTACTTATGGACTCATGTTGATGATTTATGTTTGGTGGATGCAAAAGGCTACTTGTAAAAATCCAGTACTTCTTCTGAACATAATAATGGTAAGTATTTTCCCAGGTTTTACATGTCGATGCATCTAATTTCATACTTAGTATATTTTACTAAATTTTATTATAAAGGCCTCATGTTATTTAAATGTGTCTTGGAAACTGGTGAAACTAATACTAGTAGAAGTTATATATTCCAGTGTCATGTATGAATGAGCAGAATTGAAAGTGGTTTTTCTCGTGAATTTTTCTGTCATCTTCCTCCTAAAGTCTGTTTGAATGTCATGTAGGCCAAGAAGTGGAATCAATTCCCAGGTGAGATGATTTATCCAGCACACTTGATATGATTTCTAGTCTTTAAAATTTGCTGTTTTATAGGCAAGGATGTGGTCTGCTTTAGGGAATGCTCCTTTTGTATGTTCTGCTGTTGATTGAAGTAATGCATGAAGGTCTGTTAGATCAAGTTGCATAGTGCCATTTAGTTCAAGAGTATCCTTATGGGAATTTTATCCTGTTAGAACTGCAACCAGTGGTGTTGAAGATCCTACTTGTAACTGACTTGTTCTATTTTTTCTAGCTTTTCTCTCATGTATTTGATTTTTACATATGTATGTGTTCATGTATGCAGATGCACGTGTATTAGGGTATCCGTGCACATGTGTGAGAGGAATGGAGGCCTGAGGTTGATATCTAGTATCTTCCTGGATTGCTCTCCATTTTATGGATGGAAAGTCTCTCACTGAACTCAGAGTCCACCAATTATGGCTTGTCTAGTTAACCAGCTTGCTCTGAGTAGATCCTGTGCTGCTCAAGTATGGGGCCTCCAGGCAGCTGCGTGCACATCCAACTTTTACATGGGTTCTGGGATCTGACTCAGGCCCTCATGTCTGTGTGGCAAACACTTAACTCACAAGGCCATCTCCCCAGCCCTGCCTCATGGATTTTGACAATCTTGTATTAGATACATGCATGTGAATGTCTTTTATGTCTCCTTTGAAAACCAACCTTTGTCACTATGTGATGTTCATCTTTCTCCTGATCATCTCTTCCTCATAAATCTATTCTTTCAGAAATTTCAGATTTCTTTTAATTGATGTTATCATTGTATTTACATATATCCATTTTCTTGGAAGCTACATATGTCTCCTATTTAGTGTGGGTTTCTAGTAGTTGGATCTCATATTCAAATGGTGTGTTTCTTTTTCTCCTCTTCTTCCTCCTCCTCCTCACAGAGATCCACTTGTCTGCCTCCCAGTGCAGGATTAAAGGTGTACACAACACCTAGCATGGTCAGTATCTTTTAGTTTATTTAAGCAGTTTATTTAAAATGATTATTGATAAGTCCAGGTTAATGCCTCTTTTATAAGAAACTTTTTAAATGGTCTCTTTCTTTCTTTGGACCCAGCCTCACTTTCCATGTTAGTTAGGGTTTTACTGCTGTGAAGAGATGCCATGACCAAGGCAACTCTCGTAAAGGAAAACATTTAATTGGGGCTGGCTTACAGTCTCAGAGATTTAGTCCATTATTATCATGGTGGGAAGCATGGCAATGTCCAGGTAGACATGATGCTGGGGAAGGTACTGAGAGTTCTGCATCTGGATAAGCAGGAAGCAGGAAGAGACAGTCAGCCACTAGACCTGGCTTGAGTTTCTGAGGCCTCAAGGACCATCCCCTAGTGACACACTTCCTCCAACAAAGCCACAACTACTCCAACAAGGCCATGCCTCCTAACAGTGTCATTCCCTGTGGACCTATGGGGCCATCTTTATTCAAATCGTCACATGCTGCATACAAACTAGCCTAGAAATTTCTATACAGCTCGCTCAGACTGGCTCTGGACTCACAATCCTCCTGCCTCAGTCAGCCAAGTATTATTATTACAAACATTCATGATCACAACCTGCAAATTACCTTTAAGCTTGTTCCTTTTGTATTTCTTGCTAATTTCTGCCTTTTCCAGTTTTAATTATCTCATATGGGTTTATCATATGTATGATGCTTGTTAAGGGGTGTGTGTGTGTGTGCGTGTGTGTGTGTGTGTGTGTGTGTGTGTGTATGAACTAACTCACAAATAACATTTCATTATCACACTGACCCTTAGGTAACACACATATTTTTTCCTTTCCTTTCCTTTCCTTTCTCTTTCTCTTTCTCTTTCTCTTTCTCTTTCTCTTTCTTTCTTTCTTTCTTTCTTTCTTTCTTTCTTTAAAACTTTTTTTCTTTTCATTTTTATTTTGTTTTCTTTTTCTTTTGTCAGTGTCTCATAGCCCAGTTTGGTCTTGGATTCATTGTCCTTACCTCCTGAGTGCCAGGATTAAGGGTGTGTGCTTCCACACTTGGCAGCACAATTCCATTTTAAAGAGGATCTTTCCAGTTCCTTCCTCCTGTCACTTACAGCATTATTTGCCTTACTTATTCATTAGACTTTATCTCCTAGATTTGCTTATTTTAAACAAACCTTCTGGCCACATGAATTAAAGATGAGAAAAATAAAATATTTTTGAGACAAAGTCTCATCCGTTCCAGGTTGGCCTCAAACTCTCTGTGTAACTGAAGGTGACTTTGAAATTGTGATTCTCCTGAGGGTTTTTTCCCCCTGTATTCTGGTTACAAATGAGCACTGTTCTCCCAGTGTGTGCAGTCCCAGAGATGAAATCCAGGACTCCGCGCAAGCAGTCTACCAATTGAACTTCATCCTAGAACTTTATTATTTTTTAATTTAATTTAAGTTTTTTAAAAGGATCTCTCTATAACCTGTGACTATCAGGAATACTCTATGTAGCCTTGCCTGGTTTCAAATTCATAGAGATCCACCTGCCTCTCTGCCTTTTCAGCACTGAAATGAAAGGGGTCAACATACCTGTCTCTCTTCATTGATTTTTTTTTGAACCAATAAAAGTATAGCAAATATAATATGGTGCAGTGTCTCTGTGTGGCAGAGTAGGGATTCAAAAATGTAAAAAGTATTCATAATGTACAATGAAAATTTTCCTCCTGTCCATCCCTGTCTCCCAGGAGGCAACAGGAATGGTTTCTTATTTATCTTCCCCAATTTATTTTCTGCACATGAATAATGCATATTCGTACTATTCCATATTCTTTTTCTTTTTTACCAAAAAGTGACAGAATATGAAACCTCCTGTGTTCATCTGGATTCATCAGTGCATATATAGTCTTCCTGCAGAACACTGCTCCACTCCACGAGTACACTGGGGATGCATGCTCCACTTCCAGAGCTAGGAGTGTGTGGTCAGAGGATGGCCCATTCGTTAGCCAGAGATATACGAAAACTGGGCAAAAGATTCAATTCAGGACAAGGAACAAGCTAAGATATCTTTTGGGCCTGCAAGAAGGTCTTTTCCTTCAGATAAAGCTGTGTGTGTGTGTGTGTGTGTGTCTGTCTGTCTGTGTGTCTGTGTATGTGTATGTGGCAGGGGGAGGGGGGCTCAGACTGTGTCTGGATCTGATACACTGTCTCTGTGGCACAGTAGAGGTGAAGCAGATGCTTTGGGGACTGAAACTGGAAAACCTGAAGGGCTCAGATTGACCAACCTCGGAACATGATTCAGTATCATTCTTGAAAGCATAAGAGGAAGGAGAAGGTAAGGCCATTTCTAGCATAGGATAAGAGGCACTGAAATGGGAACTGTTGTATCTACTACAAGGGAATTCTAAATCCAGCAGTGCTGTCAGGACTAGCTTTTGTTTCCCAGGAAGCTCACTGAAAGGCTCTCCCACATTTATTTGAGGGTAACTTGTAAGATGGGGCTTACTTCCACACTGCACAGATGAGGAATGGGAGGTATGACGGGAAATGAAGTTGTGAACAGGAAAGTGTGGTATGAAAACAAAGGAAGGCTCTTTGTGCTACGAAAACAAAGAGCCATGGCTTTTACGGTAGGAGAGGAACAACTGGACTCTCATTGCAGGCTTTTTTCTACATTGAGATTCCCTTCTTGCCGGGCGGTGATGGCGCACGCCTTTAATCCTAGCACTTGGGAGGCAAAGGCAGGCGGATTTCTGAGTTCGAGGCCAGCCTGGTCTACAGAGCGAGTTCCAGGACAGCCAGGGATATACAGAGAAACCCTGTCTCGAAAAACAAACAAACAAACAAAAAAAAAAGGAGATTCCCTTCTTTAGCTGGTCACCGCTAATGTCAATATAGCAAGACCCTGTCTCAGACACACAAAAAAGAGGTTACTTCCCAAAGCACTAGTTACATTTCTCATTGTTTTGCAGGAACACCTGGCAGAAGCTCCTTAAGGGAGAAGAGATTTATTTTGGCTCACTGTTTTATCCTATTGTGATTGTGAAGGCAGGGCAGTCATAGAAGCACAAAGCAGAAATTCCTCACATCTTGGCAGATCAAAGAGCAGAGAGCCTGGACTAGAAGCAGATACACCCTTCACTGGGCCTCCCCCCCCCCACTCCACGCCTCCGCCAGCCACACCTCTTCTTCCAAAGGTTCTAACAACTACCCAACACAGCAATACCAGCCAGGACCAGGTGTTCAAATACATGGGACTCGGGTGGGGAGCATTTCACATTCCAACTTTCCCCTAAACCATGGAACATCCTGGACTGAGACATTTACATCCACAAATACCATTTGGCACAAAAATGACCTTTAGGAAGGGAACATCAGCGCTGGAAGGTTCTGAAACTTGGGACATAGTGTAGAGGTGGGGAGCACCCCAGAAGGATCCACCACGGTTGCCAAGGCTTTCACTGCTCCCATGATATGGCCTCCAACCATGGATCATCACGTCTACAACCATGGCCCAGGTGTCAATGGACCATCCCCTGATGTACGTTGTGCCAAGAAAAGAGCATACAGTCCCCATTAACGGTCCCTATTATTTGGTAGTAGAGTTGTCAAGTGTCTTTGTCTGTTTTGTGATGCTGTAGCTGAATACTGTAGGTTGGTGTTACCCTAAGATAGAAGTTTACTTAGTTGATAGCTCAGGAGACGGAGCAGAGAAGAGCTTGGTGGGAGCATCTGCTTGGCACTTGCTTGGGGACCTTTCTGTTACATTGTAACAAGGTGAAAGAGAGCAGGTATGTAGCTCAGTATGTCTCCTTGGCTTTCAAAGCACAAATGAGTCCAAGGGGATCTTACTTCCTGCTCTCAATTTAATTCTAGTTACCTCCCAAAGGTCTCACCTCTAAATACATCAACATATGATTTGGGGAGGTTGTGTTTTTAACACATAAACTTCGGGAGAGTGAATTCAAACCATCGTCAAAAGTGCTGGGCTAGAAAGCCCCACCCCCCATGTCCCCACAGCCTCTGGGGGGGCCTGCCCTCTCCAAAAATGCTGTCTGAAGAAAACTGTGGCTACCCTTCAGCCACCTCCTTTTGCTGGAAATGTTTTTCTTCCTGCTGTTTCTTTTAATGCTTCAATTAATCTAAAATGAATTCAATCCAAAAGGTGAGAATCCAGTTGCTGATAGGGTCTGGGAGCTGATCTCGATCTGCAGCTGAGAAAAAAAGCATGTGTGAACAATAACATCCGTGGTTTAAAAATGGACATGCCAAGCATAAGTGCGTGCTTTGGATGTGAGCTGGGCATGCACCGCATACATCCTTTTGTGTCTACACCACTCCGGGCATAGCACAATGGCACGACTGCCTTTCGTTTCTAACCTTAGGTTCATTTTTAGATCCTAGGGCACAAACTGGAATCCAGGAAGTGTGAGTTTTTCTTGAACTAACCTGAAAAAAAGGGTTTTCTCAGCCTCTTCAAAATGAAGCCGCAGAGTTCACAACAGTTTTAATTATAACACACTAAATAAATACGCTGAGAGGCTCTTTGCTCTGAGATCGAGGTCTCTATTTTTATCTCCAATGTTCTGAGTGGATTATTGGATGGCTGAACATCAACAACTTCCATGTCACTGCCCTGACTGCTAAGAAAATCATCTGTACAAACCAGAAAATCGAGCAAAAAGGTTTTAAAGATCCTTTTTCTAGAAGAAGAAGAAGAAGAAGAAGAAGAAGAAGAAGAAGAAGAAGAAGAAGAAGAAGAAGAAATTGTCTTTCCAAACCAACCATAGTAGTTTACACTTGTAATCCCAGCACTCAGGAGGCTGAGTCAAGGATGATCATGAGATGAAGCCAGCCTGGGATATATAATAAGACACTGCCTCAAAAAATGAAACAGAAAAACCATTACTACCATCTCAATGAGAACAAAAACACAGCCCTGAAACAAACTTAAGTTATTGTTTTGCTGAATTTCCAAAGCTCCTGGAAAGGGAGAATATTCTCTTTTTGATCAATGTTTTCCAGGGCCTTGACATTTACGCCAAGAAGATAAAGATCACCCTAGTTGTTGCCACACCCAAATCTGGAAAAAAGTCAGGGCCATTGAGTAGAGCACCCCATGGTGGTTAGCTGTGGGATGAGGAGAGGCCTTACTGCTGCCCTATGTTGCCTACTCTCGACCTCACTTCTCTGCACCCTCCAAGAAGATTCTATCTCGGCACTTAGTGTCTATGCCCGTGAAAAAGTACACACATTTGTAGAACCAACTGTAGGAATCCTAGAACCAGTTCTTCAAGAGTAGCCTAAGAAAGGGAGGGGACTCTGGTGGCAAACTTGGTGCTCGGAGAAGATACCAGGCATTGACAGGTTTGCTCACTTAGTTTTAGAAGCAACCTATACTACAGATGGGGAACCTGAGATTTACAGACGTGAATAAAGGGAGACCACACTCAGTGAGTAGACAGAGATGCCTTCCAGCCCTGTTTAAGACAAAGCTATAATCTATATCATGATTATGTCTAAATCAAAGAACTGTTCTTTGCAGTGCATACAAAAAGAAAGGTCTAAAAGTTCTGTCATACGCTACTTAACAGTGCCCATGTTGTACCCTTGAGATTTATACCACCAAGGGCAGAGCCGAAGGCTCAGTGGATAAAACGATTGCTTTAAAAGCATGCTGACCTGAGTTCAAGCCTAACATATAGTCCATGCTAAACAACATAACAAAACAAATGAACAAACCAACCAACAAACAAAAATCAGGTGTGGTGGAACAAAACCTTCCCAGCACAAATGAGACAGAGAGGTAGAGGCTGACCAGCTTAGCCTACTCGGTGAGTTCTAACCCTTGGCTCAGAAATAAAAATGAGTACACCTTAAAAGGACAGTCAAGGATGACCCCTGGCCTCCATGCCCAGATGCACACGTGTCTACACACACATACATGAACACATATATGCCAAGATACATACACAGAAAGTTAAGACCGATTCTCTCACCTGGTGATGATGTGGTCACTTGCTTCAGGTATGTACACTCTGTGTTCCTACACAATGGTAAAATCACCCGACAGCCCATTTCCCAGAGTAGCCCATTGTTCAGTGGTGCGTGATCGCGCCTCAAAAGCCTTGATTGAAAAGCTTTGTTATTGGCTGCACAAGGAGTTTTATTCAAATCTAGTCTTCATTTTGAGTGCTCAAATAATACTATACCATGCATAATTATTAAATTAATTATTTCAGAACAGAACAGAATGGGCTATATTAGATGTCTTCTTATAAATTTTAAACTGTAAAATATACCTAAGAGAACTATAGCATCTTAATCATTCTCCAGTGTCCAGCACTGTTAGCATATTTAGTTCCACAGTCAACATCTTTGGATCTTTCTCATCTTGGAAAACTGAGATTCTATACCCATAAAAAACACCTCTAATTTCCCTTCTCTCCAGTTTCTGGTGACCAGCATTCTGCTTTTTGCTTCTACGAGTTTAACTACGGCGTGTGAGCAGACCTGTATGTCACTTGTCTGTAGGTGTTCTCAAGCTCACTCAAGTACATCCTAATGTTGAAGGTGGTTTCACTGTGTGGGTGAGCACCCTTGCCACCCATTCATCCATTGATGGAGAGTTGCCTGCCTCATCTTTGGGGGGCTGAATACTCAGAAGTGGAATTGTGGCTCAGGTGGTAGCTCCAGTTTGAGAAACCATTCTTCTGTCTTCCATAACCGGGACCATTTCACGTCCTGCTGACGGTCACAGGGATTCTGATTTCCTACATCCTCACCAACACTTGTTATTCCCTGTGTTCAAATAGTAGCCAAACTAAAGGAAGAGAGATGCTACCTCAGTATAGTTCTTTGTACTTCCATTTATCATCCTTCCTTCCCTCCCTCCCTCTTTCCCTCTCTCCTTTCTTTTTCTTCAGTTTTGTAAACATTTCCATGTAGTGGAGAGCAAACCCAGGGCCTCAGGCATTCTAGGCAAGTGCTGTGCCACTGAGCCACATCCCAGGCCCCCGCTGTGACTGATTGACATTTTTCTCTACTGCCCAGTGCCTTAGATATACTTGCTAACCTTTTTTTTTCTGTAAAAATGCCTATGAGAATTTGATAGGGATCACATTCAGTCTGTATATTCTTTGGGTAGTATTGACATATTAGCAATAGTTAGTCTTCCAATCCATGAACTTGGACTGCATTTCTAACTATTTTAATCTTTAATTTTTTTTCTGGAACATTTTGCAGCTTTTAGTGTAAAATCTCTTGTCTATTGTTAATTTCTAAGTATTTTTTTAAACTGTCACATATGAAATTCTTTTCTTTTCTGTATGTGAATGCCCTTTCACTGTCTTCAGGCACACAAGAAGAGGGCATTGGATCCCATTACAGATGGTTGTAATCCACCACGTGGTTGCTGGGAATTGAACTCAGGACCTCTGGAAGAGCAGTCAGTGCTCTTAACCGCTAAGCCATCTCTCCAGCCCTGAAATTATTTTCTTAACTCCTTTTTCTTATTGTTCATTGTTAACACAGGGACGTGCAGCTCAGTTTTACATGCTAATTTTGTGTCCTAAAAGCTTGCTGATTCACTTCCTTGCTCTGACAGCTTGCTTATGAAATTTTTGATATTTTTCCATGCATATGCAAGATCATGTTTGTGAGTAATAATTTTACTCATTTGGATGTTTGGTGATATTATCTCCCTTTCCTAATTTACACATATTTTCATTTATGTGTGTTTATGGGTGTATGTTCACATATATGTATGCCTGATTGGAAAAACCCAAGGTTGCCATTGAGAATCATCTGTAATGGCTCTCGCACTTTACTCATTCAGGCAGGCTCTCTCAATCAACCCCAGAACTCACCGATATGGCTAATCTCACCAGCTAGCTTGTTCTGGGGATCCCTGTCTCTACCTCTGAGATTGGAACTACAGGTGGCTGCCATCCCCACCTCATATTTACATGGGTTTGGGGGGAATTAAGCTCTGGTCCTCATGCCTGTCTGGCAATTGCTTCTTTACTAAGCTGTATTGGTTAGGATTTTGTTTGTTTGTTTGTTTTTGTCAACTTGGCATAAATTAGAGTCATTTGGGAAGAGTGAACCTCAATTGAGAAAATGCCTTCTTTGGATTGCCTGTAGTCAAGTCTATGGGCAGTCTCTTGATGAATGATTGATGTCGAGGACCCACTGTAGGCAGTACCACTGCTGGGCAAGTGGTCCTAGGTTATAATTTAAAAAGTAAACTGAGAAAGCCATGAGGAATATGCCAGCAAGCAGCACTCCTCCATGGTCTCTTCTTCAACTTCTGCCTCCAGGAAGCTTTAAGTTCCTGCCTGGACATCCATTCATGGTGGACTGTAAGTTGTAAGCTGAAACAAACCTTTTTTTTTCAAAGTTGCTTTTGGTCATGGTGATTGTCACAGATATAAAGAACAAAATAAGACACAAGCAGTCTCCTCAGAGTTGATATTTTTAAGGACAAAATATAAAACAGAAGGAATTTCACAGCCAATGAAATGGAAATTTAGAATTAAATCCTCACATATTTTCTCGAATGTGTCCATCTAAGCCAGCAGGTTTCAACCTGTGGGTCACAACCCTTTTGGGGGGAGTCTCATATCAGATAATCGACATATAAGATATTTATATTACAATTCACAGCAGTCACAAAATTACAGTTATGAAGTAGCAATATAATAATTTTATGGTTGGTGTTTACCACAACATGACCTGTATTAAAGGGTCACAGCACTCGGAAGGTTGAGAACCAGTAATCTGGGCCGTTTCCCTTTGCAGGGCTTCAGCTTAGACCTGAGCAACCAGGCCCTCAGCTGCCTGGAGCTGCCTACCCATTTAGGCTAGGAATGCCTCAGGAAAGATGCAGAATCTTTCCTGGAGTTATCAAAAACAACAGAAAATTAAATTAAATTAAATCAAATTAAATTAAATTAAAAACCGGGACATATTCCCATAACCTCCTTCACTCACTCATCGATTGCCAATCCAGCAGAAATGTTGTTAGCTAAAAATTACGTGGCACCACTGTTTTGAGCTAACACACCAGGCAAAAATAAAAAGAGTCACACAAAAATTCCCTGCCCCCAAGTTCAGGGTAAGCTCTTTATCTGGCCTTCCAAGAAACCAGGATTATGCAGAGAGAAAGGCAAGATTTCACAAATAGGCCAGTTTCAATTGCCAGGACAGTGAAGTTCTTTTTGCCTTCATCCTTACACTGAAAATGTAACTGAAAACAACCTGTTACTTACCAGCAACTTTTCTATTATTCTCTTCAAAAGTAACTATTGACCAATCTTTTATTTTGTTTCTGCTTCCACTAGCCTGATTCTTTCCACCCAACTAACCTCTTATGTCCGTTTAATTGAGATATTTATCCTATTTATTGGCTTTAAATTAATTAATCACCCAATTAACTATCTAATTGTGGTATTGAAGGTCAAACCCAAGACCTTGCTTATGTTAGGCAAACACTCCACCACCAAACTACACCCCAGTTCTACATGGTTTTATTTGCATCAAATGAAATGTTGTTCAATCCAGAATAAGAATAGTGCCAGTTAATAACTTCCGACTCTGGTTGTAATATTGTCTCTTGACAGTGTACTTTAAGCTTGTGTTCCGAGCTTGGATTCTAAAGATCAATGGCGTCCATGATCTGGATGCTTTGAACGCTCCCCTGACTCCTGCTTCTGATGCTGTGGTTATTGCTATGCTGACACACAGCCATGGTCCCGAGTTCTACTGCAGATTCTTGGCTCTAAGTCTGCTTTTGCCCTTCCATTTATACCTTCAGACTGAGCTTGCCCGTCTATTTATTTCTTGAGATGTGAACTCTGGATGTAGGAGCCAATCAATTCTCTGCCCAGGTCAAGGTCCCAAGACTTTCTACCATGAAACGCTATAACTTGCGCTCTCATTTTTCAGAAAGAGGTGATTCTTGTTCCACTTGACGGCTGCATTACATGGAATAATGGGACAAGTCATACACAGGTTCTTCTTTTTAGTGTCTCTGAGCATTTTCTTGAGCAAAGCAGTATTTTTCATTCACACTCCTGCATTGTTCGGTCTCAGCCCTTCCCAGCTAGCATGGAGAACCAAACCTTCCCACCCCACACCCCACAGAGAGTCTTTTGTCAGCTGTTACTAATTTCCTTGCTCTGAATCTAAATTATATGTCTCTGAGGGCAGTGGCAAGAACATGCAGTATCATCTCTGTTCCGTTAAGTAACACATTACTGTGTCTTCTGTTTTCTCTTTGACTAAAGGATCCATTAGGTTTATAGCCCATTGCATTTTCTTCTTAGGAATCTAACATCAAAAAAGAATATGATAAAGAATATGATGTGTCCTAGAAATGTTAGCTGGGGGTGGTGGTGGCTGCAGAGATGGCTTAGTATTAAGAGCACTAGCTGCTCCTCTAGAGGGCCTTGGTTTGATTGCTAGCACCACATGGCAGCTCCCAACTGTCTATAGCTCCAGGTCCATGGGATCTGATGCCATTTTCTGGTATTGTACCCATATGTGGTACCAAATATATATGCATACAAAACACTCATAGCTATAAAAATAAACAAATACAATTTTAATTTTAGAACATTAGCCTGGGTGGGGCCAAGAAGATTCCGGAGTCCTTTGTTCACAGTCTTAGAAGCCTTTTGGATTTCTCTTGATGTTCCCTTCTCTAGAATGAGCTGGAATACATATGAGAATTGCACAGCATCCCTGTCGGCCAATGGCCAGTTTGTGAAAGCTCACAGACCCTGGGAAGCCAGCCTCAGCTAGAGCAGCCCACGAAGGATCAGGGATGGTCCGTGTGTCCTGATGTATCATTGCACAGCTAGAGGGGAATCTGGGACAGAGTGCCAGTTAATGTAACATGTCAGCTTGACTAGACGAGATGAAGGAATGCCTTGGCAATTGGGCACACATAGAGGTATGCTGCCAGAGGAGATTGGTACAGAGCCTGGCAGTAAGTTGGGGCTAGCTATTTCTTCTGTGGGTGGGCACCATCCAATGGCCTGGGGCATACTAGAATAGAACAGAGGAAAAGCCCGTGTGTCTCTCCAGGAGCTGGGATGCACGTCTCTTCTCTCCATGAACATCAGAACTTCGGGATCTCTGGTGTTTGGACTGAACTTTGGCCCTCACACTGAGAGTTTTCTTATCCGTTTCTTTGGTTCTGGGGCCGCTGGACCTGGATTCCGTTATGCCTTGTGCACTCTATGGTTTGTACCTGTACAAAGCCGGCCATGGAGCCTCTCAGCCTCCATAATCATAGGAGACAATTCTCGCAAGTCACCCTCTGTATCCTATAGATTCTCCCTGCCTGGAGAGCAGGCGGGTTATAGAAATGCACACAAAGCAGATAGTAAGGACAAAGGGGAATAGAAGAGGAGAATGACGAGGATAAAATGAAGGCCGTCGAGGTAGCTCCGTGGGCAAAAGTGCTGGTTGCCAAGTCAGACAACCTAGTTGCTTCTCTGGGATAGAATAGAGGGAGAGAACTGAGTCCTACCCGCTATCCTCTGACTTCCATACACATTATGTGACATGCTCACAGACAAATACACACAGACGCACAGAAGTACACACACACACACACGCACACACACACACACGTACATATACACACACACAGAGAAGCAAATAAATGTAATACAATTTAATTTCATTCGTTTAATTTAAATTAATTTTATTTAATTAATTTAATTTCATGTAGCTTAAAAACAATGTGATGTAAATTTTCCCTTTTCATATTTTGAATTTTTTTTATTTTTATTTTTTACTGAATTTCTGAAGCTCCTCAGTAGCCTTCGTGGTTCTATGTCTATGATATGCTAGTTGCTAGTTCTTTGTGGTTATTAAAATTAAAGTTAAGCATATCAAGCAATTAACTGTTTGGTTTCAGGAGCCGCCTGAAGCCGGTGGCCAGCATGGACCTGGCACACTTCCATTCATCACCACAGGCTGTCCTCAGGGACAGCAGTGCTCTGTGTGCAGCTCCTTCGAGGCCCCTTTCTCCATTCAAGCACCGTCTTCCAGACTATTCTCTATACGGACTTTAACCGAGATGACTCTGTTGAGCAGATATTCTTATTTTTATACGGCCATCTAAAGTTTTCTCTGTAATATGTATATTTGGGGGCCTCATCTAAGAAGTCTCCTCCCTGTCAAAGTAGCAGTGGGCTGTGGGGAAGAAGAGTTTAAACGGGAGTCAGGAGGTAGGGAGGCAAAAAAGACTGAAAATTCAGTATATACCTGTATGGAATTATTAAAGTATAAGAAATTAAAAATACATTGGAATAGAGAAGTAAAAGAAAAATCTCTACCCTAAGGTCTTTGGGCACGTTTTCTTATCTTTTTGGTCAGATTTGTGGCTTTCTTTACTTTTATGATGTAGGTGTTGGGTCTGATAGAGTTTTGGGATTTTTAATATAATTCAAGGTAAGGTCCAACTTTATGCCTGCCACCCAGTGATGCTAAGTGGTCATAGCTCTTCTTAGATGTAACTTACATACATGATTTTAAAATCTAGTCTTTATGTTTCACAGAGACACACACACACACAGTCACACATGCACAGACACATACACACACACACACACACACACACACACACACACACACACACCACTGCTAGGGTGATAGCGTCGTTAATAAAACCCTTGCTTGCTGAGTTTGGTCCCCAGAATCCATACAAAAGAAATCACAGGTGCGGTGCTTCATACTTGTAATCCTAGCGCTGTAGGGGTACATAGATGGATCTCTGGGACTTGCCAGCCAGCCAGCCTAGCCCACCTGGCAAGTTCTAGGCCAATGAGAGATCCTGTCTCAGAAAATACTGTGAATGATCCCTGAATGTGTGCGCACGCACACGCGTGCAAACACGCACGAACACACACACACACACACACACACACACACACACACGCACAAAATTTTCATTAAGACACAGTATATGGAACAGGCATGGTGGTGCACACCTAGAATTCCAACCCTTGAGAGGCTGGGGCATGAGGGTTAGCATATGTTTAAGGCTAGCCTTGAGTACATAGCAAGGAGAGAGAGATAGGGCAGCATAAATGTACAAGGTATTTGAATCTGGGAATGGAATGATATTCCAGGTGCCAGGAGTGAGTTCAAATCCACCCTATGGAGCTGGTTAGCCACAGCGATGTTCAGCAGAGTTTCCTCCCTAAGTGCTTTGCCTAGGAGACCCACTAATGAATGCAGGGTGTTGCCATGGCAATGGTTACTTTTAGTACTTTTTATAGATTACAGCGTTACACCCTGGAGTCTATTCCTGTAAAAGCCCAAATTTTAAGATACCCCAATACTTCCTTCAATGTAGCTATTTTATGGCCTAGCGCGAGACCTGACTGACCAGTGTTTGTGTTTAATACAGACACGCACTGTGACCAGAAACTTAGAATTTTCATTAAGCAGAGTTAATGAAATACAAGTTAAGTTTATTCACCCATTTAAATTTATCAGTACTTGATGGATTACAGCACAAATCATCTTTCAAAAGTGTGCACACGTTTCTTTGCTTTCTAGCCAGGACCAAATTCCCAGTCCTTGTGAACACTCAAAAGATTTGGAGAACCCAGGGCCTCCTGATCAAAGGGGGGATGTCAGTGGAGACTGGATCAGAGGGGACCTCGGTGCCTAGACTGGGGTATTGGCTTTAACCTTTATTAGCTTTGAACTGTAGTATTCCCAACTGTAAACTGGAGATTATTATATCAACTTTGCCTGCAGTTGTGAAGATTGAATTTATCTTCACACCGTGACCTCAATAGTGCAAAGAGACTTATGACCTCAAGTTGATACCTAAGACGGAAAGAATGGGGTGAAATATATCAAGTCCCAAAATGCTAAGGAAAGACAGTAGTTAGGGGTTGGTGCATGCGCAGTCTCTGAGGTGGACAGAGAAGGACAAAGGGGCACGGTTCATCCGGGGCAGTGGGTCTAGAACGAGGCACCATGGAGTGGAGATGTAAGGATTGATCGGGCCAAGAGTGACGCCGGGGTGAGAAGGTGACAAAGGAGCAAGTACTCTGTGTGACACACAGAGACTGACATGCGGCGAATGTTTCAGAAGGAAGCCTAAAAGCTGTGTGGAGACGAACATGAGGACCACGTGTGTGATGAGCTGAAGGGAGCTGGGCGTGAACCTGGGTGAGGAGGCGGAGCAGAAGGTGAAGATCCTCCCCTTGGAGTGTGGCGATTGGCCATGGCGGAAACTGACGATGTGGAAGGACTGTCTGGAAGGCTTAGGTCTCCTGATGAGGAATTTCTTGTAACAACAGCAGGGGTGATGACAATAGTTTGGTTAGCCCAAGGTGGTTTTAAATTTACAGCAGTCCTCCCTCTTCCGCCCTTCAAGTGCTTGGATTATAGGTATGAGCCACTATATACTTGGCTTTAGAAACCTATTTTCAAAATTCATTCAGGAATATTGACTGATTTGTACATTTTTATGTAATATTAATTAATTTACGTTTTTGTCCAAAACAGAAAGTGATTGCTCCTACAAAACTAGTAACTGTTTAATAAAATAAACATAATTTTCAAACTTTATTTTGTCTTTTAAAATGTTTAAGTGACTCGTTTGTCCCATGTGGTCCAACACCATGGTCAAGATCAGTTTCATCAGCCAATTCTTTGGGGATCACAAGGGATTTTTCTGGAAAATGGACATCAGCTGGAGGTAAGTATGTTAGAGTTCTCAAGGAAGACCTGACACGTGCAATGAAGTTAAATGGCCACACCTTGCTTGTGACCAGAACAGGATACTTTCTAACCTGTGTCTCCAGCTTGCTCTCCTCCTGGAGCTGTCCTGTGTCCCAAATGGTCATGGATTGTGGTTCTGGAAGCCACATTCTCACCGCACCCTCATCTACGTGTGGATTTGTCATCTGAGGCCTATGTAAGCCCATCCTGATGTTGTATTTTGGCCCAAGACATTTCTACTTTCTCAATCTCTAGCAATGCAACCAACTTCTGATTCAATTCCCACTCCTGATATCTATACCATGGATAGAACCCCCTCCTTGTATGTGGGGGATGAACCCAATGACCCCATTTCAATGAATATAATCCAGCAAGGGTGATGGGTATCAATTCTGAGACTTGACTATAAAAGACTATGTTTTCCTTCTTCTTTATATATTCTTTTTCTGACTCTTCTCACATGCTTGCTGTGATTAAAGCAAGTTGGAGAAATTCATATGGCAAGAAACTGAGGGCAGCCTCCTGTCACCACCAATGGAGCATGACCCAGTGTCTCACAAAACTGAATGCCTCCGAAAAGCACACTGTGGGGGAGGGGGGAGCTTAGAAGCAGATCCTCCTCCAGTTGCACCTTCAGATGACATCATAGCCTGTCTGACACCCTGACTGTAACCTTCTGAGAAACCCAGAGCTGGATACACAAGTGAGCTGTGTCCAGATATCCTGCCCACAGGCACTGTGACTTGTTTCTTATATTGCCATTGGTGTTAACAGTTTGCTATGCATCAGTAGATGACAAGAGATACCCACCTTTCCATTCTTACATCTAAACCAACTACTAGAGGCTGTTCCCTGTGCTTCCCATAGCACCTGAGTTTACGCCCTTCTAGAATTCGAGGGAAGGAAGTGAATTTCTTAGGGAGGAGCCTACTGCTCAGTACACACACACACACACACACACACACACACACACACACACACGCCTCCGGATGCCCTTCCCGCTGCAGGCCAACTGCTTCTCCCGTCTGATCTTGATCCGGAGTTCTTCTGGGAGTGAATGCTCCTCTCATTCTTGTGCTTTGTGGTTCTGGCGCTCCTGAACGAGGCTTAGAACCACATGGTCTTCTGTGTGCCTGACTGGATTCCTGGCCCAGCGCCTGATTGCTCCATTTCTGATCGGATCTGGTCAGTATAGTTTTTTGCTTCGCGTTTTTTTGTTTTTGTTTGTTTTTAATAATTGCAGCTGTATTCTATGGGTTACGTTTTTGGACTTTGTATAGCACGCACACAAATCCAAAATAGTTTTGGCAACCCATCCCTGCAGGATGGTCAGATTCCATCCATCAGAAATAGAAGGCTGGGTTCTGGGTTCGCAAAGCAAAGCCCGCTCCTGGCACCAGCTCTGGCCCATGGCTCCCAGATTGCTCCCCTTGATCTTTCAAGGAGGCAGAAAGCATTTCAAATGCATTTGTCAAGTTTTGCGCTCGTCTTCCCATCTTTCCAGGGGGCATGGGACGGAACTTGGCAGACGTGCCTGGTCCTCACAGGGAGATGTGAGTGTATCAGCTCCGAGCAGGATTGCCAACTGGCACCGCCACTCAGTAGCACAGCGGTGACTCGCGAAAGCATCGAGGAGTAGGGTGTGGGGCTGAGAATCATTTCCCAGGCTCCCAGCAATTAGGAAGCTGGCCATTGACTTGTGGCCAAGAAACAAGTGTAAAAGTCCTGTTTCCTGGCTCCCCGGGGCTTCCACACACACATGCCAACCTGCTTGGCCAGTGTGTCCCTTGCCCTGAGCCCTCTGTTCCTATGATTGCTTTCTGTGGACACTATTTTGGGGTGATGGCTTGACTTGGCTATTTTAGCTTCAGAATACAGCTTTCTCCCTGAGGACAGGTTGGGCTTAGACAAACAACACCGCTGTAGACTGTAAGCAGGATCGTTATCTCCTTAAAAAGATCGAACTATAACAAGCCCATCTGCAGTTTTTTTCAGATGTTGAAACACCGCCACCGGCCTGGAAATCTCTGCGTAAGCCTACCCCCAGGAATGCCTCTGCGCAGATGGCTTCTAGTCTCCTGCTTCTGTGGCTGTGCCACAATGCGCTGATAAACTCTACTTCCGCCTTCACGTCCTGGTAAATCCTGCGCTGATAAACTCTACTTCCGCCTTCACGTCCTGGTAAATCCTGCGCTGATAAACTCTACTTCCACCTTCACGTCCTGGTAAATCCTGCGCTGATAAACTCTACTTCCGCCTTCACGTCCTGGTAAATCTTTTCATATCCCACAGCACTGACCTGTTACCACTACTTCCTGACACAACTCTGGGGACCCACATGGGGACCTCTCTTCTTGCCTCCCCTCCGAGTAGTGCTAGTGGTATTTGGTCAATTGTCCCGTGGGCAACTGAAAGTTCTAGCTGGGGTTGCTTTCCAGAGACATCCAAAGACCTCCAAGTTGTGACCCTGGACTTCCATCTTGCATTGGGATTCCTTTTGGTGCCTTGTGGAAAAGCTTACTGCCCATTCTTAATTGACAGGCCCTGGCTATACTTTGGTGGGACATGAAAGCAATGGAAAGGCTGAACAGTTTTTAAATTTTACAGTCTGTAATGGTAAGAGGATATGTTCCTCTCCCCTGAGCCCCTTTCGCTCTCAGTGTGGGGCATGGCTGGCAGTCTCTCATTCAGGATGAGCCCACATATCTTTGGAGGACTCCCACTTCCTTCTCCCTGGCAGATTTGCTGCCACTGCACCTTGAACTAGAATGGTGCTTGTGTCTTCTATGCCTTCTCCCGTCCGGACGTCCATACTATTAATTATCTGAACTCACACGGTGGTAACTGACCCACGTGCTTTCTCAACCCTTGCCTTTCTGTCTCAAGCTCTGTTGTGGAGTAAGCTCCGCCTTCCATGAGTCAGAGAGCCTCTCCTTCGCTCATGCAAATCCAGACTGAACCCTTGAATAATTTAACCTTGCAGGATGGGTAGACATGTCCTTGTAGATGGTTTGGCTCTGTGCTGATATCCCTGAACTTGGAGAAACCCTTTCTAGTAGGTGAATCCCCCTTATGAAGGGGTGCCTCCAGTCATTATAAATAGTAAGTTCATTACCTACCAAGAGAACCTCCTATGGGGGAGACTCCTCAGTAGTTTGGTTGTGGGACAGACCCCCTCTTTCCCTTCTGACATCCCAGTAAGCTATATTCTTTAACACTGAAACAAATTTGAGCCACGCGTATTTAATTTTCCTGTGTGATGTCACCAGGCTACTACCTGAGAAGCAATATCAAGTTCAGTTACAACATCTGTAAGTCCTCTAAAGTCCCTTGTACTCATGCCTTCATGGCACTGTCCCAAGATTCTGCGTGAGAGAAGCTGCATGTGTCTTGACAAATTTGGCAGACCAATATCCAATCCAGATGTTCTTGATAACCCGTGCTAGGGCTTCTTTCACTCTGGCCTTATAGCCAGGGTTCCTGCTGCTCCCCAGGGACAGCCCCAATCCTTTAAATCCCTCTACCTTATCTAGGTACACACACACACACACACACACACACACACACACACACACAGAGGTACATACCATACAAAGGAGGTAGGAGGAGGGAGAGGGAAGAGAGGGAGAGAAAGATCTCATCAGGGATAGCCAAACTTAAAACTCAAATTTCTCTTTTCCCTTCATAAGTAGCCAGTTGGAAACGTGAACCATCAAGGTACATGAGCCATTTCCTATGTCAGACCTGTCACAAACTGAGACAGAATTGAGCTCTTGGTCCCTCCCACTTCAATGAGAGATTAAAGAATTTACAATAACCCTTGACCTTACCTGCAGTTTTCTGTTATTTAAACTACGTGCTATATATTGGAGGGACAATCTTAGGTAGGAACACCGATACAACGATGTGTCAATGAAGCCTATGCCCATGACCCAGAAAGGCCAGCCATGGTGCTGATGCAGGCCCTGAATGGGAACCTAGCTAGTCATATCCTACTCTGTGTGCTGTTGATAGGGACTACTAGGACTTCATGTCTTCTTTTCTAATAGAGGGAAGGAGAATGGCCACTATCAAGCCTATCCGTTGCAATAAATTGCTCACCGAGGAACTCACTAAAAACCCTGCCCTATTTCAGTTTGGGGTAATAGAAGCCATACATAAATATAATGACCTAGTCCCCAAAAGGCAATGAGGCTAGGCTGTTCTGGCTACTAACCAGGCCTCTTTTAACATCAGACAAAGCATCAAGACTTCATTACATCCCACCCTCTTAGGATCACCCAGACCCTCATCCCTACAGCCCAAAACAGCCTTCTTCTTCAGAAAGGCCACCCTTCACCCGTTTCTGCAGTGGCAAGCAGGGACACATAACTTGCTATAACCCACCTCTAGTACATACCCCAATTGCAAATGGGAGGATGCCTGAAAGTGAAACTGTCTGTCTTGTAAGAGACAGGACATTCTGTCCTCAGGGGTCCCACACAATGGAAATCACTGAGGACCTCACTGAGTCTGTAGACGATTAAGAGTCCCTGAGAAAAGATCCATCCCTTGAGGGTTGATAGGTTTCAGGGCTTTGCTGGTGCCTTGCTTCCTATATTTATAAATGAGCCTCGGGTGACTTGAGATAGGGAATGACTCAGAGTCCTATTTCTAGTCAACACAAGGACCACATATTCTTCTTTAACAAATCTCCCAGTTCCAAACTCTCAGTCCCTGATTCTCCTCACCGAGACTGATGTCAGACCAGCCTGAGGAAGTATGGGAGGAAACAACCAACGGTTTTTTTCCCTTATTCTTTCCTGGTCTGGCCAAACTGCCCGGTTTCTCTACTAGGGAGAGACGTCATGTCAAAATCACAGGTTAATTTACTTTTGCATAACCCTCCAATACTTTGATGCTTCTCTTATTCCTCCAGCCATTTCACAATGCCCAGGAAGAAGCCATTCCATCATGTAACATATACATCAAGCCTCAGTCCATTCCTAACCACTGCACCTGTCGTAATTACTCTTCCAAACCTCTATAACTTTCCCTGAAGATCCTACTACTCAGTGAAACTTGATGCCCCTGTGAATCTGCAGTCCTTAATTAACAGGTCCTGGCTACTAAGCTGTTACTCCCCCACAATTCACCATGCAACATCCCGATTTTGGCTGACAAGACGTCAGATGGGCCATAAATGAGAGAGCACTTTCAGTTCACCCAATGACTTCCAATCCCTCTACACCCCTGATATGAAACCTCCTTTCTCACATATCTCTCGACTCTGATGTTATCTAATAAAAATCACACGCTCTACTTGCTACTGGCTTCCATGTCCTGATCACTTCTCTTTATGCTAGACTGACCCCTTCAGGCTTTTTCTGACTATACCTGGGCAGAAATGGTTGCATCTCTAAAGCCATGATCTCACCCCAACTCCACAGGATCCCAATCTTTGAAACTACTATAACTTTCTCTATTTGGCTGATCCTTTCCCTAGTCGCCTACAGCAAGCAGTCTCCACTTCCCCCCTTCTCCAAAAGTCCCATGATCTCCTCATATAACACAATTTAAGCGTCTCAAAAGACTGCTTACTGGCTTTGCCTGCCTTTAAACCTTAATTGAACTGGTAGTGTTTACCCAGTCACTCCATTCAGACCGACCCAATTAACAATTTCTCTTCATATTTCTTCACATTTCCAACGGAGCTCCATCACCCCTTCCAACACTGTCATGGCCAAATATAAGAGCATATTCCTCCTTCCGTACATCTCTTTGCTTGCCCCTTGATGGTGTAGTGTAGTCTTGTTAGCATTAGCCTCTCAAGCCAGGCTCCCCTTTGTGTTCAGGACACTGACCACAGGGAAAGATCCGTTCCTTTCACTATACGACTCATATTAGTTAGGGTTACTATTGCTTTGAGGAAACACCAAGACCAAAAGCAACTTGGGGAGGAAACAATTTGTTTCGTTTATACTTCCACTTCAAAGTTCATCAGCAAAGGAAGTTGGGACAGGAACTCAAGCAGGGCAGAAACCTGGAGGCTGGAGCTGATGCAGAGGCCATGGAGGGGTGCTGCTTACTGGTGTGTTCCTCATGGTTTGCTCAGCCTGCTTTCTTATGCTTTCTGGGATAGCACCACTCAACAGTGTGCTGGGCACGTCAATCTATAATTAAGAAAATGCCCTACAGACTTGCCTACAGCCAGCTCTCAATTGAGGTCCCCCTCTCAAATTGAGGTTCCCTCTCTCTGGTGACCCCAGCTTGGGTCAGCTTGACATAAGACTAACCAGCACACAACTATGCCACTTTATTAGGTTTTTAAAAATTCTCTACCCCCATCCCCCACACACCTCAAACTCTAAGATAACATATAGGTTTCACAAACATTTAAGATCAGCACATCTAGTGAGACTCTAGATAATTCAGTTTGATCAAGCATGATCTTCCTTTTGCGTGACTCATCTCCTTGACCAGGTTGCACTTCCTCTAAGAAAGCTTTGAAATTCCCTCCCTTTCCAATAATCAATAGCACTCCAACACTAAATTCCCCAGTTTCAACCCCTTCTTAGAATGGTCTTAGTTTCCTTATTTCTTTAATGTCTCAACTTCCTCTTTTCCTAGAATTACCACTTAGTTTCCTGCCTATATTTTGCCAGATGCCTTAATGCTTCAGGCATTAAAGTGTAGTAAATGCCCATTGCTGTCTCCTGGCTAATTGGACCACTCCCTCGTCATTGCCTTCATCAATCCTGACATCCAAATTCTCCCTAATACATCCCATCTCTACTCTTTTTGGGTATCTCTTCACCAAAGAGAGCTAGCTGTTCAGCAGATGCCCTTCCTAGTGGACTGGTTATTACACCGGAGGCACTGGAGTAGGTGAACTTGGACTGGCCTCTTATGCTTATCCAGTTGGTTGGCTGAATTAGCTATAGACTAGAGCACACCTCGGCAAGGCTCTTAGCAACAAACCCATTCTCTTGCCGCAGTAGGAATTCACCAAGCTCTCGACATGCTTTCTGTGTGGCCCAAGGGGATGGGATGGCTTTTATGGATGTGCACATGGGGCTGGCTTTCCTGGTTCCTATTACTTCTGAGTACAATTACATGGACGTGCTCCTTTCTGACCTTTACATTTTGACCTCTCTGTTGAATTGTTTCCTTTAGACTTAGCAGGTTAACTTGAAGATACTCTGACAAGCTCCTTAGACCCCTGGGATGTGTCATCTGACATTTTTATCCTCATGCCCTTCTTCCCTGATGAAAACAAAACAAAATAAAATAAACTTCTCTCAAATCTACCATGGTAGGGACCAATACATGCCAGCTCAAAAGAGAGACTTCCATCTGAATGTCTTGTTTTACATTGTAGTTCTATCTAAAGGGAAGAAGGATTCTGAAATGGATGGCTACCAGAGATATTTTAGCCTTAGGCCAAGGGCAATACTGCCCCAGGACATGATGGGCTCAGAGCAAGGATACTGTTGCCTCTGAGAAGGACCACTCTTGTTAGAAAGAGGCAACTGCAAGAACCTCCAGCTTCAGTTATTCCAGAGCACTGTGAAATGGAGACAGTGACTAACAGCCTGTGTAGATCCCACCCCCGAGAAAAGCAGATCTCTGAATACCTCTAAACAGACACTATACTGCTGACCGGATCACTGTAGCTATACCACAGTGTGAGTAATAAGCTCTTTACTTCTGCCTTTTTGTCTTGTTGGATCTTTTTGTTACACACACAATTAGCCTGTCATCACTGTTTCCCAGTGTGATGTTTTAAAATCATAATTACTTACTTAAAAATATTTATTGAGGGGTTGGAGAGATGGCTCAGTGGTTAAGTGCACTGTCTGCTCTTCCAGGGGTCTTGAGTTCAATTCCCAGGAACCACATGGTGGCTCACAGTCATCTATCTTGGGATCTTATGCCCTCTTCTGGCATGCAGGTGTGCATGCAGATAGAGCACTCATATACATAAAATAAATAAATAAATCTTAAAAAAGTATTTATTGAGTAGCTGAACTTCATATACATTATGGGGACCAGAAGAACCTGGGTACAAAAATAGTGAATATTGTACTCTTCATTAAGATGACAGCCTGGAATAAAACAAGTGGAGTCACCCAAAGATGAAAAGGATCCTATGAGTTGAACATGGTTGGTAGGGAGTCACCTGGAAATAGACATGATGTTTCCAGTGTAAGGGGAGTGTCCTATGTCACAAAAGGGGGGTGGGTTACATGATGTGTGCATTTGCCAGTGGTACATGCTAAACTTTGTTACTTGTATGGCCTTTGATATATGTAAACTTTGCCTCCAATAAAACTACAAAAAAAACCCCAACAATAAACAAAAAACAAACAAAAAACCCCACTTGATTGGAAGAGGGACATGGGTGTGGATGCAGATGTTGAAAAAGCAAGGACGTCAGAATGGTGACCATCACTAAAGCTGGGTGACTGGAACCTGGGAGTTTATACATTTTCCACAGTAAAAAAAAAAAAACAAAAAAACCAAACAAACAAACAAAAAAACCAAAAAAAAAAAAACCTAAAAACAATTTTGTTAGACATAGCTTCTCTCTTATTCCCTACACAAAGGTCATGGCATAGGCGGACAGGGCTGCAGAAATTAGAGAGGTCTGTTAAAGATGAAAATGGAATTTTTACTTACAAACATTATGGGTGTCGAAAGGGAGAAATGTGGACTAAGCGGCTGATGTACCAGCTAGCCTCTTTGATATTATTTTAAATTTCCATTTCTTAGTAGTGACTCCCCCTGGTCTACTTGTAGTTTACCATAGAAACACATGCTTAGGTGGAGTACCAGTGATCCTGTCCTCAGACTGGCAGACAGTTACCCAGGAATGACTTCCTTAATGTCAGTTTTGTTTGTTTGACTGTTTCTTTGAATGCTCACTGCTTCTGGATGTCCCTCAATACATGTACAAAGTCAGTCATGCAGAAGCATCTCTGCTCAGAGTGTGGGCCCAGGAAGGCAAGGACCTTGTGATAATGAGAATCGCCCTGCAGATTTCTTCATGGGGCATGTTCATGGTTGGCCAAGTTTTGGGAGATAACCCTTGTCCTGGGTGATGTGATAACTTTCCCAGTATACTCTCACTGAAGAGATGGCTCCTTGGATTACCTCACAGTTGCTAGGGGATTTGAAAGAAAATGGTCTCATAGGCTGGTAGGGAGGGTACTATTAGGAGGTATGGCCTTGTTGGAGTGGGTGAGACCTTGTTGGAGTGGGTGTGGCCTTGTTGGAGTAGGTGTGGCCTTGGAGAAAGTGTGCCACTAGGGGCTGAGCTTTTAGGTCTCTGAAGCTCAAAGCAGGTTTAGTGGCTCATATAGTCTTTCTCTTGCTGCCTCTTGATGATGTAGATTGCTCAGCTACCTCTCCCTGCCTGCAGCCAAGCTTCCCGCCATAATGATAGTGAACTTTAAAATGAACTCAAACTGTAAGGGAGCCTCAATGAAATGTTTTCCTTTATAAGAGCTGCCGTAGTCATGGTGACAGGACTTTCTCCAACAAGTCCACACCCACTCCAACAAGGCCACACCTCCTACTAGTGCCCCTCCTTACAAGCGTATGGGGGCCATTTTCTCTCAATTATATATATATATATACATTATATATATATAATTATATATATATGTATATATATATATATATATATAGTTGGTTGCGCTTTTAACTGGAATACATATAATTGAATTTATGTGTAATAATTTATAAGATTTTTAATAATAGAGATTTTAATAATAAAGATTTTTAATAATTTATAAGATTTTTAAGGTACTGAGCTAGATGTTTGAGGGTTGTGCTCTTTCGTGAAGTAGGTGGGAATAGATGTTTGAACGTAAGTGTATTTTTCAGCTATTTAATTTTGCCATTTATTCATTCAATGTGTTGCTTGTTGAAAACATAACTACATATCTACATAACCAGACCTCTGTATTCCTAGGTTCTATACCCATTCGTGTAAACAACTGTGGACCAAACACATTAAAGGAAAAGGTTACATATGTCCTGAATGTGGATAGACTTTATGTTGTCAATTATTCCCCCAAACAATATAGTATAAATCCACTCGCATTTCACACAGCATTGTAAGTGGACTAGGGATTATTTACAATATGTAGAATGAGGCTCAATAGTTATCTGCAAGCAGTGCTGTGCCATTTTATCTAAGACATGAACATCGATGGATCTTGCTATGGGTAGAAGCTCCTGGAACCATCTTTGCACCTTTGACCTGATGCGCATAATTCAAATGCCAGCTGCCTGGAGGAGGAGCCTCTGTTCTGAAGGAATTATTGAGAGTGGAACTGAGTTGGGACTTGGAGAGCCATCCCTGTGACGAATTCATCAAAAACGAGCTAGGAACTTCAGCTATGCATTACAGACCAGGATTAAAAATGACCTCATGCAAATAGTATGGAATTCTTTTCCAATGAAAAATGACCCAATTTAGCCGTGCACTGTGAAGTAAGCTTCCAGTGTTCTCTGAGCTGAAAGGGTTGTTTTCCTGGGTGACTGAGCCCAGCACTAAGGCTGCCAGAAGAGCCTCTGGGGATTGCAGTGCTGAGATTAAACATGGTATTAGCCACAAGCTAGTTGCTACTGATAAGGACAATGTTCTTCCCATGCAAGACTTACCAATGAAAACAAACCAGTCTCTGCCATCAACTACATATATCATGAAGACTGGCCAACTCTGGGTTTCTTCAATGCCATCTCTGCTGTCTTTGAAATTTCTTAGTTGGCTATGAAAATCATTATTTCAAATCCCTGCGACATTTTTTTAGCTCAAAGGCAATTATGAAAGAAAACAGGGAACCCGTGGCTCCTCTCCAAAGCCCACGTTCTATTTAACCCGGAGAACATACATAACTCATGAGTTCTTGTTACGAATCAAAGGCTGCCATCCCTTCAAACCAGGTGACTTAGCAGACCCAAGTCAGAAGATGCTTGCTGACAGGAAGGGCAAGAATGTACTAAGAGGAATTTATTCTTTGTTAAAAAAAAAAAATCACTGCTCATGTCAAGCCTGAACAATGTGGGATTTAATAGTACCATCTAGTGGCGATGTACCTCCATTCTTGTTTTAAGTGAGGAGGCCCATGGTTCATTTTGCACCTCAGACTCATGAATCCAGTCAATAGCTTATCACACACGCTGATTGTAAACTCTGAAGCCAGAAGGTCATCTTTTATTTGAATTTTGCTTAAGGAGATGAAGTGAGTTAATATAAGGAACATGCAGGAGACATCTGTAACTCATAAGATAGAATAGTAAAGTTTAAATGCTTCCAGGGCTCAGGCAGAGTCTATAACGGGTTCTCAATAAGCTGTATTTTTAAATATCGAGTAAGTGCTATAGCAATTAGTTCTGGATTCAGCCATGAAATTCTGATCGCTGTGCTCTTTTTTTTTTCTTACTGTGAAGAATTGTTCATTGTGTATTTCTTTCAATAAATGTAAGCCCCCCAAATAAACTTTTGGCACGGTGTGTATTGTTGGAAAGCAGTGATCGTTATGGAGGGTGGATGGGGGCTTTATGGCAAGGGCCTGAGCTGAGGCTAAAACCCAGGACTTCACATTGTTGGACAAGAAAGCGCTCAGCTGCCCTCCTAGCCCAAGAATGTTTTTAAGAGAACAATTAGTTGCTCATGAGACAACTTGAGGGCCAAGGTGGTAGAGTTAGAGGGGACTTGGGAACCTTTGTGACAAATTCAGATAGAAAAAGGCACTTGACACTTGGTTAGCAGATATCTGTGATTATAAGGACAGGATTTTCAGGATTGCAGGTCTAACTTGCTTAGATATGAATATGATTCCCAGGGCTGGGGGATGGCTTGCTCAGGGATGTCTTTGCAGTGGGGAATGAGCTTGTGGAGCGTGAGAACTGATGTCTCAGGACCCAAAGCAAAAGAGCCAGGGCCGCAGCTCACACCCGGAACCAGTGATGGAGAAGAGACGAGACAGGAGGATCCCCGAGGCTTGGTGGCCAAGGGCTAAGATTGCCAAGGGTAGGTTCAGTGAGAGAACTTTTCTCCAGAAATAAAGGGGAGTGATGGAGGAAGACACCATCTACTTCTGCCCTACACACACACACACACACACACACACAACACACCATACACCACATACACACACCACATACACACAAACCACACACTCCACATACCACATACACATACACACACCACACCACAAACATATACACACATCATACCACACACATAAACATACAGCACACCACACACACA
Organism: Tokudaia tokunoshimensis; assembly: GCA_036184795.1. Classification (NCBI taxonomy): domain Eukaryota; kingdom Metazoa; phylum Chordata; class Mammalia; order Rodentia; family Muridae; genus Tokudaia; species Tokudaia tokunoshimensis. The sequence goes on from BTHU01000001.1 coordinate 41,020,724, forward strand.
AATGTACACCACACACACACATCCCATACACTACACATATCACTCACACACACACACACACACCACACATACACACACCATACCACACACACACATATACACACACACCACACAACACACACTACACAACACACATATATACACACCATGTACCACACACAACACAAACACAAAAAGGGGGCTATATTCACACAAAATAAGACTCAATGTGAATTTATAAATTTATCTTTTTTCAAGTGTTTTTTATATATAAAAATAAAACTGACTATTTGGTATGTATGAATCTATAATTTAGTCGATTGGATGTCACTGTAAGAGTAAAAGGTCTGAAAAGAAACTGTAAATATTCAGGTGTGTGCCCTGTGTGTGAGCATGTGTGTGAGGGTGCACACGTTCATGCATACACTTCTAAGTGGAGGCCAAAGGCTGGTGTCATTATCTCCCTCACTCTCTAATTTATTTCCTGAGGAGAAGGTCACCTGCTGAAGCTGCCCGACTTTGCTAGTGCAGGCAGCCAGCTGGCCCTGAGAATCTCCACCTCCCAAGCTCTGAGGTGACAGGGGGACCCCAGGCCTTCCCAGCTTTGCTATGAGTTCTGGGGAGTCAGAGTGCCTCTCCTCAAGCGTGCCGAAGGCACTTTATCTGCTCAGCACCCCACCCCCCACCCCCAGCCCACCACATTTGTTTCTTTAGGATCCGTTCTCACATTCTGATTTCCTTAGGAAGAAAGAAAATGCCATTGTTCAAATGCTTCTATAAAAGAGCTGCGAGCAACATCAGGATAATGGTTTTCATTTCTGAAATAGCCTGACTTCTAAGTCCCACTACTTGCAAGGAAATTAGTTAAAATTACATGGTCTTTGAGGAGACTAAGGTCTCAGAACAGAAGTTCTGTGGCTGCTAATGACAGATACAATTTCCCTGACAGAACTGAGAATTCCTTCAGGGTAAGCTTTATTTTCTCTATGCTGGCTGTTACCCAGTGTCCCTCCAGGATGCATTTGTGGCAGATTCTGTGACAGAATGTTAACCAACTGCTAAAGCAGAAGGGAAGTTAGCCCAGGTAACACTCTCTGAGTAGACCCAGACCCAGACCCAGGCTCTCCCTTCCCTGACACAAGGCCCTGATTCTGCCCTTTAGGGTTGGTTATGGCCCTTTCTGATGCTTCTTTCTTAGTAAATCTTTCTTTTCTACAAATGCCTACACAGCTGCATCAGGTCTGTTTTCTGTTTAGTCTCAGATGCCACCCTGAGAATCCCCTCACCAGCATCAGAGCCATTCTTGGCATTGGTTTGAGTTGAAGTCTTCATTTCCTCTGCCTTGGTTTTGCCTCTCGTTGGACAGGGCACCCCCCCTCCTTTATTCACTTCCTGATAGAAGATCCCTTGCAGAAAATGTTTTGAAACTTCATATGAGCAGATATTCCTCTAGCCCTCATGCCTTGCCGGTAGTTTACAACGATTTCAAAATGACTCCTGGTGTTCCTTGAGTGTGGTCCGACATCTTTTCCTGGGCACAAAAGGAAGCTGTACCTCCAGACCCTTTGCAATGAGATGGCCTAATAGTAAAATTTCACTAATAAGATGATGAAAAAAGTATATAGTTTTCAGATCATGTGTCAACACCTCAGTCTCTCCAGCATTTCTTCTCTAGTCTCAGGATCTCTGGGCTCTATGTTTAAAAGGAGCATACTGAAATGGGAGGAGCAACAGGACGGAGGAGGGCCAGGGCTCACCACCCTTGTATCCACAAGAACTGAGTGTTGTGCTAATCTGCAAAGGTGTCTGGATTTTTTTTCCTGTCCCAATATACTGTGTTAGTAAAATTTAATCACTGTAACATATTTAAAGAGAAACACCTTAAAGCAGGAAGGTTGACTTTGGCTCCTGGTTTCAGAAGGGTTACTCCAAGTTCTGCTCCCTCCATTAATTTGGTCCTGAAATGAGGCAAGAGCATCCTGGGGGTGGGGGTAGGTAGACAAAGAGGCTTTACACACGATGTACAGGTAAGATGCATCCTTCAATGACACACTGCGAGTGACCTACTCCCTCTAATCAGGCCCAACCGTTCACAGTTCTCCTACCTCCCAAAGTCTGTTGAGATTTCAAATCTACGGATGTTTAAATCTATTGATAAAGGCAGAGTCCTCGTGACTCGTTCATTTCCCTGAAGTCCAACCAGGAACAGCGCCTGTACTGGGGACCAAGTCTTCAGCAGCTGAGCTTTGTAGGGGAACAGTACCCATCTAAACTGCAACACATGTCTCAATAGAATAAATACTTCTAGGGTGTAAATCTGTATGAAGAAAAACTCAGAGGACTCCTGAAGGACACAAAGAAAGCTTACATGGACTGGGGCCTTCTCGTCTGGTAAAAATACTTCATCCTTGCACCATGGAGTGATGGAGGAGTAAGGAACCAAGCACCCACTTTTAGGTCAACCACAAGCTATTCCCACTCGTGAGGGTAAAGTGTTTTGGGTCTAATCACATCATAATGGTAGCATTTCGGTGTGTGTGCGTGTGTGTTTGTGTGTGTGTGTGTGTGGTGTGTTTGTGTGTATGTGTATGTGTGTGTGTGGTGTGTGTTTGCGTGGTGTGTGTTTGTGTGGTGTGTGTTTGTGTGTGTGTGTGTGTGTGTGTGTGTGGTGTGCATGTGTGTGTCCAGATAACCTTGGACATCAGAAGACAGTGTCAGTCCTCTGGAGGGGAGTTACAGGTGATTGTGAACCACCTGACTCCAGTCCTCCATTATAACAGCAATCAAATCTTAACATGAGTCTTGGGGGAGATAAACATTCAAGCCATACTACTACCCAACATGCTATTGAAGATGTGTTTTGTTTTGTTTAAAAACAAGACAGGACATTGTCCTACATAGATTTCTGCTGCTGCGCTAAATATCATGGCCAAAAGCAACTTGGAGAGGAAAAGGTTTATTTCGCTTACTCTTCCAGCTAACAGTCCATCACAGACACCAGTCGGGGCAGGAAGCTGGAGGCAGGAACTGAAGAGAGACCATGGAGGAGTGCTGCTAATTAGCTTGCTTCTCGTGGTTTGCTCAGCCTACTTTTTTGTACAGGCCAGGACCACTTGCCCAGGGGAGGCTTTGCCCACAGTGAGCTGAGCCCTCCAATATGCATCATTAACTAAGAAGATGACCCACATTGACAAAGACTAACCAGCACAGGGGAGTGAGTGCATTAAGAACACACAGCGCCCTTGCAGAAGATGAGAGCTCAGTTCTCAGCACCCACACCAGGCTGCTCACAGCTGCCTGCAACTCCAGGAAATCCAGCACCCTTTAGCTTCCTTCAGTTTCTTTTTTTTTTTTTTTCGAGACAGGGTTTCTCTGTGTAGCCCAGGCTGGCCTCGAACTCAGAAATCCGCCTGCCTCTGCCTCCCAAGTGCTGGGATTAAAGGCGTGCGCCACCACCGCCCGGCTACCCTTTAGCTTCCTATGGTGTATACACACACACACACACACACACACATGCACACGCTCGCACACAGAGTTTTTAAAACTTAAACTGAAAAATAAGGGAAAAAAAAGAAAGAAACTTCAGAGATGAAATCATGTTCTGTCTCACTCTAAATGAGAACTTTCACACTGGAACTACAAACGACTGTCATTTCTACCCCGCAGATGAGCAAAGCCGCTCAAGGGTGACAGCGCTCTGTGTTACTAGGATACTGGGAAATAAAGTGGAGACGTAGTACGTGAGGAATATAGAGTACAATGCTTTACAGGGCACAGTTAGCTAATATTCATAAACCTTGTGTATGCATGCATCCTCTTAAGGTAATTCCCCTTTTAGGAATTTATTCACATTATAAATATATATGTGAGTCTCATTACGACAGCAAAGACAAGAGAGAAGCCAGACTTCAGTCAATAGGCAATGGTCTAAATAACGTCGCTAAGCCAGTGTAATTTCAGGTAACTGCGAAACTAAAAACAGACTAGATTTTCCATCCATCTTTGCTGTATATGGCTGAACATGAGCACAATTCTGTCTATAATCAGTATTTCTGATTAGCTCACTAAGTGTCAGGTGTCTTTATGGGGTTTTCACACTTTGTTACGGTGGACTCATCTCCCCCATGTTTATTTCCCCTTTCTTTGTCCAGCATTACGCTGCATTTGGATTTGGCTTCTTGCTTTTCAGAGCTCTGAGGTGTACCATTAGGTTATTTGCTTGAGATCCTTCTGATTTTTCAGTGTGAGCACCTAGGGCTATGAATTTTTCTAGTGGGACTACCTTGGTTGTATCCCAGAGGTTCTAGCAGGTTGTACTCTTGTTTTTGACATTTGACTTTAGGAAATGTTTTATGTATGTCTTCCCTATTTCTGGTGCTATTTTTCTTTAAGAAAAAAGTATATGTAAAAAAAAGAAAATATTTTTGTAATGAGTAAAAAAAGTAATTGTAGCTGTTCACAGGAAGAGACCTAAATAAAGGTTAGGATGGAAGGAAGAATAACCACCTTTTACCTTTTGAATCCCACAAATTTTAAGTCAAGTAATATATTGCTTATCAGCAATAAAAAAACAGTTAAATAAAAAGACAGTTAAAGTCACCTCATCCACTAAAATGCAGAAAAACAGTCAGTTCTGGAAAAGTAAACACAGTTTTTTAAATAAAAAGAGAAGTAGGTCCTCCTTCCGATTCTCACCCACTTGGCAGTGCACCCCACCCCACCCCACAATTCCACCTGATGACCAGGAGGTCTACTCTAACCTGGGACGCACCTGTAAGAGCCCTCTCTGACACAATCCCAGCTCCTGCTGGGACCCTAGCCAGCCCAGTAGTCATGATCTCTGCCCTGCTCTGGCGCTCCATCTTCCCTCTGTTCCACACCTCCACCAGCAGTCTCAGATCAGTCCATGGGCTCCCACCTCACTGCTCTGCCTGCCTCCCAGGAGGCCTGCTCCAGTCAGGGACACTCAGGTCAGCCAACACCAGAGGCAACCAGATGGTGAAAGACAAGTGCAAGAACAAACTACGTCAGTGTAATATGGCACCATCAGAACCCAGCTCTCCTACTGCTGCAAGCCTTGGGTATCCTACCACACCTGAAGAGCAAGACTGTGACCTTTAACCCCATCTCATGAAGATGACAGAGGCCTTTAAAAAGGATATAAAGGATTCCCTTAAAGAAACATAAGAAAACACAACCGAACAGGTAGAAGACATTAAAGAGGAAGCAGATAGATCTCTTGAACTAGTACAGGAAAATGCAATCAAACAAGTGAAGCAAATGAGCAAAAAAATCTGAGACCTAAAACCGGAAATAGGAGCACTAAAGAAAACACAAATGGAGCCGGAAAACCTAGAAGAGAGAACAGGAACTGCAGATGCACACATCACCCACAGAATACAAGAGATGGAAGAGAGAATTGCAGGCATAGAAGATACCATAGAAGAAATTGAGACATTAGTCAAAGAAAATGCCAAATGTAAATAAAGAGTTCCTAACTCAAAACATCCAGAAAATTTGGGACATTATGAAAGACCAAACCAAAGAATAATAGGGATAATAGTGGGTAAAGATTCCCAGTTCAAAGGGCCAGAAAACATCTTCAACAAAATCATAGAAGAAAATGTCCCTAACCTAAAGAAAGAGATGACCATAGATGTACAAGAAAACTAGCAAATCGCTATTTGTCATCCAATTATGGCAGAAACAAAACAAAAACAAACAAACAAACCAAAAACAATAACTGTAAAGAAAGAAGAAACTTTCCAATTGTAGCTAACTTCATAAAAACAAATGTGAAAAACTGGGAGAAGTGAGTCTTTGTCAACAATCTAGATTGTGAAGACCGAATTTATAACCAGTCTGTTGAAGAAACTGAATGGCACTTAGAGACCCTGCCCTAAAATGGAACCCAGACTCATGGCAATGCAGGGGGGCTACTGAACTTTCAGGGTCCTAGCTATCCAATGTGCAAACAGTCAGGGCGCTTGGGTGATGGGACACTTCCTTCTCATCCCAAAGTCTAGCAAAATCCTGCCACCCAAATTCATTTGAATGGTAAGTAATCTGGGGTAAGGTAGATATTTGCTAATTAGCTTGATTTAACAATTCCATAGAACACCTATTTAAAAAACATTGCGTTATTCATTGTCTATATGCAAGTCTTACTACTTTAAGTCAAAAGGAGATTCATTTGCATGGGAATGGTGGAGGTGTGCAACTGACCACATCCAAAAGGCTCATTTAGGACTGAAGGAGCAGCTCTGCCCTAAAACACATAGTTAGCATGCACTGGGTTCAGTTCCTGAGCACACATAAATCAAACCCAAAACACTTTTCAGCACAACTTGACTTTTCTTTTTTTGATAAGTATGTTAGTGGTTTAACTATGCTATATTTTTTTTAAAAACAATAATAATCTTTAATGTCTTCTTAAGTCATCGCAATATTTCTTTTTGTCTTTTTGTACTGAAAAAAATTTTCAAAGACATACACCTTATACTATTTAAAATGTTAAAGTATTCTCTGTTCTATCCGTTAGTACTTTTAAACCAAAGATGAGGTCTACATCAGCAGCTGATAATTTCTTTTTCTGTGGGGTCAGGGGCTTTGGGTGTGCAATATCTGTCCTAACCAAACTTGGTGGCTAGCCTGAAAGCCACCATGGAAACTATGTAAGCAAACAGATTCCGTTCCAATGAATGTTGTAAAACAGGCTGTATGTTGGATTTGGTCCACTGCCAGATGCTATCAGTGAAGAATTTAGTATTTTGATATATTTTGCTAAACTTCTGCCTGAGATCTTGTTTACTTCTTTTAACAAATGTTTAGCATCTCTCCCATGTTCTAAGGACAGCTGTAGACACTATGGGCGTGCCTGTGAATAAAATCTGCTGTCCTCAGAGAGGCATAATTCCCTGGAGCAGAAACACTGAGTACACACAGAATACACATCTGTGAAAGACCAACCCAATGAAGGAAACAAAGCAAGATGAAGGTCATATAGAGCTGACACCAGGCTGGCTCAGGCTTAGAGAGGCACTGCCTTCCATGTCTGCCCTCTGCCTAGCAATGAGGGAACACCATCCCAGGCCCCTTGGGCTCTAGAATTCAGGGCAGATCCTTTCTCCTTTCGTGAAGAGAAGTAGGGTTAATGGAAACAGCTGGGGGAAGAGAGAGAGAAGCATTCCAGAGATGAGTCTGTGTATTCTGAGAAGCCTCAGATAGTGAGGAAAGAGAGGAGGGCCTCACACTATTTAAAATGTCATTTATTTACTCTCATGTGTGTATGGTACGTGTGTGCATGCTGATGCACGTGCCACACTGTACATGTAAGAACACATTGGGAAGTGATTTCTCTTCTACTGTGAGTTTCCAGAGATTGAAGGCAAGCTTCTCATCAGCCTAAACTATTTCGTTTGTTTTGTTTGTTTGATTGATTGACTGCTTGGTTTTGTTGTTGTTGTTGTTGTTCTGAGACAGGATTTCTCTTCACAGCCCTGGATGCCTTAGAACTCATTGTGTAGATGAGGCTGGCCTCAAACTCAGAATCTGTCTGCCTCTGCCTCCCAAGTGCTGGGATTAAAGGCATGTGCCACAACCAATCAGTGTTCACTGGCCCAACTTTAAAACAAAACCCAAAACAACAAAAAGCAATTAAAATATTTTAAAGAGAATCACAAAGTTCTTGACCTAGTTGGGCTCATTCTCAAAAAAGGACAGGGTGGGTGGATGGGGTGCAGAAAAGACAGTGGGCAGTGTACAATATTCTCTCAAACTAGAATGGATGTCAGGGCAGTGTCTAGAAGAAAAGACATTTAAGAGGAGAAAATGTCTCCTCCTAAGTCGGCCTTCTGATCTCCATACACTGGGGTTTGAACTGGCCCCTCTTCCAAGCCAATCCAAGAGCACACATGACTACTTGTCTTCCAGGTTCTCCAAGATGAAGAATTCATCTAACCCTAAAGAGCCTCAAACCAAAAGCAGATTGGTCTAATGTGTTGCCACTCTAAACGAACTTCGATTATTTTTCCTCATAGATGAGGGCATTCTTTCCAAGGCTCCTCCCCCAAACATTCACCAACCCTCCACCCCATTCATCAAACATCCCCTACAACGTTTCCTTAGGTCTTGGGATCTGACCCAAGGATTTATAATTGCTGTCTCCTACACCCACACCTTCTTGGGAGCATCAAGTTAAGCACAGATTGGAAAGACAGCACAACCCAGCCCTGTCCTGATTTTTCCAGCTAACAAATGCTTCAGAACACACGCAGTCAACAAGCTCCTGGTTAGGATGAAATAGAGTGAATTTTGTAGTGCGACTCCCAGAAAACAAATCGGCCAAGGAACCTGGATCCCAGGCATCTGTTGAGCATATGCTGTTGCCATGGTGACTACGTTTTGGTGTGCTGGACCAGGTTGGCTGTGGTTTGGCTGTTTTCTACCCACAGTGGAGTTTCTGACAGACAGGAGTGGGAAATAGGTCTAGCTATTCATCCTTGGTTAAGAGCTGGCCTGGCCACATTCATCTGGGTAGATCTTAGATACAGTGTCCCATGTTGAGATGCACAAGGTTTTTGGAGACCATGGGGCTTTGGAAAGAACAAGGGAATCCTATAGGAAATCACTCTGTCCTTGAGCCTACTCTTAAACCTGGGGCATCTGGATAAACTTACATAAGGGCTATGAGAATAATGTGTTGGAAAATCCTTGTGGATTGTGCAGGCTTGTATCGGTGATAAGAAATGTCTCAGGATCTCACGGAAGTATCTTGACCTTCCTAATTCTGCAACTCTTTAATAAAGAGTTCCACATGTTGTGGTGACTCTCAACCATAAAATTATTTTTTGTTGCTACTTTATAACTGTAATTTTGTTACTGTCATGAATTGTAATGAAATATCTGTGTTTTTCATAGATCTTAGGTGACCCTTATGAAACAGTCATTCCACATAGACCCAAAAAGGTCATGACCCACAGTGGTTGAGAACTGCCCAACTAGACTCTCCTTGAATTATCAAGTCACTGAAGGGACACAATTTTTGAGTTACAGTTTTATGTATAAAGTATGACCAGCACTTGTCTCAGTGCCTTTCTTTCCAACATGTTAAGTGTTTGCAGGGTTTGGCTTGGTCTTGAATGTTGCAGCCTTAACTAGATGTGGCCTTGTCACTGACTCTCATTGGTAGATAGATTCTAGGTCCTGGATACAGGATGCAGTTGCCTTGGTGAATTCATATAGATATGTGTGGGCATGGACAGTCACTTCCATTTATTCTCTGCTTCTAAAAATGGAGGTTATCCCCATAGACACTTCAAGTGGGTTGCGACATGCCCTGACCTCTGCTTCATCTTCCTCTCATGTATGCCTCTGCAAGCAAGTAAGGCTGCCGTTGTTTGGTGACGGAATGAGGAGGGAAAAGAGGAGAACAAGCTCCTGCCGTGTCCCAGTTAACTCCATTCTTTCAGCCCTTCAGTGGAAGGAGAAAAATCACAAAGCCATAGTAATTTTTCTGAAATTAAATCTCAGTTAGCTGAGCAGGGATGAGGTCAGCTTTGAAGGACTCACTCCTTCTGGCCTGCCTTTCCCAATGTGTGTGACGGTGGGCGTCAGCTTCGGCTCCTCAGCCTTCCAATGGTGAGCTCAGGAAAACAGGGAGAGTATGTGTGTCACACAGAGGACCTGGAGGTTTGCTTGTACAATGACAGCAATGTGTGAGCGGTTGAAATGTCCTCTAACAAGTCAAGGGGATTACATTTTAGTTGGATGTTTATATGGTGAAAACCCATTCAGGAAAGTGACTTGTAACTCCCTTATAAAATTAGGTATGTATAATCTGCCTATTAGCTCATAATCTAAACAGGATGGTGTGTGTGTGTGTGTGTGCGAGCACGTGTGTGACTTATCTGAATTTTTTTCCTCACGAAGTATTTTTTTTCTCACGAAGTACATTTAAGGACTGATGATGATCTAGAAGCTTTATAGCTTGTTGTCATTACTAGTGTGGTAACCTAAAGATATGAAAATGGAAGTTTAGGACTGCTGAATTCAGAAGAACTAGCTCTGGGGCTTCAGACACAGGGAGCCCAGGTGAATATGTCCAGATTCCTCTAGTGCTCTTCACAGTCCACAGGCACCTATGTTAATGCAGATGCTGAGAAAACAGTGGTGGCAAGTGTGGAACTTAAGAATTTAAAAAAAAGGTATAGACCATCCCCAGGAATCAGAGAGGAAGCCGACTTCAAGGGGCTGCTTTGAAGCCAGGCTTCTATGTTCTCGGGGTCCAAAATAGATATGACTGAACACCATTTTTATTTCCACTTATATTTAGAAACGGAATTAGGAGTGAGGAATGGGAGGAGGAGGAAGGGAGAAGATCAGATCAGTTTGACGGCAGAATTTCTTGTTTTTAAAGGAAAGCCTGTCTTTGTTCTGTCCTTCTGGCCTTCGCTTATCTTGGAAGATCCACCCACATTTTATATCTTAACAGTTTATTCAAAATCCAACAGTGTAAATGTTCATCCCAGCCAGAGTACAGTTGGCAGAAACACCCGAAGTCATGTTTGGTGGACACTGTGACCCTGCCAAGTTATCACTCTGTCCTTATTTTATCCTGAGGTAGAAGTCAAGGGAGAAAGACCCCAGGGATGTGTAACCTATGTTAAGAAGTAAGGAACATAATCCTTTCACCTAAGACAGGAAGTCAGAATCTACAAAGTTCTGCTGGTTGTGACACACACACACACACACAATTAAAGCAGGTTTCCCAAGGCTACACAATGTGTGTGATGATTAATTTTAGGTCATATTGACTGTTATAGTGCTCTACTGATTACTCAAACAGCAATCTAAACGTTTCTATGAGTGAATTTTTAGATGTGGTTAACATTTAAAATCAATAGACTTGGGTTGGTGCACATTGCTCTCCATCCGGTGGACGAGCCTCATCTCGTCAGAGAACATTTGTATACAGACTGAGGTTCTTCTGCCCTGAGGTAACTGCTGTTTCCAGATTCCTGGGACTCCAACACCAGGCGGCAACGCCAATGCCTGCCTGAATCCCCAGGGAGCAGCAGTTTAGGGACTTACCAGCCCCCCAAATCCTGTGAGCCAGTTCCTTAAAAAATCAAACAGTTGGTGTCTCTGTGTTATATCTACTTAGAAATGCAACGGACTCTTTCTGTTTACTGAAAGCAAGATGGTAGGGAAGAACCAGAAGTCCTCACTATCACAAATGCTAGAGGTACCAGAATCCAGGGCCTGGAACAGGAAGGGTGACTGGACTTCATCTCTTGGACAGGACCTGCAGGATGTCTTGCTCGCGTGGAGGGGCCTCCCCTGGGCCAGCAAGCCAGTTCCAGTTTGAGCAAGTCTTCTGGCACTGCAGGGAGCCCAAGGTCAGGTTCAGAGACCACTGCCAGCAAGCTGCAGGCTCTCCTCCCGGGCAGAAAACAGGAAGTGACTGTGGCAGAGGAGGCAGCGGGGCATATTTACAATAGGCCTGACAATTTAAACACAGCCAACAATGGCTTGAGCATTTTCTAGACTATTTACTGATCACATCTTAGATACTTAGAAGATCTGAGCAAGTTAAAGAAAACCGACGGCCCCATACACCACCAGCATCTCGTTTCATGCTTTTGGAAGATCAAGGAACACAGGTGGCCATTTTAATGGCTGTTTTGAATTCTCACTTTACAAAAACCCTTCCCCTCAGGAGGCTTAAATCTGCAAGATATGAACATGAAGTCTCACCATGGGTCAGGTTTTAGTCTCATCCATAACACAGGCAATTAATAAACTGAAAAGACAGATAAAGTCCATATATGTTGACTAATTCCAGATTTTCTAAATGAAGAGCGTCTGGATTTTTTTTTTGAAAGAAGCATCAGCGTGCTTTTTAAAAGACCGAAGCTCAATTTATAAGTCCCATTTTAGTTTTAGAATTAGGCTTTTGACACATATAGTTATTTGGGATGCTGTGAATGAGCCAGGCCAGCATCACCTGCCTACAATCAGATGGGCCTTCAAGTAGCATTCTTCTGTGATACTATTTAACAACCAAGAAGGCACAGGCTGGCCTTGGCACATTCTACAAAACAGGAGCCTCAGCAGAACTCTTTGTATCCAACTAAAGGGCACAGTGGGGTGGGGATCCTGAGAGGAAGGGAGGACTGGAGATGAGAAGTGGGAAGGCAAGGCTTTGTAAGGTCACAAGCACACTGAGATTGTTGACATACTTGTTAAATAATCCAGCCCTTTGTTCCTGGTCCTCCGGGTCAGAGACAGTGCTGGAGTCCCACTGAGCTCCTGTCCACGCTGCCTCTTCTGCCACAGGCACACCTCTTAGGATCCTTTGGGTTTGTTCTGCATTATAACAGATGATCGTCACATTCTGACACTGGTGTGAGATCACCCACCATTAGAACCCTCTTTCCTTCTCTAAAATTGTAACAACAGATTACTGTAGATTTGGTCATCTCAGATTATACATAAATGGATGAATAGGACTCGGTTCGCATTTCTCTGAAGACACATGTTAGTTCATTTGAAAATGATCCAGATGTCAGAGCACATGCTGTAATCACAGCACTTGAGGGGTGGAGACAGAAGGATCGGGAGTTCAAGACCGTCTTCAGTCACAGAGCAACTTGGATGACAGCTCTGGGGTGCGCTGGCTAAAATAGTCATTAACTGTTGGAAATAAAGACTGTCTGTCTTGACTAGGAATTCTGTCTGTCACTCTTTTAAAAAAAAACCATACTGGCATATTGCTTTTCTCTGGATAAAGAGGTTTTTGGGTAAATACCCATTTGGGGGCTAGTGAGATGATCAGTGGCTAGTGCCCTCAAGCCTAAGTGTGATCCCTGGGCCCTGGGGAAGGGGAGAGGGGGAGAAGAGTTCTGACTCTGTAGCTGTAAATTGTCCTCTGACCCCTGTACACACAGTAAATAAAATGCATGTTTAAAAAATACCTTTAAAAAAACAATATTTAAAAATGGGAACGACAGAAGAAGAAAACATCAGAATCTCTTTCAAGCATGGCCTCTTCTGTTCCTGACCAGCGATATTCACACCTTCTCCATCTTGACTGGCCTGGGAGCCAGTGTCCATGTTACAGAGACTCCTGACCCAGGAAACTCACCAGTGGTATTTATCTTCCCTTCCCTTCCCTTCCCTTCCCTTCTCTCCCCTCCCCTCCCCTCCCCTCCCCTCCCTTCCCTTCCCTCCCCTCCCCTCCCCTCCCCTCCCTTCTCTTCCCTTCCCTTCCCTTCCTTACTTTTTCTTTTTCTTTCTTTGTTTTTTTTTTAAAGGCAAAGTTTTACAATGCAGCATAAAACTCTCTGTAGAACAACCTGGCCTTGAACTTACAGAGATTCTCTGTCTGGGCCTCCCAAGTGCTTAGAGACATGTCATTAGGGCTGGGTTTTGAGAGTGTAGCTCCTTGCCCTACTTCCGGTCTGGTCTGCTTTCTCTGCCTCATGCTAACAGTTCAATGAGCTCTCAGCATCCAGCTGGGCCCCTGCAGTGTGCACTTACGCTTTCCTGCCATGCTGGAACCATAAGTCAAATAAACCTTCTATAGGCTGCCCAGGTCAAGGTGTTTTATCACAACAGCAGCATAGCCTGGATCCAGGCTTGCCCATTGCAGACTTAGGACTTGTGAGCTGTACCAAAACCCATGAAGGAGAGGCTTATCCTGGAGGAGAGCTATAGGAAAAATGGACTGGGGACTGCTTTCTTGGGTGTGTCCCACATGCTCACACCTGAATTGTTCTTCCAGACTCACTCCTCTTTTGGACTAGATAGATTCTTTTGCCTCCCTCAGAGAGCTCTACCTGAGAGCCACCCACTCAGGCTTCCCAGGATGTGTTTAACATTATGCATGTGAACAGTAGCTGCTAGCCCCTTTTGCATTGTAAGAACTACATTTCTTTGGCGTTAATATATAATCTGATGCTACCCACACAAAGTGAGAGAAAGAAGGTAGATATCACTGTAGCTCATCCTAAAGCAGCTTCATTCTGGACCACTGTGATGGTTTATATATGCTCATCCCAGGGAGTGGCACCATTAGAAGGTGTGACCTTGTTGGAGGAAGTGTGTCACTGTGGGGATGGGTTTGGAGATCTTCCTCCTAGATGCCTGAGCATGCCCTGGCTTCCTTTGTATAAAGATGTAGAACCCTCAGCTCCTCCTGCACCAAGCCTGCCTGGATGCTGCCCTGCTTCCGCCTTGATGACAACGGACTGAACCTCTGAACCTGTAAGTCAGTCCCAATTAAATGTTGTCATTTATAAAACTTGCATTGGTCATGGCGTCTGTTCATAGCAGTAAAACCCTAACTAAGACAGCCACCAAGGGTGAGTCCCATAGAGCAAGATGGATTACCCAACACTGAGGGATTTGAGCTTTTGCAGAGAAGTTGCTAAAGAGCCTAGAATTATCACTAAGTAATGTCCTTTACACGATCAATCAGGCTACAATTTAAACAAATTCTGACATTCAAATGCTAAGAGAACATGAATGCTTTTCTTTTTTTCTTTTCTTTTCTTTTCTTTCTTTCTTTCTTTCTTTTTTTTTTTAAGTTTAGGTTTCAAAACTAATATTAGAAACCAGTTCTCCAAAGCTGGGCACACGGATACAAATTTGTACTCTCAGTACTGGGGAGGTTGAGGCAGGAGAATGATGAGTTTGAGGTTAGCCTGGACTACATAACAAAATCCTGCTTCACAAAATAAAAACAAAAATGGCCTCCAGTTCTGTCCTGATGACATCATTAATATTATCTTTCCTTTGCAGCTTTTCAATCTTTAAGTCATTTTAGAGGCCCATAGAAATTTCAAAAACAGTACAGAGAATTTCCACATTGGCTTTTCTCAGCTTTTCTTAATAACATTTTTTATCAACGTACATTGATTAAAATCAGGAAATTAATGTTGGTGCAATACTGAACTACAGATGGTATTCATATTTCCTTGGTCATTTTATGGTGTTGGTTATGACACATCTATATTTCTACAAGAGTCTATCAGCTGGTCAATTTGTGTAATTATAATCACTTCATTTCCTTTTCAAATAAATATAATTTGTTTGTTTGTTTGCTATTGTCTGTGTGTGTATGATAAGGGGGCATGATGTCATGGTATGTCGAGTCCAGAGGACGACTTTGTGGAGTTTGCTCTCTCCTCCCTCCACTTGGCCAATGAGAATTGAACTCAAGTCTCCAGGTTAGCCTGAGAATTGAACTCAGGTCTCCAGGTTTGCCCCACAAGCACTTTTACTCACTGAGCCATCTTACCACCCCTCGAACTTAAAAACAAAAAATAAAAAAAAAAAACCCTCTTTTTATTTATGTTTACTTTTGCTTAGTAACATTTTAAAGTGTGCAGAAAAATATGGAAAATAATGTGACAGGCCTGAGGGGATTATTAGATATACAGTAAACATCTCAACTGAACTATTTTTCTGGCTTTCTTCTTTCTCAGCCATGGCTATTTCTTTGGATAAAAAAAAAAATGAAGTAAGCAAATTAACCAAACTCTATGATCGTTCCTTACCTAAAATGTTAGTGACGGTAATAGATATGTAGCTTATGGTTTTATTTATCAGTGTTTTAAATTACACTGTAAAAATATTTATTGCTCTTCAAAAGTACAGCAAATACTCAATAAAAGTATCTGACACTATAAATTGGTTCCAGTGATCAGAGTACATTGATACGTAGTAGATACAATGAAGTTAGCCTGAACAACCTGTAAATGACCAGATCCACACATGTCTATGACACAGAAATTTATATTGCATTACATCCTAATGAAGTAAGTCACTTGTAGATATTCTTATTGATTTGTCTACTGACTACATATTAACTATTTTATTGAAAGACTGTAGGACGGGTAACCTACCATAACCTGAAATCCACAAAGACAACCTGCAAGCTAAGAACAGAAATTCAGAAACAAAGCTTAAAAGTCGCCATTAGAAAGCTGGGCCCTTATGTTCAATCTCAGAGAAGGGTCATAAGTAAATGGACCCCAGAAACCTGATACCACTTTAATATATTTAAAGCTCTCTTTAAACACCCATGCCAGCCACAGTCTCACAAGCCACTTGTGACCTGTCCCTGCTCTGTCCTCACTGACCCCACATCTGCCCCAGGATACATGTCAATGTCACTTTCCTGAACCAGGCTTTCTCTAGTTTTCCACTTTAAGGACATCTCCCTCCTCATCTTTAGTCTTGATTTAGTCCAAACACTATCTCAGCAGGATATGATTCTTTCTCTGTAGAAGGAAGAACTTGAGAGCGAGTCAACGACTCTTCTCTCTCTTTGGAAGACCAATAGAAGAGTGACAGCAAATATTTCCATGATGACTTAAAGGCAGTTTCATATACACATAACTCGCACACACGGCATTTCCCTGTGTTTTGCAGTGTACCCACAGGGGTGTGCAGCCATCAGGACTAACTCCAGAGCATCTCATCACCCACTGACACAGATACTCATTCCCTTCTTCTATGACTCCTACTTCCAGTTCTGGTGACCAGTAATTTGCTTTTTGTCTCTATGGATTTACCTACTTGAGATTTTTTTTTTCCCCAGTGCCGGGGATTAAACCAGGGCCTAATACATGCAAGCCAAGTGCTCCACCACAGAACTACAGGCCCAGCCCTGCTCTGGATATTATATGAATGTGATTAATTGCACTTTTATGAGTAGGGTCATAAACATTTTTGAAGTCCATATGTGTTGTAGCAGGCACAAAATCTCCAGTCCTTTTAATGGCAGAATAACATTCAATTTCACGACAGGATTTGTTCCCTCACCACTTGATGAACATTTGGGATCTTTCTGCTCTGGGGCTGCCACGGACAGTGCTCCTGTGGACATTGTTTTATGGGTCTCTGTGTGGTCACACGTTCATTTCTTCTGAGTAGATGCCCAGGAGCAGAACTTCAGAGTCACATGCTAACCAATGGTTTTGAAAAGGCATGGTGATATTTGTGTCTTTTGTGAACAAAATTTCAGCCCAATCTTCTTAGCCTGTTAGCACTTTGTGGCATGCACTTGAAAAAATACTTAGATATTTAGAAACCCCTCCGGCTGTGTCAGGAGCTACGCACAATTTTCTTTGGTATCTTTACTTATTCCTACATTATTGGGATTATGTTTTAGGAGCCTGGACATTTTTAGGAAGCTATAAATCAACGCTGTGTTGAAACGTGCTATTCCAGAGTGTGACCTGGGCTATCACAGATCTCTGGGTCATCAGCGGTACAGCTACTGTCTCTAGAGCAAATCGTGTTCTTACCTTGGTAATAAAGGAAAAGGGAGGCGAGCAGGTAAGGGCTTAGCTCCTCCAGATGAGCGCAGAAGGCACAGAAAGCTCTCGGACCTTTGGAGAAGAGCTTCAGGAAAAAGCACTCCACTCTTTCCGGGTAGTGATCCTGAGAGAGGATCTCTCTGTACTCTTTTAGGGAGAACACCCCGTCGTACACCAAGTAGGGAAGCACCCGGGCCAGGCGGAAGTCCTTCAGCATCTGTTCTTTGTACCTCATCAGGATTTCTGCGAGCCGCTGATTCCTCTTCTCCTTCTCCCTCTGCGTCCTTGTTTCACAGGAATAAAACCAAGAGTTAGCTCCTCGCTCCAACATGCTGGACGCTATAGAGCTGGGCACAGGACTCTCTCCTGATGGCTGCTGCTCTAAGGACTTGCCGGCAGGATCTACACACGTAGACACCTGGGAGTAAAGGCTGCCTGCTGTCTGGAGTTATTATAGGTCTGCAGGGCGAAGGGAGGTGTGAGATTAACCCCAGGACAGTCTTGGCCCAAGAGGATTGTGCTACATTCTCTAACCCCTAACCCCTCGCAACAGGCAACTTCAAAAGATAGACAGTAGGCGGCCTAGTTGACGTCTATCTACATTTACATTCTTTCTTTCACCCCCCAAATAATCATTTTCTTAACACTTCACTCTCCAAATGATTCTTTTAGGTGTTAAGGAGTCGTCCATGCTCATAGCTGAACTTGAATCACAGTATTGGTAGCTGTATCAAGAACGACACCGCCGTCTGTATGTGGAGGGTGCACTTCCTGCTGCCCATTCTGGGGTCAGCTTCCTTGCAGTAAGGCCAGTTGTTGTTTAACAGCCTCTCTCCCTTTTAGGAGACTGAATCCTGCGCGAGAAGCTTCAAAGTCATCCTTTGACTAAGCAGCGCAGTCCCATACAGGACCCCACTCCCCCATCCAAGCCTAGTGTCCGTTTAATGAAACCAGATTAGAACGGATTATTACTGGCTGGGGGTGGGGGGAGCTGCCACAAACAATGTGTCACTCAAGCTTGTGCGGCTATAATACAGTTGTGCCCAGCTTGCCTTCATGTTTGCATCCACTTGGAAACTTTCTGTCTCTGGGGTCACCTCAGGTCTGCACCCTGGGTGGCTGCTTCTTTCAGGCAGGGACTCTTTTTCTTTTTTTTTTAAGATTTATTTATTCATTCATTCATTCATTCATTCATTCATTCATTGTATGTGAGTACACTGTTGCTCTCTTCAGAGTCACCAGAAGAGGTTGTGAGCCACCATGTGGTTGCTGGGATTTGAACTCAGGACCTCTGGAAGAACAGTCAGTGCTCTTAAGGACTGAGCCATGTCTCCAGCCCCGTAGGTGGGGACTCTTGTCCGGATTCTCAGCAGCCATGTAGACAAGTGAGTCACAGTAACAGGGCTCTTCTTCCATTCTCAGCCCCCCCAGGTGACCATGAACCTGTTGTGATGAGTGATCTGAAGCTGCGGTGTTGTAGGCTTTTTTTTCTGAGTCAGGGAATTGGGGGACAAAGTCTACTGCCACCATAATATTCTTATTGGCTTGGGTCATAGAAGAAATTAGACCTTTCTCTGTAGCATGTGTGCGGAAGGTGTGCTTGGCGGTAAATCTGAACTCTCTTAAGTGATCTGAAGGTTCACAAGAAAAGACGTTGCTTGGCTAGGCTTATACCTCGTCAGTGACTGTGGGTTCTCAGGCTAAGATATTTTGCCATGCTGACCCTGGAGAGACTGCCCCTCCTAGATTAGTCAATCCCTGGAGATAGTAAAAGAACCTTCAAGAGAGTTTTGTTGTTTTTTGTTTTTTGTTTTTTTTATGAGCTAACTCAGCAATCCAGAGCTGGCCTCCAGTCATCCCTTTACCAGGCTCTTATACTTGGGGGGGGGGGGGTGTCATTGTTCACCTACCCTTATCACCTTAGGATCATGTATCAGATTTGAGGAACTGCCCCTCTATCCCAGAAGCCCTAAAATTATTCAAGCTGTCAATCCTAACCGGAATACCTTGCCTCCAATGTTGCCATAGAAACCACAATAAAGGTTCTGGCTGTATCTTCATTCTCTTGCCCTCCCTGCCTCCTTCCCTTCCCTCCAGCTGGGATGTACTTTCTCTGGAGGGCTTCCCAATACTGTTGTCTGCCAATCTGTTGACTTACCTTATCCGAGTAATAATAAAAACCACACTTAATAAAGACATATTGAAAGTATAAAGAGGGGCTGGACTGATACAGTAAAGGCCCCGTGAGCTTCAGAGCCAGGGTAAGGAAGCCAGAAGCCAGCTATGTTCTTAGCACCAGCAATTTCCCTAACTGGACTCCTCATTGAAACTTCTGGGAGAAATGTTGCCACCTCGTGGTGCTTTGTGGCCACTGCTCTCATAGGCTTGCTGTTAGATTTATTTGTTTGTTCTCTCTCCTAAGCTTGCTGTTAGTTTTATTTATTTATGTATTTATTATTTATTTATTGGAAATGATTTGGAGCTGTCTTGTATTCCCAGCAAAGTAAAGCAAAAAAGTACAGACTCTCCACAACCCTCTCTGCATGTGGCCTCACTCGCCGTCCACATCCCTGTCCACAGCCCTCTCATGTGTTGGCAGCATCTCTCAGCAGGGTGTGCATTGTTCCAGTGAGATCACTCTCCAGGGCCCTGGCACAGTCCGCTTCACCCTGCATTGTGTCGTCCATGTGTTGGAAAGAATGGGCAAGAACAAGCTGTCCACCACTGTACCGTCAATAAAGAACTACTCACTGTCCTGGACACCTCTGCTCTCCGTTCACACCCCACCTCCAGACCCTGGCACACATCTTTTGTTGCAGGCTAATGTTTACTCAAAGGCTTTGCTCAGCGACCCACTTTATTTGTGTTGGGTACATAATAGAGAACGGTGATGAATAAGATAGTCACCCTCCCGACTGCAAGGAGGAGGTGCAGGTAGGGTCAGGGAAAAATCAAGAAAGCAAAGGCAAGGAATCGTGATACCGCACAGCTGGAAAGAAAACTGTGGGCAGAGCTACCTCGAAGAGAGTGGGGAACAGCACATCTAAGCCAAAGCCTCTGGGGTGAAAATAAATTAGATACTGGGCTGGAGAGACGGGTCAGTGTGTAAGGATGTTAGCTGCCAAGCCTGATGACCTGAGTTTCATATGGGACCTTGATGATAGAAGGAGGGAACTGTTTCCTGATGCCCTCTGATTTCCATATGCAATACATGCACAAATAAAACACACACACACACACAATTTTAATGAAGTTGAAAAGAAGTCAGATAATATTAGTGAGCAATTAGAAAGAATAGAGTTTGAGGATATAAGAGCTTGATGAATTAGCACAAAGGGCTTTAGGGTACAGGTCATAGGGTAATGTTAGAGAGGTTAGAGAGCATTGGGCACTTGGTCCTGCTGGCATGCCTACGAGGTATTATTTTGATTAGGTCCATTGATGCTGGAAAAACCTGTCCCCTGTGGGTGGCATCATTTTCTGTCCTGAGATCCTAGACTGTAAAAGTCAGAGAAAGTGACTTTTACAAGCTTCCATCACTCTCTGACCAGCTGCCCTCAGCTCCAGTTACCAGGACATCTCCTCTAGGATGTGCCTTTGAACTGTGAGCCAAAATGAACCCTTCCACCTTAAGGTGTTCTCTGCAGCCTATTTATGTACTCACACCACCACCAAAGGACTTAGCGAGCTTCATTTGCAAAGGAAAGCTCCTGAATCCTTTATTCGCTGGAGTGATATTGTTTAAGAAGTGTCCTGGATAGTTTTATGTCAACTTGACGCAAACTAAAGTTATCTGAGAGGAGGAGCCTCAACTGAGAAAATGTCTCCATGAGACAGGGCTGTAGGCAGGTCTGTAGGGCATTTTTATAATTAGTGATTGCTGGGGGAGGGTCCATCCCATTGTGGGTGGTGCCAACCCTGGGTTTGTAGTCCTGGGTTCTATAAGAAAGCAGGCTGAGCAAGCCCTCAAGTCTCCTGCATCAGCTCCTGCCTCCAGGTTTTTGGTTCCGTTTGAGTTCCTTTCCTTCCCTTCAGTGATGAACAGAGACACGTGGAAGTGTAATCCAAACAAACCCTTTCCTCCCCAACTTGCTTTTGATCGTGGTGTTTCATCATAGTCGTAGTAATCCTAAGATAAGAAGCTTTCATCTTGAAGCTACCCGTTTACCTTCCCTGTACCATCTGCTCACTCTCCTAAAACTGTCTTTCTTGAAGCATTTGGACATGCTACATAATGACGAGACAGAACTTCCCATCCTGTTTTGACAAGGACTACAGATAGTGTCTTATCTAGCTGTCTTCCTTTGCTTTTTATTACTGTGGTACAATGCTCTGACCAAAAGCAACTTAGGAGGAAAGGGTTTTAGCTGTGAAGTCAGGGCAGGAACTCAAGACGAGAACCTGGAAGCAGAGACCGAAGCAGAAGCCACGCAGTAATATTGCCTATCGGCTTGCGCCTCCTGGCATGCGCATGCGCCTACGCAGCTTACTTTTTTTTTTTCAGCTAAGGACCACCTGGCAAGGGATGGCACCACGCACGGTTTTTACCTCATCCAGGATTCAGTTTAGGGTTAGATGTTGCATATGGTTGTCATGACAACATTCTTTAATTTGGAACACTTCTATGGGCTTAGTCTTTTATGATATTAATATTTTTAATTAAAAATGCTTATTTATTTTTATTATATAAGGTTAAGTGTTTTGCTTGCTAATTTCCACTTAGCCCTTGATGTTGGTTTATGAGCTAAGCTCCGCTTCTTTTTTGGTTTCAAAGAATTATTTGTATGAATACATGAATTATATTTTCAGTGGCTTATAATTCATTATAGTACTTAATTACTTTTATGTACAAATGGTCCCAGCCTGGTTAGTCAAAGTCCTTTGAGCTGGTTCTTGCCATCGTTGCTGTGTTAGTGAGGAGCCCTCCCCAAGTCTCCACAGGAAGACAGGCTCCTCCAGTCTTATCGTGAGCCTACGAGCCCTGACCTTGACATAGCTCTTCAACACCCGAACTCCTCCTCCTCTACTGGGGAGAGGTGGGAGGGGGCAAGTCCTCCATGACAGATATCCTAACTGCCACTTTGTATCTACTTCTCCACTGGTCTCTCTCCCTAATATCTCTCTTCTACAGCGAGAATGGACGATCCCTTATCAGTACACCCTGTCTTGGTCCATTTGAGTTTCTGAAATGATGTCAGTATTTCTTCACAGTG
The DNA here is from genome assembly GCA_036184795.1 of Tokudaia tokunoshimensis. Classification (NCBI taxonomy): domain Eukaryota; kingdom Metazoa; phylum Chordata; class Mammalia; order Rodentia; family Muridae; genus Tokudaia; species Tokudaia tokunoshimensis. Next base: position 41,043,246 of record BTHU01000001.1, read on the forward strand.
TTTCCACCTTTGCTCAGCCAAGACTGCTTGAAGTCACTCGACCTTTCTCCTTCTCTACTGTCTTCTGTTTGGATGGTGCTCGCTGGAATTTACGTTTGTTTCAATTTTCTCTCAGATGTGTCTGGTGTCCTCAGCTGTAAATACATAAGGTATTTATTAATAGGCCTTCAAAAGTCAATGCATCAAAAGGATGTAGCCAGAGAAGGGTGATTCTCTGGGTCCCTCCCACTGGTTTCTCCTCTCCTGGTCCTTGTAAATAGCTTGTTTCATTGCTTGCTGGTCTACACCTCAGTTTCTCTCTGTGCTGATGAGCAGATGTAGACAGGCTTTATTTTCTCTTCTTTCTTATACAACATGTAACATGTCCATAAGTTCCTTTGAACTTAGCTCTTTTTCACATCACAATACCTCCAGGGAATGACTCCATATCAATTTACAGAGATCTCCCTAATGGTTTTTAAACAGCTACCTGGTATTCCATTGGGTCAGTGTATTAAACTGATGAAACCAGCATCTGTGTAATTTTACAAACACACACACACACACACACACACACACATACACACACACACACATACACACATACACACACACACATACACACACACACATACACACACACACATACACACACACACATACACACATACACACACATACACACACACATACACACATACACACACACATACACACACACATACACACACACACATACACACACACATACACACACACATACACACACATACACACACACATACACACACACACTCTAGTTAAAGTTTTGTACAAATGCAGTTTAGTGTTCTTAGAAATGTATCTTCAGAATAAATTCCTAGCAGTGAGACTGCAGGGTTGGAAGAGATGTGTATACAATAGGCCCTCCATTTCTATTCATTCTGCTCCTGAAGATTCAACAGACCATAGACTGAAAGTATTTGGGAAGAATCACAGCTATACAGCCTATAGTCTTCTCTTCCCACTCCTTCCTACACAACATTGCAATGGACACAGCACCTACAGTGTATTAGGTGCTGTACATCACTATAGATCATGTAAGGAATACAGGATGGTGTGGCTAAGTTAACAGCAAGAATTTGGACATGTTATGTAAAAGACTGAAGCATCTATGGGATATCTTTGGGGAAGAACTCTTTCCATGAACCAATTACCCATGGATATTGGGGGACAACTACATGAAGTTTTCTTTGATATTGTCATTGGTTTATCTTGCTGTCCCTTTTCTAGAGTTTTTAATTGATAACTTTCATTTGTTTGTTTTAATCAGTGTAGATGTTAGTTATTATTATGCTCTCAGATTCATGCACTCCTAACATTTGTAGTATTTGTACCTCTGCTCCCTCTTGTGGCACTATGGTGTGAGTGCATGTGTGCAGATGTGTGTTGTGCCTGCCCGGGAGTGTGCAGATGCATCTGCCTATGTGTGCATTTGTATGTGAAGGTCAAAGGACAGCCTGGAGTGTTATTCCCCAAGAGCCCACCTTGTTTTTGAAACAAAGCCTTTTACTAAAACCTGGATCCTTCATTTAGGATAAGCTGGCTGGCCAGCAGGCCCAAGAAATACAGCTGTCTCTGTCCACCAGTGTAGTGTCAGAATTACAGGCACACAGCGCCTCAGGGTGCTGGGGATCAAACTCTGGTCCTCATGCTTGTAAGGTAAGCACTTCACCAACTGAGCTATCCTAGTCTCTCTGTTTCTTCCTTTCCCTTTCTTCTTCCTTTCTTCTTTCTTTTTCTTTCTTCCTATTTGTTTTTAATCTTGACAGGATCTTGCCATGTGACCCAGACTGGCTTTGGACTGAGGCTCCCCCTCCCACCACGACCCCTGCTTCCACCTCCAGGAGTGCTGTACAGGTGTGCGCCGCCACACCCAGTTGTGCCTCTTCTTCCCACAGATGTTTACTGGGTGGTCTTCAATTTCCACATGGAAGATGATGGCATCTCTTGCTGGGATGGGTTTGTGATTCTGATTAACTCCTCACCTCCTTCCACCCACTTCTCCAGAGTAACATTTATCACCTGTCTGTCCACCTTGCCGACATCACCCAGACTTTATTTCTCAGAGAAATTTCTCACCCTTGAACTACCCCATCCCAAGATAAACCCTATTTTGGAACTCTTGTGACCTCCATCACTCAGATTACATCATGAGACACGTTTGACTAAATGCTACTCTCTGTGCCTTAATTTCTGCATTATACATGGATATGATGGTATCATCTCTTGTGATGAAGATTAAAGGAATGACTATTTCCAAATCGCTTCACTCATGTCTTTTGTACATTCTAGGAACTTAAGAACAGTAAAAGCCAACTTTTGTTCTTGCCACAGGAAGCTCCTTGCTCATGGTTGTAAGAGACACAAAGTCATATGTGAAATTATTACTGGAGCCTTTAGAGTCAAAGCCTGGCTTCTGGAAGTCTCAAGGAGATAGGCTCAACTACCCCTCTGCAATATACCAATTAAAATGACAGTTAACAATAAAAAGCAGAGAAAAGGAGATTTATTCATTGTGATTATAGTTGGGAAGATGAACAACTACAGGGGTTCAACGACCTACCCCAAGCCCATCATCGGGGTGCTAATATGAGGTTTAGGTATAAGTAGAGGACATAATTAAGTGGTGCAGGTGGTGGAGGTGTGACTCCATCATTAGCTCAGTTCCAGTCTGGCCAGCGAGGTGGTCTGGTAAGTCCTGAGGGCTCTGTGAACTCTTGCCCTAGGGCAATTCCTCCCTTAGGGGGCAACAGGGCTTCAGCTTTTTCCTGCTCCAGGATGAGAACTTAATTCTTTGCGGACCACTGTTTCCAAAGTCCGATAGCACAAATGTTTCTACTTAAAATAGTCTTCTTTCCAGCCAGGACAGTTGCAAACAGTATTTGCTCTAGACACAAATAGTGAGCAATGTTGTGCTGGCCAGGCTGAAATTTTTGTAGTGCTCTTCCGTGTGTTCTTGCCAAGTGCCACTGTATTTGCACAGCCTTGTTATGAAAGTACACTTTCAATGGCCGCTTTTCAGAACCTGTGTGCACAGAGTGGTGACTGCAAGAATTCAAGAGGGGAATGAAAGAAACACATCAGGCTCTGCTAACGGTTTGGACAATCTGGTCAAGAGACGCACCTCCTCTGGGCTTCAATATATCCAACAGACTGAGCACACTTCCAGTAGCACCTGGACACGCCTCCAAACGCTAAAGATGCCCATCCAGTGGTCCCACTCCTTCTGCCTAGATCCAGAGCGTAGTTCTCAATCCTGTAGTGCACTTAACATTGGCCATGTCCCTGCCCGTGCTCCCCGCCACATTCCCCTGCCCATTTTCCTTGCTTTATCAAGTATTGCTCTGCCATCCCATCGTCCCCAGCAGTGATGCCAGCTCCAGCCCTGTCTCATCGCTTCTCCTCTGCAATGTTACCTACCCTTGCCCCTCCCATCGTTCCTGCTCCGACCCTCATTATCCTATAGTTCTCCCCACTTCATGGTCCATCGCCTCGCCCCTGCACAGTTGCCCCGAAATAGCCTGCCTTTTGCCTGTGCATCGCTCCGCCCCATGCAGGGATAACCAGTCCCAGCCCCGCCCCTCTTCCGCCATCGCCCCGCCCCGTATGGTAATTTACCCCATTTCACCCCGCCTCCCGAGGCCCTTCAGCTCCGCCCCGCCCCGTCTCCCTGTCACTCTGGCTGGGCCGGCGGGCTCAGGTAGCACAGGGAGGCTGCCATGGCGGCCCAGGCCCTGGCGGTTCAGGCCGTGGCCTCGCGCCTGCGGCGGCAGGAGGAGGACATCCGCTGGCTGTGCGCGGAGGTGCAGCGCCTGAGGGACGAGCAGCTGCGCGGGCCCGAGCGGGGCCAGGCCGAGGGCCCGCGCCTGACACGCGAGGTGGCACAGCTCCAGGCGGAGAACCGCGACCTGCACCAGCGCCTGTGTGGCCTGCGGCTGCGCCTGGCGGAGCAGCGCGGCTCCGGGGCCCGGCGAGCGGCGGCGCACGAGGTAACGGCGGCCCAGGCGCACTCACTAGGCGGGTGCGGGCAGGGCTTCAGGGTGTGTCCCCGCCGGCGCCCTGCCCACTGCCCACGGCCTGGGGACCCGCTAGGTTTCCACCAACCACCTAACTGACCAGCTGGTATGATTTCTCAGCTCTTCATTGGACAGACTGCAAGCAACACTTTCCCCTCCAGTAGCAGAAACAACTGAGGTGCACGCCTCTAATCCAGAACTCTGGAGGCTGAGGCAGGAGGATGGATGAGAGTTTGAGGCCAGGCCGGCCAGGGCTATGTGAGAAAATGCTGTCTCAATTATAACGTTTTTAAAGGCCGCTAAAGTGTTTAAGAGTCACAGTGACCCTGGAGAAAAGGACTTAACAGTTTCTATTCTCTCTGCTGACTGGTTCTGTGCTATCTGAAGATAGGTTATTTTTACTGCCTTGTTTCGGCAGTTTACTTTGAGGCCTATATGTATATGTTCTGTGTATTTAGCAGAAGTATTTGATTACAATATTTTCATGTTTTAGAAGATTATTAAATAACAAATTATAGGATAATTTTTCTAAGTTCTGAAGGCTTTCTAAAACAGATTTTTAATTTTTTCTTTTTCTTTCTTTCTTTTTATTTTTTATTTTATTTTTTATTTTTTAGTTCTTTGCAAAGATGGTGCTCTGGCAACATCTAATGAAACAGTGCAATGAAAGTCTGGTAGCAGCCACAATTTCCAATGACTTTATTTGTTTCAAGTTTAGGGAGGAGAAAAGAGAGACACGGAGACAGTGTGTATTGCAGGCTATGGGACCCATGGCTTCATGAATACTGGGAAAGTGCTCTATTACTGAGCTACACCCCCAGTTTTAGTGTGCTTGGACAGATAGGGCTGAGCTCTGAAACCAGCTCCCTGAGGGTTCTAAGTAGATCCTGGTTCCCACAGCCCAGCAGGGACTCTCAACCCGTGACTCCCTGGGTTCCCTCCTTCCCTGGGTTTCTAATGTACTGCTCCTGCCTCTCATTTATCTTTCAGCCTCCTACCCAAAACCAAGAGAAGGACACCACGAAGAAGAGGCCAAAGCAGAGTGAACCTGACAGGGAGGTCAGTCGCTGCCGCAGAAACAACATGGAATGTCCACTATTAAACATGGGTCTGCAGGACTTAGGATAAGGACATAATTACTGGTGAAAGTATTGTTTGACCACACCAGTAACCTCTTAGAGTCGAGCCAGCCACTGGCTAAAGTGTTCTCCACTCTTTTCCTTGTTCTTTCTTTCGTTTTACTTTCTTTGTTTTTGTTTTGTTTCTTGAAACAGGCTTTTTCTCTCTCTCACCTAATGTCTTTGAATACTATACCCATGGACATTTCTCTCACTATTTACAGTGTATTAATGCAATGTTATACCGTGTAGCAAGGCTTTTGCTGTCCTGACATCTCTCTGTAAACCAGACTGGTCTCAATGTCACAGAGATCTACCTGCCTTTGCTGGGATTAAAGGGTGTACCAACACCACACACCTTCTCCACTCTTTTTAAGGTGAAACATTAGACTTTTGGTTTCATAGTTTTTTCTTCTTCTTCTTCTTTTCTTCTTCTTCTCCTCCTCCTCCTCTTTCTTCTCATCATTATTATTATTATTATTAAAACAATAATAATTTTATAATGTTTATAGAGACACAGCACTTGTTAGGCCCAAAGGAGAAGTACCTAATCTCAAAGATACTTGTCTGGCTATGGAGGTCAGATAGACCAAAGACAAGCAAGCAGAAGTAGACTGCAAGATGGCACAGGCAGCCCCTGATGTGCACATACATGTTCCTCACTTGTGGATTTTAAAATCTGAAAATTCTTGGGGAAAAATTCTCTGTACTGACTGACTTTTTGGTCATTATTCCCCCAAACGGTACAGTATAACGGCTATTTTCTGAGCATTGAACTTTGCCTTTTAGTCATCTAGAGAGGACTTAAAGCATATGGGAGGATGTGAGAAGATGTGCTAATACTGTGCGACTTTATTAAGGACCTGAGCATCCATGGGGCTCTAGGAATCCAATTCCCAAGATACCAAGGGTTGTTGTCTATTAAGTGCTACACTGTATAATATTGCATAAATATACAGTCAACGATGGGACAGGGAGATGTCCATGGGTGAAGTATTCAGAGACATTAGGTAAAAGGGGAGGGTCTGCTGGAGGAGATGTGGAGAGAGGGGTGCAAAATGTGGAGAGGTAGGACTGGTTGAGCAGATAGCTCAGTGGGCTGGGTCCTTAACCTTACGGTAAGCTAATGACTTTCAGGTGAAGCAACCGAATTTTATAAAAGAGAGATTGCAGCTTTTTGAAACATTGAAGACAGATCATCAGCTATTACCTGCTACTGAGGAAAAGAAGAACATAAACAGTGAGATTTCAGTGAGGGTGGCTGGTGGGAAGACGGTGCAAGGCGAAAGGTGGAAAACAACACCTTATCAAGTGGCCGCTGGGATTAGGTAAGACCTTGCTTCCTCCCCCACCCTGCTCCAGACGCATGTACCCTCACACCCGGGCTCACACACACACACATACACACAAGCTCACACACTCTGTGCATCTATCTCCCTTTCTACCTGTTTGTTTGAAGCACATATACTCCAGTATTAAGTAATTGTGCCAGAGCCTGTCAAAAGGTTTTATTAGAGGCCCCTAAAATATGTTTTCCTTATTCAGCTAACTGAGTTAAATATAATGACTATCTCCCCCTGACTCCTAGGAAGACCACATAATTACAGGATCATGATCTCTTCCTAGATAAAAAGTCCAAATTTTAAAGTTCTAATAAAAATATGTACTAGAGAAAAAAAATCTGTATCCTTAACAGTACATCCACGCTGACTTTATTCATACACCAAGAAATTCTCATACATTTTTACAGTTTTTCAAATTGTAGATTGAAAATGTAAGTTGACACTGTTATCAGTCATGGTACTTGCCTTTCCTAGGAAATAGATTTGTGAGTGAAGTCTTGCTTAGAGGTAATTTCTTCTCATCTTATTTGCCTTCTGTTGCTGTGATAAACGCAGCAATTTGTGTTTATCACAGCAATTTTTTTGCTAATCACAATTTTTTTAATTTAATTTTTTTGGTAATCACATTTGTGATTACCAAAAGCAATTTGGGGAAGAAAGGGTTTATTTGGCTTACAGGTTAAGGTCCATTGTAAAAGAAAGCCAAGGCAGGAACTCAAGGCATGAAACTGGAGACAGAAACTGAAGTGAGGCCATGGGGGAATGCTGTTTATCCTTGGCTTGCTGGCCACCTCTGTTATACAGCCCAGGCCCACCTTGGCTTGCTGGCCATTTTTTTATATAGCCTAGGCTCATTTACCCAGGAATGGCACTGTCCACAGTGGGCTGGGCCCTCCTATATCAGTAAGAAAATACTTCACAGATATGGCCACCAGCCAATCTGATAGAGGCAGTACCTCAATTGAGCTTCCCTCTTCCTAGGTGTGTCAAGTTGACAATGAAGATAAGCCACCACACTGTTGTTATTGGTGGGTATTGGAATTTGGAAAGACACCTGCCAGATTTCCAGATTCTTGTGTCTAGGAACAAAGAAATGGACCCGGGACACACATGTGCATTAGCCAATAGTACACTTCCAATAGTACACTATTAGCCAATAGTACATGGACACAGCTGGTGGGAAGGTTAGATGCTCAGTGTCAAACAGTGCAAAACCTAGGACTTTTCAACCTGAGAATGATATGTAGACTTCTGGACCACCGAATCACTGTTCTTTTTCTATTGCAAGGAGCTGTCCTTGGTGGTGCTGGATTATTGGGGGTTGAGACTTTTTCTGGTCAATGATTTTCATATGCTAATTTATAGCCCTCATACAGCTCACTCTGCGCCCTACACTCCTGAGAACTGTGGTCAGAGATCCTGTTGGGAAGCTGAAGGAAATGATCCACTTCCCATGACTGCTTACACAGTGATTAGAGGCATAGCCCTTGCCTAGAAGGACCAGCAAACCTCTCACCCTGGCCTAATTATGTGGAGAATATGGGGTGTAGGGGTGTAGCAAGGATTTACTGGAATCCCTGCATCACAAGGAGTCCAATCTGGAACCCAGAAGACTCACACTTTACAAGGGGGCTACAAATACTGTTCCAAACAATAATAACATAATTATGCCAACCAGTGGTCCCCAAAGGGCAAGAATCAAGAAAGCCATGGCTACAATTGACCCCAGAGAGCAATTGTCATATAGCTTTTACCCAGGAGTGAGATCCCTTGGCTACATAGCAACAATGTGGCGAAGCATGAAAGAACAATTTTAGGAAGGAATCCAGTGGTAGAACAGAGTAAAAGGAAAAAGGTGTGAGGTTGTAAGCATTGAGTGTGAGTATATGTTATACTAACAGTGCCAAAAGAAGAAGAATGAAAACCCACGCATAAAGTCAGGTTACAGCTACTGATAAGTGAAGGACCAGCCTTGGCTTGGAAAGGGATTCTGAGAGAAGGGATATCTGGGAGCAGTGAAACAATTCTCTATTCTATTAGTTCATATCTCTACTTTCAACCTAACTTCTTTAAACCCTGAAATTGTTTTAAGCTTTTCTCATAATGAAGTATAATATTATAAATGTTAACCTCAAGTGTTTTTTGTTCCTCCTACTAGTAAAGAACTGGCTGAACATACAGTAATTGCCAAAGTGAATGGTGTTTTGTGGGACCTGGACCGGCCGTTGGAAGGGGATTCTACTGTAGAACTGCTGATGTTTGACAACGAGGAAGCCCAGGCTGTAAGTAGTTAAAAGCTAACCAGCCGGAGTTGGGTCTTAATGATACAAGAATTATGGGAAACACCGTATGTTGGAATCAAGGGTGATGAAACTCTTGGCCTTTCAACATTTAAAATTCCAACAGGGAATTTAGTGACAAATATTTGTAGAGTATATGCTCAAATAAATAGACCATGTTTATTATTTCTTTTTTTTTTTAATTTACATTCCAAATCATTTCCCCTTTCCCGTTTCCTCCCTCCCCGAAAGTCCCATAAGCCCCCTTCCCTCCCTCTTTTCTCCATTCAACCCCCTCTTGTTTCTCTGTCCTGGCGTTCCCCTACATCCAGTCTTTCCAGGACCAGGGGTCTCTCCTTCCATCTTCTTGGAAATCTATTGATATGTGAATTGTGTCTAGGGTATTCCGAGATTCTGGGTTAATATCCCCTTATCAGTGACTGCATACCATGTGTGTTCTTTTGTGATTGGGTTACCTCACTAAGGATGATATTTTCAAGTTCTGACCATTTGCCTAGGAATTTCGTGAATTCATTGTTTTTAATTGCAGAGTAGTATTCCATTGTGTAGATATACCACATCTTCTGAATCCATTCCTCCGTTGAGGGACATCTAGGTTCTTTCCAGCTTCTGGCTATTATAAATAAGGCTGCTATGAACATAGTGGAGCATGTGTCCTTATTGCATGCAGGTAAAGCCTCTGGGTATATGCCCAGGATTAAAATAAAATTATTTCCTTAAGTTAAATGTTTTAGTTATTAAATTAGTGTCTATTCAAAATCGATTCCTAGTGAACTCTTAAAGTTATATACCTGTAATTTAATATCTGTAGGAGAATTTGGAAAAATCCCTTAAATACTGGTAAACGCAGTATTTTTATGATAAGTGCCACATTTTTGTGTATGTCTCCTAGCTCGTCAGCCTAGCTTGGAGATTCCTTTCAACTGGCTGTTGCCTCTGTAAAAGCCCGGCTATGGTCAGTGGAGGCTACATTGATACGCTTTCAGGATGGTGAGAACTATATAATTCCTGATTAAAGTATGCTAAGTCTGTTAGCTATTTTTTGTTACTGGGCTAAAACACCATGACCAAAAGCAGTTTATGGAAGAAAGAATTTATTTTGGTTTAGGGTCCAGAGGGACAGTCCATTACGACCGGGAGGCCTGGCAGCAGGTAACTGGATAGAGAAGCTGGTCAATCACGTTTCCACTCACATGCAGAAAGCAGAGGGAGCAAAATGGAAACTGGGAGAGGCTATGAACTCTCAAAGACTGCCCCAGTGATGTACTTCTTCCAGCAAGGCCACATCTCCTAAAGGCTCCAACCCCCTCAAACAGCACTATCCACTGGGGACCAAGTGTTCAAATACTTGACTGTAGGAGGAACAGTTCTCATTCAAACCACTACACCAAGTATAACCATCAGATTGTTAAGCAATGTAATAGTAATAAAACTGAGTTCAAATGTGATTCTGAAACAACTGTGCACTCCCTGCAGTCTCTGGGCAGATGCACTTCAGGGCCATGTGTGTCTCACCTCAGCACCGTCTCCATAGAGGTGCTGTGCTAGAAATCCTTGACTCTAACCACTAGACTTGGTCCTTTGCTATTTGTCCATCTCTATGTACCCCGCCATATACCCGGCTCTTCCCATCCAGACCTTGGCAGGTTTGCATGCTTAGTTCCCCTCCTCAAGTCTCATGTCAGTGTTATGGGCAAGCCCAATAATCTGTACTTTCCTAATATATGTAGAACCTGCACATTTCTCTCCATCTCTGTGACTGCTAGCTACAAATCTACACTTGGCCTATTATGCCATCACCACCCGAACTGCCTACGTAATGATTTTCTCTGAAATCCATTCTCACCCAGCTGTTTTAAAATGTGACTTCACTGGTGTCTGCTTTAAACTCATAAAACTCAAGCTCTTGCCATGGCCTGCATGAGGCTGGTTCTTTCCTACCCCTCAGACCTTCGTAAGCTCCTCTCTTTCCACATACAGCCACACAGACCTTCCTCCATTGTAAATACTGGCTTTGCTATTCATTCCTGAGCCATGGTCACCTTATAGCTACCATTCACAGGTGTAACGCACCAAGAACCGAGGTGCGTCTAGGTAAACATACGATTGTGTGTCACTCCCCCCGGTAGGCACAGCTGCCACAAGGACATAGTCTCTGTTTCTCTTACCATTAATTATATTCCTGTATCTAACACATTGTTTGGCTTGTCACATATCTAGTAGATAAGGGCAATGCCCCAAAGAAGATGCAGGCAGTCAGCCAGCTGTTTCAGCAGCACACCGAGTCCAGGTGCTCTGGGCAAGATGGCCTGCGTGGTCTGTTTCCATAGCATATCCAGCCTGTTGTAGTAGACCAGGAGGATACAGGGCTTCTCTGCATCTGCATCTACATCTACCTCTTTCTGCTCTGATTTATCAAGCGTTACTGTTAATTATATTGTCTCCTCTTTGCTTAACAAAAGAGAAGAACATTCTGACCTAGGACTCAATTTATCTTTCACTTTTGGCATCTGTATTTTTTTTCTTTTTTGGTGACTTGGTTAATTTGAACTCACAGGTAAACTAAAGTTAATTCCTTATAAACTAAGCTGATTTTGTTTGTTTTAGTTTCCCCTGAAATTGTACTGATTCCTTGGGAATTTGAAACCAAATCAGATTTCTGAGTCTGTGGGGCTGATAGCCTGCCTTTGGACTATGGAGATCAGCCCATACAGGTACTCCCGGGGTCTCCAAAGCCAGCCGCACTCCCTGGCATCCCCTTTCCTTCTTGAGCCTTCTTTCAAACTCTTTCAAACTTCCGCAGTTACGCTATCCACCATATGAAGACTTCTCCTAGGGTTACTATTGCTGTGATGAAACACCATGACCAAAAACCCAGAGGGGAGGAAAGGGTTTATTCAGCTTATTTTTCCATAATACTGTTCATCATCAGGACAGGAGCTCAAGCAGGGCAGGAACCTGGAGGCAGGAGCTGAAGCAGAATGCAGCTTGCTGGCTCGCTCCTCATGGCTTGCTCAACCTGCTTCTTCTCCTCCTCCTCCTCCTCCTCCTCCTCCTCCTCCTCCTCCTCCTCCTCCTCCTCCTCCTCCTCCTTCTTCTTCTTCTTCTTCTTCTTCTTCCTTTTCTTTTCTTTTCATGTTAGTACACGGTTGCTGTCTTCAGACCTACCAGATGTGAGCCACCATGTGGTTGCTGGGAATTGAACTCAGGACCTCTGGAGGAGCAGCCAGTGCTCTTAACTGCTGAGCCATCTCTCCAGCCCCTCAACCTGCTTTTGTATAGAACCCAGGACCATCAGCCCAGGAATTGCACCACCCACAATAGGCTGGGCCTTCCCCCATCAATCACTAATTAAGAAAATGCCTTACAGTTGGATCTAGGTTCTCTCCTTCCAGATAATTCTAGTCTGTGTGTCAAGTTGACATAAGACCAGTCAGCACAAGACAGCTAACTATACAGATGTGAAATTTCATTGACTTTGGTAATATACCCAAGTAGCTACTTCCCTGTATTGAGTCCAGAGAGGCTGTCTTGGAGAAATACAGGGAACCGGTACTCCCCCATCCGTTTCCATGTGGCCACTCAGCACAGTGTTCTGAGTGGATGGGCTGGTTCTGTACAGTCAGTGGCACAGAAGGAAAGTTAGGGAGCAGCTGTACTGTAGCTGTGGTGCCTGGCAGAGCTACTCTGAGCTAGACTTAAGTTTGCTGGGAGTGCAGGGGAGGATGCAGGGGACATTCCCTTCCAAGTAGGCCTTGGGGACTCTCTATTTTTGGTATTCCCCTCCATCTCCATTCACTTGCTGATGACCCGTGATGGTTTCTGTAGCTAACAGCTTTCCTGTCCACACCTTGCAGGTGTACTGGCACTCCAGCGCTCACATCCTGGGGGAGGCCATGGAACTTTACTATGGAGGCCACCTGTGCTATGGCCCACCCATTGAAAATGGATTTTATTATGATATGTTCATTGAAGACAGGTAAGGCTGCCAAATGATTGCGCATGTGTATTGCCGTTGTTCTATAGTGGTTACATGTTAGCTCAGCCACTGTGTATTGTGTGATCGTCAAGTGGTTAGCCATTTGTGAAAACTGTTTTTCAAATGAGCTTAGATTGGAGAGTAACTTTCAACCTGGTCTTTCTTCTGCCTTGAAGGATATCATGTGCTGTTTACCTACTGTAGAACTTGCTAGAGCATGGCACTGATTCGAGCCAGAATTACGTGCTCCATCCTGGAGAGCAGTTGTCTGCTTCTGCTCACGAGGATCGAGGCACGGTCAACTCCACCGGATGTCTCACACACTGAGTGCCAGATAGTGGTTCTCAGCAGGGTCACAATCAGTATTCCTCACAGCTCCTAGGGACACTGCCAGTGACCAAACTAAAACCTTGGGTCCTCCTAATTCTCCTACACTTCTTTCCACCCCCATCTAGTAGCCCAGACCAGCCCTAAATCCTCCAGACTCCTCACCAGCCCAATAGCAGTCTTCTCTAGTTTCCCAATTTTATCTCCTAAACATTTTAACTCAGACTCACAAAGTCTCTTGCTTGGGTGAATATAGACCATTTCTGCCCTTGCTCATCACCCCCATGCTGTGTAATGACCTCTCTAACAGGGTATCTGGCATTATGCAGCTGGGGTTTTTGCTTGTTTTAATTTTTAATTTTTTGTTCGTTTATTTGTTTTTGAGACATGGTCTCACTATATATCCCTGCCTGGCCTGGAATTCACTGTGTAGACCAGGCTGTTCTTGAACTCACAGAGAGTCTCCTACCTCTGCCTTCCACACGCTGGGATTAAAGACCTGTGCCACCACATGTGTCTTATGTCAATATTTCTTACAGGCTTTCCCAGTTTGAACTGTTTTTTAAAGTTTAGAGTATGTTTATTTACAGTACCAATGACTGTAAGTGTGTGGGTATTTTGTCTTTTCCCCTCCTCAAGCACCAATTGATTCTCCAGCCTTCTGGATACCAACTAAGCATTAACCCACACCTATCGCTCAATTCTCAGCCCTGTAAGGCTGGCACCTTGCAGATGCCAGTCACAGTTGAAGCCTTCCACATGTCTGACCCACAACCCACTCTCTGGGTTCAGTGGTTGGTACTGGCTCACAGCAGACTATTGATTTATTATGAAGGGTACATATGAGCAACCAGGAGGGGTGTGGTGCTTTCCATGCCCCTTGGGCTATACCTCTTACTTAGTAGATTTTAGAGCCTTGTTGTTCTGTGGTTTGTTAGAGGTCTTGTTAGATGGTTTGTTTGGTTTTTATAATTTATTTTTATTTTATGTACAGTGGTGTTTTGCCTGCTTGTATATCTATGTGAGGGTGTTGGATTACCTGGAACTGGAGTTTACAGACAGTTGTGAGCTGCCATGTGGTGCTGGGAATTGAACCTGGGTCCTTTGGAAGAACAGTGAGTGCTCTCAACCACTGAGCCATCTCTCTACTCCTCAATGGATGGCTGTTTTGTAACATGTACATGTTTGATGAAATCATTGGCCATTGATGATGAACTCACTCTCTATACCCTCTCTATAACCTGTATTTTCATCCAGAAGGCTGAGAATTGGAAGTGATTAGCAGCCTGGTGGTCTATATTATTGGTAGGGCAAAGCTATATCAAGCACCCACAACCAAGACCAGAGATGGCTAATAGTCCAAATGACCTCTAAGCTATCTGTAAAACCAAGACCACACCAGATCCTTCCCTAGGCCCCTAAGCTAATACAGGTAACCTATCTCTAAAACCATCTTCTTGGAAGAAATGACATATACTTTGAGTTGAATTTCAATGTAATTACGCACTCTCTTTATGCATTGGGCACTGTATTGCACCAGCAAACTTGACTCCCAATTGAACTGTGTTTAAATATGCTGGTCAATTAACTACCTGGGATCAGATTACCAAAGTCAGATACAGCCCAAGTTGGGATGAACCAAGTTTTCATTCTCACTTCTTCAAGGATCATTGTGCTTCTGGCTGTGCTCTCTGTAGGGACACACACACACATACACACACACACACACTCTCTCTCACTTGGAGACATAGGTGCTGCAAGAGGCAGGTGGTTGAAAAAGCGGAGTGTAGGAGTGTCGTTGAAGATGGGGCCAGAATGGAGGGAGGGGTGAGTAAGGAGAGAATATTCCAGTCCTTTCCAGGATTATGTATGGCTATTTCAGGAGCAGCAAAGAAGCCAATGTGTTAGAAAGGTGTCAGCTCCAACCAGGAGCAAATGAAAGTTCAGCCTTTGTGCAGTGTGTGTGTGTGTGTGTGTGTGTGTGTGTGTGTGTGTGTGTGTGTGACTGCAGCATGCACAAACCTTCCCACAAGGCTTCCTCCTACAAGCCACTGAGGGCATGGGCATGGGAAACCCATCATACAGCTCTCTGAACAACAGTATATATGTGCTTGAAGCACCAACTCAGTTTTGAAAGCATGCCAACTAGTAACTAAGGCCACAGGACCGAGGAGGAAGGGGCAGATGGCATCTTTGTGTACTGAGGCTCAGAGTCTCTTTGTTTCTTTAGAGTGGTGTCCAGCACTGAGTTGTCTGCCCTGGAGAACATATGTAAAACTATCATCAAAGAAAAGCAACCATTTGAGAGACTGGAAGTCAGCAAGGACACTCTCCTGGAAATGTTTAAGGTAACTGGGAAAACTCAGCATAAAATCTTTTCTCTGGGAATATTAAAAGTTATTAACATAGACTAGTTTTCTTCCCTTCTTGAAAATTATTGACTGTTGTCCAGCAGCCAGTAACACAGTCTGGACAGCTGTTGAGAGGGTGTCAGGGGTCACATGCACAGTCTGGACAGCTGTTGTGAGAGTATCATGGGTCACGTGCACAGTCTGGACAGCTGTTGTGAGAGTATCAAGGGTCACATGCACAGTCTGGACAGATGTTGTGAGGGTGTCAGAGGTCACATGCACAGTCTGGACAGCTGTTGTGAGGGTGTCAGAGGTCACATGCACAGTCTGGACAGCTGTTGAGAGGGTGTCAGGGGTCACATGCACAGTCTGGACAGCTGTTGAGAGGGTGTCAGGGGTCACATGCACAGTCTGGACAGATGTTGAGAGGGTGTCAGGGGTCACATGCACAGTCTGGACAGCTGTTGTGAGGGTGTCAGAGGTCACATGCACAGTCTGGACAGCTGTTGTGAGGGTGTCAGGGGTCACATGCACAGTCTGGACAGCTGTTGTGAGGGTATCAGGGGTCACATGCACAGTCTGGATTGCTACTGTGAGGGTGATGAAGACATCAACACCATTCACCCACATCTTCAAGTGAAACCTCTACCACTAAGGACCAACTCCCCACTCCCTTCACCCCTGCTCTGGCCATCAACCCTCTGTTTACTTGTGTTTAATGATCTGTGAATGTGACAGGAACCCCTGTTCAGTGTCTCACACATTATTTACCTTTGGGACTGGCTTGACCCACTCATGTAATGCTCTCAAGGGACACCGGGGTTGCAGAATTTGTCAGAATTGCCTTCTTAGAAAAATGCTTCATAGCAATTCCTGCCGTGTGTGTGTGTGTGTGTGTGTGTGTGTGTGTGTTGTCTGTGGTGTATGTGCATGTGTGTGTCTGTATGTATATGCATGTGTCTGTGTGTATATTTGGGTGTGTGTATGAGTATATGTGATTGTGTTTATCAATTCATTTTTTCGGTGAGTACTGGAAATTTGCTTATATTCTGATTGTCATGTATATACTAATATAAATGTGAACATACAGATTTCTGTTTTAAATTCTTATTTTACTTCTTCTGGCTATGATATATAGATGTGATATATATGTCTATGGTATATATATATATATATATATATATGCTATAGTATGGTGTGTGTGTGTGTGTGTGTGTGTGTGTGTGTGTGTGTGTACGTGTGTACACCAGGAGTGGAATTTCTGGATCATGGAGAGCACTGTTTTTAAACATTCAGGACCTTCCATGGCATTTTCCACAGCTGCCTGTCCATTTTTAGTCTGTATAGTTTTTCCACATTCTCACCCACACTCATTTCCTGGATTCTGTTTATTTTTATAAGAGCCATCCATTGGGTGTAGAGTGGGGTATGATTGTGTCTTGATTTACATTTTTCTGAGCCTCTTTCAGCACATTTATTAACTATTTGTACATCTTCCTTATAGAATTGTCTGCTCCTGTCTGTTAGGAGTTTTTGAATGAGGGTAAATTTTTTTTTGTTTGGTTTGCATCATAACAATTTCTCATATCTTCCTGGTGTCAGTCTCTAAATAACAGTCAGTTACAGATGTTTTCTTCCATTCTATGATCTGCCTTTGCTTCTGGCTACTCTTGAGAACTAAACATAACAACTTTTGTAAAGGAGAAGGATTTGACTTGAACATATGGGGATGAAACAGTTACATTGTACAAATGAGGCCTTTTTCTTCCCAACAGCGTCTTAAGCTGTTATTTAATATGGAGCCCTGGATCCTGTGATTAATGTAATAAAAGCAGAGAAAAGGGTGAATTACCTTGATTGGTTAAGTGTAATGATACCATGGCCTTTTAGCAAATGTAATGATGTCATGTAAGATTTGTTTTTATAAAAATAATGGCAACACTCCCAAGAGCTGTATTTATTTTATATGGTTAAAATGGGATCTTATAGAAGAGTGCTGTCCAATGGAATGTGAGCCAAGTATGTATCCCTGACCACATGGCAGATACATTTTAAGGGTAGAGCAGAGATGGAATTAGTTTTGAACACATAACCAATAAAGATCTGTGCATACACCTCTGCGGCCTATGTCTTTTACTCACTGCATGGTCGTATGTGAGAGTTCACCAACCGTGTGACTCTGTGGTCTCAGACTGGACAGTGGCTCTTGGCTGTGAGCACAGTGTATCCACAGTGTCCCTATACCTTGAACAGAGTAGACAACTTATCAGAGCTGCTTTAAAAGAGCAGCTTTTGATCTGCAGCAGGGAACCAGGCAGCTCCAAAGCCTACTGTACCTAGCCTGCCAGGAGAGAGTGATCTCCCAGCAGCAATTTCACTTCTGAGTGCGGAGGTGAGATCTCCACCTTCTCTCTGGAGGGGTACAGCTAGGAGGGCACAGGACATAAAATCAGTGGAGCTGCTGGGACAGGAGTCTTCCCTTCTGGCTGCCATTTGCTTCAGGGAAGCAGACAGTTCCACAGCCTTCTGTCACAGACCCTGTCAGAAGAAAGTTGGTCTCCCAGGAGTACAGACACAGGCTTACAGGCCCATAGGAGGGGCAAGCTCTAGCCAGAGACAACAAGACCAACTAACACCAGAGATAACCAGATGGTGAAAGGCAAGCGCAAGAACCCTACCAACAGAAACCAAGGCTACTTGGCAACATCAGAGCCCAGTTCTCCCACCACAGCAAGTCCCGGATGCCCCAACAGACTGGAAAAGCAAGAGTTAGATTTAAAGTCTTCTCACGATGCTGTTAGAGGACATCAAGAAGGACATAAATGACTCCCTTAAAGAAATACAGGAGAGCATGGGTGAGCAGGTAGAGCCCTTAAAGAGGAAACACAAAAATCCCTTAAAGAATTACAGGAGAACACAAACAATCAAGTGAAGGAACTAAACAAAACCATTCAGGATCTAAAAATGGAAGTAGAAACAATAAAGAAATCACAAAGTGAGACATCTCTGGAGATAGAAAATCTTGGAAAGAATTCAGGAGTCATAGATGCAAGCATCAACAACAGAATACAAGAGATAGAAGAAAGAATCTCAGGGGCTGAAGATACCATAGAAAACATTGACTCAACAGTCAAAGAAAATGCAAAATGCAAAAAGCTCCTGAGCCAAAACATCCAGGAAATCCAGGACACAATGAGAAGACCAAACCTAAGGATTATAGGTATAGAAGAGAGTGAAGATGTCCAACTTAAAGGGCCAATAAATATCTTCAACAAAATTATAGAAGAAAACTTCCCTAACCTAAAGAAAGAGATGGCCATGACCATATAAGAAGCCTACAGAACTCCAAACAGACTGGACTAGACCAGAAAGTCCTCCCGGCACATAATAATCAAGACACCAAATGCACTAAACAAAGAAAGAATATTAAAAGCAGTAAGGGAAAAAGGTCAAGTAACCTATAAAGGTAGGACTATCAGAATTACACCAGACTTCTCACCTGAGATGATGAAAGCTAGAAGATCCTGGGCAGATCCCATACAGACCCTAAGAGAACACAAATGCCAGCCCAAACTACTATACCCAGCAAAACTCTCCATTGCCATAGATGGAGAAAACAAGATATTCCATGATAAAACCACATTTATACATTATCTTTCCACAAATCCAGCCCTACAAAGGATAATAGATGGAAAACGCCAACATGAGGAGGGAAACTACACCCTAGAAAAAGCAAGAAAGTAATCTTTTTCCAACAAACCCAAAAGAAAGTAACCACACAAACATAAAAAGAACATCAAAAATACCAGGAAGCAGCAATCACTATTCCTTAATATTTTATAACATCAATGGGCTCAATTCCCCGACAAAAAAACATAAGTCTAACAGAAATATTTTTCATGTAAATCTTCAATTTTATCAGATAATATTTGTGATTCCTCTTTCAATTTAGTAATGTTTTTTATGTCTACCCTTTTAACTGTATTATTTTCCATGATAATCTTTAATTTTAACATTTTTCTATATATTTCTTCAATTTTATCAGAAATATTTTGCATGTAAATCTTCAATTTTGTTAGAAAATGTTTATAATTCCACTTTCAATCAATTTAGGAATATTTTTATGCCTACCATTTTATCTGTATAATTTTTCCATGAAATAGTCAATCTTAACGTGTTTTTCTATATATTTCTTCAATTTTATCAGAGATATTTTCCATGTATATTTATACAATGGAATACTACTCAGCAGTTAATAACAATGAATTCATGAAATTCTTAGGCAAATGGGGAACAGGGGGAGGGAAGAGGGCTTATGGGACTTTCAGGGAGGGGAGAACCGAGAAAGGGGAAATCATTTGGAATGTAAATAAAGAAAAAAAAGAGCAGTTTTCCCATGAAAACATTTTTGAAATAATATGTAAACATTTTCTTTGTAGTACAATAAATTTAAGTGCCGGATTCTGAAGGAGAAAGTTGACACTCCGACGACCACTGTTTACAGGTTAGTGTGTGTCAGCATTGAAGCAGGGCTCAGTGGGGACTTGGAGCTCAACAGCAGCCGCCCTGAGTCCTGGGGGACAGAGATTGGCCATCTGCTTTATCACAGTGATGAGACCGTTTAAAAATGGATGTCGCTACATACATAGTGTCTTCAGATATTTTGTGGTGTTTGAGTTTGCACAAAGAGAGCTCTCTGATCTGAGGCTAGATGGGTTGCTTCCCTCTTGACCCTAACTTAAAGCTTGTCCCATACATATAGAAAAGTGCAACCTTTCACTTAAAAATATGTGTCCTGGTCATTTTTCTGTTCCTGTGATAAAACACTCCAAGCAGCAGCAAGCAGCAAGTTAGTGGAGGGAGTGGCTTATTTGGCTTACATCTGTGAGTCAGAGTTGGTCACTGAGGAAAGTAAGGACAGGAACCAAACAGGAGCTTGAAGGGAGAGACGCAGGCAGAGCTCTGTGAGAGCTCTTTCAAGGCCAGCCTGGTCTGCACATCGAGGTCCAAGGCAGCCAGGACTACATAAAGAGACCTTGTCACAAACAAACACACACACAAACAAACACAAAAAGAAACAAGGAGGGAGGGAGGGAGGGAGGAAGGAAGGAAGGAAGGAAGGAAGGGAGGAAGGAAGGAAAGAAGGAAGGAAGGAAGGAAAGGCAGGCATCTCTTGTTCTGACTTTTTCTCTGCTAGCCTCTCAAATGGCCCACAGCCACCTGCCCAAAGGTGCTCACCACACTGGGCTGGGCACTCCTATGTTAATTATAAAAATCAGGACAATCCTTCACAGATGTGACCACTGACAAACCTGATAAAGACAATTACTCAACTGAGATGCTCTTTCAGGTGATTCTAGACTGTGTCAAATTGGTATTTATTGCTAATTGGGACAATATGATAATGGAATTTATAGTGAACAGTTCAAAAAGCTGTAACTTTGTCTGGGCATGTCTTAAATCTTTCATTATAGGTGTGGTCCATTAATTGACCTTTGTAAAGGTCCCCATGTAAGACACACTGGAAAAATTAAAGCCATAAAAATTTTCAAGGTAAGGTTTTTTTAAATTTATAAATACAACAAACAAGGTATACTAGATAAGAGATTTTACTCATGTCTTTGACAGCCTGAACATTATGGTATTTTAAAACACTTTATATTTATTTTACTAAAAGTAATATGTTTTAGAATCTTGGTAGTTAAAACACTATATAGCTTTTGATTATTACTTAATCTTATTTTAAGTACTATAATGCATATCTTTTTATATGGCCATTTCTTAAAGACTTATCTTTGTATTTGTGTGTGTGTGTGTGTGTGTGTCCTTGCAGAGACCAGAAGTGTCAAATCCTGCCCCCTGAAGTCACTGCCTTATGTGGGTGCTAGGAACTGAACTCAGAGCCTCTGCAAGAGCTGCAAGTGCTCTTAACTACTGAGCCATTTCTCTAACCTTCCTTTTGGTTTTTAAGTAGTGTTCCTTATTTAGATGTTCCCCTGTATTCACAAGTTTCACATACATGGATTTAATTAACTCCCCAATAAAAATATCTAAAAAAACAAAACTGTGCCTATGCCAAGCATGCACAGACTTTGCACATGTGGGGGTTGGGAATGGTGGCAGGTGGTGATGGTGTCATTATTTCCTAAACAATACATTGCAACAAACACATACATAGCATCTATTTTGCATTAGGTACTCTAGAGATGACTTGAGATGTGCAGGAGGATTGCACAGATTATGTGCAAATGCACCATTTATAATTTTATATAAGAGACTCCATTGTCTGTGGATGTAGGTGTCTGCTGAAGAGCTATAACTAACCCTCAGCAGACACCAAGGACAGCTGGAGTGTGGATTTCTTGAATTGCCTAATGAGAACAAGACATCTTTCTGCATGTAAGAATAATGAACTGCAGGCAAAGAGAAAAGCAACTTGAGTGTGAGCACCGTGCCTGCAGTCAGAAGGAACGGGCTGACTGTGAGTGTGAGCACCGTGCCTGCAGTCAGAAGGAACGGGCTGACTTTGAGGCTCCAACCTTTCTGAACCTTTGTTTCTCAAGGTTTTAGTTACACATCCCCCATTGATCCTTGTCACCACAAGCCATAGTTCAGAGGCACAACATGAACCTCTTGCCTTTTCTGGTTCCAGCTTGGTGATCACAGCTGCTCCTCAATCTTCCCTGCTCCATGCCCCCTGCCCCCTGCCCCCTGCCCCCTGCCCCCTGCTCCCTGCCACTTTCACTCCTAGAATCCACAGCAGACTCTACTTGATTTGGTGGTCAGTGCTATAATTTGGATGAGAAGTTTTCACTAGACTCATGATAAGGCTCTTTCAAACACTACAAAGAAATCTGTAACTAAGCATTGTGGGTATTACGATAGGAAGCCCGCATACATGTTGAAGATTAATTTTGCTGCTAAAGGTTAGAATTTTCTTTTAAACCAGTATCTTGTTGATGTTTAGAACTCCTCAACATATTGGGAAGGCAACCCTGAGATGGAAACATTGCAGCGGATCTATGGGATATCCTTTCCTGACAACAAAATGATGAAAGACTGGGAGAAATTCCAAGAGGAAGCCAAGAGCCGGGACCACAGGAAAATTGGGAAGGTACACCTGCCTGCACCACACAGACTCACTTTGCTGGCCATGGCTGCACCGCACATTACCTTACGAGTAATGTTTCCTCTCCTCTCTTGCGTGCTGTTCTGTTAACACTCACTGCTAGCTGTTGACATCTTCCATGCCCACACTATGAATTAACATCTTCTAACCAACTTCCTTTCGCTATTTTTTGCCAGAGTTTTAAAATCTTTTTTGTGAGAGTTTATTTTTATCATGATTTACGCTATTAATAAAATTTGTTCCTACTTGATGATGTGCTATATATTTAGGAGGCAGCAGTATGTGGACAAAGAGAATAAGATTTGAAAGTAGGTGGCCCTAAGATTCCGTTCTCCATCCCGCCAGGATCGAGCTGTGCCACAGGATGGATGAGGCATTCATTTGCAAAGCTGTCCACATCTGTCTTGAGGTGGCAGGGTTGCTAGGAGACACCCTGTGTACAGGGCGCTCTTAGGGGTGACACCATGGAAGGGTTCCATCCCTTGAAGCCTGCCTTCTGCAATGGACTTTGCTTTCTCACCTTGTCATGTTGCTCCCATGTGAACCCTATATTCTAGATGTATGAAGAACACTTACTCAGTTAGCTACGGATTTACACTAAAAAAAAATTAGTAGTGAGTAACAAAAGATAACAGAAAAGCCAAGTACAAGGCTAAGTAATCATGAATATGAGTAATAATTTTACATATGCTATAATATTATATACACTATAGATCTCAACAGACACTGAGGGACTTGGGATACCTAGCAATAGATGAGATGAGGATAAAGACATTTTATGACTGTCACTTCACGTATGATAACATTAAGCAAGGGGTGAAGTTTGAAACACAATCATTGTTTCCATCTAGGAACAAGAACTTTTCTTCTTCCATGATCTGAGCCCCGGAAGCTGTTTTTTCCTCCCAAGAGGAGCATTCATTTACAATACGCTTATGGATTTCATACGAGTAAGTTCCTTCCTAAAACCATTTTATTCTTATTTGTCCACTTTCTACATCTTACTATCTTTGCTCAGAAACAATAGTGTTTCCCTTAAATTTTAGTAATATAAGAATTTTGGAACTAAAAACAAAATGCTAATGACTTGGAGTTGGTTTACTTTCTTGAATTTCATAAAACCCGAGCATTGTCTTAAGTCTCTAAGCATGTGGAACCGTAACGATCTGCCGAGTGTAGCTCTTCTGTGACAGAGAATGCTGCTCTGAGGGGCACTGCTTCTCAAAGATGGCCGACGGCTCTGCTGCCTTGTGCTCACTACAGAGCGACCAGGTACTCGACATCTCCAGGAGTAGGATGTAGTGTGTCTGACACCCTTGCTTACACATGTGTAGTGTTTCAGGGTTAGGGCCATGAAGATTCCGTTCAGAGGTGGGCCACTTGAGCTGCTGGAACTGTTTAGTCTTTCCTGTGACAGTTACAGCCTTGTAGTGTGTAACTCTAATTGGGTGGCGTTTCAGTCAACAGCAGACTATGTGTCTATAGTGATCCCTTAAGAGTGTGTTGTCCAGGCTATCATGGGCAGCCTCATGGTCCCATAAGACTCAGTTCCTGTGGCTTTCTTAGTTTGTTTGGGGACTCTAATGCTCCCACAATCAAATGCCCCTCAGTGCATTCCCCAGAACATACCCATTAGCAGATGAGGTGTGGTGTTTTGCTGCCTGAGTTCTATGTACTGATGTTCTCAGACCCTCTCCAAAGAACCCCTATAGCAGACCTTTCAGTTGACACAGTACCTTTATTCTTTGCATCTGCCACCTCTGCCCAGACTTAACCTTTATGATTACATTCTTGTGATGTCTTCCTTAGCACCTCCTCCTGCTGCATTTCTTCACTCTGGTTACTTTCTTCATGTCTCAGCTCCTTCTCCTCTGAGCTCATCTTCCTGGGCTCATTTCTCCCTAACTCTCAATCAAGGGATGGCTTTCTTCAGGAGCTTTCTGAGAAAAGAGGCATCCATGGAATGTGCTGGGTTGTCGCTGTGGCTGCAGCTCTTCCTTTCTTCCTTCCCTTCTTGTGCTGTACCTCTGGAGGTGGAGGTAGGCCTCTGTGGAGTAGCTCCCAGTCTACGTTCCTTCCATTAAGGACAGCCACTGCGAGGCAGTAGAACAGGGGCAGGGGAGGGAGGCCTGAAGAGTCAATGCAGGTTCTGGAGACTGGCGGGTGACAGTGGCCGCTCACTGCTGTTGTCTTAGGCTATTTTCTGGTGTCAGCACAGTCTGGTACCTGACACTCCAGGTTTGGTATGGATGGTGGAGAATAAACAGAAAGCCATTATGATGGCCTTAAAGGGCTCTCTTATCTTTTATAGATACGACACAGCCATGGCTGATGATCAGGCCAAAGCCTGATTGTGTGGGTTACTGCATTGGAAAGCATTTAAATTTACAATCCCAGTGGTCTCTAATGCTAAGGTAAGGGCTGAGCTCCTTAAATTCCCAGAGTACCTTGTATGAAGCAATTGGTTTTCTGATGCATAAAAGAACTTCCAATGACCTCAGCTACTTCCTTATGTTTGTTTTTCCCTTGCTTTTTTTTTTAAGGGACTCATGTAACCCAGGCTAACCTTGAACTTGCTATGTAGGTGGATTCCTAATTTTCCTGCTCCAGTGCCCAAGTGCTGAGGTTACAGCAAGCACCACCATGCCCAGAAACCCCAGCTAGTTTTAATCCTAATTTTCAGTCATGTCATTTTAATTTTTTTCTCCTCCAACAAATTTTCTATTTTGTGCCATATATAATGTATAGGATAATTATAGAGAATGATGCTATCTTCCAGTGGATGTTTGCCCTCTGCCAAGATGGAAAATGATTATTTAATGTCATGCTTTATTTATCAACTTGACACAAGCTGGAGTTATCTGGGAAGAGGGAACCTCAACAGAGAAAATGCCTCCATCAGATTAACCTGTTGTGGGCATTTTCTTGATTGATAATAGATGTGGGAGGGATGGCACAGCCCACTGTGAATGGTGCCCTCCCTGGGCAGGTCTTAGGTTCTATAAGAAAGCAGGCTGAGCAAGCCAGTAAGCAGCATTCCTTCAGTTCCTACCTCTAGGTTCCTGCCTTGAGTTCCTGCCCTGACTTCCCTTGGTGATGGACTATGACCCGAGAGTTATAAGATCAGATTAACTCTTTTCTCTCCAAGCTGCTTTTGGTTATGGTCTAATGCGATCAATGTAGTTTGCTTTCATCCTGTTGGGAGGATACGGTTCTCTGAGTCTCCATTATACAGGCTGATGGGTCTGTGTCTCTCATGAGCTCCAAAAGACCGAAAGAAAGTCAGCTGTCCCTCTTCTTTGTTCTGCCACTGGGGAGCAAACTATTCCAAGTTTCATCTGGATGACACACCAGTGAGTGTTCCATCAGATTTGGTCCAAGTGCAAATGAGGGTCCTTGGTAGCAAGTATATTCCCTCTCTATCTTCAGCTGTGAGCAGAAGATACAAGACACCTCCTGGCCACTTTCCTATTACCCCACATTATGAAAAGATGACAGAGGAAAAGGATACAGTAGACAGTTCTTTTCAGAAAGGACGGGGGAGGGTAGGAGGTACCTACCTGTAGAAATGCTGACATCTCCCGTTGTCCCAGCCCCAACCTGGTTTCCCTATGCTGTTATCTGTCATCACAGATTAGCTTTACCTGCTGTAAGCTTCATGCAAGTGGAGCCACACAGCCCTTGCTCTGTTTTGCTTTCTTTTCCAACATTGTGTCTGAGATTCCATCAGGCTGCGGTGGTATGATAGGGGTTGGGGGGGGAGGCGTTACCTCAGGTGCTCTGTTTTGTGGGTCCAATATATAATAGTTCATTTCATTCTCTTGTAGGTGTTTAGATCACGTCTAGTTTAGAGATTCTATACACTGTCCACTGTGAATGTTCTTGTTCTTTAGTGCACATAACTGCTCACTTTTGGTAAATACAAATCACAAGACAGTTGTTTGGACTACTTCTAAGTCAGATGAGTCAACTGTGCTGAAGTTCACCAAGCTGACAGCTTGCTATTTACCCCACCTTCAGAGAGACTGGGGTCAGAGAGAGAGAGTAGCCAAATTCCTTAAAGAGGCCATTTTCTGTTGGTGTAATAGTGGCATTTCTCTCTGTGTCCATTCTTAAGTGAAGTATTGTGAAATAGCCAAGTTTATCTCCTCAGTTGTTTCCTGTCTCCTGTCCCCTCCTGTTGAGGAAAATGGCTTTGAGCTTCCCTTTTGGCTGTTGTTTCCTTCTTCAGTCTTTCTCCATCCTTTGCTTGAGCTGTCAGGGTACTTGCCCTTCTTTAGGGAATGAAGTGTGCCTCAGTTCTGGAGTTGAAAGGAAAACCATTTAAGATAACTAAATTATTGGAATTTTGTCCTTTGATATTTTCTTTTTTTTTTTTTTTTTTTTGGTTTTTCGAGACAGGGTTTCTCTGTGTAGCCTTGGCTATCCTGGAACTCACTTTGTAGACCAGGCTGGCCTCGAACTCAGAAATCCGCCTGCCTCTGCCTCCCAAGTGCTGGGATTAAAGGCGTGCGCCACCACCACCCGGCTCCTTTGATATTTTCTAAAGATAGAATTGCTAGGTCATGACTATTTTCATTTATTTTAGATTAGTCTTGAGTCACGGTCTTGTTACATCTAGCCTAGCCTCAAACTTACAATCCTCCTGCCTGACTTTCCCATTTCTGAATATAAAGATGCATTCCATCATACACAGGTAAAACTTGGTTTTCTTCCATATTTTCCTCTTTAGTGGGCCTGGGGTGAGCCATAGAAATTGAATTAATTACTTATTTTTATTTTGAGTCAAGATCCTTGGATTTGTAATAGAAAGATCTCTCATGTTCATGTATTTCTAGAGTTGATATTGTGAAAATGACTGTCCTACCAAAAGAAATCTATACATTTAGTTCAATCCCAATTAAAATCCTCACTCTTCACAGAAATAGAAAAATCAGTTTTAAAGTTCACACAGAAGCATAAAAGACACCGATAGCCAGAGCAGTCTCCAGCCAAAAGAATAATTAGGTAAGGCATTGCCACACCTAATTTCAATCTTACTGCAAAGCCACAGTAATGATAAGAATAAAAACATGATGGCACATGCCACTTTCGAGGCAGAGACATGGATCCCTATGGATTTGAGGCCAGTCTGGTGTATATAATGAGACCCTGTCTCAAACAAGCAAAACGAAAATCTTAACCATGGTACTGGCACACAAAAAAATAGATACATAAATCAATGCAATAGAACAAAACCCTAGATGTAAGTCCATGCAAAGATGCTGCAAATACACAGTGGAGGAAAGATAACATCTGCAACAAAGATGCTGACGGTAAAACTAGATATCTACATGTGGAAAAATGAAGCTAGACCCCTGTCTCTCAGCCCACATAAAACTCAACTCCAAATGGATCACAGCATAAAGCCAAAAACTGAAACTGCTAGATGGGAAGCTAGGGCAAGGAGTTCCCAAGCAAGAGTCCAGCCACTGGGAAGTCAGGCCAGCAACTGACAAGTGGGGCCTCGTGAAACTGGAAAGCTTCTGTATAGTGAAGAAAACAGCCCATGGAATGAATAGGCATCTGACAGAATGAGAGAGAACCTCTGCTGGCTACTGTCAGAGTTAGGGTTTCATTGCTGTGAAGAGACACCATGACCACGGCAACCCTTAAAAGGAAAATATTTAATTGGGGCTGGCTTAAAGATTCAGAGATTCGGTCCATTATCTTCACGGTGGGAAACATGGCAGTACACAGGCAGACATGGTGCTAGGAGCCGAGAGTTCTACATGTGGATTCACAGGCAGCTTAAGGAGACTGTGTGCCACACTGGGCATAGCTTGAGCATAGGAGACCTCAAAGCCTGCCCCTGCAGTAATCACTTCCTCCCAAGGCCATACCTACTCCAACAAGGCCATACCACCTAATTGTGTCCCTGCCTATGGGCCAAGCATTCACACATGAGACTGTGGGAGCCATACCTACTAAAACCCCCACAGCTACTCTTTCCTTCCAGCTGCACTCTGCATGCCAGGCTATCTGGTCCTCAAGCTCTGGGCCAGTTCTCCAGCCTCCATCTCCCACCTTATTGTAGGAATGCTGGAATTACAGATGTTCACTGCTGCCTCCAGCTTTTTTTTTTTAAGGCTTTAGCAGTCAAACCAAGGTCAGTAGATGTGTATGACAAATGCTTCTACTCACTGAGTCATCTTGCCAGACCAGTTTAGCAATTTCCCTAAAAACTAAGCAAGTAGCTAACATAGTAAAACCAATCACCTCTTCTGGTTATGTAACATAATATAACCAATCAATTCTTCCCCTAGCTGTGTATCAAAGAGAAATGGAAAGGTATTTCTACCCAGGAGCCTGCAATGGAATGTTCTCAGCCTTCTTAATAGCGACAGAAAGTACCAGCTTATAAAAGGCTGGGCATCGTGTTTGTTCAGTAGTCTACTCTTCTGAAAGGAATAAGATCCTGGGTGAGAAAGTAACCTCCGAACGTTATTGAATTGTATACTTAAAACTGGTGAACTTTCTCATATGTAAGTTGTACCTCAATAAGGTTGTTTTGTGGTAAAATATACATAGCATCAATATTGAAAATTAAGACATTTTAAGGGCTGGAGAAATGGCTCAGGGGTTAAGAGCACTGACTGCTCTTCCAGAGGTCCTGAGTTCAAATCCCAGCAACCACATGGTGGCTCACAACCGTCTGTAAGGAGATCTGATGCCCTTTTCTGGTGTGTCTGAAGAAAGCTAGAGTGTACTAACATATAATAAATAAATAAATCTTTTTAAAAAAGACATTTTAAGCTTATGGCTCCTTCTCATTGACCATGTTTATATTGGTGTACAGTCATCACCAGCCAACAGCAGACTTCCTTTCCTCTTATATAACTTAAACTCTTCAAGGTTTTGTCATGATCCCAAATTGAAATTACGAAATCACTAAAAAGTGATGTCCCTCTTCCTCCCCAGTGTCTAGCACCTCCGCTCTACTTTCTGGCATTTGCTCAGAAGTGAAATCAAAGGATGTTTGACCTTTTACAGATTTCTGAAAGTGTGTATTATTAGTAGTATAGGCAAAGCAGCTCTTATATGCCGTCATTTACATAGCATCTTTTTGTTTTCTTCCTGTCTCCCTTTCTTTACTTACACTGTATCTTCTGTAAGAGGAGTAGTGTGCAGTTCTCTTCCCTTCATTTACCTGCTTCTGCATTCATTTCCTGAGAGCCTCTGTTTTTGTGAGTCACTGTTCTGGAGATGACAGGCTGCCTCTCGGACTGTGTGCTGGTCCAGTAGCAACAGCCTCGGGCTTGCTGCTGAGTCCTTGTCTGCCCAGGTGAGGGCAGAGAGCTAGGGATGTGTGGCGGGGAATATAGAGAGCCTCTGCAGAAGCAGCGGGGGCAGGGCCCGTTCCCTCCGGGCCAGAGCTGCACGTCTGTAGCTCATTCAGGCAGCCAGGTAGACTGGGTGGGCAGATGCTTCCAGACACAATGGAGACTCCAACTTCATGAGGTAAAATGACTTTTGCTTATGTTGACTACGAACTGTGAAGACAATGGATCATGCAGAAACAGTGATACAATGTCCCTTCTGTACAATCCTCCCTTGCATCTTGAAGCCCATCCATCCACTGCCTCTTCCCTTACCCTTCTTACCTTTTTATTTTAAAATTCATGCAGTAAAGTGTGCACTTTTTTGATAACATGTAAAACAGTCTTACCCCCCCAGCATTAGAAAAAGAACAGTTTCATCATCTCCAGCAATTCCTTCTTGCTACCCATTTTGAGCTGAACTCCACCCACCTACCCTCAATTTTAGGCAAACTCAGTGGATTCATTCTCTGTCTATAAACTTCTAGTGAATAAATGGGATTATAACTGCATGACCTTTTGAAAGTGACACGTTTTGCTTAATGTATCTGCCTAGGTTTTTCAGGTCCGCTCCTTTACTGCCGAGTGGCTTTCCACTGTACAGACACACCACATCTTGTTATCTTCCTCCCAGTTGAAGGTCATTTGGACATTTGTTTTGTTTTCAGGTTTGGTCAATTGTAAATAATTTGCTATAAATATTCATGTACAGGTTTTTGAATGAGTGTTTCTCTTTTACTTTGGCAAGTACCTAAGAGAGTCATTTTAGGTTGTCATGGCAAATTAGGTTGAACTTTAAAAGAAAAAAACATTTTCCATTCTTAATGATTATTTTCACATTTCTTCCAGTAATATGTGAGGATCTCTTTGTGAATCTTATTAGTCATGTGTTTTGTCCAGATATGCCTGACTCATTGAAGAGTGGGAGAGGAGAAGCTCTTGCCATCAGACTAACTCACCTAGAGCCTGTTGGCCTCTTCTTTCCTTACAGAGTCAGTGGATTTCTTTGTAGATGTGTAAAGTCTCAGGATACTTCCTTCCCATGAGGAGAGGGTCCCAGGTGATGCACTCAGAGTTCAGCTACAAAGAGTCTAGTGAAGAAAATTGAAGTGATACAGGAGATTGTCTAGTCAGCAGGGACTAAGGATGGCGGGGCATACAAGGATGACCCAAGGGGGTGACTTCGTCCTCACCGTTAGGTCTGCAGAGGTCATGATACCCAGAGAGCTGAAAGCCACAGGATAGGACTTGAGTAGAGAACAGCATCAGGACCAGCAGAAACTCAAGGCAGAGAGGAGCAGGGTCGGAGGCCAAGTACTCCAGCTTCCTTCCCTCTGACGTCCTTGGAGTCTTCAGAGTTTCTCACAGTGCTCAAACTCAGCCAGAAGTCAGAAGAGAAGTATTAGTCAGGATTCACCAGAGAAACAGACTGATGGGATACACAGAGGAAGAAGCTCACTGTGTGGATTGCTGCTGAGACCGTAATGATGGAAACCCAAGTCCAAGGGCGAAGACTAGCTTATACCAGCTTTGTAGGCAGTCGGGGCCAGCAGAAGCAGATGCCACCTTCCTTCACTGGTTTGTCCTTGTCACACACCCAGTGTTGAATGATGCCCATCCACATCATGGTCTGCTTAATCAGTCTACAACTTCAAATGCTGTCTCATCCACAAACACTTTCTCTGACACACCCCAAAGTAGCATTTAATCTGAGCACCCCTTAACGGAGTCAAGCTGACAAAGAATTAGCCGCCACAGTGAATGGGTCTGGATGGGGAGGAGGTGTCAGCGAGCATGACCAGTGCTCATGCCCCTCATGCCCCTCAGCACCCTCTTCATCCTCTGCTTGGATGATGGTGTTTGCTTCCTCACAGTCTCATCAACCATTGTGTCACCGTGTGCAGGCTTACTACACATCTAAATTGTGGGTTCAGCCACTATTGGTGTGGGAATGCACACACCAGTGGACATAACATACACACAACTTTATAGCTATTTTAATGGGACTTTGTGAAGGAGTTATTGATGTAGAATTGCTTTCGCTTTTGTAATGAGGAAATATGTGAAGGCCTTTATAAAGGTACTGATACCCAGGGGTCACTGAGATTTTTTCAAGGGACCAGGTCACTAGGCACAGATAGAGAGGTATGACAGATACTTCAGGAGGCAAATGTGGTTCACAACAGTCAGCCAGTTGTCAAGATTCTGCAGGAGACCAGATGGAGGATCATGGGCAGTGCTGGTGTGCTGGATAATTTTATGACAATTTGACACAGGCTAAGTCATCTGAGAAAAGGGAATCTCTCAAGAAAATGCCTCCATTAAAGAGGGACTATAGGAAAGACTGTAGGGCATTTTCTTAATTACTGATTGATAGGGGAGGGCCCAGCCCGTTGTGGGCGGGGCCATCCCTGGGCTGGTGGTCCTGGGTTCTATAAGAAAGCAGGCTGAACAAGCCATGAGGAACAAGCCAGGAAGCATACATTGCCTCTGTATCAGCTCCTGCCTCCAGGTTCCTGCTGTGTTTGAGTTTCTGTCCTGGCTTCCTTCAATGATGGACCATGATGTAGAAGTGTAAGCTAGATTAACCCTTTCCTCCCCAACTTGCTTTTGATGATGGTGTTTCATCACAGCAATAAAAAGTCTAACTAAGACAGCTGGGTCGTGGGCACTGCTTGTTCCTTCCCAGTGATTGCCTTTCTTTGCTTCTGAGAAATTGATAGCATACTGTCTGATATGTTTTACCTCAACTTTTCCTTTTGAAAGTTCAAGCATGTAGAAAAAGATGTAGTCAACTGTCATATTGCTTTCATCGGGTTGTATCAGTTGGTAGCACTTTGAATTTGCTCTACCTGTATGTGATTATATATTATATGTGTGTTACAATATAGAGAGATACATATCACAGGTGTGTGTGTATTTTATATTAAAAATGTAGTATCTGTTGACTTTCAGGCATAATGGGACAAATCTAGGAGACTGAGACAAGGAAGATCATGAATTTGAGGGCTATCCTGGGCTACTTAGTGAAACCCTGTTGAAACAACAATAAGAGGTTCATCCCTAAATAAATGTGGTATCTATTGATGCTTTGCCTCTTAGGAAAATATCTTAGTTTGTCTTGTGTGGTAATAATAGAGTCCTAGATATTTAGTGGCTTATAAATAATAAGTTTCACAGTCCAAGGGTTAGAAGACTCAGATAGTGTCCTAACAGTCAGGCCTGTTGAGGGTCTGCTTCTGGGCTGCAGACTGCTGCCTTCTTCAGGTCATGAGGCAGAAAGATACCACGGGCCCCTTAGAAAGGGATGCTGATTCTTTAATACCTTCACGGTCCAATCTGCTGCCTAAGGTCTCACTTCCTAATGCTATCTTTTAGAATTAATGTTTCAGTTTGTGAATTTGAGGAGGTAACACAAAAGTTTATTCAGGAACAGTCTGACATAATTTCTAAATGCCTTAATAAAATATTAATATCTAATGTGAGCGTGTTCAGCATGGATATGTTTTTTAACATCTCCTTAGTTTAGAAGAGCTCTCTAATAAACACAATACATACTCACATGTAGGCACATGTGTACACAGACCCTTCAATTCCAAGATAATTCTTTATCTGAATGCATAGAACCATCTGTCATAATCATCACATGATTGCCACCATTTACATGATGTATAGCTTTGTCAAGAATTTCTAATTTAGACACATGAAGGATGAATAAATGCTTTGCTGGGTAGCTGAGATCCAGGATATCCACCATCATACTGGGAAAGGTGCTCTGCTGAAAAGCAGCAGGAACAGCTCTTTCTACTATAAAAGTGGGTTTTTTGTTATTGTTTTTGTTTTGGTTTGTTTTGTAATTTGTGAGAAATATTTTTAGCTTGTTTGAAATATGGTGATCTAGATTTGTGCCATGTATTCATTAAATTATTTACAAGTGATTTAAGAGTATCTAAGTAATAACCAAATTGATATGTTGAAATTTAAAAATAGAAATAAAAATTTTAAAATACTTGGAGAGTTCTACTCTCTTCGCCCCATGGGTTTAATGAAGGAAGCTGCTGGTAGGCCTGAGAAACTCCTCTGACTTAGTAGATGCCAACTACTTAATATGTTGCAGATTAAAACTCTCAGTGTTGTTTCTACTTAAAATAGATCAATAGTATAACATGAAGCATGGCATTTGGACTTACAAATTATGAAATTATTAGGTTTTTTAAATCATAGGAGAAAAAGTGCTGTCATTAGTTCAGAACATAGACCATTTTTTCAAGTTTTTAGTTATAGTGAAATGTGATACGATGTGTACCGAATTTCAGTTACTAAGTCAGAAAGATTGAAACATTTGTGCCTATACTACTTGTATCAGTTTGATTTTTTTTCCTGTAAGATAACTGAAACAGTTTAAAAGAGGAAGGATGCACTAAAGCTCACAACATCAGAGGCGTCATCTACTGTTGGCTCGCTCTGCTGTGTGAGGGCTGTGCTGAGGCAGGGGACCAGATGCAGAAGATTCAGACCCCAAGGAGACATCCCCGGGACCTACTTCTTCCAGATAGGCCCCATTTCCTTCACCTCCCCACAGTACCATCAAAGTGGGACTGCAAGCGTAAATTAATCCACCGCTGAAGTCACAGCCCCCTCATCTCTCAGTGCTCACATCCAGCAGCTGTGAGCCCACCCTGCAACATATGAGCCTTATAGGGGATACTTCATATCCAAAGGGTAGGCCTGTGGTGTGCTGTGAAATATACCAATAAAAAGTTTACCTAGTCCATAATCTACAGAACTGCCACTCATAAACCTGTCACCTGAACCTGAGGAAACATGAATTAATAGAAGACATAGTCTTAGATTTTAATATAGTCGCTTTTAGTATCCATCTGCTTGGAGGTGTGCTCTAACAAACACCAACCATGTTTGTCTTCAAGGAGGAATATCACAAGCGTAACTTCACAGAAGTGCTCTCTCCTAACATGTACAACAGTAAACTCTGGGAAACTTCAGGCCATTGGCAGCATTACAGTAACAACATGTTCACCTTTGACGTTGAGAAGGACACTTTTGCCCTCAAACCCATGAACTGTCCAGGGCACTGGTGAGTATTGAACGTGAAGGGGACCCTGCACCCTGCACATGTACATAGCACTTCATCAGAATCAGCTGTTCATGTTGTTACATTATCTTTTTTTTAAAGATTTATTATTATATGTAAGTACACTGTAGCTGACTTCAGACACACCAGAAGAGGGCGTCAGATCTCATTATGGATGGTTGTGAACCACCATGTGGTTGCTGGGATTTGAACTCAGGACCTCTGGAAGAGCAGTCAGTGCTCTTAACCACTGAGCCATCTCTCCAGTCCATTGCTTAGCTTTTTAAAAGTGATTTTCTGTAATGGGAAGGGTGGAAGCTGTTAATCATCTTACTGTGTCTTTTAATTCTAGAGAATGTGACCATGTTACTGAGTTCTAAGGATTAGAGCTCCTTTTTAAAATGTGCCTCGTCTTTTGCAAGCATGGAATGTTAGTTATGCTTCTCAGTGTGTGTCCACTTTGTAGATCATTATATTTGTTTTCCTAATTATACTTCAAATACACATATTCATAAGATAGTTAATTCCTACAGACTATTCGGATGATTATAATAAGATTTACAAAGTTCCGACTGATGGGTGATTCTGGAAGTACCTTTTCCTACATATTTCAATGTCTCTTAATTGTGAAACATCTTAGAATTGGTGTTATGTTCGTATTATACCACAACATAAATCAGAAGTTATTGCCTGGGGCTGGGGAGATGGCCCAGGGGGTGAAATGCTTGCTGTGCAAGCATGAAAACCTAGACTCATGCTCCTTGTATCAACATGAATTTGTATGCATAGTGATACATACCTGTAATAATCTCAGTACTTTGGGACAAGGAGGGGGTGGTTGTTGGCAGTGTAGTCTGGCCAATCAGTGAGGACAGTTTCCTTGAGATCTCCTGTTCTCAAAAACTAAATAAACAATAAATAAGCTGGTCTATGATAAAAGAACACACCCATCATTATCAACCTCTGGCTCCACATGTAACTCATGGGCATATGCACCCATACACATGTGTACACACATGCCACATGTACACACACAAAGTTTTCTTTCTTAGTGGCACCTAAAATAAAGGTATGTCCTACAATCAATGCTGTTTTGAAGTCTATGAGAGATTGTAATTATTATAAAGTTAGCATGCAAATTTAACTTTCTAAGACAAATGTATTTTACTGAAAGGAATGAACAGACTCAATCTTACATACACACACACACACCAAACTTACAGGTTTATTTTTTCTTAGCAACATACACAATTTCTAGTAAATTGGCATTAGAAGCCAGTTATTAAAACAAATCTCTGGACATTCAGGGAATCCGTCTTCCTTTTTAAGGAAAGATGAAAAGAAATTAGAATTGTTTGCAACTCTAATGTTGTAAAAGCAGACTGCAGATAATCTCCATCCTCTTCAAACAAAATGGGACCCAGCTTGTGCCCACATTCTCAGATGCATTATTAATCTCTCAGGATCCTTCCCCAGTAAGTACCTTTCAAGCTGTAGCCTGTGTTTTCAACTCTAAGGAAGGCTGTGTGAAAGTAGAGAATGCAGTTTTGTATCTTCCTGCTTCAGAATAGGCAGCTGGGAACACAGTGGTTTGATGGGGTGAGGTAAGGGAGCCAGAGTATTTTCTATGGAAAACTAATCTCTCATTCTGCTGAGATCCTTAGCTGAGCATTTTTAATGCCTGGAGCTAGAAGTCATTAGGACAAAGCCTGTTTCCTCATGAAGCTCAGAGGAGCACGAGAACATATAGGTGGATGGTCATTTATAACAACAGACCCGTGGATTATGCTGGAGATGTTGCTGGACCCACCCTGTCAGGGGCACCATCTCGGAAACAGAAGAAGGCTAGGGTTGTCAGTTAGTTATATGTAGTACATCCTTACTGTGGGAAGCAAAAGGTTTGATCTCTGCTGGCAAGAAGATAAAAAAGAATCATAAAAAAAAAATCTGTTGATCTAAGACCCACATCTTGAAATTTAGTTTCTTAGTGTTTAGATGATCCGTTTTCTGTCCATTAGATAAAGTCTGTTTGTTCCCGTGTCTTTTCTAGTTTAATGTTTGCACATCGCCCACGATCCTGGAGGGAAATGCCTGTTAGATTTGCTGATTTTGGAGTTCTTCACAGAAACGAGCTGTCAGGAACTTTAAGCGGCTTAACCCGAGTGAGGCGCTTCCAGCAGGATGATGCTCACATCTTCTGCATGGTGGAGCAGGTAGGCTGGGGTGGGGATGGGGATGGGGGAGCTGCATGCTCGCTCCTCGCTCAGAGCTCCGACTTGTCCAGCTGCTGTGACATGGGACGTGGGACATGCCCTTGTCTCTGCACAGAACCTTTACTGATTCTCTGGTTTGCAGTTAAGAGGTCAGTCATTTCCTGGCACAAGGTCTATTGCTTCCCTTCCCTTACTTTATAGACTCAAGTTCCACGTGTGAGATAATTCAAGGGAGCTTGTGCTGTTTGTTTTCAGTATATTGCCTGGAACTTACAGTTTTATCTTTTCATTTAAAATGAAAATTGTCATGCAGAGGTGACTGTCAGACACTGCAGACTGTTTGACTTGACTGCTATTGTGGAACATGCATGTGGAGTGTGTGCCAAGAAATGCTGCAGTGTGCAAGTCTTGGGAAATTTTAAGGACTTGATAAAATAGAATGCTTTGTGACTGCTGAAAATTACTATAAAAAACAATATCAGAAGTCTATTTGGGAACTAAACAACATGCTTCTAAGTGACCCATAGGTTAAAGAGGAATCCAAAATAAAATTAGAAAAGATACAATACGAATGAAAACACATGTACCACAAATTATGTGGTGCCATAAAATGATGTCTCCATGGATGTTTATGGCACCCCAACTTCTACTTAGGAAACTAGAAAAAGGGAAAGGGCCAGTTATATCTAGTGTAAGTCGAAGAGAGAAAATGTAGTGAAAATTAGTGTGCTGCCTAGTTTTTATTTCTCCTTGACACACACCTGAGTCAGTCTGGATGAGGGAACCTTAACTGAGACCTTACCAGACTGACCTGTAGGCAGACCTGCGGCGCACTTTCTTAATCGATGATTAGTGTGGGAAGGCCCACCTCACTGTGGTCAGAGCAATCCGTAGGATGATGGTCCTAATGCAATTAGAAAGCAGGCACTCAGGGGTTGGAGAGATGGTTCAGTGGTTAAGATCACTGACTGCTCTTCCAAAGGTCCTGAGTTCAATTCTCAGCAACCACATGGTGACTCACAACCATCTGCAATGTGATCTGACACCCTCTTCTGGTGTGTCTGAAGACAGCTACAGTGTACTCATATACATTAAATAAATGAATAAATAAATAAATAAATATTTTTAAAAAAAAAAAAAGAAAGCGGGCACTCTGTAAGGAGCAAGCCAGGAAGCAGCACCCTCCACGTCCTCTTTTAGTTCCTGCCTCTAGGTCCCTGCCATGACTTCCCTCAGTGATGGACTGTGATGTGGAAGTTTAAGACTTACTGATTGGTTCTTAAACCCCTCCTCAAGTTTGTTACTGAAGGCTTGGCCCCAGCTGGTGCTGCTACTGGGAGGTGGTAGAAACCTTAGGAAGCAGAGCCTTCCTGGAGGAGTTATGTCATGGGGTGGACCCTGGAAGGACCTACTGAGTCCTAACCCTGTTCCAAAAGTCAAGAGGTGAGGCAGCCTTGTTCTTCTGCGGGCTCCTTGCCAGGATGCTCTGACTGGCACAGTTCCAGAAGTAACAGAGTCAACTGATTAGCATTGGAAACAATGAACCAAAGAAGCCTGTCCTCCCTTTAAGTTGCTGCAATGACAGAGTTAACATGGAAATCATTAAGACAAAACTCACTGAAACAGAAAAATAAACGAATGCGAACAAAACCCAAAGCTGGTTCTCTGAGAGGATCAACCAGATGGGTAAGTTTTCAGTCAAACTGAGAGAAAAACAATTTCCAGCATTAGGAACGAGAACAGATTCTGAAGACACTTGGGAGTAAGGCATATGTTTTAATCATTACAAAAGACTTTATCAGACCAACAAGTAAAGAGACTAAAGATTTAGTTAGAAAGCTGCCAGGCCTTTTAAAGCAGCTGAAGGCCACTGTCACACACTTCAGGCATATTTATAAAAAACATACCAATAAATCTGTCAAATAAAGTAGACAAATCTTTGAAAAATGAAAACTACCAGACTTTATTCAAGTAGAAGTCTTGTGACCACCTCAAAAATTAGGCTGACAACTAAAATCTCCCTACAAAGAAAGTTCCAGTCCAATGTTGGTTTAACTGATGAATTCTGCAGACACCGAAAGAAATTCTGGACAGGATCTTAAAACTGAAGAGGAAGAAGTCAAATCAGGTCCTCCTAGAAGGCTTTCAGGACTCTGGAACAAGACATGACAAAGACATGTCTAGAAAAGATTGATCTAAACATAACACACAAAGACAATGCATCCTAACCAGGTCAGCTGTGTCCCACAAATGGAAGATATATAATACTAGATTAGGTTTAATCTAACAAATGAACCATTGTAATTTACCATATTATCCAAATGGAAGAAGAAAACCTATCTTGGTGCTGAAGAGATGGCTCAGTGGTCAAGAGCACTTGCTATTTTTGTTCAAGCTGAGAACACAGGTTAGGTCCTCAGCATCCACATGGTGCCTTACAACCATCTGTTACTCCAGTTCCAGGGCACCGGACACTCTCTTATGGCTTCCATACATACTGCATGCACATGATGTCTGGACATTCATGCAGGCAAAATGCTCATATACGTAAAAATAAAACACCCTTCTTAAAAAAGAAAGAAGGCACGCTCTGATAGTTACCGTATTGGCAGAGGTTGGGAAAGCATCAGGAAAACCCCAATATTCATTTCTCATTGAAAACTCTAAGAAAAAGGCAGATAATTTCCTTAACCCAGTGTACTTCTGAATAACCTACACAGGAGCCAGGTAAGGATGCCACTTCTCATTGCTTCGATCAGTAAGTATTATGCTGGAAAGTCTCTTGATGAAATTTGCTGGAGAGAAATAAGCAAACGTCCAGATTAGAAAGGAAAATGGAGAGGTTTTACTTGCAGATGGAGTGACCTTGCCCAGTGCTGTTGAGAAGAGCCAGTGAGCAGCAGAGATGAGCCCATTCATCCTTAGGGTCCTGAGGAAGAAACTCCATATCCACAGGGCAGTGACCAGGCTGGAGCAGTGTCAGTGAAAGCAGCCAAAGCAATGCTCTGATCCCAGATCGTATCCTAAATGCCCAGGACCTGGCAACTAAAACTGTTCATTTTTCCAACAACCAGGAGAATCTCATCTAGAAAGAAAAGGACAACCCTTGAACAGCAACACTGAGATGACCGCCATGTTAGCATTGTCTGACAAAGGTCTTCAAGATGTATTCGTATTTCTAGTGTGGGGGGGGCAGGGAGGGAGGGAGGAAGAGAAGCCAGTAGAAGGCATCTGACAGAGTTAGAGGCAGTTGTGAGCTTCCTGATGTGGGTGCTGGGAATCCAGTATCAGCCACCTCTCCAGCTCCATGACAAAGATGTTAAGGCAGCCATCATAAGAATGCTTTCATGAACAGCTACAAAACCATTTCACACCATCCCAAGACTCAGAAAAGGGAAAATCTTAAAGATTATAGTGAAGAACTAAGTAGAAAATTTTTATTGAAATGTGTAACTAAAAACCAAAATAAAAGCTCAGCAATTGAATTTATGAGTAGAACAGAGGAGACAGGAAAAAAATCTATAGATAGAAAATTTGAATCTGGGGGTCTGGAGAGATGGCTCAGCAGTTAAGAGCACTGACTGCTTTTCCAAATCCCAGCAATCACAGGGTGGCTCACAACCATCTGTAACAAGATATGACTCCCTCTTCTAGAGTGTCTGAAAACAGCTACAGTGTACTTACATATAATAAATAAAATAAATCTTAAAAATAAAAACAAAAACAAAAATAGAATCTGAAAGGCAAAATTGAACCTGGGGAAGGGACTAGCCATGATTGACCTCTACCTGACCTCCATGTAATCATGGAAGGAGGTGTTACATGGTGGCCAAGAACTTGTCAAATCCATTAAAAGACACAAAACACCCATTGGGAAGCCAAGTAAGGTTCAGACAGGCCACACCCAGAGAAATCTATGCTAAGATGTGAGTTTAATCTGTGGGGGAACAGACAGAAAATGGAAGGCAGAGAGGAGAAAATAGTTATTTCAGAGGAGAAAAAAATGCAGTACAGCCCTTTTCAAGGACTAAAAGAAAACACTGTCAACCCAGAATTCCCAGTCTAGAGAAAAATATCTCTCAGGAGTAACAGAGAAGGCAAGAAGTCAGCCGTCTCTCAGAGGATGGCTAAGGGAAGGGGGTGCTGGACAGTCCTGGAATATGAAGGACTCTAAAACTCTGAAAGTGAAAATAGGTAAATGTTTCATTTTCCTTCTGAGTTTTCTAAGTTATGTTTTAATGATTGAAGCAAAATTATACCCTTGCCTGATGTAGAGAGGGAATGCTTTAGTAAATGATGCTGTTCGTGAAGAAGGGTAAAAGGAAGTGGGGTTTCTACACTCATTTGAACTTGTAAACCATATGGCACCTGTAGCTTACAATGCTGTAGAGTAACTACTAAAAGTGTGTATGCATGGACACACTGACATGTATATGTATAAGTCTAAAAGAAATTATAGTCAGTGTTAGCAAGGAAAGGTGCTAACCGCCTGGTGTTAAAATCAGGCTTTATGGGGCCAGAGAGATGGCTCAGTGGTTAAGAACACTGCTGCTCTTGCAAAGGACCCAGGTTCAGTTCCCAGCACTTACATCATAACTCATGACTATCTATTAATTCCATTTCTAAGGGATCTGATATCACCCTCTTCTGGCCTCTGCAACATTGGGTATCACATGGTACAGATACATACTGGCTGACACTCCTATGCACATAAATTTTTTTAAAAATTTAAATTAGTTTTAATAACTATTTGACATAAATAATTTATAGTTATAAATACCACAGATGAATTTAAATTGCTGTTCCATTTGATTGTTTTGCCTTCGATTTCAGATTGAAGAAGAAATAAAGGGGTGCCTGCACTTTTTACAGTCTGTTTACTTGACGTTTGGCTTCTCCTTTCAATTAAACCTGTCAACAAGGCCTGAGCACTTCCTAGGAGAGATTGAGATATGGGACGAAGCTGAAAGGGTAAGCAGTGGACAAGAAACTGCGCTTCTGAGGGTTGAAACTAGGGAGTCCAGGAGTGAGAATGAAGACTGTGGAATGTGGCTAGACAGTTCTCATCCCAGTGGTGACCATCTGTGCCATACGGGAGTTAGGAGAATGGGGGACACCATATGAAGGGCGTCTCCTCATGCTGTGAGAGAAGGATGCCAGTCAGAGGTGCACAGGCACAGGCTAGGCTTGAGCTGTAATAGGGTCTCCTCCTCACACAGACC
The DNA here is from genome assembly GCA_036184795.1 of Tokudaia tokunoshimensis. NCBI lineage: Eukaryota > Metazoa > Chordata > Mammalia > Rodentia > Muridae > Tokudaia > Tokudaia tokunoshimensis. The sequence continues at coordinate 41,085,715 of BTHU01000001.1, forward strand.
CCACCCTGTGTGCTCACTACACTCTTCTTCCCTGTCTACTGAATGAGGGGTCAAAGTTAAATGAGGTCTCTTCTCCCAGGAAGGGCGCTGACTTAGTTTACCTAAGAGTCACATGGAGGTAGAAAGAGAAGAAGAGGGTGCCAAGCTTAGCTTAGCTGTTCTCCCTGCCCACACAGGCCAGCTCTCTCAGGGTCAGGACTGGGCATGGGATGTGATCGTGGTGCCTGCGTTCAGGTGATAATACCTACCGCATAAGGCTGTGGGGAACATAAATGAATTCATGCATATGAGATAATGGTGACATAGTGCCAGCTAATGCACATGTACAGTTGTCTTCATGTCTGTGTCAGTGTCACCATCATTCCCACTCAGTCACTTAGAAGCGGGTGGGCTATGGGGACTTGTTAATTTATATGTATCTGCGTGTATAATAATATATAATATATAATTATATATTTTATTATTCACTATTTATTTTATTATATATTAACATAATACATATTTTGTATTATTGTTTATAGTTATAAACTATAATCTCCCACCTCTTTCTCCTTCTCCCTCTCCTTCACTCTAGTGGTCCCTACCAGGGACTCCAAGCCCAGTAACTGAAACCCCACTGACCTGTATTCTCCCCAGTAACTGGCTGTAGCCACTTTTATTTAACCAGTTAGAGAAGATCAACAAGCAAAGTTTATACAACATCATTTGATGTACATGAGAATGTGCTTGCCTCACCAGATCTTGGGGGTCAGTGTTTAGCAACTAGATCTTGGGGACCAGTATTTAGGATTTGAATACATAGCAATACCAGTTCAACCCCCAACAGGGCCTAAAGGAGGGATGGACTTGGCGTGGGAATAATGACCTGGAAATCTTGACATTTTTGCTCTTTTTTGATTGATGTGGCTAAAGTTTAGCAGCCAAGCCTCAAGTCTCCTGGCAATACGGCATTACAGGATGGGTCTGACTTTCTCCCACAGTGAGCACCTGAGACCCTCTGGGAGTCAGGGAAGTGACCATTGGAGGCTGCTGATGCTGCTGTCATTGTTTTCTTTACAAGTCTCTGAGATGCCTTGAAAACCCCAAAGATTCCTTAACCCTGTCTCTACAGCCACCTCCACTCCTATTACACTGCCTCATCCTGTGTCCCCACAGGCCTGACAAAGATTTGGTCACCTCTGTTTCATATTCTTCTCCAAACTTGGCCTATCGTTGACATTTTAATGCCTTGGGTGCTCCAGGACCCTCCAGTTGCTGTCACAGGGCCTCAGTTTCTCTGTCTAGTACCCTTTTCTCTTTCGGAAACAATACAGCAAAGAGGGACCTCCCAAGCCTGTGACGAACCTCCATGCAGGTGGCCTTTCTTGGTCCTAAGAGAAGGAGGCTGCTCCTGTAGAGTCAGGTCCACTAGGGATGTTGCTGGCATCTCAGGAATGGAATTCTCTCTGCCAAGAGCACACCCTAACTGGGACCCCGGGCCAGAAGTCAGTTCCTTCCTTGGTTATTCCAGCTGAAGCTCAGAGGTACCATTGTTGCCTTAACTTCCCAAAGACCACCTTGTATCGCCAAGTATCAAACCCTCCTGTGCTCTAGAATATTGGTGTTATGACAGGAGCCTGGGTTGACTTTCGATATATTTTGTCTGAGTGCTCTCAAGGGAAGCTGGTTTAAGGTTTCTTCTATCAGTATTTATCTGGACATATACTCACTACAAATAAGTGCCAAGCATCTCCACCATATGCTACATCTAAAGCCTGACCTGGCTTAGGCTGAAAACCAAAGTGAGGTTCCTATCCCTATACCCCAGTAACTCATAAGGGTTGTCCCCGCCCCCAGTTGCCGCAGAGGTCAAAGACACACAAAGAGGAGTAGTGTCACACAGTGGGAATGGCAAAGCAGTACCAAGGCTCTCACGCCCCTTCATGTGTGGGAGCCCCACCTACAAGGAGAAATAGGTCTCAGATACATCACTAGGAGACATTGTTCTGGTTTGTTTTTGCCAACTTGTCATAAACCTAGACATATTTTGGAAGAGAGCATCCCGATTGAGGAATTACCTCCATTAGATTGGCCTGTAGCCATGTCTCATGTATGTGGGACTTTTCTTGATTGCTGACTGATGTCACTGAGGGTGGCACCACCCCTAGGCTGGAGGTCCTGGAAGGTAGAAGAAAAGTAGCTAGGAGCAAGCCAGTGAGCAGAGCTCTTCAATGGCCCCTGCTTCAGTTCCTGCCTCTTTGTTTCCTGCCCTGACTTCACTCAGTGAGAGACTATGACTTGGGAGTTCTTAGATGAAACAGATTGTTTCCTTCCCTGAGTTGGCCTTGGTCATGGTTTGACCACAGTAACAGAGAAACATACTAAGAGTCAGTGTGTAGGACTGACAGCCTGACTAGAAGGAAGGCCTTTCTAGAATCCCCTGGAATTAGTGAGGAAATGGATATTTTCCCCACTGCACTGTTGATAAGCGTGTGCTGAAGGAAAGTAGAATATATCTAAGATGTATAGACACTCATGAGCTGTGCATCCAATAGGATGAATATGTGACTAAGTTTTAATGATCTCTCCTTTAAAATAGCAACTGCAGAATAGCTTGGTGGAATTTGGAAGACCATGGAAAATAAACCCAGGAGATGGAGCATTCTATGGCCCTAAAGTAAGTAGAGCATATGTGGGGGGGGGGAAGGAGGGAGGGAGGAAGAGAAGGGGAAAGAAAGAAAGAGGGAGGGAGGGAGGGAGAGAGAAAGAGAGGTTATTTTAAAATGAAAACATCTCTAAGCAAGCATTGCTTAACTTACAGATCGATATAAAAATTAAAGATGCTATTGGAAGATACCATCAGTGTGCTACAATTCAGCTGGACTTCCAACTGCCTATTAGGTTTAACCTCACATATGTTAGGTGAGTGATTCTAATATCTTCATTATTTGTTGTAAGATCACGTGCAATGCAAAAATAAGCACTAGTGAGTTCTGGTGTCGATGTTATGCACCATACATTTGTTTACTTATTTGTAATCTGGGGATTTTCTTCATCCATTTGTGTTGCTAGATCAAAAGGCTTAAGTTAAGCCTTAAGTTAAGGCTGGGTACTTAATAAACAAATGGCATTTATTTGACCTTAATTATAGCAGCTCTAAAATCCAAATATCGTGGCACAGGCATCTAGCATAGCTCTCCTGCTGCTTCTCAACAGGGCAGAGAAATGGAAAAAGAAATCACTTTGTGTAGCAAACAGCGAGTGCACGAGTCAGCCCAGCTCCATAGTAACCTGTTCTCTTGAGCACTAACCTAACTGTGAGAACTACGGCAATCTCTTGGCCTAATCACCTTCTACTAGCTAGAATTTCCCATCTGCCACCTCTCCGGTGGGGTGGAGCTTAGTGATAGAGTGTTTGCTTAGCCTTTATCAGGTCTTGGATTCAACCCCCCTCCTACCACTACCAAAGTGAAAAAATGTTTCCCAATATTTCTAGTGTCCAAACTGTTTTATCAAGAATTACCGTTTTTCCTTTAGCTTATTAATATGGTGGATGGCGTTTATTTGGAATACTGAGCTTGCCTTTTACTGCTACGCTAAAATCCACTTGGACCTTGATCTGCCATCAGTTTGTTGAGAGTATTTGAATACATAATCGTGTAAGAAATTGGTCTGTAGTGTTGATTTCTTGTTTTCAGTATCTCAGGATGTTAGTATTTTAAAACAAGCGAGGAGTGCTCCTTTCTGTTCTGTTTCCTGGAAGAGATGAGGTAAATTTGGTATTGTTTCTCTTTCAGATAATTGGTAGAATTTCCATTGAATCCACAAACTGCTATAAGTTTCCCTTTTGGGGGAAAAGTTATTGTCATCTTTCAAATGCAGTACTTTTCATAGGATACTTCCTGTCAGGGCTATGACAATAAACAACCATTTCTCACTCAATGGGAGTAAAGGGGAACTAGATCGTCCGTGCAAGTCGTCCATCCTGGAGAGTGTGGAATGGAGGGGGGAGGGTAGGAGAGCTGGACCATAGACAGCTCAGAGATGGTGATGGTTAGAACCAGGGGGTGCCAGGGAAACGAACCACATGGGGGTGTATGTTGGAGGAGGAGCTGATGTGATTGAGGCCTAGGGAGCAGGAGAGTGAAGCCTCACCATGGATGTGCGTCTTAAGAGAGAGAGCAAGAGAGGCTTACTGTGGGCACCACACAACTTGGAGGAAGGACATCAGCAGAGCTCAACATCCATTCCTGGGAAGTGATACAAACAAATGTCCTAATTGAAACAAGGACCATTTACCAACAAATGACAGCAGCATCTCAACAGAAGCAGGAAGGGGGTGGAAATGCCACCTGTTATACTGCTGCCCAGAATTATCTCAGGAGTTCTGATAGTTAGGGGCCTATGGAAGCTCTCATGTGGGAAGAGCCTATAAATCAAATGGATAGAACTCAGAGCTAGGAACAAAGTAAGGGGCTGACAATAACTGGAGCGTGGAATATCCAGTGTGCCTCCCTGCATGTCAGCAGTCACTGCTGGGAAAGACAAGGCAAAACATTTCAGAAGCAATGGCGCAGCAGTGCAGAGTATCCAGAGTATGAACATAAGAAATAGACTGTGGTGTTTACATCATAGGATTTTATCAAAGGCCAAACAGTTACTCAAGTGAAGGTTCAGTCCACAGTCTTGGAACGGGAAGAATCAATATGGCAAAGTAGCTATCTTCACACCTACCTATGAAGTCTAATCTGCTGAGGTTATTTGAAGGGAAGTTTGGTGGTTATTCTAAGGTTTGTTGGATAGTGTAAGTGTAAGCATAATTTTATGTCACTAGTTGATTAAAATAAAAGATGAGACAGATAATTCTGGATACATGGCTGTGGTCATCTGGGTGCCTCTGCAGGGTGAGCAGCACCACAGAGAGAGTGCAGAGTGCACTCCGCCATCTTTGCTCCAGTGGCCGGGAAGTTGGGACAGCCAGGCTCTGAGACAGACAGGCATAATATCGCTTGGGTCTCGGGCGGATTGTGTGTACGTGGCTCCCAAGAGCTGGGCAGATCTGCAGTAACCAGCGTGCTAGCTCTGCTGTGGGACTTCTGCCTGGCAGAGGGACGCCCCCTCCCCCCCCCCACTCTAGGAGAGATCACACACCCCTGCACAGGGCAGGAGCCTCCCTTTGGCGACCTCTGCTCCAGGAATCCACTACGCTGAGCCTTTGGATGTGCAAGGACTCCCCAATATAACATCACTTGGGGCAAGGCACATCAGGGCTCCAAAGTCACTCAGGAGCAGGGCAGGCCCCAGAAATCTGTGCCAGGGGAATCCTGGTAAACCAGGGGGGGGGGCGCAGAAATAACTTTGCAGGCTCACAGGAGGTCCAACCAACAACCAGTGGCAGCAGGACCAACTAACATCAGAGGTATCCAGATGGCAAAAGGCAAACGTAGGAATGTTACTAACAGAAATCAAAGTAATATGGGACCATCCGAACCCAACTCTCCAACAGCAGCAAGTCCTGGATACCCCACCACACCCGAAAGACAAGATCTGGATTTAAAATCACTTCTCATGATGCTATTAGAGGATCACAAGAAGGACACAAATAAATCTAATAAAGAATTACAGGAGACCATGAATCAACGGTTAGAAGCCCTTACAAAGGAAACACAAAAATCGCTTAGAGAAATGCAGGAGAACATGGATCAAAAGATGAAGGCGCACAAGGAGACAACACAAAAATCGCTTAACGAGATAAATCAACGGGTAGATGCACTCACAAAGGAATCACAAAAATTGCATAAAGAAATGCAGAAGAATATGGGTCAACAGACAGATGCCCATAAGGAGGCAACACAAAAATTGCTTAAAGAAATGAATCAACGGTTAGATGCCCTTACAAAGGAAACACGAGAACTGCTTAAAGAAATGCAGGAGACGATGGATCAACAGATGGATTCCCATGAGGAGGAAACACAAAAATCGCTCAGAGAAATGCAGGAGAACGTGGGTCATCAGGCCGAAATCCTGAAAGAGGTAATGCAAAAATACCTTAAAGAAATACAGGAAAATACAAACAAACAAGTGAAGGATCTCAGCAAATCCATCCAGGAACTAAAAAAGGAAGTAGAAACAACTAAGAAATCACAAAGGGAGACAACTTTGGAGATAGAAAACCTTGGGAAGAAATCAGGAGTCATAGATGCAAACATCAACAATAGAATACAAGAGATGGAAGAAAGAATCTCAGGTGCTGAAGATTCCATAGAAAGCATCGACTCAACAGTCAAAGAAAATGCAAAATGCAAAAAACGTGTAACCCAAAACATCCAGGAAATCCAGGACACAATGAGAAGACCAAACCTAAGGATTATAGGTATAGATGAGAGTGAAGATTTGCAACTTAAAGGGCCAGTAAACATCTTCAACAAAATTATGGAGGAAAACTTCCCTAACCTAAAGAGAGAGATGCCGAGGAACGTACAAGAAGCCTACAGAACTCCAAACAGACTGGACCAGAACAGAAATACCTCCCGTCACATAATAATCAAAACACCAAATGTACTAAACAAAGAATATTAAAAGCAGTAAGAGAAAAGGGCCAAGTAACATACAAAGGAAAACCTATCCGAATCACATCAGACTTCTCACCAGAGACTATGAAAGCCAGAAGATCCTGGGCAGATCTCATGCAGACACTAAGAGAGCACAAATGCCAGCCTAGACTACTATACCCAGCAAAACTCTCAATCACCATAGATGGAGAGACCAAGATATTCCATGATAAAACCAAATTTTCACAATATCTTTCCACAAATCCAGCCCTGCAACGGATAATAGGTGGAAACCTCCAATACAGGGAGAGAAACAACACCCTGGAAAAAATGAGATAATAACCTTCTTGAATCAAACCCAAAAGTAGATAACCACTCAAACATAAAGATAGCATCAAGAATGGCAGATGGCAATAATCACTATGCCTTAATCTCTCTTAATATCAATGGTCTCAATTCCCCAATTAAAAGACATAGACTAGCAGACTGGATACGTAAACAGGACCCAGCATTTTACTGCATGCAGGAAACGCACCTCAGTGTCAAAGACAAACACTACCTCAGAGTAAAAGGCTGGAAAACAATTTTACAAGCAAATGGCCCCAAGAAACGAGGTGGAGTAGCCATCCTAATATCAGATAAAATTGATTTTCAACCTAAAGTCATCAAAAAAGACACAGAAGGACACTACATACTGATCAAGGGAAAAATCCACCATCAAGAACTCTCAATTCTGAATATCTATGCTCCAAATGCAAGGGCACCCTCATTCGTAAAAGAAACTTTACTAAAACTCAAAGCACACATCGCACCGCACACAATAATAGTGGGTGACTTCAACACCCCGCTCTCTGAAATGGATCGTTCAGGAAAGCAGAAACTAAACAGGGACACAGTGAATCTAATTGAAGCCTTGGACCAAATGGAACTAACAGATATATATAGAACATTTCATCCTAGAGCTAAAGAATACACCTTCTTCTCAGCACCTCATGGTACCTTCTCCAAAATTGACCATATAATTGGTCACAAATCAGACCTCAACAGATATAAGAAGATAGAACTAATCCCATGCCTCCTATCAGATCACTATGGAATAAGGGTGGTCTTCAATGGCAACAAAAACAAAAGAAAACCCACGTACACATGGAGGCTGAACAATGCTCTACTTAATGATAACTTGGTCAAGGTGGAAATAAAGAAAGAAATCAAAGACTTTTTGAAAGTTAATGAAAATGAAGGCACAACATACCCTAATTTATGGGACACAATGAAAGCAGTGCTAAGAGGAAAATTCATAGCCCTGAGTGCCGCCAAAAAGAAACGGGATACAGCATACACTAACAGCTTAATGGCACACCTGAAAGCCCTGGAACAAAAAGAAGCAAATACACCAAAGAGGAGTAGAAGGCAGGAAATCATCAAACTCAGGGCTGAAATCAATCAAGTAGAAACAAATAAAACCATACAAAGAATCAACAAAACGAGGAGTTGGTTCTTTGAGAAAATCAACAAGATAGATAAGCCCTTAGCCAGACTAACCAGAGGGCACAGAGATAGTATCCAAATTAATAAAATCAGAAACGAAAAGGGAGAGATAACAACAGAAACTGAGGAAATTCAAAAAATCATCAGATCCTACTACAAAAACCTGTATTCAACACAACTAGAAAATCTTGAGGAAATGGACAATTTCCTTGACAGATACCAAATGCCAAAATTAAATCAGGATCAAATAGACCATCTAAACTGTCCTATAACCCCTGAAGAAATAGAAGTTGTCATTGGAAGTCTTCCAACCAAAAAAAGCACAGGTCCAGATGGTTTTAGTGCAGAATTCTATCAGACCTTCAGAGAAGACCTAACACCAATACTCTTCAAACTGTTCCACAAAATAGAAACAGAAGGAACACTACCCAACTCGTTCTATGAAGCCACAATTACACTAATACCAAAAGCACACAAAGATCCGACAAAGAAAGAGAATCTCAGGCCAATCTCTCTTATGAATATCGATGCAAAAATACTCAATAAAATTCTTGCCAACTGAATCCAAGAACACATCAAAACGATCATTCACTACGATCAAGTAGGCTTCATCCCAGGGATGCAGGGATGGTTCAATATAAGGAAATCCATCAATGTAATCCACTACATAAACAATCTCAAAGAAAAAACCACATGGTCATCTCATTAGATGCTGAGAAAGCATTTGACAAAATTCAGCATCCTTTCATGATAAAGTTCTTGGAAACATCAGGAATTCAAGGCCCATATCTAAACATAGTAAAAGCAATTTACAGCAAACCGGTAGCCAGCATCAATCTAAATGGAGAGAAACTTGAAGCAATCCCACTAAAATCAGGGACTAGACAAGGCTGCCCTCTCTCTCCATATCTTTTCAATATAGTACTTGAAGTTCTAGCTAGAGCAATTAGACAACAAAAAGAGGTCAAAGGGATACAAATTGGAAAGGAAGAAGTCAAACTATCACTATTTGCAGACGATATGATAGTATACATAAGCGACCCAAAGAACTCCACCAGAGAACTCCTACAGCTGATAAACGACTTCAGCAAAGTGGCCGGATATAAAATCAACTCAAGCAAGTCAGTAGCCTTCCTATACTCAAAGAATAAGCAGGCTGAGAAAGAAGTAAGAGAAATGATACCCTTCACGATAGCCACAAACCATATAAAGTATCTTGGCGTGACTCTAACCAAATAAGTGAAAGATCTGTATGACAAGAACTTCAAGTCTCTGAAGAAAGAAATTGAAGAAGACCTCAGAAGATGGAAAAATCTGCCATGCTCATGGATTGGCAGGATTAATATAGTAAAAATGAGCATCTTACCAAAAGTAATATACAGATTCAATGCAATCCCCATCAAAATCCCAACTCAATTCTTCATAGAGTTAGAAAGCAATTCAAAAATTCATCTGGAATAACAGAAAACCCAGAATAGCTAAAACTATTCTCAAGAGTAAAAGAACCTCTGGGGGAATCAGTATCCCGGACCTCAAGCTGTACTACAGAGCAATAGTGTTAAAAACCGCATGGTATTGGTACAGTGACAGGCATGTAGATCAATGGAACAGAATTGAAGACCCAGAAATGAATCCACACTCCTATGGTCACTTGATCTTTGACAAAGGAGCTAAAACCATCCAGTGGAAAAAAGATAGCCTTTTCAACAAATGGTGCTGGCTCAGCTGGAGGTCAACATGCAGAAGAATGCAAATTGACCCATTCTTATCTCCTTGCACTAAGCTCAATTCCAAATGGATCAAGGATCTCCACATAAAACCAGACACACTGAAACTAATAGAAGGGAAACTAGGGAAGAACCTTGAACATATAGGCACAGGGGAGAATTTCCTGAACAGAACTCCAATAGCTTATGCTCTAAGATCAAGAATAGACAAATGGGACCTCATTAAATTACAAAGTTTTTGCAAGGCAAAAGACACTGTCAAAAAGACAAAGCGGCAACCAACTAACTGGGAAATGATCTTTACCAACCTTACATCCGACAGAGGGCTAATATCCAATATATACAAAGAACTCAAGAAGTTAAACTCCAGAGAGGCAAGTAACCCTATTAAAAAATGGGGTACAGAGCTAAACAAAGAGTTCTCACCTGAAGAATATCTAATGGCTGAGAAGCACCTAAAGAGATGTTCATCATCCTTAGTCATTAGGGAAATGCAAATTAAAACAACCCTGAGATTCCATCTCACACCAGTCAGGATGGCTAAGATCCAAAACACAGGAGACAGCAGTTGTTGGCGAGGATGTGGAGAAAGAGGAACACTCCTCCACTGCTGGTGGAATTGCAAGCTGGTACAACCACTCTGGAAAGCAGTCTGGCGGTTCCTCAGAAAACTGGGCATGACACTCCCGGAGGATACAGCTATACCACTCCTGGGCATATACCCAGAGGCTTTACCTGCATGCAATAAGGACACATGCTCCACTATGTTCATAGCAGCCTTATTTATAATAGCCAGAAGCTGGAAAGAACCCAGATGTCCCTCAATGGAGGAATGGATTCAGAAGATGTGGTATATCTACACAATGGAATACTACTCTGCAATTAAAAACAATGAATTCACGAAATTCCTAGGCAAATGGTCAGAACTTGAAAATATCATCCTTAGTGAGGTAACCCAATCACAAAAGAACACACATGGTATGCAGTCACTGATAAGGGGATATTAACCCAGAATCTCGGAATACCCTAGACACAATTCGCATAGTGATAGATTTCTAAGAAGATGGAAGGAGAGACCCCTGGTCCTGGAAAGACTGGATGTAGGGGAACGCCAGGACAGAGAAACGAGAGGGGGTTGAATGAAGAAAAGAGGGAGGGAAGGGGGCTTATGGGACTTTCGGGGAGGGAGGAAACGGGAAAGGGGAAATGATTTGGAATGTAAATTAAAAAATAAAATAAAATAAAATAAAAAAAGAAAAGTGGGAAGGAATTCTTGTTAGGATAATATCATTACCTGACATTTAAGGTTCTGGGGATACCTCATTTGCATGGAGAGGTGTTGTAGGAAGTTGAATCTGTAATTTAGCCAGGATTAAGTGATATTCCTCAGGTAGAGTGTGGGGGTTGGGCTCCCCAGATAGGGTAGAGAAGAGGAAATACTGCTGGGAAAGGGAGTCCTCAATTTTGCACTGAAATCAGAGGAGCTATCAGGACATGGTAGACTTTGACTTTAAGTAGCATGATTTCCCAGCACATGAGCCTATGGAGACCATTCTCATTCAAAGGACTGCATGAGATGAAACTTCATAGTGCAATCCTAATCCTAATCCTTCCTCCTGAGCGTGCATGAATTGTGATTTGCAAACCTCCTGCTCCTGCTACAATGGCTGCTCTACCTACTCCCAAGGCTTCGCTGCCATCTATTCATCTAGAACCACAAAACAAACTATCTTGCCTAAAATCAGAATATTTTATCAGAGCAATGAAAAAGAAGTCAAGACTAAACAACAGCAGCAACAAATGTAGAATGGGTGTGTGGTCAAATAAAATTAAGTCTTTCTATGGTAATGATAGTTGATATCCTCAGTACCACCATGAACCACTCACCAGAAAAATAAAAAGCATCCCTGGGTTTTTCAAAGAAAGAGGAAACTTTCATATTCAAAAGCATCAATGTGAAAGCAGAAAGAAACACCAATGATACACTCTTGTCAAGAAGTTTAAAGCATTAAAAATAATAAGTTACATGATGAAATGCCATGTATTGCACATGCCTCTCCGTGACACCCCAGAGTGTGTTCTGTGCACACAATTGGCTTTTGCTCCCTCCACTTCTTCTTTCTAATCCTGGCTTCTATTCAGTACTGGCTCCTTTTAGGGAAACAACTGTGAGGTATCTTACTTATTCACTAATTTTGTCACCTTTTTGCTTATTCAAAACTTACTCCTTGAGCACTATTCTGTACATTATTCACTGGGAATATCACTGCAAAATAAAACAAAAAAGAACAAATTTTATTATCCAAAGAGCTTTGTACTTCAATGAAGTTTGGGGCTATAATAAGTAAATCAGAAGATTATAGGTCACCTGATAACTGTGAGTGCTATTTAAAAGTAGAGGAAATGCTTATTGAGAAAGGTGTGGTTTTACAGTGACTTGTCAGAAACAGATTCAGTAAAATAGTTAAAATTCTCAAAGTTCATTTTTAAAGGTTCTGGAAATTTTAGGAAGTGGGGCATAATGGATGAATTGAGTCACTAGGAGTATATTTGAAGGTTCTTTCTAGGTTTGAGTAGCTTCCACAGTCTTCACCTTCCATCTACTAGGAGTCAAAGAAGCTGTTCTGTCCAAACTGCTGTGTGCACAGACTAAACAGTCTTAACTAAACTCTCAAAACAATGAACTTTCATGTATGTTTCTCCCTTAAGTTGTTTCTATAAGTCTTTCGTCACAGCTATGGAAAAGTATGCAATATATTCAAAGCATTAAATCCCTTTCTATTCCAAAAAAAAAAAAAAATCTGGATACATACAGGCCTGCAAAGAAGGTATCACATTTCTCTTTCCTTTCTCACATTAAACAGCATTTTGGAATATTCCTTACTGCTCCCCCTGTGGAGTAGGTGACATCTGCATAAGTTCACAGAGGACTAAGTTCAGGGTGCTTCTGAGTGTCTCCTCCCTACTCCCTCTGCCCGGCTCACTGGGATCTGCACAGATTGCTGCCTGAGTGCAGTGTTTATCAGCAGGAGCGTTGAACTGCGATGGTTTCCAGATTCAACACATGTGAACTGGGTTAAGAGAGGACCTCTCTGTATTTGTCTCGAGTGTGTTTTAGAAGTAGCTAACTGATACAATTTTTGAGATATGTGTTATGGATTACATGCTGAATAAACTGAGCTGTACCTCTAGAGAGTGTGTGCACAGATTTTGGTGTGTCTTGCTTCATTGAAGTTGGCAGTCATAACTGGCTTCATTGGTTTTTCCTGTAGGGGAGGAGGGAATGATGAACTGTGAAGTCCGTGCCATGATGGTTCATGGTCTGTAGGTAAATTTAACTGATGGATACTTAAAGTAAATATCAGAAATATTTTGGAAAATTAAGGCTTGCAGTGGGGCAGTGGATGAGGGGGAGAACTGGATTATTAAGACTGGTTATGAATGGACATTTTGAGAATCTCAGAAGCAGCGCATGGTGTTCACTACAGTGCTCTGCTTCTGTATATTTGCAACGTTCTCTGATAATGTAATTTAAAAATAAATGAAAAAAGGATTAGTGAGCAAAGTCTAGGGGAAAGCTGCCAATAAAAACAACTTTCTAATAATAATGCCGCAAAACACTAATGACAGACAACCCTGGTCACAGTCAGGAGACAAACTTATAGCCAGCCTTTGAAAATACCTAATAAGTGTTTTTTCATTTTTTTTTCAGTAAGGATGGGGATGATAAGAATAGGCCTGTGATCATTCACCGCGCCATCCTGGGATCTGTGGAAAGGATGATAGCCATTCTCTCAGAGAACTATGGGGGGAAATGGTAAGTCACCTGGGAGGGAGCACTGCAGGACTCTCCTCTAAAATTCAGTCTGAACAGATTCAGTTCCTGCTCATAATTAGCAAGTATCCACACTACAAATGGAGGAATCTTGTTCTATTTGCCAGATCAAAAACCAGAGAAGGTCACAGCAGAGGGACAGAAAGTTGTACCGTTGCCCTTTAAGGAGCATGAACTCAAGGTGTTGCAGAGTTGTCTTTTCACCCTTTCCAAGCCCACCAGAGTTTCAGTGTTGTCTGAAAAAATGTATGTGACTCCACTGTTCCATTTCTTACATCACGGCTGTCCCTTTCAGCTCAGATTGTGGCCCTGGGCGATTCCCTAGAGAAAAACACATCTATCTGATCCGCACATGGCCCACACAGCACACCAGCACTAGGGTAGACAAGCTGCCCTGGCAGCTCAGGCCCAGCAAGGAAGGGAAATGCTCCCATGTGCTATAGCTTGGAGTCCTCTCTTCTGGAAGGCAAGCTGCCACAGGTGTGGTGAGCAAGTACCATTCCCATCACCAGGCCAGATATGTAGAAGTAATCAGATTGAAAAAATAGAGACAGGTTTGGGGAAGAGAAACATTGATAACATCCATGGGCCATTGTGCTGGCTACTTTTATATCAACTTAACCAAGCTCCCTAAAGGAAGGAACCTCAGTTAATAAAATGCCCCCATAAGATCTGGCTTTGGGCATTTTCTTAATTTGTGGTTGATGGGGAAGCTATTGTTTCACTAGTGGCTAGTGGTTTTCACGTCACTGTCCCAGGGTATGTGACGTTAGTGCCAGTGGTGCCGTGGTTGTTGGTGAGGCAGTTGTCTCTAAGCACGGCTGTTAGTGGCTCTAGCAATGCTCCCTCCCTCCTCTGCTAAGGAACTGTTCCATGGCACTTCTGGCAGAGCAGAAGAAGCCAACATTCAAAGATACCATATTTCTAGGGAAATCACCATCCTCTGGAATCAGCCTTGCATAATGAAAGGGACCCAAAGCAACCAACTGCTCCAAGCTGGCTTGCTGCTCCCCTGTATTAGCTCTAGTCACTACTGACGAGTATTGAGTCTTCAGAAGAGCTGTAGCAAGGTGGAAGCTAGTGGGGGCGCAGTCATGTGGTGGAGATTATGAATATCCTTTAGTGGTCACTGTTCCTGAACCACTCACTGAGTCCTCTTTATCTGAATATTCTAAAGTCCTAAAAAGTAAGGACCTTCTGCCGAGCCCTTCCACACCATGGCTGTCTTAGTTAGGGCTTCTTTAGTTATGATGGAAAACCATGACCAAAGCAACTAGGGGAGGAAAGGGTTTATATTGCTTACACTGTTCATATTGAAGAAGTCAGAACAGGAACTCAGATGGGGCAGGAACCTGGAGGCAAGAGCTGATGCAGAGGCCATGGAGGGGTGCTGCTTACAAGCTGTGCTCCCATGGCTTGCTCAGTCTGCTTTCTTATAGAACCCAGGACTAGCAGCCCAGGAATGGGACCATCCATTATGAGCTGGGCCCTCTGCCATCAATCACTAATTAAGAAAATGCTTTACAGCCAGATATCATGGAGGTATCTTCTCAACTGAGGCTCCCTCCTTCAGATAACTCTAGCTTGTGTCAAGCTGACCTAATACTAGCCAGCACACCCACCTTCTACCAGTGGAAATATCTTGCAGAATTGTGCAGTACATCACAACCAGGACATAAGCACTGGTGCTGCTAACCCTGTTTGCATGTTCCCGTCTTACGTGTGCTCCTATCCGTGGTGCATTTAGTTCCACAAGACTGTACCACATGTAAGCATGAGGTCATCACGACCAGGCGTGGACCTGGAGTGCCATCCCCTGTAAGGACCAATCATATTTCCTCATATGCTCTAATCCAGCAACTGTGAACCTATTTGTTCTTGAAATGGCAATTTTGTCATTTCAAGGGTGTCCTATAAATGGGGTCATGCAGTGTGCAGCTTTCTGGGGTTGGCTTTTTTTTTTCCCTTACTAGACTTCCCTTGAGAGCTATCTTTATTCTGTCAGTAGTTGGTTTACCATGATTACTCTTGCCATTCCAGAGTGTGGTCGACCATGTTTGACTGTTCACCTGATGAAGCACATTGGGGTGTTTCCAGGGTGCAGCTGTTCTAAATAAAGGCAACACGGATGTCAGTGTGGAGGTGTGGCATATGGACAAAAGACTCTCTGGGATAGACGCCCCAGAGGGCAAGAAGGTGTCTGCCCTCTTATCAAAATTACAAATGTTTTTTCTTCTCTGTTCTGATGCCTTCTGACTTGATAAAGTTCCATTTGCTTCTGCGATGTTTTACCTGTACCACTGTCTCATAACTGCCTCCCTGCGAAAGCTTTGATTACTTTTAATCACATAAGTGGTCATTTTGAAATGACTTTGAACATACATATTTTATATATTTTTCAGGCCTCTCTGGCTGTCCCCTCGCCAGGTGATGGTCATCCCTGTAGGTCCAACTTGTGAAAATTATGCACTACAGGTAAGGTCACAGACATCTGTAGGACATAATGACTCACCATGTATTCTGTGTGGTCATTGCCTTGAAATGGCGTCTGTGCTTTAAGATAATGCCCTGCTAGCGTGTTGATGACCACTTTCCTTCAGTTGTCGGGAGCAATGAATGAGTTATGTCTATGGGGCTGTGTTAGAACTGTGTTCTCAATGTTTTCGAGAAATGGGTGTTTTCAAGCACCTCACACTTACTCTTTCCCCCTTGTTTTTATTGGGGAAGAATACCTTATTAGCTGCAGCTTCTAATAACAAATACTTATTACCTTACTTTCAGGGGCAGAAGGTAGTAGTCTGGGAGCAGCTTAGCTGGTTCTATTTTTAAAATATATTTATTTGTTTATATATTTATTTGGGCTTTTTTTTTTTAAGACAGGGCCTCTCTATATAACCCTGGCTAGCCTGGAACTCACAGAGAGCCCCCTGCCTCTGCCTCCTCTGAGTTCTGGGATTAAAGGTGTGCACCACCATACCTTTTTACTGGCTGATTTATTTTCTATGTATGAGTGTTTTGCCTACCTTTATGTATTCCTGGTGTCTGAGGAGTTTTGAAGAGGGTACCAGATCTCCTGGAACTAGAGTCATGGTCGGTTTTGAGCCACCATGTGTGTGCTAGGAACCAATCCCAGGTCCTTTGCAAGAGCATCACATGCTCTTAACTGCTGAGCCATCTTGCCAGCCCCTAACTGTTTGGTTCCAGCATGGCATCTCATGGGGATACAGCCTTTGGGCATAGGTGCCATTCCTGAGGTCTTCACTGTGTGGGTTGCTTCATGCTGTTGGAATGCCCTCTCGAGCAAGGGATCTGGAGAAAGTGAAATGATGGGCTTTGGCCACCTAGATTTAGGAGTGATAAGCCCTCCTTTTCATGCCTTCTGACCAACTCTGAACAAAGTGTCAGGAGCCACACAGAGTTGTCAGTACCAGGAGACGGGAACAGGGCTGCTGTAGAATGTGGCTACCATACACAATGTAATGACAGAAACATCCCACTTTCTTCTAGGTGTCCAAGGAATGCTTCGAAGAAGGCTTCATGGCCGACGTGGACTTAGATGACAGCTGTACACTAAATAAGAAAATACGGAATGCGCAGCTGGCTCAGTATAATTTTATTTTGGGTAATTTAAGCTCATTTTTAACGATGCTTGGATTGGGGATTTACATAAAGGAAATAAAAAGGAGGAATAAGGTGTAACTTTGTATCACAAGTTGACTGTTGAACTGTGATACACAAGGCAGATTCCACAGGTCCTCGTGGAGTCTGTGGTGCAGCGTCCCTGGCAACTCGTGACACTCAAGCCCAGGTGCAGACAGACACCAGGCTTATTTCCTCAGTGGCACTGCACTGCTTTTGCCCCAGTCTGACGCAAAACCCAGAGCCTCCCCTTTGATTTTGTGAATCATGAATAATTAGGTATAAAGTCCAAAAATTTGGCCCAAAAAATACATTAAAGTTAGCAATAAAATTAGAAGAAACTGATATCAACACGCCTGGAGGTCTGGTCTGGACACATTCCACAAGTAGAAAGTCTGTAGAGGGAAGAAAAAGGAAGTATGGCCAGAGCCGTTCTGTCAACAGTTGATCGCTGGTCAGGTCTGGTGTGGAAGGAAGTGAGATATCTCAGTCAAGCTTTTTGTTGTGGTGGAAGGTGCCAGGGTGACTGGTGACTTGAGAGGTCGGATTAATAGCCAAGCTATTGAGAGAGTGACAGGAACTCAGCTTCACCGGGACCGCATCTCTGTTTCCTATTTTGCTCTGATCCTTTGGAATATCCTTAATTCCACTTAACATACTTTCTGTATGGGAATAAACATGGATAAAGGTTCCCACATCTTCTCACAGTGTGAGTTACCAGGGAGAACAGGCTTCCTCCCACATTCTAGAAAATTCTGGTTGACTTGCTTGGATCCAGACACATGGTATTTCTTTAGTCATCAAATAGGATAGGAAGAATCAGATATCTGTTAAAAAAAAAAGTTCCCTTCCTATTTGTGTTCCAAGATCACAATAGTGTGCTCTGAAGTGAATAGGAGAGGGGCTTAGACTCCATCCTCCCCTCAAGTCGCAGAACGTCTTGCTCATGAGATTGGAGTTCAGAAAACAGTATTGAGGAGAAACTCCGGTGTGTGCCAAATGATCGTTAACTTATGGCAGGTAAATCATCTTTAGTAAACATGTTTATTTCTCTTTCATCTCTACAGTGGTTGGTGAAAAGGAAAAGATAAATAATGCAGTAAATGTTCGAACAAGAGACAACAAAATTCATGGAGAAATATCAATAGCTTCAGTCATTGAAAAATTGAAGAACCTCAAAAAATCACGTACACTAAATGCCGAGGAAGACTTCTGAAGGCTTCTCCTTGTACTTCTATATAACCTTGTTTTGACCTTTGAAAATGTATTTTCCCTGTTACTTAAGATATTAGTACTTACTTCTAAGAACCCTAGGGCCACTTGTAGGGCTCTAATAAGTTCAACCTAAGAAGGAAAAGTGATTATTTGATATAAACAAAATTTTAATTTGTTGTGTCCTAAGACTAAATAGGAGAAGCTGGAGAAATTTGCAAGATATCAAGACTCCAGAGACCTAAGTGGTAAAATGGCGTTTATTCAAAGAGGGGAACACTAGTGAGAATTATCAGAAAGTATACTTTGTTTCTTTCTCAAAAGATGTGCTTCCGACCTGGGGGCTGTAGCTTTGTGACCAGAGCATCCGTTGCATGTATGAGGCCTGAGCTCTGTCCCCAGCAGTCACTGCCCCTCACCCAACAATGACAGAAACAGACTTTCAATAAAAGCCCAGGGTCCTTTTTGAACTTGGAGGAGAGGTGTCTTATTTCCTAATACACATGTCTCAGGTATTTTTATGGCTGTTTTACTAAAGTTCACACTGAAGCTCATACCCAAATTTGGAATTGTTACTTCATTTAGTCAGTGATCATAAGAAAAGTACTAATATCGTGTTAGTGGCACAGGACTATGAAACCTCAAAGAGATTTTGTGGAATCTGTTATTTGCATTGTGGGTTAAGAGTTGCAGTTTTAATGCTTCTAATTCATAATTCCTTATTTATCTTTAGAAACACTAAAGTCATAAATAAAATGCATCACATGGTGTTTCTAGAGCCTCTGCCAATGTGTGTACCACGTTTGGATGCTTGTCTAGAGTTGAATCACTGCTTTCCTGGAGTTTCACTTGTATGCTGAATCAAGTGTATTTCTGATTTTTTTTTTTTAATTGAGACTGGGTTTCACTATGTAGTTCTGGCTGGCCTGGAACTCACAGAGATTTGCCAATCTGTGCCTCTGGACTGCATTTCTGATATTTCCAAAATTATTTTTTATTTTGTGTGCATGGGTATTTTGTCTGTCTGTCTGTTGTCTGTGCACTGCAAGAATGTCTAGTGCTTACAGAGGCCAGAAGAGGGTACCAGGTCCCTGGAACTATAGTCATGGATGGTTGTGAGCCACACGTGGGTGCAGGAAATCGAGTCTAGGTCCTGTGCAAGAGCAGTCAGTGCTCTCCGCTGCTACCTCAGCTCTCCAGACCCTGTATCTGATTTTAACTGAAACGAATACCTTACTGTCTTGGCACCTAATTAAAATAACTTTAAGCCAAAGAGAATTTAGTTACAGATTTACTTCACTAGGTGCTGCAGAATTCAAATTAGATACAGAAAAGCACCTGACTTTGATATATTATTGATTTTCCTGAACATGAAGAATGAAGTGTCATAGATGAAACCAGTGTGATGGTGTAGGGTGCAAATTGTGACCATTTTTAAAGCTAACATTTACTATAGGATTGTTGTGCGCCAAACACCATTTCATGTACTTTTTCAGTTATGAGATGTGCAAGTGGAGGAACGGGGAATTTGGGGACCCCAAAGTGCATGTCAACAAAATAGAGGCACATCAACAGCATGCTTCCTGAAGTACATACGATGGAAACAATGTAGGTTGCTCAGAGCAGCTCCCCCTCCTTGGTCTCTTGGCCAGGCTGGGGTTTGACTCTGCTCCTAGGTGAAAACTCCACACACTTGGCTCTTGTCCCAGGTCCTGAGACCTAACCTGTCTTACCCCAGTCTCAGAGGAACTCTAAAATCCGCGTGTGCCCCAATAGTCTGTGGTGAAACCTAAAGCAGGAGCCCTGGGTCCTGGTGCATGAGACTCTGCGCTCTTGGAGCTACTTCCCTTGCTGCAAGGGTCAGCGGAGCTAAAATGGGCTAACCATATCGCATCACAACCGTTTCCCAGACTCCCAATGGAAAGAAAGGGGAATCTCTTCGAAGGCAGTGAGGGCTATTCTGGTTCGAGCTACTTCAAGCTGCTGCGAATCCCCAGTTTCACTCACTTCCCTGGCCAAGGGCACTCAAAGAGACCGACCACCCAACCTCCGAGCTGAAAAGCCACGACGCCTGCTTGCGGAGCCCAGCAACAGTGCGCCTGCGGGCCGCGCCCGGACACGCCCCCTTCGGCGCGCCCCCACAGCCCCGCCTCCTGGCCCGGAAGTGCGCACGCGCACAGACAAGATGGAGGCTGCGGCCGAGCCGCTGCGATCTGTCCTCCGCCTGTCCCGCGTGCTGCTCTTCCTGTCCCAGTGCTACATTCTGTCGGGCGATGGTGAGTTCAAGGCTGGGGGCCGCACCGGGTAAGCTGGTGGCAAGAGGGTCCCCTGATCCGCGGGAGGCCGGCAACCGACGCCTGGGCGCCGCAGCCCTCCGGGCCGAGGCCGCAGCACTGCGATCCAGCCCGCCCGGAAAGCTGGTGTTCCCAGCGTCGGTAGCTCAGAACCCGAGTCGATCCCCCGTCGTTTCCGTTTCGTGAGCCGTACCTGCCCAGTGCAGCCCCTACCTGTTAAGCACACAAACCAAGGGTATCCTCTCCCAGGATAACATGTTTCTCTAATTGTAGGATCCTTAAATTTAGAGCATTCGCAGCCGCTGGCTCAGTCAGTAAAGGATCCGGCCCCACACGTACATTCACAGTAGTTCCCAGGGCTGCAGGTACTTGACGTCCTCAGTTCTAGTAAATGTGCATATTTATATCGAGTAGTTCCCCGCCCCCCTTTCTGTTTTCGATAAATATTTCTTAAGAATACGAAGTCGCCTGTTGTTTTTGGCTGTTTGATGTGTTGTTGTTTAGCTATGTAAATTAAGGGCAGATAGCTGCTTTCTGTAGACCGTTTTGGTGTTTGATTCCTTTTTGAAATCTGTGACTTAACTCTTCATCCAGCCCCACAGGACTCTTCATTCCTGTTTATTTTTTATTTTCCTCTCTCTCCCAGTTCCTTAGCCAGTGCTGTTTCCCCTTGAGTTAAAAAAAAGTCCGCAATGCTTCCCTAATGCTATTCGATGCGCTGGGATAAGAAGGGCTGGATAGATACCTACCTGGAGTATAATCCGGATGGAGTGGGGCTGTTGGGGGCTTGAAGAAATTACCTCTTTAGGACCTTTGTTTCCTCATCTTTCCCACCACTGTAGTTACCTTGATTTAAGGCCTTTTCAGCTTCGGGATAGGAACAATAGGGGGAAGTGGTATTTATAGAGTTGGCCACTTCATGGCAGTGCCAAATAGCCCTGTTGTGCTAAGTGTATGTTAGCTCTTTAGACTCAACTCTTTGGAGTTCCATTATTTCAGGGACTTGAACTTGAAACGGGCAGAAGTATTCCACAGATTCTTATTTGGACATACGCACTAATACCAGTATTTTCTAGAATTGGAGGCCTGAGGGTGTCAGTAGTTTCATTTTTTTATCAATAAATTTTGGTGGAAAGGACATTGGGTTGGATTTGAAGAGCTGTGTGTTCTGGTTCCAGTTCAGTCAAATACGTCCTCTGGGATTTTGCGTAGATTCTGCCTTATCCAAGCTTTAGTTTGTCCACTGTGCTGATAGCTCTTGGGTCAGACTTGGGCCCAGCCTTTTCTCTGCATTGTCTCTCAGTGAACACTTTCACTGAGAGAGTTCATGGCCACATGGGAAGCAGGAATGAAGGACTTCTTACTAATATCATACCAGTTACCAGGTCACAGCCAGCTGGTGACAGAAGCCCTCCCAGATTGCAGGTGTTACTGACCCCCGACTCCAAGTTGTTTGCTTTCCAGCATGTGTCATTACTGATTGATCTACCTTTGAAAATTGCCTTTCACTGTTCTTCTGATTACTATCCGTAGAGAATCAGCTGTTCTCTCACCTCACAGAAAGTACTGAAATTCCTCCTTACATGATGAAGTGTCCAAGCAATGGTTTGTGTAGCAGACTTCCTGCAGACTGTATAGAATGTGCGACCAATGTCTCCTGCACTTATGGGAAGCCTGTCATGTTCGACTGCACAGTGAAACCTTCTGTTACCTGTGTCGTAAGTATTGTAGTTTACTTTTCTCAACTGCATGCATTATAATGCTAAAAGTGTGGCATATACTGGTCAGCGATATGATAGAATGATTTCATTATGGTCTTTTATAACTGCACTGGAAAGTATTTTTAAATCTTGCCTTTGGTTCTAGGAGTATATCTCAGTGGTAGAACATATGCTATATATATCTCCCTGCCTTCAACAACCCCTCACCCACTGCTCTTTTTTTTTTTCCAAAAATGAAAATCTTGGGGTGAGAACATTCTGTGCAAGGAAGAAGACCGGCGTTTGGATCCCCGGCACTAATGTAAAACCGTAGGCCTGGCTGCATGCATCTGTAATCCCAGTGTCAGAGGGGTCGTCACAGGAGGACCTTAAGGGCTTGTTGACCACCATTGGCTCGCTCAGGGAAGTGATTGCTTTACTGACTCAGGATTGGAAGTTGAAACTCCAGGTTCAATAGAGAACTATCAGGGAAGATGCCAGATGCCAACCTCAGTCCTCCACATGTAGGTAGACAAATGAATACACACACACACACACACACACACACACACACACACACGAACACATACCACATATACACTGAAGTAAAACATGCCTATAAGTACAGTGTTCCATCTCCTTCTGTATCAGCTTAGCCCTGTTTTGGTTGTATCAGTAGACAGGCTAGTTGTTGCTCTCTGGGATTTGAAGATGTCCGTTTGCTAGCCTAAGTCCCTCGTGAACTTCTGGGTTCTCAGTAGAGAGAATTGGGGTAGAGAGGAGATGGTAATGTTTTTTTGCCACAGATGAACTTGCAAAGGAATCAGCTTTGTCAGTAGTGGGAGAGGCAGCGTAGTATAACACCGTGGCCAGTGTCCCACTTAGATAAAGCCAGATCCATGACTAGGCCAGAGGAAAGAGACTCAGGAGAAGTCAGAGTGAACCAGAGTTTATTAAAGTAGAGATATGTGATATGCACTTTAGATTTAAGAATGAGTGTTGAGAGAGAAAGCTGGAAGAAAAGGACAGTACGCGCTCCCAAAACAAGGCTGCTTTTTAGTTAAGGGTTGCACTTATGTGCCTTCACAGTGGCTGTGTATATGATTCTGTAACTTTCTAAGTTAACAGGCCATAAAGGCCGTAATTTACAACAAGATATAAAGATTCTTCTGATTTAAATTTTAATGAAAAGTATGATCTGATTTACTTAGTTTTCTTAAAGCATAGCCTTCAAAATGAAATTGTGCAGTTGTTTCATGGAATATGCTATTTAGAGCTGTGGGATCCTAATACAGGAGCAGTCAAGGGTCTGAGCTCTGTCTTGTCTTTAGGGAAGGGAACGTTGCTTCTGTGGGCAGTTTTAGCTGTATGAGTTGACTTGAGATTTTTGACTGTCGGCTAGCAGGGACTATAAACTAGCTTCCAGGGTAAGGAGCCTCGTTCCCTTCCCATGTCCCCATAGGCTTTTCTTCTTTCAATTCAGTCTCATTCTTCATGGTGGAAAGTCGGGTTCAGTAAATGTGTGGGATACCTGGTAGCTCTCTGGAAATATGAGGGAGTTAACCTTCCAGATAGATGGAAAGGTCAATTCTAGTAAATGTGCATATTTATATCAAGTAGTTCCCCGCCCCCCTTTCTGTTTTCGATAAATATTTCTTAAGAATATGAAGTCGCCTGTTGTTTTTGGCTGTTTGATGTGTTGTTGTTTAGCTATGTAAATTAAGGGCAGATAGCTGCTTTCTGTCTTTGGTGAGAGACACTGAGCTCTGATCCTTCTGTAAGCAAAGCACACAGCCTCCTCTTCAGTTCTAAATTATTTCCCCTCTTTCCTGACTCAGTCTCTCGGGGTTATTTTCACTCCATGAGCATTTAACACATCAATCAGAATTCAGTCCAACTGAGAGCCATGTGATGGCGGGACTCAGAACTCTACATGTCTTGTGGTTCTTCTGAGCCATGAGGTAGGAAGCACACATCTCCCCCCTCCTCCTCCTTTTTCTTTATTTTTTTTTTTATTTTTTTAAGATTTATTTACTTGTTTAATGTATATGAGTACACTTTAGCTGTACAGATGGCTGTGAGCCTTCATGTGGTTGCTGGGAATTGAACTCAGGACCTTTGTTTGCTCAGGCTCTGCTCACTTGGGCCCCATTCACTCCGGCCCCACCCACTCCTTTTTCTTTTTTTCTTCAAATTTTTTTTAAGTGTATGTGTGTTTTGCCTACAGTTATCTGCCACATACATGTATTTGCCACATGCATGCGGTGCCCCTGGTGACAAGAAGAGGGCATCTAACCAGATCTCCCTAGTCCTGGAGCTAGAGGTAGTTGTGAGTCTCCAGAGTCGCCATGTGGGCACTGGGAATGAAACGTGGGTGCTTTGGCTCTAAGTGGGAGGAGTCCTTTTTTAATTGAAAAAAAAATAGTTTTCTTACAATATACTCTGATCATGCCCCCTCCCAGGTCCTCCCCACCTCTCTACCCACCCAGCTCACACCCTTTTTTCTCTCTTTAAAAAAACAAAAACCCAAGAAACACATACAGTTGGAAACTGGACTATAAGCAAAAGACCAATAAGACAAGAAAAAAAATATATATATATGTCCAAACAAAGCTATTTGAGACAAAGTCTAGAGAAATACTTGAGTTCATTTTGTGCCATCATCTGCTCCTGGGCGTGTAACCGTCCCTGAAGTGTAGTTATGTACCCAAGGAGACTCCATTAGAGAAGACCAATTTTTCCTTGGCAGATGGGTACCAGTTGCCTCTCCCCGCTCTCAGCACTGGGACCCTATCTGCAGTCAGTTCTTAACCACTAAGCCATTTCTCCAGCCCCCCCTTTTTATATATTGCAAAAATATGAACACTCATTAAAAAGCTAACACAGTGAAATACCACTCTGAAACACCCCTTTGGTTTTTTGACACAGGTTTTCTCTTTGCAGCTTTGGCTGTCCTGAAACTCACTACATAGACCAGGCTGGCCTCAAACTCATCTCCACCTGCCCCTGCCTCCCAGGTGTTAGGACTAAAGACCTGCACCACCATGCCCGGTCCATATCCTTTTTCCTTTAGGTAAACTATATAGGTTTTTTCTCTCTGATGCTTCCTTTACGTACTGCTAGGTCCTAAATATAAGTGTTTTAGAAATTTGGTTCTCTCGCTGTCATAACGAGCTGCCATATTGTAGCTGATCGACTCTGTGCTGTGGTCCTTAGGATGAAGACCTCAAGCCCCAGAGGAACTTCGTCATCAACATGACCTGCAGGTTTTGCTGGCAGCTTCCTGAAACAGACTATGAGTGTTCAAATTCCACCACCTGCATGACCGTGGCCTGCCCTCGGCAGCGCTATCTGGCCAACTGCACCGTGCGCGACCACATCCATTGCTTGGGTAAGGATCAGAGTGTGAGGGAGCTGTGAGAAAAATTGTCTTTTCTGAGCTTACTCATGAGCCCTTAACCAGAAACTTGAGAACTAAATTTATTGAATTGTAATCAACAGTTCCTCAAATATATCAGTTCTCAGAACAAGGTTGACAAACGGAAGAAAAAAAGCAGGAAATCCTCAGTTCTCTTACTTTCATCATAATCTGTGATAAAACAAGAAAACTACCTCAGGTCTCGAGTTAGACCTCACTCAGATCAGCTTCCAGACAGTACCCACCTGAGGGCATGCGCCCGCCTCAGGGCACTGCTTGCTTCCTCCCCTTGCTGTCTTCATGGAGGTGACTCCTCTTCTGACCTTTATTCTCTGCTGCCCCATAGCTTTGTCTTCTAGAATGGCTGTCTTCATTAATGTTCCCAGCGGAGGGTAGTGCACACTGCTCTTGATAACCCAGCTCTTCTCAGGCACTTACTGTCTTTTTATAGACAGGCTTTACTTATGTTGTTTATAGCTACCGTCGGTGGCCCTAAGGCCCTTTCCCAAGTTGTGACCTCTACTTTCTTTGGAAGATCTTTGATGATGGAGGGGTGGGGGGGAGAGAGGAAGTGGGGGGAAGCGGACTTGGAGATGTGTGCTGGCATTTGTGGAGGCCTCGTATTGGGTCCCTCCCTTGAGCTCTCGCTGAGCCCAGAGCTCACCCATTCCAGCTCTAGCTGGTCAGCTGGCCCGGGAGGCTTTCCTATCCCTGCCTCCTCAGTGCTGGGATTGCATGTCGGCCCAGCTTCTCCATGAGATCTGGAGATCCAAACTCTAGTTCTCGTGCGTGCATGCAAAGTGCTTCTCTGTTGCGGGAAATATTAAAAAGAATGTCAAGTTCCTGCGCTGCGCTCAGCTACTCTCTGCCCCGTTGGCGGCCTCCGACTCGATTTAGCCCCAGCAGTGATGGATGGCATCTTCCCATCCCGGTTTGCTTGTCTCGGTGCCGCCTGTACCTTCTCAGACATAAACCCCCTGTGGTCGGTGGTCCCACATTCCAGTAGCCCAGTGAATCAAAACTCGAGAAACTTATAATCAATCAGTCAGATTTATATATCAGTAAATTCTCAGTTCACAAGATGCCCACACAATAGTTTCAGAGCCAGTTGATAATGATAC
This sequence comes from Tokudaia tokunoshimensis, assembly GCA_036184795.1. Classification (NCBI taxonomy): domain Eukaryota; kingdom Metazoa; phylum Chordata; class Mammalia; order Rodentia; family Muridae; genus Tokudaia; species Tokudaia tokunoshimensis. The sequence continues at coordinate 41,112,679 of BTHU01000001.1, forward strand.
AAGCTGCCCACCTGGATTAGACAAGTTATCCTAATTATTCTGTCCTCTTATTATATCCATATCTACCTGTGGCTATTTAAAGCCACGTGGAATCTGGATCATCTTCCCCTTGCTCCGTCTTTCTTCCCACTCCCCTCCCTGTCCCTTCGTCTTCAGCTCTGCAACTCTCTGCTCCGCCTCCCTTTTCTCTGTCCAATCACAAGCTTCTTGTATTAATAATTAATTGGATAGGGAAAATCCTGCTACACTTGTCCATCAAGCGTTTTCTCCAGTCAGAACACTGTGTCCAGAAGCTTAAATTACTTTCAGAACCAGCCCCTTTATCATGTGTTTTTATTGTTTTCTTGTGGGATCATAAAGATAAAAGGCATTTTCATTTAAAAACCAAATTTGGGCCGGGCCGTGATGGTGCATGCCTTTAATCCCAGCACTTGGGAGGCAGAGGCAGGTGGATTTCTGAGATCGAGGCCAGTCTGGTCTACAGAGTGAGTTCCAGGACAGCCAGGGCTACACAGAGAAACCCTGTCTCAAAAAAAAAAAAAAAAAAAAACCAAAAAAACCAACCAAATTTGGCTTTTTCATATTTAGATCTATAATCCTTCTGGAGTGTATTTTTGGTAGATGATATAAGGTTCAGTTTTTTTCTCTCCATGTCACTAGCTCTAAGTTAACAATATAAGCACTACATCTGTGCTTACAAATGGCAAAGAGTTTGTTTTACGCTGTTGGCTGTGGTAAATGTTTTTGTAACAAGAGGTAACTTAAATTCCAAGGAAGGCCATTGTTCATAAGTGGGTCTCTGAGGATATTTTACGTTGCCCACGTTTCAGTGTAAACTCTTTCCCTTTTTTTGGAAGGCAACCGGACTTTCCCTAAGCTGCTGTACTGCAACTGGACGGGCGGCTACAAGTGGTCGACGGCCCTGGCTCTCAGGTACGCCTGGCCCTGCTGCGCTTCCGTGCTCCCGGGCTCTGGGGGCAGCGGGGCTCGTCTCCGCCTGAGCCTCCCGCCTACGCTAGGTAGGTGCTGAGAGACAAGTGGGAGGTGAGATGGGGCTCAGGAACTGAGCTGTGCTAGCTTCTCCTCCGAGGTGTGACGGACGTGCTGGAATTAGTTACACATTGTTAGACAGCCAGGGCTTCACACCCAAACCCACCTGAACCACTCACATACTGTTTTAGACAGTCTAATAATGAGTATTTTAAGGATTTTACTGCAGAGAGTAGTAATGTGCTCACTGAAAATTAGAAAAAATTAAAATTAAAAACATTTCATTTAAACATTTTTGTTTTGCTGTGTGTGTGTGTGTCTGTCTGAACAGCACACATGTGGAGGCCAGAGGACTGTCTGTCTGTCTGTCCAGCACACATGTGGAGCCAGAGGACAATTTTGTGGAGTCCGTTCTTCTTCCCCTTCTCCTTGGGTTCTGGGGATGAGCCCCGCCACTGGGCTTTGATGTAAGCTCCTGCACCTACTGAGCCACCTCGCTGGCCCAGGAAAAACATTTTAAATTTTAAATTACCTATAATTGTGCTGTCTGATTGTATATCTGTAGCTCTTACATAAAAGTGAGTGTTGAGCCTGTGGGTGGCTTGCCGCCCAGCACCCACTGCAGCAGAGTGCAGGGTCCCAGTGATGTCAGGGGCTGGGTGAGCTTCAGGTGCAGCCAAGTGGAGGGAACTACTGGCCTGCACTTACAGTTGGGCTGTTCTGCTCTTCCTTTGCAGCATCACCCTTGGGGGCTTTGGAGCAGACCGCTTCTACCTGGGCCAGTGGCGCGAGGGGCTCGGCAAGCTCTTCAGCTTTGGCGGCCTGGGAATATGGACCCTAATCGATGTCCTGCTGATTGGAGTCGGCTATGTGGGGCCAGCGGATGGCTCTTTGTACATTTAGCTGTGGTTACGTGCTTCAGGGAGCAGTGTGTAGAGTCCTTTGTGCGGAGACGGACACGGGGTGAAGGGGTATTTATGTTTTTAATGTACAGCATCTGTACTTGGCTTGCCTTGATGAAGGTAAAATAAAGAAATGGAACACTGAGCCACAGCAACCTAGAACTTTTTATTTGTCTGAAATCCTTGTGTATGTGTGTGTGTGTGTGTGTGTGTGTGAGAGAGAGAGAGAGAGAGAGAGAGAGAGAGAGAGAGAGAGAGAGAGAGAGGAAGTTAATCTTAAAGGCAGAAAAACAAAATAGCAGAAAAACCTGTCTGAGTCCCACTGTTACTTTATCTCCCACCTTCAAATCCTTCAGCTTTAGCCATGGGGGATGCGCAGTTATTCTCCCGCTAAAGTTACTCCCATAGACTTCCACCATCTGTTAGTCATGAACGCAATGCCTTCATAGTATATGATCTGTCTCAAGGGATATACAGTTTTATGTAGAGTTTGCACTGGATTCTGTGAGTGAACAGTTGTGGATGTGAACAGTTGCAAGAATACTGAAATCTAATGAGCTTGTGGAACTACATTAATCCCGGGCAGCCTTCCTGGTGCCGTGCGGGTCGGAGTGTCTATCAAGAGTAAAGTCATTGCTTATACAAGTAAAAGGTTGGTTTTCAACACATCCCTCTATTCCAACAGGTAGGTGGTGATAGCTATCTGTTAAAAAAAAAAAATTACTTCTGTGATGGGTTTTCTGAATGATCCCAGATCTGTTGTAGCCTTTCATGGAAGAGAAAAGATAGTAACAGTGTAGGCCAGAGAGATCCTTGCTGGGGTCCGGTTTGAAACTGAGTCCTACATTTAATACCTGCACAAGACTGTTAGCCACCATCTAGATCCAGAAGCCATAGCATAGCCTCTGGGGAATAGTTCTGCTGACAACTGGGCAGCCAGCTGGGTGTCTGTCTCATGCCTGTCATTGTGGCACTTGAGAGGCTGAGGCAGGGAAATATGTTGCAGGAAGTTTGAAGATAACCTGGACCACATGGTGTGTTCCAGGCTAGACTGTCTGCAGAGACAAAGCCTATGTCAAAGGGAAGAAAAACAAAACAAACAAAAAAAAAACACCCCAGGGTACAAGCTTTTCTTCAGATGATTTATTAAGTGTGGGCAGCCTTAAAGTACGATCCAGTCGCTGTGGTGGCAACACTTTTGTTTTTAAACAGTCCAGTCGTTGCCCCCCCCCCCCCCCGCCCAATCCAGTCCACCCTCCTATAGTTCCTCATCCCATTCCTCCCGCCCAGTCTCCAAGAAGATCGCCCCTCTACCCCCTGCTGCCAGGCCTCTCCACTCCCTGGAGCCTCAAGTCTCTCAATGGTTAGGCACGTCTTCTCCCACTGTGGCCAGACCAGGCAGTCTTGCTGTGTGTGTCAAGGGCCTCGTACCAGCTCCTGTATGCTGGTGGTTCAGTGTCTGAGAGATCTCAGGTCTCAGGTCCAGGTTAGTTGAGACTGCTGGCCTTCCTATGGGGTCACCCTCTTCCTCAGCTTCTTCCAGCCTTTCTCTAATTCAACAACAGGGGTCCCCGACTTCAGTCCAATGGTTGGGTGTAAGTGTCTGCATCTGTCTCAGTCAGCTGCTTGTTGGGCCTCTCGGAGGGCAGCCATGCTAGACTCCCATCAGTAATAGTGTCAGGCCTTGGAGCCTCCCCTTGAGGTGGATCTTAAGTTGGGACAGTCACTGGACCTCCTTTCCCTCAATCTCTTCTCCACTTTTTGTCCCTGCAGTTCTTTTAGACAGGGACAATTCTGGGTCAGAGTTTTTGGCTGTGGGATGGCAACCCCATCCCTCCAGTTGAGTCCTGAGAGTCTCTCACCCCCAGGTCTCTGTTACTTTCTAGAGGGTCCCCCCAATCTCCCTCCCCCCACCCCATGTTGCATATTTCCATTCATTCTGCTGGCCCTCAGGGCTTCTCTCCTGTCTCCCCCACCCCCATACCTGATCGTGTTCCCCTTTTCCCCTCCCCCTCCTCTCTCCCACCCAGGTTCCTCCCTCCCTTTGCCTCCTGTGATTGTTTTCTTCTCCCTCCCAAGGAGGATTGATGCATCCTGCCCCTATTACCATGGTGGGGCATCTTTTGAGTATATGACCAAGAGTGGTATAGCTGGGTCTTCAGGTAGGTCTATTTCCAATTTTCTGAGGAACCTCCAGATTGATTTCCAGAGTGGTTGTGCCAGCTTGCAATCCCACCAGCAATGGAGGAGTGTTCCGCTTTCTCCATATCCTCTTGTGCTGTCATCCGAGTTTTTGATCTTAACCATTCTTAGCTATTCTGATTGATGTAAGGGTTATTTTGATTTGCATTTCCCTGATGACTAAGGACTTTGAACTTTTTTAAAGCGCTTCTCAGCCATTCGAGATATCTCTGTTGTGAATTCTCTGTTTAGCTTTGTAAACAGAGCTGTTTGGTTTTTTCGGAGGTTAGCTTCTTGAGTTCTTTATATGTTTTGGATATTAGCCCTCTATCAGATGGAGGTTTAGTGATTTTTTTTTCCCAATCTGTAGCTTGCAGATTTGTCCTATTAACTAGGTCCTTTGCCTCACATAAGCTTCATGAGGCCCCACTTATCAATTCTTGATCTTAGAGCCTAAGCCATTGGAGTTCTGTTTTGGAAATCCTCCCCCCCCCACTCACCCCCCCATGCCAATAAGTTCAAGGCTCTTTCCCACTTTCTCTTCTATTAGATTCAGTGTATCTGGTTTTGTGTTGAGGTCCTTGATCCACTTGGACTTGAGCTTTGTGCAAGGTGACAAATAAGGATCTATTTTCATTTTTCTACATACTGTCTGCCAGTTAGACCAGCGCCATTTATTGAGGATGCTTTCTTTTTCCTATTGTATATTTTTGGCTTCTTTGTCAAAGATCAAGTGTCCGTACGTGTGTGGTTTTATTTCTGGGTCTTCAGTTCTATTCCATGATCAGCCTGCCTGTCACTGTCCAATACCATGCAGTTTTATCACTATTGCTCTGTAGTACAGCTTGAGGTCAGGGATGGGTATTCCCCCAGAAGTTCTTTTATTCTTAATTGTTTTTACAACTCTTTAAGAATGGTATGTAATTTTCCAGGATCTTCTCTGATTAGAGATGTCACTGTAGCCGGAAGCAGTTCCAGTTCTGGTCACTAGAAGGCGCACCCCCCCTTACGTTCCAATGCTGTTTCCTGAAATTGCCAAGCTGGAGTTTAGCAGAGCTTCCAGCTGTGTGGGCTTCTCTAAGAGTCTGCTTACCTCTCTTATCTGTGAGACTTGGTTAAGCAGATGTTTTTGTAGAAAGTAACTTTTTATATTCTTTCGCAAGAGACAACCCTTTTGCCAACTCTGTCTTCCTTAGCTCTATGAACAAGGCTCTGTAAGCTTTCCCTTTTAAATAGTCGAGGTGGAGGAAGGGAAGTGACTCCGGGTGTTGCTGACTTAAACATGATAGTGAAATAAAGAATTTGCAACTTGGTCATCCTTGTGGCCTCCAGGTCTCAGATAAGCAGCAGTTTTTAAAGGTGAGAATGTCAACACTCAAGAGTCCATAGACAGGGTCCTGAGCAAACTTATGCCCAAAATACTAAAATGTTTGCAGGAAGGGGTAGCTTTTGGAGGCAGTAGGGCATTAGCTGGTGGTATGTTCAGAAGCTTACACCATGGGCTCTGAGACAGAACCTTTCAAATACAGTTTAAACAAATTCACAAAGAAGGAGTCTTGAAACACAGTGGTGAACTCATGCACGAGCCCTGAAGGAACCCACAGAATGAACCACACATTACTAGTAACCTCTAGTAACCGAGTAGTAGTAGTAGTAGTAGTCTCTAGTAACCGAGGTTACTAGAGAAGGCACCATGCGGTACAGATCCCTGGGACCCTGCTGGCAACAAGTTGCCAGGTTTGAGTGTGACTTTGAGACTCTTCTGTGCTCGCTGGGCTGGAGCTTGCTCATGGTTTGTACAGGTGGAGGTTGGGAAGTCTAATACCCAAGTGCCTATGGAGTTAGGGAGACTGAGGGCCCATTTCACCTTGGCATTACCTTTCTGGGTCTTTGCATCGTATTCGTAAACAGGGTCCTTCCAGAGCTCCTGTAATCCATGAGGGTTCAGCCCCATGACTAGTCACTTCCTCTAGGCCCAATTCCTTGGGTATGAAGATTTTGACAGGAATGGAGGTGGAGGGCACAGCGTTTACATCCTAGCACATGAGCCACGTGTAGATCAGTCAGCCCGTCTCCCCTGAGGCAGGGCCATCTGTCACATCATCCGTGTCTCCACCTCGCTCTGTCCGCACTTGTGCCTTTCCGCCATAGTCGCTCCTGGGAAGGTATCACGCTATTTATTTCTAACACCTGCTCTGTTCCTAGCACGGCATCTTGGACGCATCGGCCCTTCATAATATCTGCTGAGTGAGTTACTTCCACGAGTACCTTGAAAGTATCAGCCAGCATTTCAAGGTCTGGCAGTTGAGGTGCCTGCTGGGAGAGAAAACAAACGGATGGCTTGGAGTAAAGTATCTGTTGCTGGCACCATGTTAATCTTATTTCTGCAGATTGCTGGGGAACAGTTCTGGTTTGTGGTGCTTGTAAAAGAGAGTTCTTAAGAGTTCCTCTGCCTCAAGATTCTCAAAACGTACAGACACCTTTGCTGTGTTGTGCCGCTTTGGTGGACTGGCGGCTTTCCTTCCCTGTGGCATGACTGCCTTTCTGTTGGGGTAGTAGAATACGAGATGCTAAGGAGTCTGCCGATGATTTGAATTCAGAAGCAACAAGTGGAAAGTGTGCCATACGTGCTGACACTTGAGATGGGAGGGAAGAGCTCAGAGCGAATAGAGACCCCTCGTGGCGTATCCAGTTAACTTGGGTTAAGTATGAAGTACCACAAGCATTTGGAGAGATGGCTCAGCTGTTAAGAGCACTCGCTGCAGTTCTCGAGGTCCGCAATTTCGGCTCCCAGCATGCACATGGCTGCACACAACCACCTGTGACCTCAGCACTAGGGGATCTGAAGCCCTTTGCTGGACTCCATGGGGATCCACATGCTGCATACACACAAATTAAAAATAAATCTTTTCAAATATAGACGGTAAGTTAAATTGATTTTTCTTTTGTCATATTTATGTTGAAAAATAAAAATACATCTTCTAAAATGTAGAAGGAATTTATTAAATTATTTTTTTCTTTTATCATATTTGTGTTTTATTCATTTTTTTAAGATTTATTTTATTTATTTTATATATATGAGGACGCTGTAGCTGTACTGATGGTTGTGAGCCATCATATGGTTGCTGGGAATGAAGGTTTCTCGTTCCGGTCAGCCCCGCTCGTTGATGTTATTATTATATCTAAGTACATTGAAGCTGTCTTCAGACGTACCAGAAGAGGGCATCAGATCTCATTACGGATGGTTGTGAGCCACCATGTGGGTGCTGGGATTTGAACTCAGGACCTTCGAAAGAGCAGTCAGTGCTCTTAACCGCTGAGCCATCTCTCCAGCCCCCCCTTTTTTTTTTAAAGATTTATTTACTATATATGTACACTGTAGCTGTCTTCAAACATACCAGAAGAGGGTGTCAGATCTCTTTACAGATGGTTGTGAGCCACCATGTGGGTGCTGGGATTTGAACTCAGGACCTCTGAGAGAACAGTCAGTGCTCTTACCTGCTGAGCCACCACTCCAGACCAAACTATTTGTTATTGGACTTTGTTTGTTTGTTTGTTTGTTTGTTTGTTTTGGTTTTTCGAGACAGGGTTTCTCTGTGTAGCCCTGGCTGTCCTGGAACTCACTCTGTAGACCAGGCTGGCCTCGAACTCAGAAATCCTCCTGCCCCTGCCTCCCAAGTGCTGGGATTAAAGGCGTGCGCCACCACTGCCTGGCATTATTTTTTTTCTTTTATCATATTCGTGTGGATGCACTCAACTACTGGGCCACACCCACAGTCCTTAAAAATTGTTAAATTGCATACACTTATAATATGTATATATTATGTATATTTACATGGTGTTTTGATATAGAGAAGCCAAGAAAATTAGCAAACCAATCAGCACACATAGTTTTTTGAGGTAAGGCCACTTAAAATGTACTCCATAAATTTCCAGTCGAGAACACAGTAACTAGTTCCCATGAACATTGTACACGTAAGTTTTTTCTTTCTTTCTGGTGTTGCTCAGTATCAAACTCAGGGCCTTGTGTGTGCTACCAAGTATGCTGTCATAGGATTATGCTCCTGGCCTGTGTGACCAGACATCTAACACAGACTTATGGAAGGTATGTTTTAGCTCATGGGTCAAGGTAGAGGGGGCAGGGACATGGGAGCAGCCCCACCCCTTGCAGTGGGAGTGTGATGCTTTCCATCCCACACAAGATCACTGGAGGAGTATTTTGCCTCTGCTAATGTAAGCTAGTCTATTCAGTCTATCTGTTTGTCTGTCCGTCCATCCGTCCATCCACCCACCCACCCACCCATCCATCCATCCATCCATCCATCCATCATCTATTTTCTAGTGGTTCTCTAGAGAACCCTAAATGATACACATGCTTTCTGCATGCTTCATTCCTATTGGACTGTGGCTCCTTCTGCTACCAACATCCTTTCTGTCTGAAAAAAAATTATCTAACATTTTTGTTTTGTTTTGGAGCAGGTCTGCTAGCAATGAAGTTTCTTCAATTTCCTTCACCTGAGAACACCTTTATTTCCCTTCATGCCTGGAAGACGGTCTTGTTGCCTATGTTCTTCTGGGTGATGAGCTTTTTTTATTTGGGCATTTACCTTTGCTGTCTGCGTGAGGTGTTTTTCTTTGACCACCTTCAAGCTTTACCCTTTGTAAGCAATGACACAGTGAAACCGTAGAACAGGACAGCTCCGTGGGTGGGAAGGTTTACTGTAAGTACAATACTGCTGTGTAGCTGTCTCACTGGTGGTGGAGAAAGAATAGCCATAGACACTTGGGGAGTCCAAAGCTGCCGTGGCTACCTCTTAGGAGGCAGAGAGGAGAGGAGTGAAGCCATGGGCAGGAGGAGTCAGGGGGAGTGTTGCCAAGAACTGGTGGTGGGCATCTTCAGAAAGGTAGTTGTGCAAGCCAGAAGAGCCTGGGAACTGGCTTTCTGGCCAACAGAGCCCAGTGGCTTTGATTTACATTACAGGTACATGTTGAAAGCACCTTTGAGGTTAGCTGGGGCTTTGATATTTAACTAGATGCCCCATTTGCCTGTGGTTAGAAGGAGATTACATTTGCCAGAGGATGCTGAGAGATAGCTTTTATCTATCTGGACAGCAATCTTTCTTTCTGTCCTGTGAGTGCCCAGCCTGAGCTGAGGCAGACTGTCATTTTTGGGATTTAGGACCTAACAGTGTGTACCTTTGCTTTTAGGTAGTTTGACTACAATGTGTATAGACGTGTTTTGGGGGTAGTGTGGTGGTGATGTACTGTGATACCTTACTCCCATTCTTTTTGGTATTTTGGCTTTGGGTCCTCTGAGATGCTTGGCTTTTTGGCTTATTGTTTATTGCTTTTGAAACAGCCTACGCTGTTATCTCTTCATGTATATATTCTGCTCGGTTCTCTCTCTTATCCTTCTGTGACTCCAATTGCATGTATGTTTGACTATCTAATGATCTCCTATAGCCTTCAAAAAGTCTATGTTGGTTTTGTTGTATGTTTTCCCACTTGAATGATGTGGAGAGCTTTTGGGGGTGCCTTGTAAGAATTTGGCAGGAATCTGACTTTGGGCTAGGACTTGGAAGTAGGCTCAGGATGAATAGAGCTGAGGAATGTGTCCTTTGTATCTTGATGGGTCTTGTTAAGACCCTGAATACAGTAACCACGGGACCTTTGTCTCTGCTTTGTTTGTTCCTTAACTACTTTGTTTATGCCTTAGAACTGACCTTATTCTTTGCATGTAGTTAGAATGATATAAAAGCAGGCTGGAGAAAAATAAATCCACTTCAGCCTCAGCACTGGCTGGAGTCATGTTATAGTATTATCTAATTGTCTTTTTCTTTTCAATCCTCAGTCTGTCCCTTGAGAACTGGTTGACTGACTGAGCTGTCTTGGTCAGGATGATTTCTATTATTGTAGTTTCAAGGGTTTTGTCTTGTTATTTAAATTTGCCCAAAGCTGTATTTATTCTTCTTACATGTCTAATTATCATATCTATAATACATGTTAAATAGTTATATAATATATATGGGTATGTATGTATGCCTAGTGTTCTGCATCACTCTTAGAGTTCCATCTTTCAGACACAATTCTCCCTCTCCTCATACTTGATGATACTCTACTCCACTGCCACTTAGCATGTGCATCATCAACATACTGTCAAAGTTATTATGTAATTCCTATCTGGTTGTTCCAACTCCTCGGGTTATGGAGTCTATTTCTGTAACTCACTTCATCTCAAGATGGCCTCCTCTTACTTTTTTTATTGAATTGAATTCTTCTATCAAAGGCCAACACATCATCTGTATGAACCCAGATATCTGATAGATCAGCAAATGTCCGTGTTGTTTCTAACCTGCTTTTAGAACAAGTGTGAGTGAGCCTAGCTAGGAAGTGAGGATTTTGCTGTTGCTAACTACTACACACAACATAGGCATAGCTCTACAATTCTCTAACTGGGTATGATGTGTTTTATAAAAAACCAAGGATATGTTTCACAGGACAAGGTGGGAGGGGGTACCTCAGCAGGCCCATGCTGAGACATCCCTACACCCCCCCCCAGCCAAGTATAGAATATTCTAGAATACTATAATGGAAAAGGCATGGGAAGGAGAGTTGAGAAGGGAGTAGAGGCAGAGAAAGAGAGGGAACAGAGAAGGAGAGAGAGAGAGAGAGAGAGAGAGAGAGAGAGAGAGAGAGAGAGAGAGAGAGAGAGAGAAGAGGTCGGCCAAGAACATGTGGAGGTGGAGGGAGGGGAAGGGAGAAAGGGAAAAAAAGGGGACAGGGAGAGAAGAGAGTCAGAGAGAGTAAGAGGGAGAGAGGGAGAGGTCAAACAGTCCCTTTTACAGCCAGCCAGGCCCACCTGGCTGTTAATAGGTAATTCTTGGGCAGAGTGTTGAAGGAATGCCAACAGGGGAAGCTTCTGCTCTAAGTTGGAGACTAGACAGGGAGATATGATTTTTGCAGAGCTTCCACAAGCCTGTCACAGAGGGCTCTCTTTGCATTCTTACCTCTTCTTCAGGGCATAACATCTTGTGGCTGAGTGCTAGTCATAGGGCAGGGCTGGTTTTCTCTGCTGCTCTGGTCCGGCCTTAATCTCAGATCCTAAACCTCAGTGTGGGGTTTCCTAGGCTGTGCCTCTTCTCCCTCCCATTGCAGCTAGCTTCTGCCTTGTGTCTGTGGAGGCTCCTGGACAGGGCTTCTCCCCTCTCTCCCTACGGGCGGTAGCCTCTGCTTGATTGGTTGTGATCCTACTCTGTGGTCCCCTGTCTTTCTTTCCCTCTGAAGTGAGAGGCATTTGTCTGTAGTCCTCAGTTGCTCGGATCTTTCCATGCATGTGTGCTTGGTGCTAGAGGCTCCTTCTCCCTCCCCCGGAAATGGATAGGTTTGCTTCTTCCTCAGAAGCAAGAGGGGGCGGGTGTGCTATGGGTAGTAGGTTTGCAGCATATAATCGGGGAGGGGTGGCATTGGTGCAGATGCATGCTTAGAACCTGTGTGATTGGGAGCTCCTTAGTCTTCTGCTGTGGACACTTGTGGCTAGAACCCCAAAGTGAATACAAACTTCTCCAGTTTCTGTCCTGTTCCACACTTGCATCCCAGCCTTGATTCCGATTACCTGCTGAAATGTATGTAATGCCCTCATACCTAAAGGCAGCCACACGAGTCTCCTGTGCCCTGCTAAAGTGGCTGGAGTCCAGTTTCCCCAGATCCACACGGAATTCAGCTTACTTGACAGCTTACATCCTCAGATCTCTGCTAGATCAAAACAAAAAATGATAATCCTGGTGTAGTCTGCTCATTTTTCTCACTGATCTTGGCAGCGTACCCTTTTCTGCATGGATGGGAGCAAGAATGAAAGGTTGCAAATCAAAGTTGCTGCCGCTGAAACATGTCTGCAGATCAACCAGGAACACTGAACTGGCTTTCTTTCTTTCTTTTTTTTTTTTTCTTCAATTATATTGTTCTAAACCAGTGCTTCTCAACCTTCCTAATGCTGTGGCCCTTTAGTACAGTTCCTCGTGTTGTACCCCGACCATAAAATTATTTTTCTTGCTACTTCATAGCTGTATTTTTGCTACTGTTATGAATCACAATGTAAATGTCTGTGTTTTCTGATGGTCTTAGGCAACCCCTGTGAAAGAGTCGTTTTGCTCCCAAAAGGTCCATGACCCACACCACTTTTCTAGATTGAAGAACTGTATTTTATTTAAGTTTTTGTTTTTGTTTGTTTGTTTGTTGTTTTTTAGCTGTGGATGACCTGCTTTTCGTTTTGTAACCAAGGTTGTCAGCGGGAGCTGGCAGTAAAGATAATCCCCTTAAAAGAAATTTCAGGAATGGCTTATGATGAGGAGACTACTCCTGTTTGCTCAGAAATTCTTGAATTGTCTCATTTAAACTTATATGAGATCTCTGCAGCCAACCAAGGCAGTAGGTCCTTTAGGTTCTTAAGAGAACATGAAATGTGTCATATTTGGTTTTTTTTTTAAAAAAAAAACACGTGTATTAGATCTGCTTATCTTAACTTGTTAGTGCTGAAGTGTAAATGTAAAAACAGACATTTTTATAATTACCTAATGCTCCAATTTCTAGGGGTATGCAGCAAGTTACCTCAGATCTTAGTGGTTTAAAGCAGTCCCTTATTTTCAAAGATTCCTGTGGATTGGGCGTTTGGCTCAGCACAGAAGAATGGATTATCTCTGCTGCATGACCCCCCAGAGCAGGGAGGCTCAGAGACTGAGGATGCGTCAGTCCTGTGCCGGGAGACTCCTCTGCATTGGTCTCCTCATGTGGGTCTGCCTTGGCTCAGCCCTAGTGTGGCTGTGCTTTGGCCCTTTAAAGGTTTGTGTATGGGAAGCTTGATCCCAGTGTGCAGCTGTTAGGAGGTGGTTCTCAAGAGGAAGACCAGTGGGATTTGGTTACAGGGGTACAGTGGGATTTGTTTAGGTCACAGGGGTGCAGTGGGATTTGTTTAGGTCACAGGGGTGCAGTGGGATTTGTTTAGGTCACAGGGGTGCAGTGGGATTTGTTTGGGTCACAGGGGTGCAGTGGGATTTGTTTGGGTCACAGGGGTGCAGTGGGATTTGTTTAGGTCACAGGGGTGCAGTGGGATTTGTTTAGGTCACAGGGTGCTGTCTTTGGTGCTATTACAGCAGTTGTTCTTCTATGGATTCTTGAATTCGCCCTTGTCACAGGGACTTATTATAAAAGCATGAGCCACTCTCTGACTTTACCACCATGATCCCCCCCTTTTGCATATGTGCCCAGGGTGCCATCTGCCACGATGTCCCCATCAGAGCCAAGCCAATAGCAGTACCATGCTCTTGGACTTGTAGACACAGGAACTAAATGTTTGGCTCCCATCTCACCTCAGATACTTTTCGTCAGAGTAGGAAGTGGGCGAATGCTGTCGGCTAGGTGACATCTGCTGCGTGTCCCAACTCTACCCCAGGAATCACACACGAGCAGTCATACAACAGACCGTTGACTGATCCAGTGACAAAGCTCTGCTGTGTTTAGGGAAAAGAGACAAACTCTAGCTCTTAATGAGGGAAATAAAACGATTTAAGAAAAATCACTACAAACCCAGAGCTATCATAGTGGTCATTTTCAGAAAATACAATTTGTTAAAATCAATCTTTAAGAGATAGAGAAGATGTTTTGTCTCAGAGCCTGTTCAGAATCCCTTGGATCTCTCTCTCTCTCTCTCTCTCTCTCTCTCTCTCTCTCTCTCTCTCTCTCTCTCTCTCTCTCCTGTGATTTCTGTTGTGACACTTTTCCTGGGAGACATGACAAAAAAAAATGTCTGTTCATGCCCGATAAGGACTGTCCATAGACCAAAGTAATGATTCCCCCCATGTCTACCTCAGCAAACCAGTGAGTTTATATGAACGAGGGGTTTCTTACAGGAACACGATGAACTCAAAAGTAACTGGATCACTGAAAAGCCAACCATGAGTGCTGAGACACAACACTCACATCATGTCAGAATCATAAACAACCTAGAAATGAACTCAAATATATAGGAAGATGTGATGGATTACATGCAAACATGACATCACTTATTTAAGAGACTTGACATTCTGTGGATGTTTGTGGGTGTGGGGGGCATTCCCAGAGTCAACCCCTCCAGGCTGAATGTAATACCAATCGTATGAGTTAGAATTGTTTTGTGGAAGTATGGAACAAGCTAGTGTTTTATCTGAACAAAGCCCTGGCTTGGACCAGGACAAATGCTTGAGAGCATCAGTGGTTGGCAAGAAAGGAATGTCCGGAAGTCTGTGTCTTCAGTAACCGTCCCAGGGTGCCTGTTAAAGTTTGGACATAAAAGCACTCCTCTTCTCTGTCTGCTTTCAATGTCTGCAGTGTTATCCATGGAGAGGCCAACCTTGTGAGCTGGCTTAAGGGGGTCCTCCTCTGCCCTCTAGGTGGGTCTCCCTTCTCCTCAACTACTGTCCATGGCCCTCAATGGGGTGGGTTCAGACAGCGGTGAGTATCAATGGATTAACTTCTAGGATTAGCTTCAGAGAGACAGCTCCATTTTATTGGTCCAGGAATAGGGTATATAAGGACTTCAACGGGTGCAGGTGGAAAGAGCTAATTGGTCCTAATACGGTACCTAATTATCATGCAGACAGCAAGCCAGACCATGCTGAGTTCAGCAGCTCTGCACGAGCTCATTCTTCAGATAAGGCCAGGTACCTGTGTTCAGGGACTCTCTCCAGACCAAGTCCGGCAGAGAAAGGGAGACCCTGCTGAGAAAGGGAGTCCTCCATTTTTTTTCCACCAAGCTCAGAGAGCCACCTGGTCACGGGGGACCCATCTGATTATCGGGGACTGTGGCCTTAATAGCAGTGTTCTCCAACACTCTGTGTAGACAGGTACCAATCCACTCACTAATGATGAAGTTCCTGGATTTTATTCTCAAACTTATCAGCAACAGACAGTGCCTCAAGAGACCCATGGCAGTTAATATTGATCATCAACTTGACGGGGTGTAGAACCACCTGGAAGACAGACTTTTGGGCATGCATGTGAGGGAGTGTCTAGGCTGGGCTACTTGGGCTGAGAAGGTCCACCCTCACCATAGGTTGGCAGCACCACTCAGTGGGCTGGTAAAGGACAAGTGAGCGGAGCATCAGTATTCCTGCCTCTCTTTGAACAGCTGCCTCATGCCCCCACCACCGCACTTTCTCTGCCACGATGGGGAGGGGATGTACCAGCGACCGTGAGCCATCAGAAACTCTTACTGCCTTAAGTTGCTTTTTCATCAGGTATTTTGTCACAGCAACAAGGACAGTTACTAACACTGGGTATCGGCTATGCTTGTGATTTCCACGTCAGGACCCCAGTTTGCAGGACTGGGGGGGGGATCTTAACTATATCAAATGGAACCATCACCTGCTGCAACCCACTGTCTCAAGACTGCTAGGAACACATCTGCTGAAGTTTGGAAGCGTCTCCAAAGTTTGTGCATTGGAAACGTAACCTTTAAGTTCATTTGTTGATGTATTCAAAAGCGGGACCCTTAGGAGGTGACTCTGGTGGTTCATGAGGGTTGGGTCTCATGATGGGACCAGTGGCTTTGCCAGAAGAGGAAGAGGTACCTGAGCTAGCACCCTTGCTCTATCTCACCATGAGATGCCTTCCATCCTGGGATGGTTCAGCATGCTTACCAGACATGTAAGAAGTGTGGGTACCACACCCTTAGGCTTTCCAGCCTCCAAAATTACAGACTCAGTTAACCTCTTGTCTTAGTTAGGGCTCCCATTGCTATGAACAGACACCATGAGTATGCCAACTCTTATAAAACAAAACAGTTATTTGGGACTGGCTTACAATTATCATAGCAGGAAGCGTGGCAGCATCCAGGCATATGTGGGTCTGGGGAAGGAGCTGAGAGTTCTACATCTTGATTGGAAGGCAATCAGGAGAAACTGACTTCCAGGCAGCTAGGATGAGGGTATCAAAGTGACAATGTGTCAAAGTGACCCCCCACAGTGACACCCTTCCTAAAACAAGGCCATGCCTCCTAATAGTCCCACTCCCTAGAGCAAGCATATTCAAACCACCACATCTCTGTTCCTTTACCTAGCCTGTGGTATTCATGCATACAAAGGAAAATGAGCGAAGACAGCATCTTTCACTGAAAAGATGGCGGTTTCTCAACCTGCTGCACAGAGGAAAACCTTCACTCTTGGTGAAGCAGAATCCTGAGTGGTACATTCACTGGGTGTCTGTAAATTTCCATTTTCTATAGGGAACTGTGAAGTGTGGGTATAGATAGAAGAGTCCCTGAGAGCCTCTACTGTGCCAACTTGGCAAGGGCCAGCCATGGCCTCCAGCTCTGCTCCCTAGCCTGGACACATTACCCAGAGCTATAGTATCCCTATCCAAAGTCATCCCTTAGCCCAGGGCTCACAGCTGCTTCCCAAAGCTTTGAATCTTGTTTTGCTTTTTTGGTACCCACACTTGCCCTTTTCCTCAGCCCATTTTTCATGTATGGGTTAGCATCCTTCTGCTGACTGTCTGAGAGGCCTCCAAATGCCAAGCCTTTTGAGTGTTGGCACGATGTCAGACCTGGGAGCATTTCAGATCAGTGACACCCAGCCAGTAAAGGCTATGCAAATATTTCCAAATCCAAAAACTCCCAAGCACTCCTCATCAAGATAAGGGAGGCTCACAGTGTACTTGTATTAACCCTTTCGTGTTGGATGCACCGAGTATGGTTTCCAGTGTTTGTTTGCTTTTGCCTTCCAGAGTGAACCCTGCCTGCTGTTTCTTTTTGGCTGCAGTGAAGATGGACTGGCCTTTGCTGCAAGGTCACTCTCAGAGAGCAAGAGCGGAAAGATGGCTAGTCCTTGGGGCACCTTGGGGCACGAGGTGGAGTTTGCACCCCAGCTCCAGTTTCATTTTTTTTTTTCACAGAAGAAATTTTTTTTTCTTGTTTAAGTGACATGACCCTTCTCATGCTTCAAAGCTGTTTCTAACTGAGCTCACCCTTCAGGCTCAGCAGCATGTAGCAGTGTGGGGCCCTGGGTGTGTAGCGCACAAAAGGGCACTCCTAGGCAAGTAGCTGTGCTAACATGAGGTTCCTGTGATGAAAGCCTATTGTGGATACACAAGGGGGCTAGATGCTTCAGAAAACTTTGCCAGTCTGTGATGCTGGTGAAAAAGGCTACAGGCTTTGTTTCTGTTTGTTTGTTTTTTAAGACAGGATCTCTCCGTGTAGCCCTGGCTGTCCTGGAACTCACTGTTGGCTTTGAACTCACAGAGATCTGCCTGCCTCTGCCTCTCCAGTGCTGGGATTAAAGATGTGGACAAGAGATTGCGGTGTGCCTTATCCTTCTCTCTCTCATGAACCGGAAGGCAGGTGAGGTCAGAAACTTAGTGGGCGGGTCAAGCTGACCATGAGTCAGGGAGCAATGGAGGAAAGCAACAAAGCCCGGACCTCTCAAAGACATGACTGTGGTCTTTAATTACTCCGCCTCAGTCTCTTCCTCTGCAGATTGGGGTGAGCTAGCTCAGGGGTTGATGCAGGCAGTCGACAAGACTACACGAAGCAGCACCAATACCCCTATAACCCACTCTAATTTACAAACTAAGGGATTTCCTGTTCTTATTAGCAGGGACTGTCTCTGCTCAGGGCTCACAGCGCCCAGGCACCTTAGCACTGTAATGCTGATTCTTTAGATCCTAAGGGAGAATGGGATGAGGACCGAGAGAGCGTCCACCTCGTGGGCATAGCCCTAGATACAGAAAGAACAGGGTTTCCGTGGATAAGAATGGCTGCCCGATGCAGGTATTCCTAGTCTGGCAGTCAGAGGAGCCCAAAGGCTGCCAATGGTCACTGGCCCCAAACAAGGCACTGAGAACCCTCTGTGGATCATAGTGTGCCCCTTCAGAAGCCCCAAGAGAATGGATGAGAGGAGGCAGATCATGACATGTAAACCCAGCCAGAGCTGGAAGATGCCATCTTCCAGTGCATCCCTGCGGCTCCTCTGTCTCCTTGGTCCCAGTTCCAGCCAATTCCCCTGCTCCTGCAAACCGGAACGGGTGGATTACAAGACAGATTGCCTGTCATCTACACCAAAACAACTCAACTGGTTATGACCGACGCTCACTCACCTCGGGTATTTTGTTCTAACTGACCCTCCTGGGTGTTTGTAAATTGCTGTGGTCACACAGTTCCAAGTGACCATTAAAACAAGCACATGTGAGGCCAACAGATGTAGCCACCTGGAGCCTTTCTGTGGGAACCAGATGATCACACACGTCATCTTCATCAAACCATGTGGAACAGCCCAGCTTTCACCAGGAGGACCTAGGGTCATGAAGGGGAATTGTATTGTATTTTGAAAAGTTCAGTTAAGGCTAAAACTGTTTCTGATAAAATGCTAATTCAAAAGTTAGAAGGATCTCGAGTCAATCGCCATTCCCTGGCAGGGCTGGATTAATGAGACACCGTTGCAGTGTGTGCTTTCTTGTATGAGGCTCTCCCTTCAGATGTTTAATCTGAGGAGAGAGACTCCAGAGCCGAAGCTGTTCGTCCTGCAGCTAACAGATCCAGCTATGTGTCTACTGATCGCACACCTTATCCTGTCATTGAAGTCGCAAGCCTTGGCTCACATGCACACACATACACTCGGGCACACATATGCACCCACCCAGACACTATGTCTCCCCTGTGGGGCCAGCGAGGTAGTAGGCATCTGATAGTGACCAGTCAGGGAACCACGCACACGAAAAACGTGGCTTCCAGGGTCTGGTTTGTAATTTGTTGGTGAAGGTGGGTGGATAAATGGCTCAGGGGTTAAAAGCACAGACTGCTTTTGCAGAGGACCTGGGTTCTGTCCCCAGCACCCACATCAGGTGGCTCACAACCTCTTAATGCTTGCTCCAAGGGGATGTGATGCCCTGTTCTGGCCTCAGTGGGCACCTGCACTCGTGTCCATACATCCCTTCTCTCTCACACACGCAGGTGAGGGGTTGGGGTGGATCGAAGGCTCCTATGTCAGTCAGGTGCCATTGTTTTTCCCCGAGTGGCCTGGGCACGTTTAGTGTAGCTGCAGTGTCACACATGCGACACGGGATCCCAATGGCATCATTACATGAGACCTGGCCCGTTGCCCTTTGCTATATACTTCAAAATGCTACTCGACCATGCCAGGCTTGGCTAGTGCCTGTTTAAAACCTGGCTTCTCTGGCATTTTGGGTAATATAGTTCCATTTTAAGATAAAAAGTAAAAATAAAAAATAATAAAAAAAAGAAAACAATGCTAAAACCAAACAACCCGAAAAGCAAACTGCTTCCACACAGCGGCTGTATGCAGTCTGTACCAAGTCAGAACATTATCTTGGTGGATAGAAAGAGAGTGAGAAACAGGGCTCTGGTTATCGTCTGTGGACACCCAAACACTGGAGAGTGTACACTAACCAACAGAACTAAGGGTGTGGTTAGAACCCTGGTTTTGCCCCTGACACAACTTATACATCTTTGGGTGATCTCAGCCAAGATTCCAGGCTAAAGTCAGAGTGTTCACTCAGTGAGCCCCAGAGCTAGGGTGTACCCTAGAGTCAGGGTGCACCCCAGGCAGGTTGTCCCTGAGCCTCTACTCTCCAGCCTCCTTTCCATTAAAGGGTGTGGGGTCATCAATGCCCCATCCAGGGCAATGTGAGCTTTCGTCTACAGGTTCCTCTTGCAGTGTCATTTCCGCCCCATAGAGCTGGTTGGCAGCTGCTCCTTCCTTCACGTTCCTGTTCTAGGAGGCTCTGAGAAAAGGCCACTGTGCCCATTTCTTGAGCCCTCCAGGGCTGTATACTGCTTCATGGTGCCACTTCGTACCAGGACATAGGCCTATCAGACTGCAAGGCACCTGAGATTGAATGCGCTTGGGTGCTCTTCAAAACACTGTCGTGAGCGGCTGGGATGGTCTGGTGGGGTGTAGGAAGGCCAGGCCCAGAGCGCAGGGAGAGGTGAGATGTCCCAGGCAGGTCTTAGAGCGACTAGACAGGAGAGCAGGTGACAGGGCGGGCTGGCTAGCAGAGAAAGGGCTTCTGGTACGTTGGAATTTTAGGAAGACCAAAGCAGAGGGAAAACCACATCAAAGTGTATAGCATTTAGAAAGACACATGACTGCCAATGGAACTCAAAAGACCCAAAAGCCCTTTCCCTGCCCTGACTAGAGTGCACAGAGCTTTTAGGATTTTGAATCCCTAGGGCCACATTAGAGTCACTGAGAACAGCCATTCTTCTGTGGTATAGAACGGTAAGTAATGGGCTGAGCTGCCCAGGCAGAGCCAGACAGAGAGGATATGTCTCCAAATGGTGCAGAACACACCTCAGGTTTTGAAAACACTTGGAGTTTCTGAGTGATGAGGCCTCCCAGGCTGCGGCTGAGCTTGTATGCCTAGAGGCTGTTTTCTTGCCCGCAATTAACCCCTGGCCACTGCCTTTTCCTAGAAAATGAGGCTGATGACTTGATAAGAACAGGAACAATACTCAGAAGATGGGGCTAGTGAAAAATACTAAAGAGAACGAGACTGGCAGTGTGGTTAGAAGGTACTACGGCAGCTCTCCCAGCAAGGCAACGTGGATTCTAATGACAACCGGCACTTAGCAAAAGAACACAGTCAACAATGTTGCCAGCGCAGATTGCAGCAGACGTAGGAGGACTCACCTTTCTATTCCCATTAGCACATCCATACACAGCCCACAGAGCCTCTGCAGCCTCTGCGGAACACCTCTGCCTTGCCAGCAGCCCACACATCTGCTTCTGTTTTCAGAGCAGAGTGCTTTGCTCAAATTTGAAATCTATTGTCAACATATAGCTTCTAAGAGAAGACCTTATCTCTGCATCGTCTCTCCTCTAACCCTTGTCTCTTCCCCGAGCCTCTCCTCCGCCATCTTTCACCCCTCATTCTTGCACCCCATCATTTTCTGAGTCACCATCCGCCACTTCCTCATCCCTACTCCCTCTGCCCCATGGTTACACCCTTCATACCTGCTTCTCTCATCTCTGAATCCTGAATCTCCCTTCGATTCATCCCCCAAGCTTACGGCTTACTTCATCCTCCCCCTCTGTCTCCGTCAGGGTTTCTTTTCCCGCACAAACATCATGACCAAGAAGCAAGTTGGGGAGGAAAGGGTTTATTCAGCTTACACTTCCACACTGCTGTTCCCCAAAGGAAGTCAGGACTGAAACTCAACAGGTCAGGAAGCAGGAGCTGATGCAGAGGCCATGGAGGGATGTTTCTTACTGACTTGCTTCCCCTGACTTGCTCAGCTTGCTTTCTTATAGAACCCAAGACTACCAGCCCAGGGATGGCCCCGCCCACAGTGGGTTGGCCCCACCCACAATGGGCTGGCTCCACCCCACAGTGGGCGGGGCCCTCACCCTCCCCACTCTTTTTTTTTTTTTAATTTACATTCCAAATCATTTCCCCTTTCCCGTTTCCTCCCTCCCCGAAAGTCCCATAAGCCCCCTTCCCTCCCTCTTTTCTCCATTCAACCCCCTCTCGTTTCTCTGTCCTGGCGTTCCCCTACATCCAGTCTTTCCAGGACCAGGGGTCTCTCCTTCCATCTTCTTAGAAATCTATTGATATGCGGATTGTGTCTAGGGTATTCCGAGATTCTGGGTCAATATCCCCTTATCAGTGACTGCATACCATGTGTGTTCTTTTGTGATTGGGTTACCTCACTAAGGATGATATTTTCAAGATCTGACCATTTGCCTAGGAATTTCGTGAATTCATTGTTTTTAATTGCAGAGTAGTATTCCATTGTGTAAATATACCACATCTTCTGAATCCATTCCTCCTTGAGGGACATCTGGGTTCTTTCCAGCTTCTGGCTATTATAAATAAGGCTGCTATGAACATAGTGGAGCATGTGTCCTTATTGTACACAGGGAAGCCTCTGGGTATACGCCCAGTAGTGGTATAGCCGGATCCTCCAGGAGTGTCATGCCCAGTTTTCTGAGGAACCACCAGACTGCTTTCCACCCCACAGTGGGCGGGGCCCTCACCCTCCCCACTCTTGATCACTAATTGAGAAAATACCTTACTGCTGGATCTCCTGGAGGCGTTTCCTCACCTGAAGCTCCTTTCTCTGTGGTAACTCCAGCTTGTGTCAAGTTGACACAAACCCAGCCAGTCCACCCTCCCTTCTCCCTCCATGCTGTATCCCTGTATCTTCATCCCCATCAGGATGAGAACAGGGTATAAAACCTGGTCAGATGAGGCAAGGGCCCTGTGGCTCCCATAGGCTCTGGCATTTGAATACTTAGTTGCCAGTTGCTGTTTGGGGAAGTGTAGGAGTTGAGTGAGGCCTTCCTGGCTGAATTACACCCCTGTGGGTGGGCTTTGAGGTCACTCTGCTTCCTGTCACAGTTCTCAGTTTGCCTGCTGCCACTCTTCCCTGACATAATAATAATGGAGTCTTCTCCCTCTGGAGCCGTAAGACCAAGTAAACCCTTCCTTCTGTCAGTTAGTTGCCTTGCTTGTGGTGTTTTATCACAGCAATGGAAAGGGAATGTATCCAGATCATCAGTTCAAGAGTGTCCTTGCTGGAGAAACGCCAGTAGAGAAATCTACTTGCTACCTCTCACACATGCACTTCTGCCCAGAAGCTGAACCACATGGTCACAGGACAAGGACTGGGAACAGGCACCTAGTCACCTCCTGACTGGGCCAACTGGACCTACCAGACCATGCCCATACCTCACCCCAGTTTCTGTCATGAGTCGTTTAAAGAGCAGCTGGATGGTACCCTATTTTCTCCCTGCTATACAGGCACGTCCTCCTTAACTCTCACCTATGAATCTATAATATGTTTATCTCTAAAACTCATCCTCTGAGGTCCATGAATTTCATTTTTCACATGAAATTGCAAGAACCTCTCTAAGAAAGGCTCTCCCATTCTGAAGGACACCCAGTTTCCCACATCAATCCCTGTATCCTCATCCGCACCCACACTCCTTGTTCTCGCATCCCTCTTTTGCTTCTCTGTCTTTCCTCCCCCTTTTCATTCTTTCCACCCTATTCATTAGTTGTTCTTGCCCTGCACCCAAGGCCTACAGGCATTGCAGTCTTTTCTATCAGATGCTTAAAACTAACTCATCCAAGGCGCACTCTGGGGATGTGATACCTCTCTCTTGCACCCTATGGTGCTGTCAGCTCACATAACCCCTTGCTGGTGTCCGTGTCTGCAGGTAGATGCATCGGCTCAAGATGACTCAGGTGTTCTCTGCAGAGACTCCTCTGTCTTGCTTCAGGATAATTAGGCTATTCCTCTGCATCTTTACTACCAACCACCCCCATTGTCCACACCGTAGGCTCCCTGGACCTCGTCACTGCTCTTTGTCCTGTCTTGGGAGGCAGTGGGACCGTTCTCCCAAGCTTCTGTACTGGGCTTGATATGGGGTAGGGGTGGAGAGAGGTGAACAGGTCACCTCTTTTCCATTCCCTAGCATGGGGGAAAATATCCTAGAGTTCCTGTCACGTGACTTCTGAAGTTTCTGAACAAAAACCTCTTTCCCTAGCAACCTGCCCAGACTCATTCTCCTCAAAGAGTCCCAAGTAGTTTAGGGACCTGCTAACAAGTCCACGCGGATGGAGCAGGCCCTTAGACAGTTTGCTCCTGTACAGCTCAGTTTAGGGCGTAGCACTTGCATCGGCTCAGTGCCGGTGAGAACCTTGTGCCTGATGGCAATGGCGAGAAGAGCTATTTGTGCCTGCTCTCAGCTTCAATCCTGAAACTGGCCATGTCGGTAGTCTCTGGGCAGAGGTGCTCCTGTAGACAGTAGCAAAGAAGCATGGACAAACTCCAGTCACTTGAGACTTGGGAACACTGGTTCAGGAATCGCCTCCATCACAGTGATCCATGGGCCTGTTCGTGGGGTCATTTTCTTGATTAATGATTGGTGTGGGGAGGACACACGTGGTGGGTGGGGCCACTGCCAAGCAGGTGGTTCTGTGTTGTATAAGAAAATAGGTTGAGCACAGCAGCTGAAGCAAGCCAGTAACCGGTGTTCCTCCATGGTCTCTGCCTCAGTTCCTGACTCTAGGATTCTACCTTCAATTCCTTCCTTGGGTTCCTTCAATGATGGACTTATAAACTGTGAGCTGAATACATCCTTTCCTCCCGTGATGACTATCCCCGATTGTCAACTTAGCTATATCTGGAATGAACTACAATCCAGAAATGGAGGGCACACCTGTGATCTAGATCCTGAGGCTGGAAGATACAGCTTCTGACCCTGATCTTGACATGGGATGGCACACACTTTTAATCCAGATCTTGAGGCATAGAGGCCATGAAAAGCTTAGGCCCAGGCAAGGTAGAACACACCTTCAATCCCAGGAGACAAGCAGATCTTCGAGTTCGACGCCAGCCTGGGACAGAGCAAGTTCCAAACCCAGGTATGGTGGTATACACATTTAATCTGGGCCACACCTTCTATTGGAGGCCTACAGAAGGACATTGGAAGAAGAAAGACTCACTCTTCTTCGCCTGCTTACACTTCCTTGCCAGCACATCTGTTGGAGTCTACTTCTTCAGGATTCCAGCTAATACAGAAGATCAGCTGAAACACCCAGCGTCGTGGGACTCAGCAACTACTAGACTCTTGGACTTCTCACTCACAGCTCCCCATTGTTGGGTTAGTTGGACTTCAAACTCTAAGTCATTCCAACAAATTCCTTTAATATATATAGAGACATTCCATAACTTCTGTGACTCTAGAGAACTGTGACTAACACACCTCCCCACGCTGTTTTTGGCCAGTGTTTTATCACAGCAATGGGAAGCAAACCAGGGCACTCACCATCTTGAACCAGGAGCAGAGAGACAAGTGACCCCAAACTCAACCTTTTATAACAATCATTTCAGGGAATTACCAGATTTTCCCATGAGAACGACTTCCCAAGGGTACACAGTCAGTAACTCAGGACTTCCTGCAGAGGCTTCTACCTCCCCAAGTCTGGTCACCTCCCCAAGTCCCATCACCTCTTAACAGTAGGAAGAACCTTGCATTTAAGCCTTTTATCACCGAAAAGCGTTCAGGGGTAGGGGGGTCACCAACCACAGTCAAGCCATAGCAGGTCCTGAGCTATGTCCCAGTCAGCGTGGTGGTCTCTGCAGGATCATGGGCCTCGCCACAGTCGGCTGTGCATCGGAATCACTTGCTGGGGCTCACATCAGGAGTGGAATCAATCCCAGCACCCATTCCCACCAGTTCACTGGGAAGTTGCTCTTTCTAATGGGTGTGTAGGTTTCTGTTGTTTCCTGATGCTCTCTCCTGCATCGCTGCCTCCCTGGAGGTCCCACCTGCACTTCCTGTTCCAGCTCTGACTGCCCGCTCTTTATTGTACAAAAAGCCACATTGTCATCTGGACCAATCAGCAGGAAGACAACTCTGACCCATCTCTTTGGGTTGCCCTTTGGCATTGAGGGCTGTGTGACCTTCACCAGGGCAGCTTGCTTTTTTAATATAATCTCAGAGAATCATCTTTTGGGCAGATAAGGAAGGAACAAGCATTTACATATAGAAGCCTTGTAATGGGTTATTGAGAGGACAGTACTAAACATTCTGTCAGCCTTTAGCTCTGCCTGCACAGCAACCAACAATTGAAGATACAGGGCTACATCTTCATGTAATGTGGGGGTGTTGGTCACCCTAACAACGTGTGATTGCTGTCATGCTGTGCTGGGACTGGTCCTGGGCTTACGCACTAGGGCATGGGTATGACAGAACTGTAAATGAGAACTGGAGAGCACAGCTCCCCATCTCACTTGCTGATAACTAGCACTATGTTAATATCAGCAATCTGGGCTCATCGGTACAGCCTACTCTTTTGTCTACTGCCTGGCTTCCTGGGTTCCACTCCAGTCCCACACAGTAAAATGTTCTTCACTAATTTGGTCTTAATCAGGGTGGGCAAGGCCAGTCTGTACTTGAGGTAGTCAGAGTGAGCTGTTTAAAGAAACGCTAATGACCATAAACTTCAGTAAAGACCCGTGGGACATGTTGAGCCGCGAAAGATGGAGTCCTATCCCAAAGCAGAAAGAATGGAAGGCTATTTAGCATGTGTGTTACCCCACACACAGGACTTCTTCTCAGCCTCTTCTTCTTCCTGCAGCCATGGTTAAACACACAGCCTCGCCAGGCCTGATCCTAAACGACTGCAAAGACCCTGGAAGGGAAGGCAGTGCCCTGGGAGTTGGGGAAGGTACTGTGCTGGGAGCCGGGTATAGACTGGGTGCTGTTGTAGACGGAGGTAGCTGGAGGGACAGGTTGTCAGGAGTAGAGTGTCTGTGGTGATTGATCTGAATGTTCTAGATCTGGGGTCCCTGCAGCAGGCGTTCAGACATGGGGATTCCTGGGACCCTGCGGGAGTGTCCAAGAATCGGTCAGTGCCCCCGCGCCCCACCTGCTGCTGGATCGAGATGCCCCAAGCTCTGCTGTGAGTGAGACTCTGTCCTATGGTTGAATGGCAGTGGATGGTGCCTGTAGTGGCTATTCCTGGTTGTCAACTTGACTAAATCTGGAATGAACTAATCAAGAATTGAAAGGCTCACCTATAATCCTAATCTGGAGGCTCAGAGATACAAGTTTCTGACCTGGATCTTGGCATGGAGATCTTGAAGCATAGTGACTATGAATTCCAGAAGATTAAGATTAGGAGATCTCTGAGTTCAAGGTCATTTGGGATTAAAGGCTCCGTGGCACACGCCTTTAATCTGGGCCACACCCTCTGCTGGAGACCTATATAAGGACATTGGAAGAAGGAAGATTCACTCTGGCTTTTCCTGGCCTGCCTTGTGGGACTGAGTAACTGCTAGATCCTTGGACTTCCATCCATAAGTACTGCTGACTATTGTTGGGGAGTTGGACTATAAGCTGTAAGTCATTGACAAATTCCCTAACTATATAGACACTACCCATATTTTCTGTGACTCTAAAGAACCCTGACTAATACAGTGCCTCACTGCCACGCGCTCTGTTGGCTGTCTACAAGCTCTATGCTGGAGTTCCAATGTCTCTTTGGAGTCTTTAGTAGAAAAGCTGTGATTCCCCCTCCCCAGTGACCAGGGTTGCCCTTCTAGAGCTTCCGGATCAAGCCAGAGCCTTGCTCCTATGCTCTGTGGAATCACATGGGAGTGACAGGTTTAGTCCATGCTGTACCCTTCTGCCTGGTGCCCTTGTACTTGACTGTTCAGCTAACAGACTCCTGCCATGCAGAACAGCCCAGGTATATCTGCCCGATGGATGTGCTAAGCAAGAGCTCTGCAGGGCTGAGGCAGGCTCTCTTCTCTTTAAAGCCAATGCAGGATGGTGGAGATGCCCATGCAAGCAGAAGGACCTAATTCAGATGCCCAGAACCCACATAAAGCAGGATGCTTTGGTGCCCATCTGTAATCCCGGCACTTCTACAGTGAGATGGGGGATGAAGACTGGAGAATTCCAAGAAACTTACAGGCCAGCTAGCTTGTTCACAGTGGCAAATGAATAGAGAGATTCTACATCAAACAATGTAAATAACGGAGGTTGTCCTCTACTTCCATATGCATGCCTTGATCCACATGCATGCCTATACTCACACACATGAACAGGCACCTTCATACATGCAAGCACCACACACACACACACACACACACACACATTATGCACACATACTCATAAAGCCAGCACTTGCTCTAGACACACTTCAACACTTGTCTGGACTGATTCTCAAGCTATTTATTGGTCACTGGGGAAAGCTTGAAGGAGTCTGAAACTTCTTGGGTAGAGATGTGTGTAGCACTGACATCCACAGGGAGGCTCCACCACACCTGGGAAACATCCTTAGGCCCAGTCTAGTACATGGAAATGTCCTGTGGGATTTAGACACCTGAGAACCCTAGGGACCATATTGAGACCAGTACTTGTGTTCAATTTTAAAATATCAGAGTAAAGTTCCAGGCAGGATCAGATGGGAGCTTGGAGGCTGGGTCAGGCAGATAGGGCCCTGCCCACTTCCCTTTCCTTCCTCCCTTTCCCCCTCTCCTTTCCTCTCCCTCCTCTTCTTCCCTTCTGTCCTCCTTATCAAATGCTTCTGAAGCACCTACATCATGCAGACCAATGAGCTGTGCACTCTGAATACAGAAACAAGCAAAGAGGAGACTGGGGATGTAGCTCAATGGTACAGTACCAGCCTAGCATGTGTGAGACTTTGGGCTGAGTCTCCAGAGAGGCTCTAGCATCAGAGAAAGTGCCCCAGTTTGCTTTCACTGTCAACTTGACACAGCCCAGGATCAACTGAGAAGAAAGTGGTCACTGAGGGATTACCTAGATCAATTAGGCTAGTGGACATCTCTCTCTCTCTCTCTCTCTCTCTCTCTCTCTCTCTCTCTCTCTCTCTCTCTCTCTGTGTGTGTGTGTGTGTGTGTGTGTGTGTGTGTGTGTGTGTGTGTTCATTGTTCGTTGATGTAGGACTGCCCAGCCCACTATGGGTAGTACCATTCCCTAGGCAAATGTTTCAGGGATGTATAAGACAGCTAGCTAAGCATGAGTAAGCCATCTAGCTAGCAAACAACTTTCTTCTATAGTTTCTGACCTGATTCTCTCAATGATGGACAGTAAACTCATAAGCAGAAATAAATCCTTTCCTTACCCCAAGATGCTTTTGGTCAGAATGCTTTTGTTTTGTTTTTTGTTTTTGTTTTTGATTACTTTTTTCACATCAACAGAATGGAGCTAGAATAGCTTCAAAGCACAGAAGAACTGTTACTAAACTTAGAGCTAAGACAGGGGTGGGATGAGAGTTGAGTTCTGCAAAGACCAGTCTGGCCACACTGATGGAGAGTGAAGATGGGTGGTGATGGAGCTGAGACACAGTGGACCCAAGTAATGCTAGGGAATGAAACCTGAGAATGTTTGGTGAGGGATGGACATAGGAGGAAAGGATGGTGCCAGAAGTACCCAGTGCACTAGCTGGGCACCAGGAAGATGACATAGGCGTCATAGGCAGTCTGAAGAAGATATCACGGGGTGACGGTGTCTCTGGGTTCTGGATCAAGCCCAGGGGCAGTCAGGCTAATGGAAGAGATAAGAGTCCTTGACATCGCTCATGGTATCTAAACCATAGGCACAATCAATATCACAACGGGAAGAGAATAACAAGGTAAGGAGCAGAGGCCACTGTACTCTCTGACCAGGAGCCTGAAGCCCAGGGACACTCACCTCCTGGACTGGATGAATGTGATATGCCCAGGTGCCTCTCTGGGGTCCTTGTCTGGAAGCCATGTTCTCTCTGTGAAGGTCATGCCTGGTGCTCATGTTTGTGTCTGTCTGGTTGAGCCTTGTTGAACATTAATGGCTCTCTCTCTCTCTCTCTCTCTCTCTCTCTCTCTCTCTCTCTCTCTCTCTCTCTCTCTCTTTCTCTCTCTCTCTCTCCCTCCCTCCCTCCCTCCTATTCCCCCTGCACCACAGATTGTGACTATGGATTCAAGCCATCATAGATTGAAAATACATGCTGAGCGTACAGATGGTTGGCCTGATTTGATTTTGAGACATGTTCTCTCTATTATGCGCTCTGGCTGTCCTGAACTCACAAAAGTCCACCTGTCCCTGCCTCCCAAGTACTGAGATTAAAGGCGTGCACTACCACTGCCTGGTCTTGTACAGATGGTTTTTTCTTCATTATTCTCTAAATATACAGCATCGGAAGAACCAGCTCTTCAGATGGCATTCACTCTGTGTATTGGTCTGTGTAAAGGTTACATGTAAACACTACACTGTTTAATGTGTCACACTTGAACACTGCAGGGATTGGAATCCTAGAACGAGTCTCAGAGGGTACTGAGGCACGACTGTCAGTATATACATACAAAATGTACATTGACACACATGCACGCGTGGTTGTCTGAAACTATAGGTAACTATACTCATGTGTGCACTTGCGCATTCCTAGAGGTCTGTTTATCAGAGTGTGTTGTTGGTGTTTTACTATCCATCCTTTCTGCTGACTGGAACCTTGCTTTTATCCTGTCGCCTAACTTTCACTAATGAGTCCAAGAAGAAAAGGCACATTGGCTAACGAGTCTGTGGATTGGTGACTTGGCCACACTTGGGATAAAGGAAGAGGTGAGAAGAAGAACAAACTAGACGGGAGGCTTCCTGGTCAGCGAGATTCCACAATCCTAGGGTCTCTGTCCATATCTCTCTGAGTTAACCTCATAGCTGTGCTCGGGGATCCCTTTCACGGACCCTCTTTCTAGTGCCTTGCTGAGGAAGACCCAGGCTAAGGCTGCCTTCTCACTGACCCTGCCCAAGCTGCACCCTGGGTGATGCTTGTGAGACCCAGTGTAGCTCCATTCCCTGGACAGCACAGGCTCCAGGCAGGCAAGCAGGCAGCAGACTGGGAACCTCGACCCAGACTTCCCCACTCCACTTCCTGCCAGCCACCCCTTGGAGGCAGTGATCACCTTGCCAAGGATACCTTTGAAAATTACAGGGGTGGGCACAGGGAATATTTTTATCTCTAATTGGGAATAGCTCCTCTGGGGTTAATGTTAGAGGCTCTTTGATCCCTGGGAAACAGAAGAAGATCAGACTGGGTTTTGTTTTCTGTGGGGGGAAGGCTGGGCTATCTGATAGCATTCTGTGATCTGGACTGGCCGCCGGTTCCCAGGAATAGGCTTTCCCAGGGAGTGTGACGTAGGCTCCAACAGGGCTGCTTCAGTTAGAGGGCCCTGTCCTGGCTTCCATGACCCTGTCCCACCCTCACAGGAACCATGATTCATTGGGTATGCATGGGTGGTGGATGATTGGCTCAGAGACCCTTTGCTAATGAATAGCGAGGTGAGCTTTGAAAGTAGCCCACCTAGATATGGTTGCCTGATCACAGTCACCTCACCAACCTTACTTAGGACCAAAACAGTGGCCACCAAGACACTCGTCGCTCTAAGATACATAGGGCATTGCTGTACAGGAGTGCAGATGTTACCAGGCATGATGGAGGGCAGATAAGGTCACAATGGAAGACAAGAGAGACAAAGTGGTCAGTGAAGGCTCCTCCTGACCCAGGCTCACCCCAGCAGGCCATCAAAAGACGCCCTGAAGAGACTGGCCCTGAGGGGAAGCATGCTCTACACCCTTGGCATGTTGCCCAAGGCCTCTGTCCCAGGACTGGCCAGCAGCTAGTTTGTAGTGCTCAAGAAAACCCAACTTTTAAGTGATCTGGAATTTTGTGAACCAGTTGTTAAACACAGGCATGTTAACAATTATGTGAATTGCAATTAAGTATGCTATATGAAAACAAACACTTCCTAATTAATGTTATCAAATTACTTATGCTTAGGGTTTGTATCTGTGTGTTATAGCAACTCAACAGAAGTTGTAGATCATAGTAGCCACAAGACATCTCTCTCTCTTCCTAAATCCATGTTCTGTGATGTGTTGACAGCTGGAAATCGGAAGTGAAAGAGATATTTACACCATGAAAATTGGCCAATACTACAAGTAAGGGCCCAGACGTTGTTTTGTTGATTTTTTTTCTTTTTTTCTTTTCTAAATTAATTGAAAGTATATTCATAAACATTTTGTGGTAATATTAGAAATTTACATGGAAAATATTTCAAATAGAATTGAAGAAATATATAAAAAACATGTTAAAATTGAAGAATTTCATGGAAAATAATACCCTAAGTTTAGAAATTGCATTTCTAAATTAATTTTAAAATGAATTATAAACATTTTCTGATAAAATTGAAGACCCATATGGAAAATATTTCTGCTAAAATTGAAGAATCATATAGAAAAAAGTGTTAAAATTGAAGATTTTCAAGGAAAATTATTCAGAAAATTATTCAATTTTATCAGAAATATTTTCCATGCAAATCTTCAATTTTATCAGAAAATGTTTATAATTCCACTTTCTTTTTTTGATAGAATTGAAGATTTATGTGGAAAATATTTCTGATAGAATTGTAGAAAATGTAGAAAAACATGTTAAAATTGAAGATTATCATGGAAAATTTTATATAGATTATAATAATGGTAGGCGTAAAAGTATTCCTAAGTTGATTGAAAGTGGAATTAGAAACATTTTCTGATAAAGTTGAAGATTTACATGGAAAATATTTCTGATAAAATTGAAGAAACATATAAAAAATGTTGAAATTGAAGATTATCATGGAAAATTATACAGAAAAATGGTAGGCATAAAAATAATTCTAAGTTGATTGACAGTGGAATTATAAACATTTTCAGGTAAAATTGAAGATTTACATGGAAAATATTTCTGGTAAAATTCAAGAAATATATAGACAAACACATTAAAATTGACTATTTCTTGGAAAATTATAAAGATAAAATGGTAGATATAAAAAACCTTTCTAAATTAATTGAAGGTGGAATTAAAAACATTTTGAGATAAAATCAGAGATTCACATGGAAAACATTTCTGATAAAACAGAAGAAATATACAGAAAAACATGTTAAAATTGAAGATTATCATGAAAAATAATGCAGATAAAATGGTCGACATAAAAAACATTACTAAATTAATTGAAAGAGGAATTACAAACATTTTCTGATAAAAGTGAAGATTTACATGAAAAATATTTCTGCTAGTCTATGTCTTTTTATTGGGTAATTGAGTTCATCGATTTTAAGAGATATTAAGGAATAGTGATTGTTGATTCCTGTTATTTTTGATATTATTTTTATGTTTGTGTGGGTATCTTCTTTTGGGTTTGTTGGAAGATTACTTTCTTGCTTTTTCTAGGGTGTAGTTTCCCTCCTTGTGTTGGCATTTTCCATCTATTATCCTTTGTAGGACTGGATTTGTGGAAAGATATTGTGTAAATTTGCTTTTATCATGGAATATCTTGTTTTCTCCATCTATGGTGATTGATAGTTTTGTTGGGTATAGTAGCCTGGGCTGGCATTTGTGTTCTCTTAGGGTCTGTATGAGATCTACCCAGGATCTTCTAGCTTTCATTGTCTAAGGTGAGAAGTCTGGTGTAATTCTGATAGGCCTGCCTTTATAGGTTACTTGATCTTTTTCCCTTGCTGCTTTTAATATTCTTTCTTTGTTTAGTGCATTTGGTGTTTTGATTATTATGTGCTGGGAGGACTTTCTGGTCTGGACCAGTCTGTTTGGAGTTCTGAAGACTTCTCATATGTTCATGGACATCTCTTTCTTTAGGTTAGGGAAGTTTTCTTCTATAATTTTGTTGAAGATATTTACTGGCCCTTTAAGTTGTAAATTTTTGCTCTCTTCTATACCTATAATTCTTAGGTTTGGTCTTCTCATTGTGTCCTGGATTTTCTGGATATTTTGGGTTACAAGCTTAATGCATTTTGCATTTTCTTTGACTTTTGAGTCAATGTTTTCTATGGTATCTTCAGCACCTGAGATTCTTCTATCTCTTGTATTCTGTTGTTGATGCTTGCATCTATGACTTCTGACTTCTTTCCAAGGTTTTCCTATCTCCAGAGATGTCTCACTTTGTGATTTCTTTATTGTTTCTACTTCCACTTTTAGATCCTGGATGGTTTTGTTCAGTTCCTTCACTTGATTGTTTGTGTTTTCCTGTAATTCTTTAAGGGATTTTTGTGTTTCCTCTTTAAGGGCTTCTGCCTGTTGACCCATGATCTCCTCCTGTATTTCTTTAAGGGATTTTTGTGTTTCCTCTTTAAGGGCTTTTACCTGTTAACCAATGTTTTCCTGTATTTCTTTAAAGGGA
Organism: Tokudaia tokunoshimensis; assembly: GCA_036184795.1. Lineage (NCBI taxonomy): Eukaryota > Metazoa > Chordata > Mammalia > Rodentia > Muridae > Tokudaia > Tokudaia tokunoshimensis. Next base: position 41,146,480 of record BTHU01000001.1, read on the forward strand.
GTTATTTAAGTCCTTCTTGAAGCCCTCTATCAGCATCAAGAGATACTATTTTAAATCCACCTCTTGCTTTTCTGGTGTGTTGGGGTATCTGGGACTTGCTGTGGTGGGAGAACTGGGTTCTGATGTTGCCAAGTAGCCTTGGTTTCTGTTGGTAGGGTTCTTGTGCTTGCCTTTCACTATCTGGTTATCTCTGGTGCTAGTTGGTCTTGCTGTCTCTGGTTGGAGCTTGTCCTCCTGTGGGTCTGTAAGCCTGTGTCCGTACTCCTGGGAGACCAACTCTCTTCTGGCAGGGTCTGTGCACAGAAGGCTGTGGAGCCACCTGGCTCCCTGGTGCAAATGGCGGCAGGAAGACTCCTATCCCAACTGCTCCACTGATCGTATGCCCTGTATGCTCCTAGCTGTTCCCCTCCAGAGAGAAGGTGGAGATCTCACCTCTGCACTCAGAGGTGAAAGTGCTGCTGGGAGATCACTCTCTCCTGGTGGGCCTTGCACAGAAGGCTCGGGAGCTGCCCTGCTCCCCAGTGCAAATGGTGGCGGGAAGACCATTTTGTTGATTTTCTAGACTGTGATAGGAAAATAACACATTCTATTTAAAAGTTCGTCGTGGAATCATACAAAGTAGGCTAAATCTAATCAGGAAACAGACATCACTCAGTGGAATTTAATATAGAATTATTAACCACAATAAAAGTACAATCTATTGGGGAGACTTAGGGGAGCTACCCATATATTAAAAAAGCTGTCATGGCTACAGACTTTACTGGACAGAATGATATCCAGCTACAGAATGGTCCAGAGAGATCTACATGACTGAGACTAAAGTGAGCAGACTGGTAATAGGTGATCAGTAATTGAAGTTCTGGGTCTGCAGATGTTGAGTGGGAAGCTTGCAAAGGTGCCTGCAACTGGTGGGGCCTGAGGCAACTAACAGGCTTCCCGGTAGGCTGAGGACCAGTGTCTGAGCAGAGAGGGTTGTATACAGTGTTTGCCAAGCAAGGTTGTAGATGGATGGTGTTCACAGCCTGATGCCACAGCAGATTCTACCAGATAACCTCACATTTGCATAACTGACTCTTCCCTCAGCCATCCAGAAACAGCAGGAAGCCTCATCCACAAACCATCATGAACTTGATGACTTAAAATAACACACATACATTCCTCCTGAAGCTTGGGCATCAGAAGTGTCAAAGCACTTTGGCTCCAGCTGTCACGGTTTTAGGAGGGTCACTCCCTCAGTCTATAGGAAGGAAACCACTTCCTTGCCTCTCTCTCTCTCTCCAAGGAGGCTTAGAATCAAATTTCTCCTAGCTCTATTTTTCATTGTCAAAAGTTGCAGCTTTGAGTGGCCAAGATGACTGAGTAGGTAAAGGCACTTGTTTGATAAGTCTGAGAACATGAGTTCCATGCCTGGGACACACATGGGAGAGGATGGGAACTGAATTTCAAAAGCTGCCCTCTCACCTCAACATTCATACTATGGAATGCATAGTATATATATATATATATATATATATATATATATATATATATATATGTATAATATGTGTGTGCATGTATGTGCATATGTATGTATATGTAGTATATATATATCCGTGTGTATATGATATATATGCATATGATGTATATGCATGTGTATGTATATATAACATATATGATATGTGTATATGATGTATGTGTATATGATATATATGTATCTGTATATATGTAATAACAGTTTTTGAGTAGCAGCTTGACATTTTTAACCTTCTGTGTCAAACATCTCTGTGTCCCCTCCTAGAAGGACACTTCTGATTTCATTTAAAGGTACTAGACTGACCCAGGATAATATTTGTATCTGCTCCTTAATCTGGTGTCATTTGCAAAGTCCCCTTTACTATACACAACACTGACAGGGTTTGTGGGCCAGGGCCTGGGTATATTTGGGACACACTCCCTCACCACATATTTGAACGAGCATAAGAAGCATGAACACACTGAAAAATCTGCAAACATAATGTCCCATGACAGCTGGCTTAGAAAACTCCGGAACATTTACCTGATCTGATTTGTCATGGAAGTCATCATGACATTGATGGGAAGTGAAGTCCCAGCAGTCATCTCTCTGTCTCACCTTTGCCTCACTCATTGACATAAATGAGAACCCTCACGGAGCTCTCACGTCTGAAGCACACTCAGTCTCAGGTGAGCTGTGGGCCTAAGAGTTGGCAAGACTCAACAGAAGTCCCAGGAGGCATGGTGACTCACGCTTACAATCCAGGATTTAGAAGTCTAAAGATGAAGAGAGGTCCAGACCAGCCTGGGGCTGCAAAACGAGACCTTCTCTTATAAAAGAAAATTTAAAACCCTCAACAAAGGCGATCTGTGAGAACAAATTATCTCTATGTAGTTTTAAGAGACTGACATGCTCTCTACTCTGCTAAAATAAGTTCCAGCTCCGTGGGATGTGTGTGTGTGTGTGTGTGTGTGTGTGTGTGTGTGTGTGTGTGTGTGACAGAGAGACAGAGAGAGACAGAGAGACAGAGAGACAGAGGAAAGAAAGTATTATCTTCCAGAACCACACAGATAACAAAATTTGTGGATGCCCAAATTCCTTATAAAGTGTCGTAATATTCACATATAACCTACTGTGTATTTACATGATCTCTAGAGTATTTAAAATATTACCACAATGCAGAAGCATATGACTTTATAAGCTTTGGCTAGAAATTAAATGCAAAATCCTCCCCAGGCTCACATGCCTGACATGAGAGGATATCACTAGCTGATCACTAATGTAGAACCCTTCTCCACTGAAGATGAACTTGAACTTGGGCATGCTTAGTGAAGGGTTTTCTCTTCCCTGACTCTTGGACACAATTGGAAGCTTGAAATGCAAAAACTACTCTAGATATACTCTGGTTTATCTAGTGGTTGGTCATACTGCCCTCGTGTAATAGGTGAGAAGCAGGTGTCCTCCTGTGGCTGCCTGCTGAGGTCAGGCCTAGACCTTCCACAGTCCCTTGAAGACAAGACCTTCCCTGAGGTTGGAAGTCATATTCATTAGCCAATAAAGCAACAGTTATCGGCTTTCTCACCTGGAGTTCCCCAGGGTCATGAAGAAAGAGAAAAGTGTGTCAGTGAAGATCACTTCTTTGTGGATGCATTCCTCATCCCTGATGAGCTCAGAGTGCACTTTTATGCTCTTGAGTCTATTTTAAAATGGAGGTAATCTCTTATGCACAATTGCCATAGATGAAGTTCTAGTAGTTCTTGGGCCCCGCTAAGGGAGGCACAAATTTATCCCCTAGAAATAGAAGGGAAACCTTGAAAATCTAACAAGAAAGAGCTCAGGGCTGGAGAGAGGGCTCAGTAGTTAAGAGCACTGGCTGCTCTTCCAGAAGACCCTGGTTCAAATCCTGGCACCCACATGGCACCTCACAACTGTCTGTAACTCCAAGATCTGACACTCTCACATAGACATATATTCTGGCAAGACACCAATGCACGTAAAATAAAGGTAAATAAATTAAAAAAAATATTAAAGGCTGAGAGTTGGGAGGTTGAGGTTCCAGAACCGAGGTGCTGTAGAGACCCAGACATTCTCCACGAAGACACTTGCCTCACCTGACCTGTCACAAATTCATGCAGTGCGTGATGGGATTCCACCAGCACGCTGGGGAAGTTAACTGCTTAGAAGGCAAAATTCACAAAGCGGAAGTTGTATAAAATACTTAGAGAATATTTAAGAAAATACTATGCAGAGCCCTCAGCAGGAGTCAAGGTTCTCCAGAGAAACATAAGCATTGGGAGATATATGTGTATTGTATGGGGAGTATTGGACTTTGACCCCTGATACATGCTGAGTAGGTCCACGAGGAGCCATCTTCCATGGGCTGAAGGGTCGAGGTAGCTGGCAGTTACTCAGTCTCAGAAACGATAAACCTCAGAACCATAGCGATGTGGTCCCCAGTGTAAGGCCAGAGGCCCCGGAGCAAGGACGAAGGCTCAGGAACCTGGTGTAAGAGCAGCAACATGAGAGCCTGCTCCTGGAGGAAAAGCCAGAGAGAAGAAGGATCGGAGGGAGGGAGGCAGGGAACGAGGGAGGGACGGGCTGGAAAGAGAGAGACAGAGTCTCCTTCCATTGTTCTGGTCTAGCAGGTCAGCTCCTCCCCAACCCCGCAAACTGAATGGTGCCCCACCCAAATTCAGGAGGCATCTTCTCCATTCAATGTGCTCTGTGATCTTGTAGATCAAGATCCACATACCAGTCTTCTCTGGAAACATTCTCTGTCACCTGCTGGAGTGTACTTTTCCACCTCCCTAGGCATCCTTCAATTCAGTTAAGTGGACATCCCAGATTATCCATCACACTTAGGGTTGTCCACTGTCTACTACACTTATTACACTATATAAATATATACACTTTCTGGTTTGGGGGAGCATACACAGATAAATAAGGCAGGGCTCCCAGGAGCACGGGACAGACAAACAGCACCAGAATGCCAGGAGAACAGAATGGACCCACCACAGGTACCCTTAACACTTTTGACTGGTAGTCTTGGAGGAGAAGACCGCCGGCTTTGACAATTTCCTAATTGGTTCACTCTGAGGAGGGAAAGAACTGAGGGCTGGCCTAACTGGCCCTTGAACAGATATCTTCAACCTAGAGAATACGTTGCAGTCGGTAAATATTACATTCCGTCATATTTGCAAAGAAGAAGGGAGGGGCTAAACCTAAAAAGCACAAAATATATCAAAAAGCTTCTTCTTGCCTCCTCCACAGAAGTCAAAGAATATAAATGAAAGTGTTCTTTTGGTTTCTAAATTTCTATGTATCTACAATGTCAAAAGGAACAAAAGAAATAAAGAAAACATAGGTAACTTTTCAAAACGTAGCCCTCAATAGACAACATGAAGATCATTCATCAGAAACACTGACTCTGTAACCCAGCATGGGGTCCGGAAGTATCCTGGCAGCAGACAGTAATGATGATGATTTTAAATGCAAAGAGACAGCAGAAGCAGGTAGGCAGGCGATGTTAACTCAACTGAGCGTTTGGAATGCTCGCCTCTGTGATTTGATGCCTACTTTCAAAAGGTTTCAAAGAAATAGCATCTTTTATTTATGATGGGCGCTAAGCGTGTCTTGTCTGATGCTTGAAAATGATGAAGCTCAGTGTTTTGGAGCCATTCTGATTTTTCCATCACTCTTGTCAGTTGGTCCCTAAAGTCCGCTTACTAGATCTCAGGAAGAGACATTGGGTCTGAAGACTGCAATCATCGGACCTTGGAGGTAAGAAAGATGATGCTGTATACAATTCTTTACTCTAGGCTGGGCCTGGAGCATGAGTAGTCATGAGTCTGCTCTGGTTGGTGCTCTTATTATAACGGGTCTTCTCATTGCAGGGGAGAGGCAGAGAGAGGCAGAGAAGTGCTCCAGTGTGCGGCCACTCACTTCTGGGCCTGTCTGGACATCTTACTCATTCCTCCCGCACAGTGACACCCTATGACTAGAGCCTTTTCTACCAGGTAGGGTCGAGGGAGTAGGATGCTTACTAGTGTGGACTCACTTTGTGGCAGAAGAGACCATATAGAGAGTAATGCCCACCAGGGCCTTGCACTTTTAAAATTTACATTAAAAATTTAGTATGCAGAATAATTAATTTCATCACAACATTTTCATTGTATATGTTCGTATTCTTGTGTTCTCTTCCCTTGTTTCCTGTTCGGCATTGTAGCATGCACACATAGCTTGTGAAAAGGGAACAGCATAAAAGGACCACTTACCTCCAATTAGAAAGGAAAATAAACACAGCTTCCTAGAACATATGTTCTTATATTTCATTGTCCAGAACTGGTCATCTACTTGTTTCTAAACCCAATCACTGGTAGAGGAACTCGTGATTTTTTTTTTCCTGGTTGCTAATTGTATTACTTAGTTTTCTTCTTACTGTGTCAAAGTACTCTACAAAAGCAACTTAAGGAAGGAGAAGTTTGTTATAGCTCAAGAGTTTGGGTCTCAGCCCATGATGGTTGGAAGCCTGGTAAGCCGGAGCATGAGGTCACTGGTCACATGACTTCTGCAATCAGGAAACAGAGAGAGATAAAACCTCGTGTTCTGCATACTTTCTTATTTTTACTCTCCCTGGGAGTCCAGTCCCACTGATGAGACTGTGTGCCCATGCTCACATTCAGGGTCTGTCTTCTCCCCCTACTTGATCCTCTCTGAAAACACCTTGCAACATATACAGATATGCTTAAATGGTGATTCTAGATCTTGTCAGGTTGATGAGTGTGCTGGATTGTTTTGTGTCAGTTTGACATAAGTTAAAGTCATCTTGAGAAGAGGGGACCTCAATTAAGAAAATGCCTCCGTTAGATGGAGTAGTAGGCAGGCCTGTAATGCATTTTTCACCCATGCCCACTGTGGGTGGTGCCATCCCTAGCCTGGAGGTCCTGGGTTCTGTAAGAAAGAAGGCAGAGCAAGCCATGAGGTGCAAACCGGTAAGCGGCACCCCTCCATAGCTTTTGCATCAGTTCCTGCCTCCAGGTTCCTGCCCTATTCCAGTTCCATTTCTGATTTTCTTCAATGATGAACAGTGATGTGAAAGTGTAAGCCAAATAAACACTTTCCTCCTATCTTAGTTTGGGTTTCATTGTTGTGAAGAGGCACCATGACCACAACAACTCATAGAAGAAAAAAAAATCATTGGAGCTGGCTTACAATTTCAGAGGTTTAGTCCATTATTATCATGGAGGGAAGCGCAACAGTGTTCAGGCAGACTTGGTGTTGGAGAAGGAGTGGAGAGTTCTATATCTTGACCTACAGGCAGCAAGGAAGAGACTGTATACAACACTGGGTGTAGCTTGAGTATATATAAGATCTCAAAACTTGTCTCCATAGGAACACACTTCCTCCAACAAGGCCATAGCCATTCCAATAAGGTCATACCTCTGAATAGTGCCAATCCCAATGGGCCAAGCATTCAAACACATGAGTCTATGGGGACCATACCTATTCAAACCACCGAACCTTCCCAACTTGCTTTTGGATATGGTAGTTCATCATAACAATAGCAACCTTAAGAAAGACAAGAGTGAAGGTGAACCGTCATACTGAGTACATTGCTATCCAGACACAACCACCACTCTGTTAGCAATTCAGAAAACAGCTGATAGATGAAGCAAGAATGGGACTTGACATCCATAAAGAGTCACGCCAGTCCCGAAGAGTGTCTTGAGCTTTCAGGGTGAAAGGTCTGCAGTTTGGAGTCTTCCCCCAGCCCTTTGAGAGGATTTGCATGGTGTGTTCATGTATACATGCATTTAATGGATGCATGAGTATGTACGTGCGTATACTGGAGGATTCATGGACAGCCCTGACAACTGTCCCCACTTCATAAGGCTGAAGAAGTATTATCCTATCAACAGTAGGACACCCATGGGCAAGTTATGTGTCCTACAAACTATACCTTTAAACTAGAGTAACAGAAATTCTTTGGCTTCATCAATTTTTTTTTTCTGCAGCAATACTGTCCTGTTAAGGTGGCCTGAGGACGCCATGACAGATGAGCATCAGTGATATTAGCAGAAATAAGGAAGAGATGAGCTGGCTGTTGGCAAGTACGTCTCATCTCTCTATCTCCAGTGAAGTCTTAGAGACATTTTTCATCCCTTCCCCGGGGAGCTAGGAAAGGACCAGATTCCCCCACCCCATCCCCGCCAGTGTGCAGTTTAATATAAGTGTCCGTTAAATTTCCTCTGCAATTTAGGGAGCTCTGCCCTGATTGGTTGTCTTGGTCGGCTTTAGGATATTGGTCCGAAAGGGGGTCATAAATTTTGTTTTCAATTTTGTTTCTGTGCCTTTTATACTTTAATATGCCCCTGCAGACTTGCTAGGCCCGGTGCTCAAGCTGGGGAGAGAATGGTTCTAGAGAAGAATCCTCTGCCCCATGAAAGAATTTAAGCCCAGGGAAGAGTCTCTCTTGATCTATAAGGAGTCTCGTTGGAGCTCAGACAGTGTATGGTGTCCCATGGAAGTTTCATATGTCTCAATGGCCCCTTCTTCATCAGACTCCCTTCTTCATTCTCTCTGTCTGTGTCACCCCACTCCAGCTGCAGGGTCTGACATTTTGATTCAGAACAAGCCATTAGAGAACTCACTTTCTTGTGGATGAGAAGGTACCTCTGAAGCTGATCCAATCATAGCCTAAGCTAGCCTCAAACTGATGATCATCACACTTCAGCCTCCTGAAGGTTAGGATTTCAGACAAATACCAGCATGCCCACTATTTTTGTTTTCTGGGTGAGTTTTGTTTTCCAGATGGGTTTGTTTGTGTTTAGAAATTCCTAAATGGTATAAAATGTGTGGAAGTAACAGAGTTTCTCATCTTTTGTGTTCAATTTTCGCTTCTCTGGCAGGGGTGGGGTTGGGGCAGGGATTCAGAAAACTAGGAGATAGCCAGAGTGAAAATAGTCTGTTGTGAGTGGAGGTCAGGGAGTGGTGAGGGCCATTCTGGGAGGGCTGAAAGGCAAGAAGACCAGCCTGTGAGGAAGGCTGTTTAGAAGGACTGGGCCCTGTTGTTGAACTAACCCTGTCATCCATCCCTTTGGTGGATGGATGCTATCTTTGGACATTGTCGATACCAAAATCAGACTCGATGAGTTTGGGAGGCCATGCAGTGGGGAACCTAATGCATAGTTTGCAGATGAGAAGGAACTGTTGGGAAAGACTGCTGGATATAACCTGTCAATCAAGGCCTGTGAGGACGCCTGTGTAATCACAGCCTCTGTAAGCTGTAACCTTTATGACTGTGAAGCCAGGGTTGTTTCTATGAAGATATCTCCCTGGCAACGGTGAGCTGCTGGGCTGAACTAGTAATAGCCATGACCCCAACCAGCAATACGTTTCTGTGCCATTGATCTTTATTTCAAAAAGGGTCTCACGGACTTCTCTCCTTTAGGCTTCCGCTTGCTTCAACCCCCTAGGATGTGATCCCTCATAGCGTGCGTGCATCTCTTGATTCTGTTCATTCCTGAACAGATTTGCTTTTCTCCACAGTCTCTGGTTGTGGTTTAGATTGACAAATCCACCCAATCATGACCAAGACCAGACCATCACTGGCTGCCACCCCAGACTCATGGCAGGTCCCACTGTCGTGGACTTCCCCACTGGCCTTCCCCAGTCTTCCTTGCTGGGAAGTCTCAACCACAGGCCTGTCCTTGACTCTCCATCAGCTTTCCTCTGCCAGGGCTATAGCACTTGCCTCCTCTCCGTTTCCTAGGAGATCTCCCCGCTTACTTTCCCACCAGCCTCCAGCCCCACTACCTACTTTAATCTTTGCCATTCTGGAGGGTTGCTCAGAGTCACATCCTGAAACTGAGTGTACTTGCACATGTTCATATGCCCTTGAGAATCTTTGGCAAACTGCCTGCTTCTAACCTTCATCCACTTTCTAGAAGGCCCTTTCTCCTGTTTTCCTTTTTGTTCCTGTTTTGTGTTGATGTCTTGCTTTGCAGTCCCGGCTGGTTTCAACCTCAGTCACCCTGGGACTTAGTGTGAGCTGTTCCCACTCCTGCTGGTGTGAAGTGCCTTTCTCAATGCGATGCACATTAACCCTTGTCTCTCAGCACTCTTTTCTGGTTTGTCCATTGCACGCAGTTCTGTTTAGGAAGGCCGGATGAGGTGGTACAGAGATCTCCCTTGTGCCTTCTTTGCCCACACATCCATATTCTCTGCACTGTCAGCATCCTCACGAGTGGGACATTTCTAACAGTTGACGAATGGATACACCATTACAATGATGTTGACGCACTGTTGTCCCCCGAAATCCATCACTTACATGGGGTTCCCTTGTGGTGTCGCACCATCTGTGGGTTTGAGTGAATGTGTAATGTTATGTATCCACCGCAATAGCATCCTGAGCACCAGGACCACAGCCCTGAGTGGCTTCTGTGCTCTGCCTGCCTGCTACCCATCCCCTAACCACTGGCCACCAGTCACATCTTTACCTCATCTGCTCTTTGTGAGTGGGAGTTTTCCACTGGGGAGGGTATGTGAAGGGGAGGAACAGGGGAGTAGAACACGGGTTTTTAACGTCTGTATAATCAATTCTATGGGTTCCTTCGATGGAAACTGGGTTCTGGCTCTTGGTTGGAAAGGCCTTCCCAACTCCAGGGGTATGGTAATATATCCTCATCTTTTCCCCTGATTCTTTCATGGCAGAATTTTACACTTAGATTTTTAACATGCCTGGCATTTGCCTTTTATTTTAGATTTATTTATTTTATGTATATGACTACACTGTAGCTGTCTTCAGACACACCAGAAGAGAGTATCAGATCTCATTATGGAAGGTTGTGAGCCACCATGTGGTTGCTGGAATTTGAACTCAGGACCTCTGGAAGAGCAGTCAGTGCTCTTAACCGCTGAGCCATCTCTCTAGCCCCCATGGCCTTTTCTTTTTTGTGTGTGATCTCTGAGGTAAGGCTCTAAGGTGCTGCTTTTTCTCTTGTTTTTCCCAAATCACCTAATACCTGATAAATCATGTTTATCATTGTTTTACATTACTACTGAAAATCTAATAGCGCATATTACTAATATATTAAGAGGAAAAAAATAGTTGTCCTGATCTGCTTACATTTAAAAACCTCCCACTCAGCCTGATTTAAAAAATCCCCAGCAAGCAAAAATATAAGGAACTTTCTCAGTCAGAATAAGTAAGCCACTGAGTCAACACGGCTCATTCATGGTCACAAATGTTTCACATTGATGTAAAATGTTAAAAATGGGGAAATGGCAGGAAGTGAGGGCTTAATGGGAACTTTTTGATTAGTTCTTTTCCAAAAGATGGAAACAAACAAGCCACAGCAAACCAGCATCCCTGGAGGAGCATCACACGCATGTGCGTTCAAGTCAGAAGGAGACATTCACAAGTCTTCAACATCTACTGTCCCTGCCCAGAATTGTACAGTGTACACCTGGAGTCGTCACTTTCACATATGAGTCTTCACTGTCTATTCAGCCTTCTGCTTCCCAGACACTCACCCTCTGCTCCCACTGTTGTGATGGTTACCTGTGGCTGGATCTGAGCCTGAGAGTCAAGAGAGAAAGCTGATAGATGAGAGAAATAAAGCTACTGCCTTTTGATCACGTATGTCCTGTTCTCTGAGGAGCCAAGTCATGTTCTGGATCCTGGCCTCAGTTCTTTATCATCATCACCATCGTCATCATCACCACCACCACCATCATTATTATCATTATGTTTTCAAACAGGGTCTCCTGTAACTCAGGTGGGGCTCAGATTTGTTACATATCCAAGTCTGATCTTGAGTCTCTGATCCTCCCACTTCCACCTTCCGGGCACTAGGATTACAGACTAGTCCTGCTGTGTCAGGATAAACATAGTCATCTCCTCAAATGTCTGTGACACGTTTCTGATAAAACCTTTCCAAAATCCTTTGGCTTTTTAAAATACAGTGCATACTTGCCACCTGTCATCACCCTACTGTGCAGTGTCTCACCAGGATGTCTTACTCTCATCTAACTGTCACGTGTAGATCGACAATATGACCTCCTCCTCCTCCTCCTCTTCCATCTTGTTGGTTTGGTTTGGCTGTGATACAGGGTCTCACTGTGCATCTCTAGCTGTCCTTGGACTTGCTACTTAGACCTAACTGGCCTCAAACTGAGAGAGCCATCTGCTCCTAACTCACAAGTGCTGGGAGTAAAAGCATGTGCCACCACACCCCTCCAATGTGGCCTCCTTTATGGGTCTTCTGCCAGTGTCCTTGGTACATTCTAAGGAATCATTTCAAACCCTCTAGGTCTTCTACTATTCTCAAACCCATGACTTCTCTTGGGTTTCTTGGTATGAAAATCGTATCTTGTCTGTCCTGTCTGGAATGTGAAGAGATGTAGGCCGTCGTAACATGGAAAACTTGAACTCGCTGGGATTCCACAGTGCTTGGTACCCAGTTCACTCTTGCTCTCCACGCCTACTCAGACACCTTACCAGCTTAGGGCCAGGTGCTTCACACAAAAGTCGTGAGCCTGTGTCCTTCAGTGGCTCACGGAGCACCGATGCCTTTCCCCATGCTTCACACATGCTGTGCCTTTGTCATGGCTTCCGGTTCACCTAGGTCTTCAGCATGGGGTTCATCTTTGTTAAGGCTCCTCCCGCCCAGGGTTCTCCAAGACTAGACTTTCATACAAAGTGCTTCCTAGCCAGGCTGCTGCTCGGATGTAGTTCTGGGACTTCCTGTCTGCTCATCTGGAGTTGGAGTTATTGGTTTCCCTTTGGTGGTTCTTTGTCCTGCCTTACTAGAATATTCTCTTTCTTATGAAGAAGAAAATGCATCATTGTTCAATGGCTGTGTTTGTGTGTGTGTGTGTGTGTGTGTGTGTGTGTGTGTGTGTTCCTGTTTCCACCCTGATTTTTGAAGCAAGGTCTCCCACTGAACCTGACTTAGCCATTTAGGCTACACTTGCTGTCTACCCAGTAAGCCCCTAGGAAGCATCTGTCGCTACCTCCACAGTCCTGGATGACAGATGTCCATCCATCACTACATTTGCCAGTGCGTGGGTGCCAGGCCTCCAAACTCAGGTTCTCACGCTTGGGCAGCAGGCCCTTTTTCTGATGAGCCACCTCCCAAGCCTCGGTGAATGTTTTAATTCGGAGGTGCCCCAGCCTTCCTTCAGCGCATACCCACACTTGGCTGGCACCTTGGCTGCACCATCTCCCTCCAGTCTTTGAAGTTTCTGCTCTATAGTTTCAGCTCCTGGAGAAGCCGTAAGTCTTCTGCTTGTCAGATTCTCATTCCTTTGAGGGCTATCTGTCTTCTTCCCTGCTGGCAGCTTTTTAGGATTTTCTTTTCTTTGTAAGATTTATCCCGGCTATTCTGAAAATCCATCCATCGCGTGTGTTTAGATGGGGATCGCCATACATCCAAAATGCTTTCAGCTGCAAGTAATTGAACACCCACCTTGTGGCAACTTAAAAGATAAGGGGATGGATTGGTTCATACACTGGCAAGGTCCAGAGCAGTGCAGTACCAGGCTGCCTCAGCCTTGCGGTCAAATCCTGCCATCTTCCCAGCCTCTCCTTCGCCAACCCTCTCCTAACCTCAGCTAACCATCGGTCAGTGCTCCAGGGCCTTGTTCCCCAAACTCTGGCCTTCTAAAGGCCAGAGCAGAAGAGTAAGAGATCTTTTCCTCATGTCTTGTTTTAAGAATTTAGAAATCCATTAGAGTCCCTCCTGGAAGGACTGTCTGATATCTCGTCATCTGGAATTGGTTCTCACACCTCTTCCATGTGGCCGCATTTGCCACAGCATGATTAGATCAGCGCAGGCCCTGCCCCATCTTTGGGCTGCACAAACAATTGTGAATCAAAGTCAAGGCTGGACAAGGGAGGCAAGAAGATGTCTGCAGAGTCTAAGCTACTTCCTGTCTGGATGTTTTCATGTTTCTTTCGTGCTTTCAAGCACAAAGAGTCAAAATCATTTTGAGACTCTGCCAAACAGTTCTAAATGTCTAGAAGTATGACTTTTTAGTTAACTCATTTGATCAATGGCGTGATCAGCAGAATGGCTTTCATGGGGAATAAGGATATAGAGACAGACACATAGATTGGAAACTGGAACCAGTTCATGGGTAAGTCTATCCCTATTTACATCTCCCACCAACCTCTCTTCTCTTCTTAAGAAAAGTATGGCTTTGTTCTCATTAAATAAAATTCTCTGTTTTCAGAATGCACAGAAAATAAATGTCTTCACATACTCACAATTCTTAAAAACACATGATCACAGTACCAAGACTTGCTTCTAGGGATTTCCTCCCATTCTGTTCATACTCTAAGCCTCCCCCACTGAGGACTGTTGTAGAGTGGCATCCTCTGATTAAAATAGCTACCTCCAGCCTATGGATTGGGAGAGATCTCCACCTACCCTACATCCGACAGAGGGCTAATATCTAAACATTTATAAAGAACTCAGGAAGTTAGAGACCAACAACTCAAATAACCCAATTAAGAAATGTGGTACAGAGCTAAACAGAAAATTCTCAACAGAGGAATCTTGAATGGCAGAGAAACACTTAAAGAAATGTTCAACATCCTTAGTCATCAGGGAAATGAAAATCAAAAAGACCCTGAGATGAATCTTACACCCATCAGAATGGCTAAGATCAAAACCTCAGGAGACAACTGATGGGGATGTGGAAACAAAGGGAGCACTTCCTCATTGCTGGTGGGAGTGTAAACTTGTACAACCATTTTGGAAATCAATTTGGTGGTTTCTCAGAAAACTGGAAATAGTTCTATCTCGAGACCAAGCTATAACACTCCTGTACATATTCCCAAATGATGCCTCACTATACCACAGGGACACTTCTCACCTATGTTCATAGCAGCTTTATTTGCAATAGCCAGAAACTGGAAACAACCTAGATGTTCCTTGACTGAAGAATGGATAAAGAAAATGTGGCACATCTACACAATGGACTACTACTCAGCAAATGGATGGAATATCAGTCTGAGTAAGGTTAACCCAGAGCCAGAGAAACACACATGGTATGCACTCACTTATAAGTGGACATTAGCCATAAAGTGCAGGACAACCACAGACCTAAAGTAACTGGGCAGTAAGGAGATCCCAAGGGAGGATGTGTGACTCTCACTCAGAAAGGGAAACTAAATAGTCATCAGAGATGGATGGAGAGAGAGAAATGGGTGGGAGACGGGGTGAGGAGGGGAACAGGGATGAGCGACAGGTGTGGGAAGGTGAGGAAGAGGGCTGGGAGTGAGAATGGAAATCAGTTGGAGGGCATCTCTCGGCCCACTGAAGGCCTGGGACAGGAGAGGATACAGTCTATGGGATTGACCCTAGCTGAGATTCCTACCAGAGGGGGGATATAGAGACTGAAGTGGCCACCTCCTGTAGCCAGAAGAGGGAGGGAGACAACCATCTTCTCCCAAAACCTTCAATCCAAAATTTGTCTTGGCCTATAAACGATGTGCAGGGATAAAGATGGAGCTGAGATTGAGGGAACAGCCAACCAATGACTGTCTCAACTTGAGACCCATCCCATGTGAGAGAGCCAACCCCTGACACTGTTAATGATACTCTGCTATGCTTGCAGACACTAGCATAACTGTCTCCTGAGAGACTTCATCTAGCAGCAGATGGAGGCAGGAGAAAAGACCCACAGTCAAACATCAGGAAGAGCCCAGAGAGTCTTGTGGAAGAGTGGGGGATAGAAGTGTACAAATCAGAAGGGTCAAGACACAGAATCAACTAACCTGAGACATGGGGGCTCACAGAGCCCGGGCCACCAACCAGAGAGCATGCAAGAGCTGGACCTAGACTTCCTACACATTTGTAGCAAATGCACAACTTGGCCTTTATATAGGTCCCATAACAAGTAGAGAGGGGAGTGAGGGGTTAAGAGCGATCTCTGTCTCTGTTCTGTGTCACTGGATCCCATTTTGGGGCTGCCTGTTGGACACAGTGGGAGAGGATGTGCCTAGTCCTGCTCAGACTAGATGCCATAGGATAGGGTGGTACCCAAGGGGACTTCCCTTCTCTGAGGAGAAGGAAAGGGGGCAAAGAAGGGAAGGGTTTGTAAGGGTGGGACTGGAAAGAGAGGAGAGAGGCGGGACTATGATCAGTATGTAAAGGGAATAAATAATAAAACAGCTGCCATTTCCATCAGGTCAGCTCTGCCTGCTGACTGTTGACATTCTCTCATAGAAGAGAGGGTGGAGAGGGTCGCTGGACTGTCACCAACATCCTAGTTGCCCCCTATCACACCTCCCAGCCACCTGAATGCAATTCCATCTTTATGGCACATGGGACTCTCAGACGGTGACTGATTATATCTGCTGGAGAACACTAGGGGAAGGGGTTCCATCTGTGAGGCTATGGGGAAGCCATCATCCATACTGTGTGAAGACTTCCCAGTGTATCTACTTTGGGGCCACCCATAGTTAGTTCTATAGCCTCTCACTCACACTCTGAGTAAGGTCGATAAACCCACTACTCAACTTTGGTGGTGGTGTACTTTGGTTTGCCGCTGGAACCTTATAAGGAGGGGACAGACACTGTTTAAGTCTCCCTGGGATAGGAATTCTCACAGTGTACCCTGGAGGGGAGGTGCTGAAAACTGAACTGTGGCAAACTGAGATCCATCACCAGCCAATATGTCCACGCCTGCTGATACCCCGGCAGGTGTAAAGAAAACCCAGCTGTGCAGACACCTTAAAGTTAAAGGAACAATTTTCTTATTTTTGTCGCCTACAGTTAAAATGTTTCAGTTGAAACAAGTTGGGGGGTGGTGTGGGGGGATCCTGCAAGAGGAAAACAATTCCTTGTGTCTTTTAAGTTTTGCTAAGCTGAGATTTGAAGCCGTTCTGCCATGTTTCATTTCAGCCTTCCCTGCTCTGCTTCAAGGATATTTTCTTGCAGTGTGCTCTGGAAATTAGACATCTGAACTTTATTGAAAACGGCCTTTGATTTTGAATAGCGGTCACACATTCCTTTGTGTGACCAAGGAATCATTTTGAAATTATTAATAACATCACGTTTGCATTTCTAAAGTCTAAGACATCACTTAAGCTCACAATAAAGTCCTTTTGTGCATCTCCCACTAAACTGCGAATTTTCACTCATCTAAAGGAACTTCTGAGCTCTGTAAAGAGGTTTTTCTCGACTAATATCCA
The DNA here is from genome assembly GCA_036184795.1 of Tokudaia tokunoshimensis. Lineage (NCBI taxonomy): Eukaryota > Metazoa > Chordata > Mammalia > Rodentia > Muridae > Tokudaia > Tokudaia tokunoshimensis. The sequence goes on from BTHU01000001.1 coordinate 41,163,177, forward strand.
TATCTCCATGTGCTCTGATTGTACTGTCAGATCTTGAATTTACCATTTTAGATATGTTCACTATAGAATTCAGCTTTGTGGTTCTAGAATGATACACTGGATATCTCAAAATGGAGAGAGATTTATTGTGACTCATGACTCTGGAAGCTGAAGTCTAAGAGTCTATGGGACACCTTGGCTTGGGGCTTTGCCAAGAGCCCCACTGTGCTCATGGAGAAAGTACCCACACAACAAGCCAGAAGGCAGAGAGAGAGAGAGAGAGAGAGAGAGAGAGAGAGAGAGAGAGAGAGAGAGAGAGAGAGGAGGGGGGCTGTCTCACCATCCCATCCATTAAGAGCAGACTATACAATGACCTAAAAACTTCCTACTAGGCCCTACCATAAAGGGCCACAGCATTTCCCAATACAACCACCGTAGAGACCAATCTTTTAGTATATGGACCATTGGGGGGCCACTATTTGTATTTTTATACATGCATACAGATTCTAAACCTAGATTCGAAATATGAGTGAAAATGTGATATTTGTCCTTCTGAATCTGACTTATTTTAATGATTTTCTGGTTGCAGCCATTTTCCTGCAGAAGTTATGGCTTTGTTTTTCTTAATGACTGCATAAAATCCCATTGTGTGTATATACCACATTTAATTATCCACATATCCACTGATGGACATCAGGACTGGTCCCATTCTTGGCTATTGTGAATAGTGTATCTGTTAAATAAACACGATGTACAAATATCTCCATTGTATTATGGTTAATAGTCCTTTGGGTATGAATCTAGGATGGCATGCTGGGGCGTATGGTATTCTCAGTTTTTTGAGAAACCATCTGATTTCCATTGAGCCATGGCATTTGTACTCCCACAGTGAATCCTGCCTCCCATTTCTTCAGGATCCTCGGCAGCATTTGTCATTGTCTCCTAGTAGTAGCTACACTGCAAGGATGAGAGGACTTCTCAGAGCAGTGTCAACTTGCATTTCCTTGATAGCTACAGATGTTAAATGATCCCAAGTGCTCACTGGTCCCTCGTGTTCTCCTTTTAAGAACCGCTTCATTAGTTTATTTGCTCATTTACTGATTAAATGATTATGTTAATTATTTGTTCCTATTTATGTGTAGGCATGCATGTCTATGTGACAGCATGCCACACATGTGCAGGTGTCTGTGGAGACCAGAAGAGGGCGTCAGATCCCCAGGAACTGGAGTTACAGGAAGCCATGGGCTGCCAGACCCTGGTGCTGGGAACTGAACTCAAGTCTCCTGAAAGAACAGGACGTGCTTGTCACTGCTGAGCCTTTCTCCAGCCCCTTGTGGGGCTTCTAGTGTTTAATGTTTGCAGTTTGATATAGCCTTGATATCAATCCCTTGTCTGATGTCTAGTTGGCAAAGATTCCCCCCCACACACTTCTATGGGTTGTCTTTTCACTTGGCTATTCCCTCTTATGCAGAATTCCACATGTGTCTGTTGCAAAACTCTCCATCTATTCTCATATTTTTTATTTTACTCTATCACTCTCAGGGTCTCAACCATTCTGAATGGGCTTTTGTGCAGAATTAATTATTGGGAGCTTCATGACTCTCCATGCGAAAAATCCAGTTTTCTGGTGCCATTGGTTGAAGACGCTGTCTTTCCACCGTCTGTCAAAAGCTAAGGGGCTATGACTATGGGCTGACTTCTGGGTTTTCTAGTCTACCTCCTTAGCCTACAAGCCTGTTTCTGTGCCACGGCATGTTTGTTACTCTGGCTCTGTAATATAATTCGAGACCAGGTATTGAGCACTGCTCTCTGCTGAGGATTGCTTCAGCAACTGGGGACTTTCTGTACTTCCATATGAATCTTATCCTTTCTGCTTTTAGTTCTATGGAAAATAGTGCTACGCTTCTTCCTCTCTCCAGTACAAAGTGTTGCTTGCCGTAGTCTATGTGTGGTTGACTCGGAGGACATGAGTTCCTTTAGCTTGCTTATGCCATGGGAAATCTTTCTTTCTCCATCATCTGTGGTGTGATGGTTTGAATATGTGTGGCCCATAGGAAGTGGCACAGTTGGGAGGAAGTGCGTCACTGTAGGAGGCGGCCTTTGAGACCCTCCTCCTAGCTATGTACAAGAGAGTCTTCTCCTGCTTGCTTTTGGAACAAGATGTAGAACTCTCAGCTCCTCCAGTGCCATGCCTGCCTAGATGCCACGATGCTTCCCGTCACGATGATAATGGACTGAACCGCAGAACCTGTAAGCCAGCCCCAATTAAATGTTGTCCTTTATAAGAGTTGCCTTGGTCATGGTGTCTGTTCACAGCAAGGAAACCCTATCTAAGACACACGGCAGATGGTTTTGTAGTATATGGTAATCCATGATGCCGCCCATCGTCCTTTAGAACTTGGAGTACCTTGGTCCAGGCTCTTGTGGCTTTTCAAGTTTCCTCTGAGAGCAACTGCTCTTTCAATGGGGTTTTCTTTGTTCATGAGTTGGTGTTTTTTTCTCTTATAGTTTTCTAGTCTCCTTCTTTGTTCTGCATATTTAGCGTCTTAACTATGCTGTGCAATGAGGAGTTGACATTCTGGTCCTGCCCATTGGATGCTCTGTGTCCTCCTTGTCTTTGTATAGGTAGCTTGTGTCTGTAGGACATTTCATTAATATGAGAATTTTTTTCTTCTGTGATTCTGTTGAAGATCTGGTCTACACCATTGATCTGGAATTCTTTCTCTTTATTATAATTAGAAGACTTCCTCGGGCTGGAGAGATGGCTCAGCGGTTAAGAGCATTGACTGCTCTTCCAAAGGTCCTGAGTTCAAATCCCAGCAACCACATGGTAGCTCACAACCATCCATAATGAGATCTGACTCCCTCTTCTGGAGTGTCTGAAGACAGCTACAGTGTGCTTACATATAATAAATAAATAAGTCTTTAAAAACTTTTAAAAAAGACTTTCTCTCTTCACTGTGTCCCATAATTCCTTCATTTTTATTTCACTTTTTTTTCATATTTTTAGTGTTCTAATTCATTTGCTTTATCTTCAAGTCCTGATGCTCTGTTATTGATCCTTTCTCTCTGTAAGACTTCCCCTTGTGAGTGTTTCTAAATGGGTTATTGTATTTCAATTTCCATCTCTATTTAGGCGTGAGTTCTCGTCTATGTTTTAATCTCTTTGTTGAATTCAGTTTTCAAACCCTGGTCTGCCTCCGTCATGTCAATCAGCCTGTCTGTGTTTCCTAGAGCATCGCTCGGGGGCTTTGGTGCTGTTCTCTTGGGGTTTTACCTTAAGGAGGTGCATCTGTAAAGCCAAGTTTCTTACAGAAAACAGAGAGATGGATATTTTTATTCTTCTTTTCTGAGGCAGGATTTCTATGTGTCCTGGAAGTTGCTCTATAGATCAGACTAGCCTCAAATTCAGAGATACACCTGCTTCTGCCTCTCAAATGTTGGCATTAAAGGTATGAACCACCATGCCCAGCTTCAGTTTATTTTATTCTTCATCTATTCAGCTAGACTGTATCTTTTGACTGGAGAATTGAAGTCGTTCTTATTATTGAATGAAATTGAGTTATCAAATAATTATTGAAAGGTGTGTATTGGTTGCAATAGTTTCTCTTGCAACTTTCAATACTCTTTCCTTTTGATATTGTTCAACTTGATCTTTAAAACTCCAAATCTTGTTTCTGTGATTATATTGATAGTTTCATGTTCATTTGCTTGTTTGTTTTTGTTTGGTGGGAGTACAGTCTTGCTTTACATACCAGGTTGACCTCAAACTTGCTTTGTACCTTAGGCCAGTCTTGAACTCTCTCTCCAAAGTGCTGGGAGTGTGTTTGTAGGGTAGTGTGTGTGTGAGTGTGGTGTGTGTGAGTGTGTGTGTATATTACTTTTTGTCTTGCTTTAATAGAACTGAGATTCCAGCTTTCACTGGATCCTACTCCCAAAACTGGGATAATTTCTATTAGTTTTGGTTAAATCTTTCAGCATATCATGTGCTGGGTCAATGGTGGTCTATCACCCTTGGCATGTCTCCTTAACTCAACCAGAGAGGTGATTGTACTCATTCCCTACGCCCCCACTGGGATGGCGGTCCCATACTGAAGCCCCTCTGTCCATCTCTGGCTTCTGCTTCATTTAACTGCTGACTTTGTATGTGGGACTGGTCTCCAGGCTTGGCTGGCATCTTCTGGCTCTTAATTAAAGTATGCCTGCTTTAGTGTCATGTTTATATGCCCCACTTGCAGTTTTGCCATGAGACTTTTTCCTTTTACTGTCTAGGGAGATCTACCGCCTACTCTGTTATTGTGGTCCCATAGTGAGGTAACACGCGGTGGCAGAGACATGACGCATAGCAAAGTTTCTCACTTCCTGGCAGCCAGGTGAGAGGGAAGGGGAGGAAAGAAGGGAGAAAAGAGGGGATGGCAGGGACAAGGTATATCTATCCTTCCCAGGCATGATTGCACTGACATGCTTCTTCTAACCAGGCTCCACCTCCCAAAATTTCTATCATTTCCCATGAGACCTCGCCTCTAAACAATGCTTGTGTTGAAGACCAAGCTTTTGGTACAGGAGGCTTTAGGGGTGTGTACTTCATACCCAGACCACAGTACTATATGGTAGCTTTTCCCTTTGGTGTTTCATGCTCCGGGACTCCTGTCCTGGCTGGATATGTGAGCCATAAGCAATATGCTTCTGAAGGGATGAGATGTGAGCCGGGCACTACGATTTCCTGTTTTTTCATGGTTTAAAAATGGTCCTATGCTGGTATCAGCATCCATTTGAGAAGGACACTCAAAACAAAGCCCTCAGTTTTCGAAAGCTTGGATCTTTCTGACAGAGATAAATAGGTTACAGCACACACTGAAACTTGAGATCTGTTGCTTTTCAAGCATCTGATTCTGAGCTCTCTCTTGCAGGCTATTGGACTCCATGTTACTCTTCAGTTCACAGTAGAGAGCTTCATCCCCCGGATCCTGACACGGTTACTGTTTCTGAGTCCAGGGAGAATTAAGAACACTGTTTTGTAGCTACCATTTGTTCCAAAACTGATTCCTGTCCTGTTTGATTGACTTCATGAAATAGAAATATCATCTATTTATAGAAGATACATTAAGAAATAGATATTTACATTTCCAGTGGGTCATCCAGATCTAATGATCATTTTTTACTTTTTTTTTCCTCTAATGAAAATGCTCATCTCATAGCAAACTTCCGAAGCATTTGTACAAATGATGAGGTCATTTCCTAAGGTGAGGAGATAGCGGGGCCTGGGCAGCAGGGCAGAGGTGAAGGGGAGGGAGAGACCAGGGACCCTCTACGAAGCCCAGCCCAGAGATCACTCAAAGGCTTAGGAGCCCTAGAGCCCCAACCCATGATTTCTGTTTGCTTCAATAAACACTTTCTTCGAGATTTCACTCTGAACATTCCTGAACATCCATTTTTTTTGTTCACCTTTGGAAAGGACCCAAATCCTTAGACAGCCAACCCTCGGCTCAAAGGGGTCTTTATGGTAAGCTGGTTGTTGACCTCATTTACATACAAACTCCTGTCAGACTGTGGCAGGTGCCCTGCAACCAGCTTCCCTCTTCTAGGCCAACACTACTCTCAGAGACATCTCCAAAGGCTGACGCTGCATAGTTTTCAGTCTGCCCATTTTCAGGACCATCTCCTCAGCCATTGAGGATGCTTATGTTTAGGACAGGCACTAAAGACTGCTCATTCTCCTGTTTTTCTGTTTTCCTGTGATGGGGTGAGTGGCTTTGGAGAAATAAAGCCTCCCCTAGACAGATCTGTCACTGAACTGTGTGGAAGAGAGCTGTGTGTGGATGGAGGGTGTAGTGTGAGGATGGAGGGCGCTGTGTGTGGATATAGGGTGCAGTGTGTGAGGATGAAGGGTTCAGTGTGTGTGGATGGAGGGTGCAGTGTGAGGATGGAGGGCACAGTGTGTGGATGGAGGGTGCAGTGTGAGGATGGAGGGCACAGTGTGTGGATGGAGGGTGCAGTGTGAGAGGATGGAGGGTGCAGTGTGTGAGGATGGAGGGCGCAGTGTGTGAGGATGGAGGGCGCAGTGTGTGAGGATGGAGGGTGCAGTGTGTGAGGATGGAGGGCGCAGTGTGAGGATGGAGGGTGCAGTGTGTGAGGATGGAGGGCGCAGTGTGAGGATGGAGGGTGCAGTGTGAGGATGGAGGGCGCAGTGTGTGGATGGAGGGTGCGTTGTGTGGATGGAGGGCGCAGTGTGAGGATGGAGGGTGCGTTGTGTGGATGGAGGGTGCAGTGTGAGGATGGAGGGTGTGGTGTGTGTGGATAGAGGGCGCTGTGTGTGAGGATGGAGGGTGTAGTGTGTGGATGGGGGGCACAGTGTGTGGATGGAGGGTGCGGTGTGTGAGGATGGAGGGCACAGTGTGTCAGGATGGAAGGCGCAGTGTGTGGATGGAGGGCGCAGTGTGTGGATGGAGGGTGCGGTGTGTGTGGATGGAGGGTGCGGTATGTGAGGATGGAGAGCACAGTGTGTCAGGATGGAGGGCGCAGTGTATGGATGGAGGGCATGGTGTGTGGATGGAGGGCGCGGTGTGTGTGGTGTGGGTAGAAGACAATGTTCTCTGAGCTCATGCTCCCGTCTGCATTGCTAGCTCCCCGTGGAGAGAGGAATAAGAAACACGGATTCAGCAAAGTACATCTTTCACAGTGTTACTCCTCTGGTGTCTACTTCTGCTAGCATGATCATGAACACAACATATGTGATGATCCAGTCCTCTCTTCTTCCGCGGTTCTTTCCAACCAATTCACAGCTCTGAAATCCTTGCCTCTGCAGACCTAGCAGGGAGACACTGGGCTGAACAGTGGGGCGTCTAGCTCTAAGTTTGCTCCTAATCCCCTATGAGACTTCAACAGTGTTCCGAACTTCAGTGTCTTTAGAACAGAACTGAGGGCATTCGAACATCTTTTTTTTCTGATTCATGGAAAGTAATTTCTTAAATTTTTTTTGGCTTAGTTTCCTTTTAAATGATGTTTTTATTATTTGTTTGATTGTTTGGTTGGTTGGTTTTCATTTTTTTACAGGGTTTCTCTGTGTAGCCCTGGCTGTCCTGGAACTTGTTCGGTAGATCAGGCTGTTCTTGAACTCAAAAATCCACCTGCCTCTCCCTCCCAAGTGCTGGAACTAAAGGCATACACCACCATGCATGGCTGAGATGATGATGAAGATGATGATGAAGATGATATAATTATAATTTTTCCATTTTCTTTCCCCCTCCAAACCCTTTCATACATCCCTCCTTGCTGTCTTCTAAATCATGGCCTCTTTGTTTCATTGTCAATGTATGCATCAACATATAGATTCCTAAGTATAACCTGCTACATCTGTATAATGTTATCTGCATATACAGAACATTTTTATTTTAAATCTCTTATCTGACTGCTTCATATTCCTTTGAGTCTATTAAGTTGAAACATCCACACACTTCCCTTTCCATAGAAATGAAATTCTGGATGACTTGATATCTCAGTCTATAGCTGTCTACAAGAGAGACCTCTACTGTTTGAGTAAAATATTGTTCCCTAGTTTTTCACTTCAAAGTTGTTTTATTTTTAAATACACAGTTTGGCTGTCCTCATACATTGGTCAGGATTATATTGTGAGTGACATACTCAAGTCCAGCTATCAACAAGAGGGACTTATTTATTATGGGCTTTCATAAATCTAATCTACTTAAGAGAAGCAAATCTACCAGATATTGGCAGTTTGTACATCTCTAAACTTCTTATGGACCCAACCCAAGGTTGTACAATCCGGAAAACACCTGACCACCTGACTAGTCCCTGAGCTCTTCTCAAAACTCCTTGTTCATGGCTTACTATCAACCTCAGGAGTGTTCACCTCCTCCACTACAAAAGGTAAGTCCATAGTCCTCTCTGCAGACAGTCTCACACACAGACACACACAGACAGACAGATGCACACACACACACACACACACACACACACACACACATACACACACACACACACACACACACACACACACACACACACACACACGGCCACCTCTCAGGCATGCCTATCTCCAGAGTCTCAATGACAGGATGTGCACCTGGTAGGTCTGAGATCTTTGTGTCAAGGGAGTCTAGGGAATGTTCACTCAAGCCTTCCATTCTCTCGATGCTGGGGCAGAAGTTATGTGGGTGAGTTGTGAGGGTGTCTGTCCACAGGGCAAGAGAAGCACAGGGCTAGAGCCCTCAGAATTTTATAGCAACATAGATTTGGCCTCAGGTTCACTGTATACTGCATACTGTAGGGAATGGATAATATCCTACTTCATTGTGTCTCCTGTTTCTCTCTGCATGGCTACTGTCAAGTGGAACACAGCTTCCAGAGCTCCAGGTCCACCTGTTTTGTAATTGTGGTCATTTACATGAGAATGTACCCCATAGACTCAGATATATAAATACTTGGTCCCCAGTTACCAGCACCTTTTGAAAAGTTCAGGCCGTGTGGCCTTTCTGGAGGAAGTGTGTCACTGGGGGTGGCCCTTGAGGTTTCAAGGGAAATATGCATTTCCCTGTTCTCTTTCTGCATCTTAACAGTTCAAGCTGTGTGCCCTCAGGTTCTGTCCCAGCCAATGTCTGCAGTCTGCTGCCACACTTCCCAGCCATGATGAACTCCTTTCCCCCTGGAACCGTAAGCCAAATAACCTCCCATTCTATAAGCTCTTGGTCAGGTTGTTTTGACACAACAACACAAAAGTAACTAATGTGCAAATTGGTACCAGAGAGTAGGCTATTGACAGATCTGATGATGACAGCTCCTGTAGGAGTGGGGAAGACTTTGGGACTCTGGACTGGATAAGTGACTAAGCCTAGTGGGCTGTCCTAGTGGGAGCCTGGAGGACGGTAGCTATGTGGATTGGGAAGGCTCATCTTAACAGATTTCAGGGGGGAACATTATTAGCAACGGGGCTAGAGGCTGTGATATTTGGGTTTAAAAAACACATGGCTGCTTTCTTTCCTTGTTCTAAGAACATGCCTGAGGCTAAATTTAAAAGCAATGATTCATTTCTTTGGCACAGGCAAATTCAGGATTGCTTAATACTGAGATGTATGATGGTGGTGCACGTCTTCAATCCCAGTGTTCCGGAGGCAGAAGCAGGCGGATCTCTGTGAGTTCAAGGCCAGCCTGATCTCTAGAACAAGTTCCAGGACAGAAGACCATGGTTACACAGAAAAACTAATATTGACTCTGTCACATAATTCCTAATCACTTTTATGCAGGTTTACAATAAAAAGAGCAAACAGGACAGAAAGGAAGAACTCTGGCAAACTTAGTGTTGCAACCAAGGTCTGTGCTGGAAAAGATAAGGAGATTAGTGCCCTTAAGGAAGACTTCCAGCCTAGCACCGGAATAAAACGGAGGGGTCTTTCTAGGCAAGACTCCCATCTGCTAATCTCCCAACTTGTCAAAGGGAGCATAAGGCCTATTCCTGCCCTGGGAGAACAATTCACTCAAACGCTGCCGCAAGGGGACAGGGTATACCTCAATCAGCAGCGGCCACACATGGCAGCGCTGTCCGTGCATGCGATGCTGACTTTAAAGTTTTGGGGGAACGGGGAGTAAGCGTGTTGGGAAATCTTCCTCGTGGCTTCAGGGAGCGGCTGAAGCCAGGTAGTACGTAGCAGGGAGTCCCTTTGTGAAGGCTCCGCGAAGACAAGAGGACCTGAGAGGCCACTGAATGAAGCTGTGAACCTGAAGCAGGCTGAGAGCTCTTTTCTCCTGTCCGTACTGTTGGCCTTAGCAGTCACGTGACTGTAGCGGAGCCCATTTACCTGTTGGCTGCCAGTTCTAGTCCATGGATTGATGTGTTTATTTTTATGCCAGTACCATTTGACCTTTACTATCAAGCTCTGTGGCACCACTGGATGCCAGGGACAGGGACATCACTAGCAGGGTTTTTTGTTTTGTTTGTTCATTTGGTTTGGTTTGGTTTTGGTTTTTGTCAGTGTCTTTGGTCTTTGTGTTGTGCTGTGAATTTTAAGATAATTTATTCTGTTTCTCTGAAGAGTTGTCTTGGAATGTTGATGAAGATGGCATCAAATCTGTACATTGATGGAAAGATAACCAATAATAATAATAATGTCCTCACGTCCTGTCCTTGGGACACTTTCACTTGGTTTCAGACACAACTCTCATCCCTACCAGAAGCAGACCTATAACTGTTCTCCATTGGCTGGTTTCACTGAGTTAGAGGTTGCAAAAAACAGCTTAGACTCGTCAGCAAGCCTGACAGTGGCTTTTCTGAAGCTAGCTCCTTGTGTTCTTTTAGTAATGTGGGATGTGTTCCGTGTTGTTGTCCTTGGTGTTAAGGGCTCTGCCAACATACGAAGACTCCAGGAAACACAGCAACAACAGTTGGCAGTGGTCTGACCTTGGTGAGCCTGTCTCACTACGGGGAGCTGCCAAGCTGCTTCTGTGTACTGAACAGTGAGCTAGAAGCCGCCATCTTGTTCTTCCCCACCGTGGACACTGGGGAGGTGTATGCACCAGGGCCAACACTCTTCGTGGGAATTGGTGAAGCAATCTTTTAAAAACCATGTTCACAGGGCTAAAGAGGTGGCTTAGTGCTTAACAGCAGATACAGCTTTTCTAGAGGATCTGAGTTCAATCCCCAGCACCCACATCAGGCAGCTCATATACTGCATGTAATTCCAGTTCCGGGAATCCAATGGCCTGAGCTTCCATGGCACCTGCACTCACGTGCATATTACCTACACACAGACATGAAAACATTCACATAATGAAAAATAAAAATAAATACTTTTAAAATACTCACATTTTGAGTGTCTGCAGGGAACTTTTATCCATACTGGCCGTGCCCACCTCTATTCTTTCTGACACATGGGCCTCCTTGTTATAGCATACGTATAAAATACTCCATTATTGGTTCTCCCTGGAATTCCAATAGATTTCTCTAGAGTAGTGGTTCTCAGCCTTCCTACTGCTGTGACCCTTCAATACAATTTCTCACATTGTGGTGATCCCCAGCCAAAAAAATTATTTCATTGCTACTTCATAACTGTATTTTTGCTACTGTTATCAGTCATAATGTAAAAATCTGATATGTAGAATAGTTGATATTTGACCCTGTGAAAGGGCCATTTGACCCCTAAAGGGCTCACTACCCATAGGCTGAGAGTCACTGGTTTAGTGGAAGACCATCTACCTAGCGTGTAAAAGGGCTCAGTCCCCAGCACTGAAGAAAGGGAAGAAGAGAACCTGAACACGGAACCTGTGTGAAGATGAGCTCAGGGATGTTCTTGGATGATGAGCCTTTGGGATATAGGACTGAATTTCTCTGTCAAGTGTAAATGCTTCCTATCTCAGAGAAGAAGTCCAGGTGGTGTATATATAAAGTCAAACAATAACACCCTCAGAATTTTAGTCTTACTTTGTTTCAATTCCCACGAGTATGAAATCCTGAAGAAGTTAGGACTAGAAGCAAAAGGAAGCCCCCACCCCACCCCCTCTCTCCACCCCTCCTCACCTTTCTCCTCTCCCTGGATCCCCCACCCTCATCCCCTTCTCTCCACCCCTCCTCACCTTTCTCCTCTCCCTGGATCCCCTACCCTCACCCCCCTCTCTCCACCCCTCTTCATCTTTCTCCTCTCCCTGGATCCCCCACCCTCACCCCCCTCTCTCTACCCCTCCTCACCTTTCTCCTCTCCCTGGATCCCCCACCCTCAACCCCCTCTCTCCACCCCTCCTCACCTTTCTCCTCTCCCTGGATCCCCCACCCTCATCCCCCTCTCTCCACCCCTCCTCACCTTTCTCCTCTCCCTGGATCCCCCACCCTCACCCCCTCTCTCCACCCCTCCTCACCTTTCTCCTCTCCCTGGATCCCCCACCCTCAACCCCCTCTCTCCACCCCTCCTCACCTTTCTCCTCTCCCTGGATCCCCCACCCTCACCCCCCTCTCTCCACCCCTCCTCACCTTTCTCCTCTCCCTGGATCCCCCACCCTCACCCCCTCTCTCCACCCCTCCTCACCTTTCTCCTCTCCCTGGATCCCCCTTGGTCTTATTCCCTTAACCCCTCAGCTCTTCTGAGCCTTGTTACGGAGTCTACTCCTTCAGACTCCCTTGGTCACAGAGTTTTACTCCTTCTTCATACCTAAAGCATCTTAATATACTCTCCTTTGAAACCTGGGTGTCAGCTCGATGCTCCTGTTCCCAGTTTCACAGAAATAGTTTTCCCTGTCTTGCTTTCTGTTGGGCATTTGATAACAGTCTTCAGCATGACTGGGGTACACCAGATCTCACCTGTGCCCCAGTTTCCTGGCCCTAATTCCATGACTGTTCTTGTCACCCATGGGACCTGTTCTCCTCTCTCCCCTGAGTGGCTGAAGTGAAACCAAGCATACGTCACAAGATTTGGTTTTCCCTTCATAGGAGCTGAGTCACGCTCACTATACAACAGTCTGTTGATGCCGGAGATTCAAGGAAGTCTCGCATTCCAGAAACCTGGTTAGAAACTAGAGACCAATGTTGCCCAAAGTCTCGATAGCTGCTCCCTAGGGATCTCACTCCAGGCTCTCACACCTTCATCATAACTGATTCATGAAAGTTTAAAAATCACGTATGAATGAAAAAAAATTAAAAAGGAAAGAACATGGTTATTCCTAGGTATGGTGAAGAAGAACATTTATTATAGATAAAAAGGAGAGTGTATCCAGACTCAGAGACATCTGGGAGAGTCCAGAGTGGACATGACCCTGAGCCATGTGAGGAGAGGGGGAAGGGAAGGGAGAGAGGAGAGAGAGAAATCTGGTGCAGCAAACAGGAGGCCAAAGGTACAAAGGGGTGTGTAATCAAAACGGCTGGGTTATATAGGAATTGTATAGGGAAGAGTACTTCATCCTCCTGTGCTGGAGAGTTCAGGGTAAGGGGTGGGGTATGCCAGTCATAACCTATAACAGGTAGGGACTGAGGGACGATGGGAGTACCTGGAGATCCAGTTTGCTTTGATATGTTAATCAGGCACTTCAACAGTTGTCCTGGATTTGAAACTTAACAATGTATTAAGAGACTACCAGGCAATGTTTTGAATTACACAGTATACATGTGTACTGTGTAACGGTTAAATAAAGTATCATACCCTGCCTATTCCATTTCTTCTACATCTCTAAACATTTCCACATACTTTGAAGGGTTCTGTTTTCCTCTCCTCATCTCTCATTAGTCTGTAAGTCCATGATGATGCTCAGTCTTGGGGATACTGGAGGCTTTCCTCCGTCCTGAGCTAAAGGGATGAAATGAAATCAGAAGAGGCACCCTGGAGGTAACAAGATGTGTATGGCCTTGAAGAATTCAGAAAAGCAGCAAAGAAGCAAAGGAGCTTCAGGCAGGAGAGACCCTGAGGACACCAATCTGTTTCCTTTGAGTCACAGAGGTTAAACCACAAGGCTGGAACTCTTCACGTTGGGTGCCTGAATTAGAAACGGGCCTCTTCCCTCCTGAGGAGGGCTGCCAGAGAAAACACAGGATGCATGGTTAAATTTGAATGTCAGACAAACAAATAATGTTATATGTGGGTTTGAGACTGTGCATTTTGGAGAAACATATGCTAAAATCTGTTCGTTGTTTATCTGAAGTACAACCCAAGTCAAATTGTCCATCCTGATTTCTTCCATCTAACTCTGACAGACCAGCACTTTGGAAAATCTAATGTCACATTGTTTCAGTAATGTGGCATCCATCATTTCAATAATGTTACATTGTTTCTGAGGAAGGACCATCTACCTTGCCTCAGAAGTAGGAGAATTCTGGGAAATATATTTTTTATATATTTCCTCTGTTCTGGATGATAACTCATCTGGATGGTAACTTCAGAATGCACAGTCCTTTCTGGAGGAGCCATCCTGTTGCACAGTGGCCAGGAAATGCACTGGACTTCCACATCTGTTGACGGAGAGCTGCTGAGAAACTCTGGGACTGAACACAACTTGAGATTTCACATTGTGGATGGGCCTTGTGCTGTGCTTGTGAACCAATCCCCTAATGAATAAAGGAGCCAATCACTGGGCGAGTGGGCGGGACTTCCCAGTTGGATGGAGGTAAAGAAAGGAAGCAGGAGAGAGTTACTTCCTTTTGGAACTGAGACAGCAGAGGGGTGACATGTAGCCAAGAGAGTTTGCTAGTATCATGGTGGATCTGCAAGGATCTGCCACCGTAGGGATCAGATTTTAATACGGCTTACAAGATTAAGTTTTAGTTGTTGTGCCCAGAGATTGAGTTACCATGGTTTCTGAACTAAGTTTGTGTTGCGTTTTCCTTCACGCAGCGGCTTGTCTGGGTTCAAGAGAGAAAGGTACAGCGGCCAAGTGTGTGACCCAAGGTGTCCACAAAGGCCGTCGGGAATTTGAAGCACGGGGTTGCTGTAGTAGTGACTTGCCACTGGGAACCTAGCGAGCTGGATGGAGAAATTGTGGAGTTCAGAGTCAGAATCTCCATGAGATAAGAACCGGTCGGCCATTGCCTGTCAGTTCATGGCCAGCCAGGCTGTAGGGGCAGAGGCCTAAGCATGGAAATGTGCTGCTTCTACCTTCTTAAATATTTCACACAACACCAGTAAGATAGTGCAAACCCCTTGTGGCCATTTAAAATTCATTTTATGAAAAGGTTTTGAAGAGACCTAAGCACCATTTGGAACTTGAAAGTCACACAAAGCCACATCTGGCTCCATGAATAATGTGCCAGTCTTGCAAAATGGTCACTCAGTCCCATCCCAGCAGCCAAGGATGACTGACTCACTAGAACAGCTTCTCACCTAAGGCTTTCAGGGCACATGACACACACTGATGATTCAAAACAAAGTTGGCCCACTCAGTATTTATAAATAGCAACAATCTAAAGGGTCCTGGATCTACACTGGTTACATTGTTTGCAGCATTGCGTTTAGGGAAAGCAAGGTAAGAGGGCTTCGTAGGGTAGCAGCTGACTCATGATTTTGAGGTTAACTTTGACTTCCAAATGAAGGCTGGCAGCCTTGACTTCTCTTTTGCCCAGTGAGGATAAGAAGAATATCTGCCTGGGGAGGTGGGGTAGTGGTAAGAACTGATTTAAATGGGATAATCCATCAAGTGCTTGGTTCCCTTTTAGCACTAACATCCACTCAACAAACATAGAAGTGAGTGGAATGATGGCCCCACCCTTGCCCCCAGAACTTGTGAGTTTGTCCTGCCACAGAACCAAAGGGGCTTCACAGAGGTGATCACAAAGAAGTATAAATGGGGGGATGGTCCTGGATTTTCTAGGGCCCCAGCTAAGCACATAAATCCTTTGAGTTCGACACCCTTGAAGTGGAAATTTCTGGGTTCTTTGCGTCCTATGATTTTCTGGAAGCTGTCTTGTGAGAAGTCGGGTGATGTTTTTCTGGAAGCTCTCTTGTGAGAGGATGTTTTGCTGCAGCAGATGCTTGAGAGGAAACAGGATGTTTATAAAGAGTATAAGTAGAAGCCCACAGACAGTGAAAGGATGTTCTTGCATTGCTACACCTTGCAATGCTTCATTGATCTTCAGGTCATAGAGAGAAAATTGCCAAAGAATTTCTGATATTCTGGCTGATTCTGGCCACTTCTGTTTACTCGTGCTGATTCAGTGAAGCCTTGTGGTTTCTGCTGGATCCTGCCACTGCTACTGACTCATGCTTGGGGCTTACTATTGGACTGGACTACTATGTATCTTGATAATGAAGAGTGGAGTTGCCCCAAAGAACTACTTCTAAACAGGTCTGCAAACCCCTTTTCTTATAAACCTTCTTCACCTATTTCTGATCGGGTAGAAAGGAGATTGAAGCATTCAAGAATCCTGAATGAAATAGGTTTAGAAAAATCTAAGCCTACAGACCTTTCCATTCTTATGGTTAGAGAAAGGTTCTGAAGATGGGGAAGACATTCCAAGTCAAGGAACGTGAACATTGTCTCGAAACTGGAAGATGAGGCAGGGGACACCTGTGTAGTAGGACGACTGGAGAGGAGAGAGGCTTGTGGAGATTTTGATTTGAAAGCAAGAAGACCTGTGCCAGGCTTTTGACCTGTAATTTGTTTGTGTGTGGTTTGTCTTAGCATCAATAAAAGCCTAAAATAATCAAAAATCACTGTTAATAAGACTGTATTCTTTCAAATCAATACCATGTATTTGATGTCTTTTGAAGAACACACACACATTTGTCTGAAAGAGAGGAGACTTCATAATGTAGTGGTTAGCAGTTCAATGGTGTCAGAAAAATCAGAATATTCATGACAAGAGAAATTCTTTATGGTGTACTTTTTATTTGTGTGTGTTACTGCAGGTGCCTGCAGAGGCCAAAAGAGGGCGCCAGACTTCCTGGACCTGGAGCCAGTGGTGGTTGTGAGCTGCCTGACATGGCTGCTGGAAACCAAACTTTCTTTGCAAGAGCTCCTGAGCCCCATCTCCAGTCCCAGATTTTAGAAATATCCCAGGGAAAAGCAGAATCATCGAGTGTCCCTGATGAACAGATTTTCAGAGTAATTGTCAATGTAAGTGTCTAATGACAGGAGGCTTGCTCAATTGCAATGTCCAGAGTATAGAAAATTATGTAGCTTAAACTGTTGGAAAGACACAATTAATCACATTCAATTTTTGTGTGCGTGATGCTAAGGGAAAGAAGCAAAACACCCAATTCTATGAGCATGACAAGGTCCTTTTTCAAGGAAAAAGACAGTATGATGTGAGTCTGTGGCGAGTCCCTGAAAGGGTGAACAGCAAGTAAGCGCTTTGAGAAGTCCCTGAAAGCAAGTGCTTTGAGAAGGTCTGACCCTTCTGCTTGCTGCATGTTATACTGTTTTTATGCTTTGAGCAAAATGCCTGACGGAAACAACTCAAGTGAGGAGGGGCTTGCTTTATATCACAGCCTCATCACGGTGGGAAAGCAGGGCGAGTTCAGTCTGCTTTGGCAGAGACTTCTCACACTGCACACTAGGAAGAGAGGCCCAGCTGCGACCTTGAAAGCCCCCTCCTAGCGACCAACTTCCACCAGCTGGGTCCCATTTCCTACAGGCTTAGCACGTTTCAAGTTAGTGTCAGTAGTGAGGAGCACTCAAAAGATGAGCCCCTCGTTGGGAGACATTTGTGTTTTGAAGTATAACACTTCCTTACATATAAAATATTTTCCACCATGATAGTTCAGATTAAGGGGAATTTTTTACTAAAGGAGAAGGTGCCTGAGAACTACAGAAGAGGTCCCACTGGTAATGTCTATTGGGGTGATAGGGGCAGCCAGTGGAGGCTGGAGCCTTCCCTTCTGGGATGTTGATAATGGGTCTCTGGGTCAAACACACACAGGATGACAGTCCTGGGCGACACCCATTTTGCTTAGTTGTATTGATTTCTCTAAATGCTCGACGGAAGGCCAGGAAGAAGTGCTGTTCTGTTGCCCTTCTGAAAGCCAGAGTGCCATGACAGGGCTACCACATTGAAGGAGTATCTGCCTCTTGACTTGGCAGGCCTCTTCTGAAAGGCTCAATGAAAGCAGCCCATTCCTCTCACCCTTCCTCTGCCACTCTTGTTCAAACTAGAGGCTGGGTTCCTCTGAGGAGAAGGGGTGCCAGGCACTGGGACACTCTACGCTACTCTGCTCTGAACTTAGGCTCTCTGAAGACTCCATTCTGTCTACAAACCATCACCAAGCAACCATGGACCCAAGCAACCAAATACTCAGGAACTGGAGGGACCCAGTGTCCTCAGCCACCTGAGAACAGACTGATTGCATAGGACATGGAATCTGGCTTTCTCAAGCCATTTTTTTTTCCTGAAGGGACAGAGGTAAAGATTGTCTTAGGACTAATCTCACTCTTCTCCCAGTTTTGGATGCTTTCAGCAGCCGTGAGATTTTACAGTAATTCCTGTTGGTGGAGCTCAGTGGCATGAGATAAATTCCTTTTGCTCTAAACAGGCACATACTTGATGTCTGAGTTGTTGGAAGCTACTAATATGAGTAAGAAGAAGTACAGGTCACTTCAGATGCTGCCACCACCAAAGTCAAATGAGAGGCCTGAGGGCTTATGGGTAAGCACGTGGTCCTGGGCAGAGCTGTTTCGTGTGGCTACCCGCTGCTACCGCAGGGTAATGGTCTGACCTTGGTGGCCATCCTGCCTCGGGCTGAGCTCCACCACAGCAGCTGCCGTGGTGTGGATGTGGTTTGTCTCCACCCAAGTTCTTGTGGAAAATTGGTTGTGACATAACAGTACTGGGAGGTGTGGCCTTGAAGAGGTGGTTGGGTTGCTGAGAGGAATTAATGTCTCTTGTGAGGCTGGTTCTTGTAGAAATGATTGACTCCCTGAGACTGGCTTTTAATGTGTGCACAACTTCCTTGGTGTGGTGATTTCAATGAGATGGCCCCCATAGACTTGTATGTTTGAATGTTTGATATCCAGTTAGTGGAAATATTTGGGAAGGATTAGGAAGTGCACTCTCATTGGAGAAGGTGTGACCTTGTTGGAGAAGGTGTGTCACTGGGGTGGATGTTGGGGCTACATAAAGACCACACCAGGCTAGTCTCACCCTCTACCTACTGCCTGTGGACCAGGATATAAAGCTCTCAGCGACTGCTCCAATGCCATTCCTGTCTGCCTTCTGCTTTAAGCCTCTAAACTGTAAACAAGCTCCCAATTAAATGCTTTTTCTATAAGTGGCCATGGTCATAGCATTTGAGCTGTGAAGTTCCCACACAAACAGACATCTACCTGTCAGAGATCTTCAGCATCACATTCTATGACGAGAGTACATATGTCCACCTCTGATGGGTTTTTGTGGCCCCCAGAAGAGTCGGTTGGCCTCTGGGCTAGCTGGTAGACAACCTAGTCTTACCTTTCTGGTCTTGATGTTTTTAGATCCTAAGAGACAAACTTTCTCTATCTCATGGTTCAGTGTAATGTCTATGATGAGATTTTTGTAGATTCCTTTATCTAATCAAAGAATTCCCTCCTATCACTAGCTTATATAACATTTCCTTTATGAACGGATGTTGAATTGTACCAACCCATTTTTTTTTAAATCCAGCGATACATAGAATCTTCATTCTTATGTCAGTGTGGTAAATTTTACTAACTTTTGAATATTATCCCAAACTTTTATCCTGGAATATTCTTTTTATAGATTATGAGGTTGATATATAATACATCAAAATATTAGCCATTATTGGTTGGCTGATATTTTAAGATTATACTTGTATTTATGAGAATGATTAGCCAGCAATTTTACTTTTCATAATGATCTTCCCCAGTTTGGGTATCAAGGTTATTCTTGCCTATAATATGTTGCTATGTTGATAGTGTTTTTTTTCCTATTCTCTGGAAGAGTTTTTATTAGATTAATATTATTTGTACCTTAACTATGTGTATTGATGCCCTGAAGTCATCTATGTCTGGATTTTTCTTTATAGGAAGGATTCCTAATTCTATATTGAACAGGCAGGAAATTTTTCAGTTTTCTATTTCCTCTGATGTTAGTTTTTAACAATGGGTGGAAATTTTGAAGTTTCATCTAAATTTTCAAGATGATTGGCATAAACCTACACACAATTCCTCCCTCTTTATGTCTAGTTGCAGTGAGACCTTCCACATGGCCTCTGCTGCATTTATGATATTGATGATGTAATATGGGTGACCTCTTGCTCCATTTCTTCTTCTTCAGGGTGTGACGATCTGTTGAGGATACTCCCAGCACCTGAAAGTTCCTCTGACTGATGGCCTCCCATGTCACCTGGAGTCTTGTTCTACTTGAGTAGAGCTATTTGCACAGGGTCATGCACAACCCCCACCTATGGTCTGGCTGGTTATTATGGGACATAAAGTCTGTCCAGGCCCCAAAGCTGGACGACTCCCAAGAGCCATTTTAACTTCCAACCACCATGCATGGTTGGCTGCAATGCCCTTTAAGACTGAATTACATCAGTGTAACTCTCTACATTCCTTCCCACCTCTGGCTTCCCCTCTCCTCCCTTAATTCTCATCTCAGGTTAATTTGATATTCTCCCAACTCTTTAAGGTAGATACTTATCTTAAAAACAACTTTAAATTGCAGTAAAATACACATAACAAAATTTTCCACCTTAACCATTTTCAGTGTATAACACAGCAACATTGGGTACAAATTTCACTACCATCTACCTCCATAATGCCCAAGAAACCCTGACTCCCATTCCTCGCCAGAAACCTTGGCAACAACCACTGCTTGTGTCTTATGAATTTGATTACTGCAGATGTTTTGTATAAGTGAATCATACAGTATTTGTGCATACTCATTCATTATTTTTAGCCTTTAAAATTTTCTTCAAAATGCACTTTAGTGCAGCTTCTCTCACAGATTTTATGTCACGAATAGATGTGTGTGTGTGTGTGTGTGTGTGTGTGTGTGTGTGTGTGTGTAATGTACATCTATCTATGTAGCTCTAGCTGGCCTAGAAGTCACTACATAGATCAGACTGACCTTGAACTCACAGAAATCCTCCTGTCTCTGCCTTCCAAGTGCTGGATTAAAGGGGTGGAACATTACATCCAGGTGGATATATATTATGGCTGCTTAGAATTGATCCCCTGGAAAAACAGCCAGTGCTCTTAACTACTGAGGCATCTCTCCAACCCCAGCCATATATCCTTATCATTAACACTTTCTCATTTTTCCAAGGATTTGGTCTCTGACCTATGGATTATTTGGAAGCATATGACTTATATTATAAACATTTTTACTTGTTGATTTCTGGCTTGATTCTTCTGTGGTGAGAGAATGCCCTGTGTAGAATTTCAATCACTGGGGATGTATTAAAGATTTGTGTTGTCTCCTAGATTATGGTCACATGTAACCCATGCTCTATGTAGAATCTTTTAGAAAGAGTGATCATCCCACAGTCAGGCATACAGACTTACTCCAGTTCCAGGGAATCTGATGCCCTCTTCTGGGCATGGAACACATGCAGACAAAACACTCATATGAATGAAATAAAATACTTTAAAAATATAGTAGTATGGTGAGTTCATCCCTTTTGATTTGATTTCTGTTTTAGGTTTACAGCTTTGAAGCTAATTTATTATTTTGTTTGTTTGTTTTGATGCTGACTGTGGTTTGAGTTGTTTTGAAGTATCACACAGAGTTCTGGAAAAACTACACTTGCTTCCTTCAGTCTTCATTTAGATGTCCCCTCCTCTTTATCTATTTATTCATAATTTCCTTTATTCATGAATGTTCTTATTGGATATTTGACCCTAGGTCAGTGTCTTTGTGTTTCATGTCTGTGAAGAGACACCATGATCAAGGCAACTCTTATAAAGGACAGCATTTCATTGAGACTGGCTTCCAGTAAGTTTCAGAGGTTCAGTCCATTGTCATCACGGTGGGAACATGGCAGCCTGCAGGCAGAGATGGTGCTGGAGGAGCCGAGGGTTCTACATCTTGATCTTCAGCAGCCAGGAGACTGTCATCTGCACTGGGCGGAGCCTGAGCACAAGAGGAGAACTCAAAGCCCACCTACAGAGTGACACACTTCCTCCAGCAAGGCCACACCTCCGAATAGTGCCACTCCCTGGGACAAGCATTCCAACACGTGAGCCTATGGGGGCCATGCCTATTCAGACCACCACAGTCAGCATCCTTCACATTCAGTGCTTTGAACCTGTGGCTTCATCATCCTCTGACCCACGCGGTTTCCTTTGGAGGAAGTATGGTTTGGTTAATGGCTGCTTTTTTATTTTCTATTTGTTTTACAGTTTTAAACTTATCTACGTCTCGGTGGTTTCCATTTATACTGTTAGTTACTTAGTGGTGTGTGTGTAAGGGCACATGCACCCTTACTAGGTTGACTGTCCCTACTTGCCCTGCACCTGCTCTGAGCAGGTGGCTCTGTCTCCCTTACTTTTGAAGCACCCTCAGCCATCAGATCTTCAAATACTGTGCCTTATACCCATCCTTCCCCTCCCCCTCCCCCCTCCCCCTCTTCTCTCCTTCTCCTCCCTCTCCCCTCCCCCTCCCATTCTTCTCCCTCTCCTTCTGGATCAGTAATTATGTGTTTTCTCTCAAAGTAGAGAAATCTACATTTTTTTTTAATGCTTTGGTCTGCATATATTTTTTTCTAGCTTACCTTCATAATTACTTATTTTGTTAAGCTTTGGATAAACATAACCATTAACCTTAAGTTTAGTCACATTTTTAAGTTTTCTATTTATTGCTACTGTGATGTTACTGAAAATATTCATGCTGCCATTTTACTTCTGGCATGAGTTAGACTTGTTATTGTAAAGGTTTTTCACTTTGCTTTTTGGGAAAGAAGCCAGCGCATAGCCTCAGCCTCCCTCCAAATCATGATCCTCCTGCTGTAGCATCCCCAAGGCTGGGTTTACAGATGCCGGCCATAACACCCAGATATTTAAAGTAGAATCATAACAACATCGTTACAGCAGCATTAGAATCTCCCGTGGATATGTTTTTAGTGTTCACTTCCCCCTATTGTTCCAACCCCCTCACTGTCCATATTCGGTTATCTTTCGTTGAATATTAGACATTTTGTATCAAATTGTAGAAGACACTAGGGCTTTGAGCAGCAGCCTTCTTTAGAGAAGAGCTGCTTTTGCCTCTACCTCACACTCAGAATGAGTGACAGCCCTTCCCCGGAGACTGAGGACATTGATCAGCTTTAGTCTCACCGCAAACCCAGTCGAACCCAGTCCTTGGACGAAAGGGTTTCTCAGAACAGGAAGTTCAGGCACTAAAGCCAAACAGTCAGGAGAATCGAGGTAGAGGGTCACCACTGATTGCTCTTTAGGACTCCAAGGAGTTGGGGTTTCTGCTTTGACTCCTCCTTTGCAAGCCATCTGTGCCAGGTTTTGTCACCTGTCCCATGATGCTCCTGAAGTTTTGCCCACCTTTGTGACTACGAGCTCCTCACAGCCACTGTCTTTTCAGCATCAAGCCCAAAGCAGCTTGTGAACTGACCGCTGCCCGGAGAGGAGGAGGAGCCCCGCCCCCTCGCCTCCGCCCCCACCCGAGCCTCTCCTCTCTCCAGGAACTTGTCTTCTCAAGTCTTCCCTGTCCTGTGTTTACTCCAGTGCCTTCAGGCGGGTAGTGGCTAGGCAGCTTTTTCTAGTTGTTCTTGATGGGAGGCGTGGTCTGAAACAAGCTTAGTCCAACATCAGTTGGAAGCAGAAATTAGACTGCGTGTTTTCAAGGCTTTTGAGTAATGCCAAAATGCCCTCCAGAAAGATGGCAGAACATTAGCTTTCAGTTGTGGTCAGGAAAGGTGGTTTCTCTGAATCTTCCCAACAGTGGGAGCCACCATCGATACCAAAGACACTTCGTCTTTATGGCTTTGTCATTTGCTAGATGTAGAAGGGGGTGGAGCCTTGGTTCCAGTTTCTCAGCCATTGTATTGGGCGAGAAGCAAGGGGCATTGCGCAGCAGTTCTGAAGACTGGAAACTGGAAAACAAGCTGTAGATGAGTTGGTGGCCAGAATCTGTTACAAGTTCATCCAAGGAGCTGGTTCATCAGTGGCCACTCCTTAACAAACATCATCAGTTCCCCCTGATGTGAGCTACTTTGTTCTGTGCGGCTCAGGAACTGCAATCCTCACCACAAAGGCTGGGTGCTGATACGGGGGACATGCCAGGTTACAGAGAGCCTGTGATACCGTCACAAACACACCAGTGAAGGAAAATGCAAGGTCAACACTCAAAATCCTGAAGGTAAAGATGGGCAGGCACCTTTAGTCCGCTTCTTCCTCTTTCGGAGACCATTATCACAAAGAAAGTGGTGCTTATGCGAGAAGACTGTTTTGACACTGTTTGAATCCCGTGGCAAGAAACCAGGTTGGGATAGGCTGTCTCAGAACATTTTTGATCCTTCTGACTGTGGGTCTCATGCAGAGGGTGTGCGGGCAGCATCTTCCGCAGCAGAATACATTTGTGTCTTCGTTCATTTCAGGTGTTTGCTTTCTAAATAAGCCCCTTGGCATGTGCCAAAGCAGCTGGACTTGGGTATTTAATTAGTTATTTTCAAAACAAGAGGAAAGGTCAAAGTGTTCTTAGTTGAGGAGGGGGAGAACGCCACCCTATTTGCTTCAATCCTGAAGTAATTCTCTCTGGGCTCCTTTGTGGCCACAGGGGCCATAATTCTGGAGCCAAATTTGGGCATCCCACAATGGTGGGTTCAAAGAGGGGTTTTCATTTCTAATTACCCCTCAGGTAGCCCCTGTACCCTTATCCAGTAAATGTGTAATTGGGAGTTCCTGCTTGGAGACCGAAGTCTCGGGCGACAACAACTCTAAAGACAAGCTTTCCACTGGTCTAAATGGTCTTTTATAGCACAGACTTCCAGATACAGGGCTTTATTTTTTTTCAAAGGCTTTATGTAGCAGTTAATGGCTGCAAGCAAATAGCCAAACCTCAGGTCCTGACTGTGTGCCAAATTCTTCACTAGGAGGGGAGACTCTCACAGTGGTGTTTGTTGTAAGTTACTCTCGGAACAGGGAATATTTTACACCCATAAATAACTGCTTGTGGGGGGAGGGAGGGGGACAGGTGAGCCACGGCAGGATATTTTTTTTCCAAGAAGAAGAACAGTAAACTTATTATGCCTCAAGAAATTTCCAAGGATGTCCCATATATTCCTCGCAGGAAATAACTCTGTAATTTTCCCCCCTTCTTGCCAATTTTCCCCGCTTTTTATCTTAATGAATGAGGTTTGCTACAACCCATGTTAGTGCTAGTCTCCTTAACGTTTTTTTCCATATTGTTATTTGGAGACTGGGTTCTCTTTCAATTCCTTTCCACCTACACGTGTGGTTAGGTCGGGCCTGGCTGTGCAGACGGTATCAGTGGGCAGGGAGCTTCGGTGACACAATGCACCAGCTGTGATGTGTGGAGTAGCCAGAGTCCTGGGAGCCACTGCCACCAGCCCATGGAGACGAGATGGGGGTGGGCCGGAGAGCACCGGACTCTCAGAATCTCTCGTTACCTTGCTGAGGATTGGAGGGTTTTATGTAACACTTTCTTATTGGGAGCATAAGGAAAGCTGGGTATATGGCTTAGATAGAAATGGTTAAAGACTGCATGCTTAGAAAGGCATAGTGGGATCATAAGTAGTTATCTGAACACACCCTCAGAGTCTCACCAGACTGGCACTGCTGTGGCAGTCAGTCTGTAAAGTAAGGCCAGGCCTGTTTCACAGGCCTGGGTTACATATGAGTCAGGTCTCTGGTTCCAACTTTATTCCAATCTTGCTTTGTTATGAGATCCGGCTATTTTGATGATGGCTGAGTTCCCCCCCCTCCCCCCAGGACACAATGCCCCTGCCCACTGACATCACTGCCCTTGCTGTGAGGAGAAATTGACTTCAGGGAAGGGCTTGTCACGGACACATGCTCTGTAATGTAGTGTTAGCAATTTGCTGGTCCGATACTCCCCATGACAAGAACAAGGAGCCTAACACTTGACTCAATAGGTGCCTCACAGACTGGATAACAAGAGAGACCGAAGCAGCAAGGATGAGATGCTAAGAAGACCAACACAGAGACAAAAGGAGCGAGAGGGGCCAGGTTTCCCTCACCCACCATTCCCAGGGGCATCTTCTTAGGGCCACCCCTCCTGGACATCTACCCTTCCCATTCCTCCTGCCTAGTTCTTCCATCTCAACTGAGGCAGAACTCCCTGCCCCCATGCCCCTTGCTCCTACAGACACAATCTTTCTAGAAGCCACCTTGACTGGACAGACAGATGTTTATGCCTCTGCATTGGCTTCCAGCTCAAGTGAGGCCTCCTGAGCCCTGAAACATGAGTGGGGGATGTTGTGAGTGGAGTCTGGGATGCCAGAAGACAGATGTACAAGATGCCTACAACTCCCTCTATGCTGGGATATTCCCTGGACTGACTAGGGAGGAGGCAGCTTGCAGGAATATTCCTGTCTCTTCCATGGGACAATACAGTCAGTCACAGCAGACACCTAAGTTTCTGTACACAATGCCCTATGGTGGGTTCAGACAGAAATCATAATGCCAGGGGTTTGCCCAAATTGCTCACCCCACCATGACACTTTTTAGGTGCAAATGCAGGCCAAAGAGGGGAAAGGGGGCGGTTGGGTTGTGGGGAGGGTTTTGGAGATAGCCATCCATCCTCAGGCAAGTTAAGGACAGAATGAGTTGGGTTGTGAGGAGACATCAGCCACAGGCTGGGCCAGTGAGATGGCTCAGCAGGTGAAGAGACTGTATCCAAGTCAGATAAGTCCGACGATCCCAGCTCGATTTCAGGACCCACTCAGTAGGAGAGAACCAGTTCCCACTAGTTGACCTCTGACCATCAGGTACATGGCATGCCTCTCACGAATGCTTCATGCATTAACTAATTCAGTAAACAAGTCACAACCCAGGACCTGGCCACAGCCAAGTTGGGTTTCCCCTTTCAAACTAGGGAGATGAATCACAGGAATTCCAGAAGACCCCTGGGCTCACCTGGCTCAGACAGAACAAAGCTCTTTTTTTTTTGTTTGTTTGTTTTGTTTTTCGAGACAGGGTTTCTCTGTGTAGCCCTGGCTGTCCCGGAACTCACTCTGTAGACCAGGCTGGCCTCAAACTCAGAAATGTGCCTGCCTCTGCCTCCCAAGTCCTGGGATTAAAGGCACAATGCTCTTGAAGCTCAGGAAAAATACCTTCTGTGTGTGCCCAGCAGAAGGAGGAAGGCCTATAGGACAGGGAGGAGTCGAGGGGAGAATGAAGATAAGATGGTCTGAGGGTGGGCTACAAGGCTCAGGCTTGGCAACAATGTTGCCATTTCCTTTTCTACTTGAAGTAAGTGCTATGTCCTCTCTCCTGTTCACAGAGAGCCCTGCTACTGTTGGCTATGTTCCTCCCATCTGGCCCTCAGCCTGAGGGTCTACCATGACTCCACAGTCCTGACTGCAGCTGTAACACAGTTATTTGCACACATTAGGACATATGACTTGTGTTTCATTCACCACTGTACCTCCAGCACCTCCCTGAGAGCCTGGGTCACTCCCTGACTCAGCCATCCTCCAAGCAGGGGCAGCGCGAACAGTTGACCCTAAGCTGGGGTGGGTATCGGCAGCCTCACCAGTGAGTCTCATCCTTCTCACCAACTGACATCCCAGAGGGGAGAAGGGAACGGACAGGCAGCCAAGCAGACAAGACTGCTTCAGAGTGTGAGCCACAAAAAAAAGAAGCAGAGGCATGGGGCATTAGGGAGGCGACTTTGGCCTGTGGCCAGGCTGGGTGTCTTTGAGAAGGCAACATCTCCACAAGGCTGATGAGGCGAATGGATGAGGCAGAACTGGTGGCAGTGGGCAGGGATTCAAGGAGGATTGTGTGTCCTGGAGCCTTGACCTCTTGGCTATTCTGTACCTCCCGGTGTACCCACTGTACCCCAAATCGAGTCTGTCAAAAGGTAAACCCGGGTACTCTCAGGAAAGGATGAAGTGAGGATAGGACTCAAGCATCCTCAAGACCAGGGCTCAGCGCCTAGGGCCGAGGGAGATGGGCAGTGAGAACTTCTCTGCTCCTCCCCTCTTCTCCCTTCTCCCCTAGATCATCAGTGACATCTAGGGAAGGAGAGCATGGGAGGTCTTGCCTCTCCCAGCTCCCAATGTGCAAAGGGCAGGGGAGAAGAATTTCAAGAATGAGGTTCTGCTCCAACAGGACACTGCAGTCCCCAGGTTCCTACGCTCACTGCTACCAGAGACACCAAGTGCCCACGGTGGCTATCATGTAAATACCTCTCCTGTGGCGGGTCCAGAACCAGCTAAACAGTTCTGTCTCGGCGTCTCTCAAGCTCTGTTTCTCAGCCTCAAAGCCTCCAGGGTTCTGGTGGTCTCTCTGTTCCTGGGGAGACGCTCTGCCCACCGGGATCTGTTCCCATAGAGTGGCTTGGATCTGTGGGTTCTCCTCCAGTCTGTCCCCAGAGGCTGGCTGGACAATGAACTCCACTGTATCCTGGAGCTGTCTTCCCTAGATGTGGGACTTCCTGGTGCCCAAGGTGCATCATGGGAACAGTATTGGGAAGACTGCTGGGGCTTGCAGTCTAGCTTTAGAATCAGTGTGAGACCCTGAGTCAATGGGGTAAAGAGGTGTGATAGAAAAGACAGCCAACCTCCTCCTCTGGCCTTTGTGTGCTCACAGGTCCATGCATCTGGACATACAATTGTGAATACACCACACACTCATATACAGTGTTCCCTCCTCTCTCTCACACACAGCGCTCTCCCCCTTCCGTGTGTGTGTGTGTGTGTGTGTGTGTGTGTGTGTGTGTGTGTGTCCCTCTCTTCCTCTCTCCCTCTCTCTCCTCTCTCTTCTCTTTCTCCTCTCTCTCTCCTCCCCCCTCACACAAACACACACACACACACACACACACACACACACACACACACACACATACGCCACCTTAGCTCAGATTCTTTGGAAATTTAAACCATAGCAAATACTAAGAATGCCACAAAGGAAAGGAAGCCTTATTCCCCTCTGTGTCTGCTGAAGCCAGAAGCCAGAGCAAAGGAGTCCCACTCAGGTAGGAAACTCATTTGACCCTTGATAATGGCAAGATTCCATAGAGGAATTTGTTAGCGGGAGGTAAGGACAGATATAAAAGAGGAGACGTACCAGATACTACCGGGCTGTAGGAAATATTGGGTGAGGCTCCCTCTGCTCTGAAGCTTCTCAAGAAAACCTGAGGCAAGTTGGGGCCTTGACTGCCATATGCCACAGCTACTGTGTATTTGTACAAGGCTTGGCAACTTGCGTTTTGAAAACGCAAAATGCGAAAGTTCACATAAATATTTTAATACCATTCTTAGATGCGGCATTCCAGGCTAAGCCTCTTAATTAACCTCATATCTGCAAGGTGTTTGAAGATGAAAGGTTTGGTCAGGAATGTATTAGTGGCCCAGTAGGAGCCCCCACCCACCTCAGCACACACTTGTTCCCATAATACCCGTCACAAAGGCCAGCCACGCCCACCTGAAACCAGGACAGAAGATACTCCAGCTAGGAGCAGGGCCCCACTGCCAGGGCTTAGCCCTCTTCCCCAGTGCCTGTGAACTTGCTCCAATTCCTACAGGGCAACAAGGCTCGGGCTAGTTGGTCACAGTGTGCTTGGATATATGCTATGACCCCTTTTCATTTGAGAAATTCATATTGTTTTTAGTTTTATAACACAAATAATGTCAACTTACTGTCGAAACATTAAAATTATGAGTAAGTCATAGTTTGGGAAATCATAGCACTACAAAGGCCTAAAGGTAGCAGATTTTTCTAAGCTCAAGGACAGACTGGTCTATGAAGCAAGTTCAGGGCCAGCTAGGCCCACATATGGGATTCTGTCTCGTGGGGTGGAGGCATGAGGCAGAAGACAAAGGGAATACAGAGACAGAAACAGAGAGACAGACAGACAGACAGAAACAGGCAGAGAGTTAGAACTAATGAATTATGGGAAAACAAATCCATAGCAGCCCAACCCCTCTGTTCAAATATTAAGTTTCCTCCATTTACATACCCAACCACATCCACCCACATACTGCTTCCAGTTGTCACGGCTGAGAATGGATGTGGACAAGGTGTAGTAGTGGGCAGCTCGTCTCCGCCCCATCATGTCTGGCTCCCACTCTAGAACACCAAAAGGCTCAGAATCGCTGGAAGACTGTTTACGCACATCTCCAGTAGTTTGGTGTTTGTTGGCAGTTGCCAGGTTTCTTCAAGTGGTTGTGGTTTCCTCGCAGCGTGGCATCGGGGTTGTCTCAAGATAAAGCTTTTCTAACTAGTCACAGAAGTCAGGGGTATCGCTTCCACTAGCTCCTACTAATGTACTGGTTCTCAACCTTCCCAATGCTGCAACCCCCCCCCCACACACACACTTTAATACAGTTCCTTATGTTGTGATGACCTCCAACCATAAAACTATTTTCGTTGCTACTTCATAACTGTAATTCCGTAACTGTTAGGAATCGCAATGCAAATATTTATGTTTTCTGATAGTTTTTGGCAAACCCTTATGAAAAGGGCATTCAACCCTACAGGGGTTGCAACCCACAGGTTGAGAACCACACAGTGTTAGTGGCCCAAACACAAAGGCCTGCCGGGTTCAAGGGAAGGGAAGTGAGCATTCACCTCCAGGCAGGAAACAGAAAGGTTCTAGAAGAGCCTTTGGGATGAGAAATGATTCTGGACCGCTTTGGAAAAACATAATTTGCCATGTTAAACATTTCTAAAAAGCCTTATCCTTGTGTATGTGCGAGTGTGCACATGTGCATGAATAAATGTTTGTGTGTGTGTGTCATGAATCTATGCCACATGTATGCTGTACTCAATGAGATTAAAAGAGGATGTTGGGTCTTGAGAACCAAACTCAGGGCCTCTAAAAGGGCAGAGTCTTTACCATGGAGACTTGTTTTAAGTCCTAACTTCTGTGTTAATTTTTTTTTTTTTTTTGGTTTTTTGGTCTTTTTGAGACAGGGTTTCTCTGTGTAGCCCTGGCTGTCTTGGAACTCACTTTGTAGACCAGGCTGGCCTCGAACTCAGAAATTCTCCTGCCTCTGCCTCCCAAGTGCTGGGATTAAAGGCGTGCGCCACCACCGCCCGGCTTCTGTGTTAAATTTTAATGGTATCTTCATTCAGCCCATTCACACGTTTAAGAATGTATTTATTCTTTTGGTAATTTAAAATGTAAATATGGGGCTGGAGAGATGGCTCAGCGGTTAAGAGCACTGACTGCTCTTCCAGAGGTCCTGAGTCCAATTCCCAGCACCCACCTGGTGGCTCACAGCCATCTGTAATTGGATGTTCTCTTCTAGTGTGTCTGAAGACAGCTACGGTATACTCATACACATAAAACAAATAAATAAATCTTTAAAGTAAATACAATGTATTTAAATCATACCCACACCTTGACCTCCTCCCATCAATTCTTCCAGGTCACCCCTACTTGTTTCCCTTCCATCTTTACGTCTTCGGTGGTGGTGGCCTCTTGTCTTCTTTCTCCTCTTACAACCCGCTCTGACTCCAGTCATGAGTGGAGAGCACCATCCACTTTACCAAAGACTGACAGTCACAGTGTGATGTCCTTACCTCACATGTATAGCTCAAGGATGGGAAATGTGATACCTGTAGATTCCTGTTTGCTACCCAGAACCACTCAATTCTCCTTAAATTGTAAAAACACTGACGTTCCAGCCGCTGCTGGTTATTGGTTAACTAAAGCATAGCATGCCCATAAATGTGGGAACCATCCAGGCATCCAGGCAGAAGCTAGCATGGGAAACCATCAACCTGGGAAAGTGTCAGCTGAAAACACATCTTTGGTGATGTGGATCAATATAGGATAGCTCTGAGAGTGTGCAGGCTGCTGGCTAGTAAGGCACAGGAAATCTAACCAAGAATCCATCACCACAGCCTACATTCTGACACCAGTTCTAGGCTTCCACCCCAGACCCAAACTTAGGAACCACAATAGGGCAAGCAAGCTGGGCACATGCACTGGTTAGGAATGGAATGGAATCCTCAGCTACGTGGATTGACCACCCAGCTCTCTGCCACATAGTTACATCTAGAACCCTCTTTTGATTTTTAAAATTTTCAGTTGGTCAGGTTGGGCTTGAACTTGTGATTCTCCTGCCTCAGCTTCCCAGTACCCAGGATGACAGGTATTCTAGTTTACTATTGTTGTGACAAAACCTAATAGCCCAGAATGACTTAGGGAGAGGAACCTGTTTATTTGGCTTTTACTTCCAGGTCACAGTTCATCATTGAGGGAAGCCAGAGCAGGAGCTGGAGGCAGGAACCTGGAGACAGGAATGAAGCAGAGACCTTAGAGGAAGGCTGCTTATTGACTTGCTCTCCTTGGCTTGTCCCGCCTGCTTTGTTATACAATCCAGGGCCACCCGTCTGTCTACCTGGCAACAGCCTCTGTGGGCTGGGCCCTCACATACCAATCAATCAAGAACAAGCCCCCACAGACTTGCCTACAAGTCAGTCTGATGGTGGTAACTCCTTAAGTGAGGTTCCCTCTCCCTACATGACTCTAGTTTGTGTCAAGTTGACAAAATCTAACCTGTGCTACAGACCTAAGCCACCAGGTCCAGCTTTCATTATCTTCCATCTATCATGAATGGATACCACACCCCAGGGTTGAGCACAGGTAGTCTGCTTTTCTGTTCTCTATACCTTTCACCTCTGCTTTCTCAGAGTGGGTGAGGCTTGCCACCTTCCCAGGTCCCTTTCGAAATGCTTTATGCCAAAACTGACCTTGTGGTTGAGTGGCCCAGCCTTGCTTTATAGACTTTCTTTGTCTCACAGTGCTAAGTATTTCCTATAAGGTGTGGTCCTGTTTGCCCACAATTATGCAAGATGAAAGGGAGGAAAGAGGAGAGTGAGGAGAAGAGAGGGAGAAAGAGAGGGGGAGGCTGTCAGGAAGAAGAGAGGTGCCATTGTTCCAATTTTGCCAGGAGGGAAGTGAGGGCCTGTGGAGTCATATATCACTAGTTGGTTTACAAATAAAGACATCAGAGGCCACTAGTGTTCAAACACAGGATGTAGACTCTCTGTCTGCAACTCTCTCTCTCTTTTTTTAAGGAAAATTAAATTCCAAAAATATTTGTACTAACTTAAAAAAATGCTTCTCCACATGTCTCCCATTTTTAGCTACATTCCTTTTTTGTGTTGAATTCTCTCTCTCTCTCTCTCTCTCTCTCTCTCTCTCTCTCTCTCTCTCTCTCTCTCTCCAAGTTTAAAAAGGAACAGAAGCTATCCATTAAAGCCAAAGCCAAGTTTAGCAATAATGTCACATAAATGGAAAGAACTCACTGTGTGGAAAGCTAGGGGAAACGGACAGAAAGCCTTTCCACAATGAGACAACATAAGAAGCCCCCTGAATGGTAGGAAATCCTCCCTTGGAGGTGAGAATAAAGGGAACACACTGAGGGGGCTTAGGACAGAGGCAGGAACATGGAAGGGGAGCCTGATGATGGGTGAGGTGAGCATGTGGTGGCCCGAGGTTTTGGGAAGCCACAGGCAGATGGGACTACTGCAGCTGACAGAGGTCGACCCTAGCTGTTGCAGATTCACAAGAGGATGCTGGGAGGCAGTGCCTTCCAGTGATGTGGAGCCTGGAACAGCCAAGTGGGCTGGCAGGCCTGGGCACCACCTGCTGATAGAGCCATTACTGATGTGTTTATAGAAAGATAAGGAGAAGAAGGGATACGTCTGGTGGAGGTGTAGTCAGGTATGGAGGAAGGAGGAGCCTATGTGGGCCTATGCTGAGGCATCCCTTTCCCCTGAGGGACTTCAGGGCATGGGAAGGGGAGCAGAGGGTAGTAGAGGCAGAGAAAGGGGGGGGAGGAAGAGGGAGGGGGGCAGAGAAGAAGAGGAAGAAGAAGAAGAAGAAGAAGAAGAAGAAGAAGAAGAAGAAGAAGGAGGAGGAGGAGGAGGAGGAGGAGGAGGAGGAGGAGGAGGAGGAGGAGGAGGAAGAGGAGGAGGAGGGCACACCTGGCTAGTGCCAGGTAGCTGTGGGGCGGAGCATACCTGGTTGTTGCCAGATAACTGTGGGGCAGAGCTTAGACAAAATGCTAACAATTATCCCTTGATGGTGTATCTGATGTTATATGGTACTAAAATGCCATTGCAACAGGACCTACCACCTTTTCTTTCTGTGTTAGGTAGTCTTTGTCACCCTGTCCCCTTCTAGGTACTGAACAGCCAACACCTGCAGGGGCACCTCAGTGGGCACAGGGGAGATTCTCTGTGAAGCCCACATTAGCTATGTTTCTTGTTGTTGTAACAAAGCACATGACACACTCAAGAAAGGAAGGGTTTATTTTGGTCAGTGTAGGCCCCTAGCTTATGGAAAGGCACTACTCACAATTAGGGTGTGTCTTTTTCTACCTTATGTAATCCAGGCTAGGAACTCCCTTATAGAGATTCCCAGAGCATGGTCGCCTAGGTGACTATAGATCCTGTCAAGCTGACGACCAATATTAACCTCCACAACTCTACCCTTTGTCAGCTTTTTACCCAAACATATCACATTTGAACCAGAATCTTCCTCTTCTGGTCCCCATAGGCTCCTAGCCATCTGATAATGCAGAATGCATTCAGTCCAACCTCACGTCTTGTGACTTTTGACCCCATGGTCTTTAACAGTTCTGTTTAAAAGCCCAAAGTCTAATTTTTCTCGAAGTTTCAAGGCAATCTCTTAACTGAGAGCTCCTAAGGGGAAAAAAATTAAAAAGCACATATGTAACCCCAACAGACAATTTCAGAGAAGATGTGCTTCTTTTCTAGTAGGGAGGATGAGGGTTCAGCAGGAAAAGTTTGGACCAATGCACCACTGAAGCTCAGTGGGGGTAAACACCAAACCCAGAGCATGTGATGGAACTCTCTAGGCTCCCACGTCTCCAGCCTGCTGCCTGAAGTACACATGCCCTCTCGGTTGAACTGGTTTTCCTCCAGGTTTTCAGCTTTCCTCGATGGACTTCCCACAGTCCTGTGTTTCCAACATCCTAGGCTCTCCATTGCAACTTGGACTTCACCTCCTCAGCTTCACACCATGGTCTTTCAGGGGCTCCTTGGAGAGACTCTGACTGACCCTGTTACACACTGAGAGCGTTTAGGGAGTATAGTGCAAGCCGCACGATTCTTTCACGAATGTGCCTTTCATGTCAGTAAAACCGTTAGGTATGGTAGGAATACAGCTCTAAGCTGTCACCGCAGCAGCCTGGAAAGTTCACTTAATCTTTTAGGAATCTCAACTCAAGGATCAGATAAATCCGGATCCCTGGCTCTCATGCAGAAAGAATTTCAAAGCAACCCAGCCTGAAGCAGAG
This sequence comes from Tokudaia tokunoshimensis, assembly GCA_036184795.1. Classification (NCBI taxonomy): domain Eukaryota; kingdom Metazoa; phylum Chordata; class Mammalia; order Rodentia; family Muridae; genus Tokudaia; species Tokudaia tokunoshimensis. The sequence continues at coordinate 41,198,015 of BTHU01000001.1, forward strand.
TTGAAGTTTAGTAAAAGACAGTCTTGGGGGCTACAGTAATGGCTCAGTAGATAAAGTGTTTGCCATCCAAGTGTTTGCCTTTGTATCACCAGCACCCACCCACCTAACACACCAGTGTGGAAATGCACACTGTAAGCATCGCCCTGGATGTAGAGACAGAGGTTTGCTGGGCAGCCGGATTAGCCGAAAGTGTGAGCTCCAGGTTCAGTGAGAGTAACTGTCTCAATATAAGGCAAGGAGCTGAAAACGAACCACAGTTGAAACTGCCTGCTGCCCTTCCAGAGAACCTGGGTTCAGTTCTCAGTAGCTACATCAGGTGACTAACAACCACCAGAAACTCCAGCACCAGGGGACCCAAGGTCCTCTTCTGGCCTCCTCAAATACTGCACGAACATGCATACACTTGGGCACACATACATACCCATTAAATAAACAAACAAATAAAATTGTAAAAGAGGACGGAGGTGACCAATGTGACCTCTAGCCTCCACATGCACCCACTGGTGGATAGCGTGCACACACATCATGCACATGCCTGCTCATGTGAACACATAGGCACTTTTACTGGGCTATATAAAAGGGGGTTGATAGAAAGACTCAAAGAACATGGTGGTGATTTGAATGAAAATGGTGCCCATAGGCTCCTATATTTCGATGCTTGGTCCCCAGTTACTGAAACTATTTGAGAAAGATTAGGAGATGTGGCCTTGTTGGGGGAAAGGTATCACAGGGGGTGGACTTTGAGGTTTTAAAAGCTCATACCATTTCCAGTTAGCTGTCGGCCTTGTGCTTATCGATCAAAATGTAAGCTCTCAGCGCTGTGCCTGCTTGCCTGCTGTTACACTCCCTGCCATGAGGTCATGGACTCTAACCCCCTGAACCTATGAGACCCAAAGTAAACACTTCCTTTTATAAGTTTGCCTTGGTCATGGTTTTGTGGTTTGAATGAGAATGGTCCCATAGGCTCCTATGATTAAATCTTTGGTCCCCAGTGACTGACACCGCTCTCCCTGCAGAAACCACTCTTTCTGCAGAAACCACTCTCCCTGCAGCTCATGGGGCACAGCTTTAATTTTGCTCACACTCCTTTGCACGCTGGTACTCATCTCACTTTCTTCTTTTTATTCAGTTCAGGACCCTGGTACATGGACTGGTACCACCCATATCTAGAGTGGTTCTTTGTACCTCAATTAACAAAATCTAGAAACTTCTTTATAGACACGGACAAAGAATTTTCTTCTAAGTTGATTCTGGGTCTTGTCAAGTTGACAATATTATAAAAGTCCCCTCATTGGCCCCTTTGTAGGCTGGCTCTGGGAAGATTCTATGACAGGTAGGAAATATGCAGAAGGGGTCAGAGGTGAATGAGAAGTGAGAGCCCCAGTTCTAGGGTACACTTCATAAGCCAAAGGAGTGTGTCCTGGTTTGTTTTTGTCAACTTGACACAAGCTAGCATTACCTGGGACAAGGAATCTCAGTTGAGAAAGTGTTTCTGTTAGGCAAGTCTAAAAGACATTATTGCAGTTAAATGACTGAGGTTTCTAGTCCTTGGGGTCCTAGACTGAATAAGAAATCAGGCTGAGTGAAGAACCCAGGAGAAAGAAGTCAGTCAACAATGTTCTTCTCTGACTTCTGCTTCAGTTCCTGTCTCTAGGTTCCTGCCTTGAGTTCTGCTCTGACTTCCTCCAGGGTCAGACTATGATATGGAACTGCAAGCCACATGAACCCTCTCCTTCCCAAGTAGCTTTTGGTAATGCTGTTTGATCACAGCAGCAGAAACCTTACGACAGAGTGTTGGAGAGACCAACGCCAAAGACCATGAAAAGTGAGAGAGTTTCAGCTCATAGAAGTCTTCACCGTGGCCCCACTAGGAAGGCACAGACAAGGATCCACCAAGAGAGAAAGCTGAGTCTCAGAGACAGAGCATGACCAGCTAGAGAAAGGCCCTCTATCTAATGGAGCTCAGTTTCCCATCTGCCTTCTTTCCCAATTCCATTCCATTTATTCGTCTCATAGGCCTATTGCCCTGTTCACTGAGATGTATACTGACAGAGAGCCATGTGGGTCTGATGACTTCTGTCCACCATGCCTTGCCTGATGTCTATTCAGGACATCACCTCTTGGAAGGAGAATTTGGTAGTCACAGCATATACTACTGACTGAACATGCTAGGTGGGGTTTGGAACCAGAGTTTGAACACAGCGTGGGTGTCTTCCCAGAGGTCCATGCATTAGAAGCTTGGTCCTCAGTGTGGCAGTATGAGAGATGATAGACTTTTAGCACACAGGGCTCAGTGAGCACACTAGCCCTGGTTGGGACTCCAGTTAGGTCCCACCAGAGTTAAAAGGACAGGGATTGGCCCCACTGTCTTGCTTCCTGTCTTGTCGTGTGATCTTCCCCTTTTGCAACATACTTCTGCCATGAACCATTGCTATCATGTAATACAACCCAGGGAAGCCCTTCTGAAGTGGAATACATGAGGCCACCTAATATTGAAGTTTCAGCTTGTAAACCTGTGAACCAAATAATCCTCTTTTCTTTATAAAATATTCCAGCCTCTGTCTCACACCTGAGAAACTGAGAACGTGGTGGCAGCTTGATCCATGACGCTGGGTGTCCCAGCAGTCAGAATAGTCCCACAGTAGATGTCTCACACTGGAAAGGCAGACAGCCTGGTTGCTCCTCAGTCCAAAAGGCTGAGTGCCTCATTAGTCCCAATCAGACACTGAAAATCTACAGAATTCCTGGAGAGCCACTGGTCCTTAGACAACAATGGAGGCCTGGCAACACCGACATCAGTGAAGAAATCAGTCGTCATCGTCATCGTTGCTTTTGTCCTCATCATCATTGTCATCGTCGTCGTCATCTTCATCGTCATCATCGTCATCATTGTCTCTGTAGTGACTGGCAGGGATGTCTTCATCTAGTCTCTCCTGTCTACTTGGGGCTATTTGTATCTCCAGTCAGGTATGAAAGCCACACTGGCCAGTTTGATTGATCTTCCTCAGCATGGTCACTCCCCAATCGATCTCCTCATTCTATAGAATGACAGTGTCCATCAGTTGGGCCACATGTGATTTATCTTGGACCCCTTCTCTTGTTCTCCATGTCTTATGTCATTTCCTCTTGTAGTGAAAGATAGAGCCCTGAGTACTTTGGAAAGGAAAGAGTTGTATTTAGCTCCTGTTTCTGGAGGCATTAGAGCATGGATCTGGCTTCTGCTCATGAGAACCCCATGGCTGATGGGATCGCATTTGTGGGGAATAAATGGGCGCATGAGAGACCACACTGTCAGACCAGAAACCAGAATAAGAGAGACAAGTCTTGGTCTTCTATAACTACCCTTTCTGGAGGAGTAACTCAGGCTCCCACAATAACTACATCAAACCCTTCCAAGGATAATATCCTCAGTGACAGAGCCAACTCTGCCCATTTTGGGGTCCACAACTTCTCAACCTCATGCCACTGGGGACCAAATCACTAACCCATGAGCCCTTGAGGGACAAAGCACACAGAAACTGTGGGACACTGCTGTGCCTCCTTTGCAGTACAGTCCTCCCTGTGAGCACCACCACCCTGACCTACCATGGTCGCTTCCTGCCTGGATCTTTGCAAACAGTCTCATCTCCCTTCCCTCAGCCTCATCTTTGTTGCCTCATCGCATGGAAACTGTGACCGTTCACACAGAGGTCAGCATAACACTCTTCCTTTAGCTGTCACCATAGCTCCTGGTCTCACACAGAGCAAAGTCCCTGCACTGGCCCCATGGTTCCAGTGACACCAGCTTCCAACACTGTGTACCCCAACACCATTCTCGGTCCCTTCTCCCCCTCCCCTCACCTCAGAACTTCATAGTTCTCTCTCTCTCTCTGGGATCCTCGCACCATGGTGGACAGCCCTTTTCAGGCTCACACTGAAATTGTCCATGTTCCCTTCCCTGCCCCCTCAGCTCGCTTTCATAGCTCTGTGTGCATTTTATTTATTGGCCTAGCAGTTTTACTCCTCAGTCAAATTGTAAGGAGATGCTGACCCTATAGAAACAGGACAGTGTGCCTGTCTTGTCCACCACTGCATCTCTAGGGCCTGGAGAGATATAGGGGTGCTCAGTAGTACCCCAGCATCTTTAGATTCTCACCGTTCGTGTGGGCCTGCATCACATTCAGTCTGCTGTTAGACAAAAACCAGATCACACAAAGAGTCTTCCTGTGCCATCTAAAGCAATCAAGACAATCCCCCACAGACATGAGTACAGTTCCTGACAGAGACTCTCCCTAAGGGATTCTAGATTGCGTCAAGTTCACAATGAAAGCTGGGAGCTGAATTCATCACACAAAGCATAAACAGAGAGTCTGGAAAAGACTCAAGTGGGAATGGGGAGGGTGCTAGTAGAAACGTGGAGGCAAGTGATGATAGACAGGGCCAACGCATGGATGCTGTCAACAAGAATACTGAGGTGGGAGGAGCTGCCTGTGACCAGGTTGCTGGGGGGTGGGGGTGGGGGTGAGCAGGAAGGGGAGCAGGCCCAGGTGAGAGGCAACAGGCTTGCTGTGAACAAGAAAAGGCAACAGGCAGAAAGATCATGGTCCACTGAAACCAAGACACTGAAGAAAGCCAATATGAACTAGTATGTTAATTTAAAGCCCAGTAATGCTAAGTGTCGGCGGATGGATGGTTGAGAAAAGCACGGTCCAAACAGTAGAATATTCAGTTGTAAGACAATGGGAAACTGTGCCCAACGGTAAGATGTGGATTAGCCTTGAGAACACTGAGTTAAGTAAGCCAGGCTCAGAAGGTGGTGTTTGTTATACGGTTCCATTAATGAGGCTCCTGTGCAGGCAGAGACAGAAAGCAGGATTGTGGTTGTCAGGGCCTAGGGGAAACTGTGTGCACAGTTCCAGCTTAGGAAGATGAAGACCTTCTAGAGAAGGGCGGTCATGGCTGGACTGGAGTGCACTGTCATCAACGGTGACTTCTTCTTGCACGAGTTTTATCACAGTATAAAACTAACAATTTAAAACTCAGTAGATATTATTAAAAAATAATAAATAATGCTCTGTATTTTACGTGGGCACATATATAAACTTTAAACCTGCTAGACTGTTAAAGGGGTGGGTATAACAAAGGTAATAAATAGACGAGTGCTCCAAGGCAGAGAGTGAGCCTCTGCTTGAATCCAGAGAATGACGCTCAGGGATGGTGCAGTCAGCGGGTGATGGAGCTGCCTCTGCAGGAGTTTCAGGGGACATTATCCTACATCCTCCTTAGTGTGAAGAGGGGGCTTCCTATACCCTAGAATACCCCCAATCCTTTCAAACTCCAGCTCCTACAAGGGCCCTTTTGGCTACTTGAGTGCTCTCTCTGCTAACCAGAAAGACTGGTCCTCAAGTACCAGCTGCATCCAAGGTTGCCTCAGGCTGCCCCACCACCTGGCCCAGTCTCCTGTATCCACGGCTAACACCTCAGTGAGGCTTATGCACACAGTGGGTGCTCAGACTACAGGAAGAATGAAGGGGGAGGCTTCTCATGCCTGGACTCTGAGCCCATGTTTCACTCCAGTGACCTCTGTGGGTGACTCTTCCTTCTCCTGATTCAGCACACCTCTGGGAACATAAACCTTGGGAGCATAAAGAAGTCCACGTTCTCATTTTTCACTAACTTATGGCTAATACAGATTGTCAACTCACTTGACAGAACTTAGAGTCACCTAGCAGAGAGGCTTCTGGGTGTGCCTGATTAGGTAAACTGAGGTAGGAAAGTCAACCCACCTTAACTGTGGGCTGGAGTCTTGTTGGACTGAATCAGAAGGAGAAAGTTAGCTGAGCACTAGCAGCCACGCCTTCCCACTTCCTGACCCCAGATGCATGCGACAAGTCACGTCAAGGTCCTACTGCCTGGACATCCTGAGACTACACCCTTAAATTCTGAGCCAAAATGAACCCCAGCTCCCCTTAGGTTTTTGTCTGTTCGTTCATTTGTCTGTTTGTTTGTTTTGTTTTTGGTCAGGTATTTTATCACAGCAATGGGGAAAAACAGCTAAACGACCACCAGACCTGGTTTCTATTTGATACCCTGATTCTACTTGATAATGGAGAACTCACGTCAGCCGGGGCTTAGTTGCATCCTCTGCTCTGATCAGTTCCAAAGGGCACAGCAGGGATACAGTAGTCCTGTGAGTGTGTCTGGTCACTCATCCGAGCATGTTGACGGCCACTGCTTCAGGAAGATAAGTTGCCATGATGCCACTTTGAGGAAAGGACAGGTGGAAGAGTCATTCGTGTTCCGTGCCTGAAATTCAGACCATGATAAAACCCCTCCAGATTTGACTGTCTCCCATGCTTGAATACACCAAGCACCCCCATGCTGCCTACCTGAGCATGCTGCCGAGTTTGATGGATGTGTCCAATTGTAGGACAACTGAGCCCATCCGGTGCTGAGGAGGGAACATCAGGAGGAACATCAGGGTAGGCTGTGCCTTATAAGAGCAAGACATGGCAAGCCAAGCACTGTGCCAAGGGCACGCCTGCTGGTTCTGAATAAGCTTTCAGCCAGGGGAGGAGACAGCCTTCAAACAGCCATGCAAGGACACCCTGGGCTGTGCCCACCAGGGCTCCTGACAGCAAAGCAGTCTGGTTACCATCCAGGAGGGAACATAATAAGAGGATTCAAAGTGGCCTGTAGGTAACTGACTACTGAATGGCTTTGAGAAAATGACCCAGAATCCATTGCTGCTGGGTGACCATGGCCACAGCCCTGGGACATGTAGAATGTGACCCATGCTGAGTATCTACCTGTGCCTAGGACACACTGGGCAGTTGCTTCAGCCTAGCCTCTGTGTTTGGTGGCAGGATAGGACAGCAGGGATCAACACCTCTCCAAATGCCAGGGAGAGAATAGCCCTGTTCTCTCAAGAAGACAAAGTCTTGCTTCCCACCAAAGAAAGAGACTCCCCAAATGTTAGAGTACCACTCTGAAGCTGGAAACATTTTCCTACTAAGGAAACCCAACACCTTGCCTGGGTGAGAGGCCTTCTTCAGTTCACTGTCGCAAAGACCCAAGGCTGAGAGGCTACATTTGGTGGTGGCTTTCTGCTGGCAGAGTCCCAAGCAGCGAGGGATCTCCCCGCAAAAGGCAGGGGCCATGTATGCTTCGGTCCAGTGAAGGTCTCACTGCTGGCTAGATTGTTTCTGCCCTCTAACACTTACTTCACAATGGGGACTAAATTCCAACCTGAGTTGGGAGGTAGAAGGAATTGTGTTGAAACCATAGCAACAATCAAAATAATAATAAAAAAAAATGTTCAAATGACTAATTGGTGACTCAGTGGCCGTGGATGTCTCTAGATCCCATTGGTCAGCATTTAACTAAACTAGAACCTTAATCTCCTCAATGTTCCTTCAGATTTCTAGTACCCAAAGCTATTCCAGTGAACCCAAAAAGTTTAATGACTATGATTTTAGTACTCTAGATAGCCTGTGTCAATTGTCCTGAGAAGGAATGAGTGTGTATGTGGGGGTGGGGGTGGGGAGGGTGGTGTCTGAAATCTTGTACTAAACGTCTACTCAAACTTTAGCTCTTATAAACTAAATTTTATTTTAACAAATATTTTTGTACAGGTCCCAGTTCTTCCATGGCTTTTTCAGAGCATGCCTCCCTGCTCATTCTTTCTCTTCTTTTGACCAGGTGTGCAAACAACTGGAAGGCACTCAATAGGTCAAGGCCATCTGTGGTTTTTGTCAGTTGGCAACCTCAGGCCGGGAGGAGGCCAGGGTTGTGGGTCTCTCGTTGGGCAACTTTGTAACAAGCATATTAGGTGATGCAACCGGGCACCGACTTCTGAGAGGCACACGTGGTCTCAACTGTGGGCACCTTAGAAATAGCCTAAGAACTCAAGGTAACGTTTTCCTGGGTCTTGAACTGGGTTTTCTGGTACAGTGCAGCCGAGGAGTAAGTTGGGTCTGTGTGGGGTTTTAACTAATGTGCACAAATAAGTTGGGAAATGGTTGTCATAGCAGCAGGGTAGAAGTGAGACTTGAGGCAGTTGATATAGGTTAAAGTCAAGCTCATGGAGGTAGATGCTGTAATGAACAAATCTTCTATCTGCCAACCCTGCAAACAGGCTAGCTGATTAATTATAGACAGCCCAGTCTGGTGTCCCAGGAGGTCCCAGTGTGAATCGAGGGACATAGCAAGCCAGTATGGGATTCAGTTCCTCTGCTCGTAAGCACCTGGCTTCATGCGTGGTGTCTGCCCAGGATGGTGCATGAGGCCAGGATAGCCTGGCCAGGGTCTGCAGGAGAGAGCGCTGGTGATCTTGCCAGCAGCCACCTCCCAGGCCCAGCTGCAGGGCTGGGCTCCCTGAAAACTGTGAGTCTGGAGCAGGACAGCTGACCCCTGCCTGTGTGTTTACAGTTTTCACAGGGCTCTGGGGACAGCTGTGGCCTCCCCGCCCCTGTGGCCTCATGGTGGTGATGCGGGCTCCTACCGGAGATGGTGGGATTTAGGAACACCATCAGCTGTTCAGAGAGCTACAATCTCCCCACGGCTTTCAGCAAAGAGGGGTGTTAGTTCATATCTCCTGTAAACAGTTGTTTTCTCCGTGGCTGCCCAGCTCCGGTTAAATATTAACATAGAACGGCCCCCATCGCTGCTCTTGGGGTGTCTGTCTTAAATATTTAAATAATTGCTCTTCCCCGTCCCTGAATGACATTTTGGCTCAAATTTTCTGTAACTGCTGTTGCTTCTCTGGTTATTAAATTGTGTGAAATGCCCATCCCTCCCTCCCTCCATCCCTCCCTCCCTCCCTCTGTAAACAGCTGTCTCATTCACCTCTAGTCAAAACACCCTGGGACATACTGGGGCCCAGAGTATCCTGCAAGGCTCATGTGTGACCTCCTGGGAAGCAGGTGGCCATTGAGCTTGGTGGTCTCTCCCACGGATGGGGCAGAGGGGCTCACCCTGGAGCCCCAGGAACAGCAGCTGAGCTGAGCTGAGTTGGGTCTGCCTCCATCCGGCATTGGGTGGTAACCACAGGCTTCCGGATTCTCTGCTTCTACCTGGGCACAGCTGTGGAGACTTCCTCTGGCTTTAGATTTGCATTATTAGGGATCGCACCCAGGCGGGTTGGTTTCTCCTTCCCAGGTAAGGCATGGGATGGTTGCACCGCTGAAGCCTTTTCTGAAGAGCTAGGCTAATCTCTCTCCTTTCCTTTCCACTTCATGGCAGGTGCAGAGGGGGTAGAAGGCCAAGGGTGACCTTTCTCCTGCTGAACCAAAGAAGTCTAGCCCTATTTTATGAGACTCCAAAACAACCGGGCATTTCTGAAGATCACCTCAAGAATAAACTAATTTAAAGTCACTCCCACTTACCCTAAGGACTCCCATGCAAATCTTAGCATAAAATGCGTTCCAACCTCTATAATACTGTAAAGACCTTTTAGTACTTAAAAAACAAAAACAAACAAACAAAACAAAACAAAAACCAACGAGATGGTTCCAATACTATAATTCCTGATAGGACACCAGGGTGGGCCCCCAGGACATTTCCTGTTGGAGGAGCCTTGCCCTAGAGGACAGATGTAGCACTAGAGTCCCATGGGGAGTCGTGAGTCTCCAGACATATGGCCTCTCTGCATCTTACTCTCCCCTTTCTACATGGAGGAAACAGTAGCTCCTACTTCAGAAGTGTTATGATCGACAACTTGGGCTTCGTGAGTGATACAACTCGCCTGCACAGTACCGCCGCAGCAAGTGAGCTTGGTACTGCCGAAACTAAGCAGGAAGGAACACTGAGGGAGAGGGTGAGTCCATTCCCAGGCCGCCCTGTGGCCTGGAGACAGAGTCATTAGTTGTTGGAACATTTGAAAGAGGGATTGCCAGCCAGAAATCAAATGACAGGTAGGGACTGGAGAGGGAAGGATCAGTACCAGCAGGTCTGCGCATGTCAGAGGGAAGCTCGGGGTGCTGCCATATCCCTCGGAACCTGGGGGCACAGGCAAACTGGCTGGTGGGGCAGAGGGGACGTAACCTAAGCAGGACTAAGTAGAAGTCTGTTTAGGACGCTGCTCAGTCATTTACCCTCAGCTACCCAGACACAGGGTGGTAACAGTCAGCCATGGCCTCCACCCCACCCTCCGACACTCTGAGAGACACTGGACATGCTTTCTAAGAACTAACTAGTCTTTCAATATGAGCAGATTTTACGTAGTGGGGTAATGCTCACCCAGAATGCTCTGGAGGGCTTGTGGAAACGTGGGGTAGATGGGCCTCACCTGAGCTTGTTGATACAGATGGGTCTAGACCAGTGGTTCTTAACTAGTGGGTTGTGACCCAGATATCCTGCACATCAGATATTTACACTACAATTCATAACAGTAGCAAGATCATAGCTGTGAAGCAGCAGCAAAATAATGTTGTGGTTGGGGTGGGGGGGTCAAAACAACATGAGGAGCTGTATTAAAGGGCCACAGCACTGGGAAGATTGAGAACCTAGACGCTAGAGTGAAGATGAGAATTTACGTTTCTGAGTAGTTCCTGTATTGGTTGCTGTTCTCATTGTCAGAGATGGACTGTTAGAGGAAGCGTTAACATACATACTTCTTTGATTTCTGGCCTGTTATGCTTGGGAATACAGCAGAAGCTTTGCCCCTTCTGGTGTTTGTATTTAAGACTCCACAGGTCCTGCCCTTAAAACTTTGCGACCCAGGGAGCTACCTTGTGGGGATGCAGACCTTCTACAAACGAGGCACACAGCGCACCAGGCACCCAGCACAGTCACCCTGGTGCTCCACTCTCAAAGATAAAAGAAGGATGGAGAACCACTGGACACACAAAGAAGACCAGCAATAGGAGAAAGGAATACAAGAACAACCAATCTCATAGGGAAAATAAATATTTCAGAAAGCAGAAGATAATTCCTCAAAATATTAACCAGGGTCTGCAGAGAAAATGAAAGCATGAGGCCTGTAATAAAAAAAAAAAAGACGCTGTGAAAAAGGAATTACATGGTAAAGAGAGAAGCTTAGAAATTAAACATGATGATTTAAATCAAATTTTAATTAAGCTGAGCTAGTGGTACTCACCCTTAATCCCAACCCTCGAGAGGCAGAGACGGGTGGATCTGGGTGGATCTTTGTGAGTTTGAAGCCAGCTTGGTCTACATAGGGAGTTTTAGGCCAGCTAAAGCTACATAATGAAATATTTTCTCAAAAGAAACGGGGATGGGGGAGCTGGAGCTTGCTCATGGGTTAAGACCATCCGATGCTCTTCCAGATGACCCAGGATTAATTCCCAGAGCCACAGGACAATTAACAGCTGTCTGTAACTCCAGTCCCGGGGGTGCTAACACCCTCTTCTGGCCTTTCTGAGCAGTAAGAAGGCACATGACACACAGACAGACATGCAGACAAAACACCCATACACATAAAACAAACACATAAAATTAAATTTGAAAAATAAAAGTAAAATAAGGCTGGAGAGATGACTCAGAGGTTAAGAGTACTAACTGCTCTTCCAAAGGTCCTGAGTTCAAATCCCAGCAACCACATGGTGGCTCACAACCATCCGTAATGAGATCAGATGCCCTCTTCTGGTGTGTCTGAAGACAGCTACAGTGTACTTACATACAATAAATAAATAAATCTTTAAAAAAAATAAAAATAAAAATAAATTTTACAATAATTAGAGCTGGAGAGATGGCTTAGCAGTATACTATACTGCTCTTGCCAAGGACTCAAGTTCAATTTCCAGCACCCACATCAGGGAGCTTACAAGCTCCTACAATTCCTATTCCTGGGGAACCAACATCCTCATCTGGCCTCCTTAGTCACTCATGTGCACACACACACACACACACAGAGAGAGAGAGAGAGAGAGAGAGAGAGAGAGAGAGAGAGAGAGAGAGAGAGAGAGAGAGAGAGAAACATACACATAATTAGAAAGTAACCTAGTTTAGGAATAAAATAATTTTAAAATTCAAAGTTGTCAATAAAATAAAGCTGGGATGCTTTCTGGAGTTTAGAATGACAATAGGAAGAAACTAAAAAATGGAAGTAAAATCCATAGTCACAGGGATGACTCAGCAGGTAAGAGCATTCACTGCTCTTCTGAAGGTCCTGAGTTCAAATCCCAGCAACCACATGATGGTTCACAACCATCCATAATGAGATCTGATGCCCTCTTCTGGTGTGTCTGAAGACAACTACAGTGTACTTACATATAATAATAAATAAATTAAAAAAAAAAAGGAAAACCACAGTTACAATAAGTCAACACAGAATGCCAGGCTCTCGATCATTTGTCTGCAAGCACGGAATACTTAGGAAAGAATATAACCTCAGGAACAATGGAAGAGACTGGCTCGAAGACAAAGGATCAGAAGTGTTCCTCTGAAGACAGAGCTGTTGACTCCCACGCTGATTCGATAACATATTGTCTGTATTTAGACATAGCCAAATGAAAATTGAGAACACAAAATTAAAATAAAATAAAAAAGATACCCAAGTTTCCAGAGAGAAGAAATGAAAGTGAGAGCTTCTCAGAAGGTTCTAGAAGACAATGACACGAGGAGGCCCTTTGGGGTGTAAAAGATCAATTCTGTGAATGAGTGATTTAGATTGTTAGGATCAAGCATCCGGGTGGGCGCTCACGCCTGGAATCTCAGAAGTCAGTCAGCACACTAGTACAGGTGGGTCATAACCTTGCTGACCTGGGCTACGTAGTGAGGTAGTGAGGTAGTGAGGTAGTGAATAAGGAGTCTCTGCTTCAAAAAGTAAGAAAAAGGGGGGAATGGGGAGTCAGGAATAGCAAATGAAGACATTCTACAGCTTTTTCTTACACAGTTTCCTAGGAAGTTCACCAGCAAAGTGAGGAGATAAATTAAGACCCATGTTGAATCCACGGACCAAGGCCTTCCTGTCCATCCTATGTGGAGAAATGAAGGATTTGTAAAGACCAAAAAACACTGGCTCGCTGAAGATCGACACCCAACCATAGACTATAGAGTGTCCCCATGCTCCCACAGGCTCTTGTGGGACCACAGGCCTATACCTGAAAGAACTGCTTGACTCAGGCTTTCTATTCCCAAAGAGAAACAGAAACAAGGACACTAGAGAAAACTGAAGAAGCCCCTGATCTGTACAGTTACAATGAGCAGTTAGTACTCAAATAAAAAACAAGACAAAAACAAAGACAAAAGACCAAAAACAAAACAGAAAAAACAACCCAGGAAATTCTTTCAATGGCATGTTACTAGGCAGACTAAAAGCGGAGAACACAGTGTTAAGAGAAAGAACCAGCAACAGAAGCAGGCTCGGATACAGCAGACATGCTGGAATTATCCTGGGAATTTAAGATAATTATGATTAATGTTCTAAGGAAAAACTGTAGTGGGAAAAATAGACAGCATGTGAGAACATATGGGTAGGTAAGTAGAGACTGGAACTAAGAGAGCTCAATAAGAAAATCAAGAGATTGAAAAAAATAAATAAATAAACACTGCGCATAGCCGAGGAGAGAGTCGGTGAAGTTCCTGAACTGGAGTGAGAAGAGAAAGAAAACCACAGGAGAGAGAGAGGGGAGCAGGGAGCAGTGGCCGAGGTTAGCATGTGTGTGCTCTGCTCACACCGTGTGCAGCATCAGCATTTGGCGCTTTCATAGTATTACAGGTTACAAGTTCACGATCAAGCCTTGTGGATCGGCTTCTGGTGAGCCCCTCTTCCTGCCTTGTAGACAGGCACCTTCTCTCACTGTCCTCACAGCCTTCCCTCTGTGCGCTCCGCCTGAGATCTCTGCTGTCCTTCCCTCTTTAAACACCAGTCCTACCAAATCAGGGCTCCTGATATACGGTATCATCGAACCTTAAATAAGTCCTATAGGCCCTGTCTCCAAACACAGTCGCCATGGGATGAGAGCTTTCACGAATGGGTTGAGAGAGAGGCATTCACTCAATCCTTAACACCCAGAGGCCGGAGAACCACAGGAGCCTACAGACTCACTCAGTTCTGAAACAGAAATTAGGGCCAACCACAGCATGTGGCCACCCTCAGCTTCATCAGGGAACCTGGATGCCTCCCCCTGTCTGTGGCTACAGAGTCTAGAACATAACAGCTCCCACCATTGCCACCCCTGATGCCAATGCAGCTCCTCATTGTAGAAACTCTCTGGCAGGGGAAGCTGGGAAATCAAGTTCACAGGCTTCCTCCAAGCCTGTCAGTGGGTAATAGCAAGGGAGGGCAAGTTTGGAGTTGATTCAACACCCCGGAAATGTGAAGTGAAGCTTGGGAAATTGGGTGTGGGTATTCATTGTGAGAAAACAAAACAAAACAAAACAAAAAAGCAAAAGGTGATTAGAACATTTAAGGGAGGAAAACAAAAAACAAAAAAGCTATAAATTTTATGACCACATCTGGTGTGGCACGTGCCTGCAAGCCCAGCATTAGGGAGACTGAGTCGAGAAGGCTGGGAGTTCAAATCCAGCCCCAGCTACATAGTAAGTCTGAGCCAGTCTCGGCCGCAGGAGATCCTGTATGATGGCGATGAGGTCAAGAGTACTTGTTCTGCCTACAAGAAGTACAGGGGTAAAGATGGAGCAGAAATTCAGAGAAAGGTTAAGCAATGACTGGCCCAGCTTGAGAGTCACACCATGAGAGAGAACCCGCCCCTGACACAGTTAATGATATTTGCCTATACTTACAGACAGGAACCTACTATAACCGTCATCTGAGAGGCTTCACACAGCAACTGATGGAAACAGATGCAGAGACCCACAGCCAAACATTAGGCAGAGCTTGGGGAATCCTGTGGAAAAGAGGGAGGAAGGATAGAAGAAGCCAGAAAAGTCAAAGACACACAAGAAAACCTACAGAATCAACTAACCTAGGCCCATAGGGGCTCAGAGCAACTGAACCACCAACCAAAGAGCATGCTTGGGATGGACCTAGGCCCTTACACATCTGTAACAGATGTGCGGCTTGGTCTTCATGAGGGACTCCTAACAGCAGGAGCAGGAGCTGTCTCTGACTCTGGTGCCGGTCTTTGGATCCCTTTGTCCTAACTGAGCTGCCTTGTCTAGCCACAATAGGAGAAGATGCACCTAGTCCTACTGCAGCTTGAGTGCCAAGGAGGAGAAAGGGAAGACAGAAGGTGGGGGAAGAGAGGGACTGGGAGGAGAGGAGGGAGGGGGAAGCTGCTATTGGGTAAAGTAAATTAATTAATTTGAAAAGAGAGAAGTCTACAACCATACCACCCTGAATGCGCGGGATCTCGTCTGATCTCAGAAGCTAAGCAGGGTCAGGCCTGGTTAGTACTTGGATGGGAGACCGCCTGGGAATACCAGGTGCTGTAGGTGTTTTAAAAAAACAAAAAGAAAAGAGAGAGCAAGAAAAAAAGAATACTTGCTGCTCTCCAGCAGCTATAACTCTGTCCGTTCCCAGCATCCACATTGTGGGGTTCACAACTGCCTGGTCCTGAGCAAGAGGAAGGCGTACTAAAGAAAAAATCCTTCTGATTCTGGACTTAAGAGCATTCTACTTTTGGTGGCTCAGGAAAAGCCAACGGTCCCCCTGACTGACATAACAGCACTGATGAAGTTGTACACTTGCCAATGTCATTCCTTCCTTCCTACCACCTAGACAAACGGTAGAAAGGACAGGAAACCCAACTGCAGGCCATTGTAAACCCAAGTTCCCGGAAAACCACCGAACCCATATTAAGGATTCCACGAGGCTACTGACTAACTGGAACTTCGTAACGGTAAGAAGTTGAGATGCTGCTCGTCTAGAGCTGAATGATTTTATGTCATTTTTAATCCCTTTAACAGCTATTCACTGCCCAAGTCCGTGTCTGCACTTACATCCCTGTATCGGATAAACTTTTCAAAACTCTAGTAACTGAGCAGGCGACTAGCTTCTGCCACCCTCAGGGCTGTGAATGCCATCTGGTAGCTCTGACGTCTGCTGCAGAAACGTCCTCTCTCTGCTGCTCTTCCTACTCGATTCCTATCGACGTTTGTTTTTAAGTCTTGATTTACAACCATCTTACTTGTGTGATTATAAACATTCACAAAACTGGCTCCACGTTAGAACATGCTAATTGACACAACCTGAATCCTCGTTCCTGGGCTGTGGTCATTCATACTCGACTTAAGAGTAGACCATTCTTGTGCCGTTTGAGGTGGCATCTATCTTTTACATTGACACCAGCAAACAGAATAGTATCCTTTTATTGATGATGCAGCCAAGATGAAAGTACATCAGAGACAGAAATGAAGGAAGGGGCTGGCCCCAGTGGGTGAAGGCAATAGAGTGAAATTCTCAGTTTATATAGTATAGAATCCATAGGTGTTATTCAAAGACAACAAACGAAGAAGTGTGATATAAGTGTATGAGTCCATTAGTTTAATTATTAATTAGTTAATAAGTTATGATGTTGAATGGTGTGTGTGTGTGTGTGTGTGTGTGTGTGTGTGTGTGTGCTAGAACTCTAATCCCTGGGCTTTGGACATGCCAGGCAAGCCCTCTTCCAATCAAGCTATGACCCCAGTCAGAAAGTTCTTTTTAAGAATAGGAACAGGACTAAGAATGGCAGGACTCTGCTCAGAGGCATTTCCTTTAGGATATAGAGAAGTCAAGCATCCTTGGCTCATGCAGGGCTTTGTGCCCTGGTGAGATTTTTTTGTCCTTTGCCAAAGACTTCTGGAAGTATGTTCACACGCACTTACATTTCTCTCAGCTATAAGCCATCGCTAGGCATTTTCTGGGCCCATTTTACAGTAACCACAGGCAAGGGATTCATGGCTTCACCTACTGTATAGTTTTTGGCCAACTTAACCACATTTACATTTTCGGTCAAGGGCACTTTTGCCTTCTCTTGCCTGTTCAGGCTTCTCCCACATTCGGAGCAGACCTTTGCCTCAGCTAATCCTCAACAATCCTTCAGAAACGCTCTCATGGAAGCATCCAGAAGTGTTTCTCCTGAGTGATTTCAACCCCTGCCAAGCTGATGAAGACCAAGCAGGACCCATGTAGCTAATCTGTAGGTCTGACCACACCCACCAGCAGGGCAGTGAATACCAGCTCCTCACTCCCAGCCCTCTCCCCTCTCCCCTCTCCCTTATCCACTTCCCTACCTGACCACTACCCTACACCTAGTAGAAAGTAGCCCCTCCCGTACCCCTTACCAAGAGTCTCGCTCAGACCCTGGCTACTGCTAGGGCTGCTCAGCCATTGCGCATACTCTCAGTTTACCCCCTTCTGGGACAGTAGCAGCTCACTTGCCTGACTCTACTTTCCCAGCCTTTTGGTCACCTATTTCTTTTCTCGTTCCTGACCCAGCTCTCCTCCCGGCATTTCCAGAACACTGCACCACGATCCTCTTTCTGGACACATTTGCTATTGACTTTTCCTGCCTCGTCTCAACGTATGACCTTGTTCCAACTCCAAATCCTCACGTCATCCTTCTGAGCCTCTGGCCACCCACCACTGTTTCAGTTCAGGCCAGCCGATGACCCACTGCATTGTGCTGTAGCCAATAGGAGGAATGAAACATCAAAGCCATGGCATCCTGCACTTTTACAACCTATATGAGCCAGATATTATTCTAGCTATGTGTATTAGTTGGGCTTTCTAATACTGTGATAAAACAAAACATCATGACCAAAAGCAACCTGGAGAGGAAAGGTTTGTTACAGCTTTAAATTCTGCATCATAGTCCATCGTTGAAGGAGGTCAGGGAGGAAGTCGAGGCAGGAACTCATGCAGAAGCCGTGGAAGAATACCGATGGACGTGGCTAGCTTTCAGGGCCACCTGCCCAGATGTTGCTGCTGCCTCCGCCTCCACCGCTGCCACCGCCACCGCCACCGCCACCACCACCGCCACCGCCACCACCACACCCGGCTCCCCAACACGCTCCCGTGGGCTGAGCCTGGCCACATCAATCATTAATTAAGAAAATGTCCTACAGACAATCTGGATGGAGGCATTTTTCTTAATTGAGATTCCTCTTCCGGGATAACTCTAGTTTGTGTCAAGTTGACAAGAAACAAAAACAAAACAAACCAAAACAAACAAACAAACCCTAATATCAGGACGGTTTGTTATACTGATACCTGTTTGCTCTCCTAGAAACTCAGTTTTGTTTCCTTCCTACAGAGTAGGCTGCTGATGCATGGAGATGTCAAGTAATTTGTCAAAGATCAGCCAACCAGAGTTCAGAATGCAAACCCCAGGGTCCAGGGTCTTTTTTTTTTTTAATTTATTTATTTTATGTCTGTGAGTACACTGTAGGTGTCTTCAGACACACCAGAAGAGGGCATCGGATCCCATTACAGATGGTTGTGAGCCACCATGTGGTTGCTGGGAATTGAACTCAGGACCTCTGGAAGAGCAGTCAGTGCTCTTAACCGCTGAGCCATCTCTCCAGCCCCAAGGGTCCAGGGTCTTACTGTACACTCTACTGACTCTCCCCAGAGCTGATGAGGACCCGGGCATGAAGAGAAACCCAAATTCCTCTGGCCCGATCTCTTTCCTGAAACCCACCTTAAAAGGAGAACACTGTATCTCTGGGAAGGCCTGGGTTGTTAAGTGATGGGTATCTGTGTCCGTTTCCTAGATTAGCTATCATAAAGTACAGCAAGCAGGAGGCTGAAAATGACGAAAACTCATTGTCTCTGAGTCACTGAAGGTCAGATCCCAAGTCAGGGTGTTTTCCCTCCAGACCTCCAGGGAGGAATTTGTCTTGAGGGTTTTTTGGTTTTGTATTTTTGTTTTTTTCCGGTAGCATCAGGTATTCTTTGGCTCTCAGCCACAAGTTCCTGTTTGTCCAGGGGCTCAGATCTTTTCTTCTGCTTTTCATGGAGGCAACGCCCATGCTAGATTCCAGCCTGCCTCAATTCACTGTGGGTTCCTTCGTCTTATTTTATGTACACCTGAAAAGACTGTATTTCCAAACACAGCCTCACTCACAAGTACTGAGCCTAGGGCTTCTGTACATCTTTCCGGGATCCACGTCTACAGTTTTCCCTACATCTACACAGTTCCTCTTGTACAGCGGTTGATGTGTGTGTTGCTCTTTGTATGTGGAAACCAATTCTCAGACTGTGTAGCAAGGCTACTTTTAGGACGGACACCACTTTCTATATTCCAAAGCCTAGGTCTTCAAAATAAATTATATGTGTTTGACTTAAACATTATATCACTTCCATATCAAATTACGGAGTCTGAGAAGGAGAGATAGCTCAATGGTTAAGAAAACTTGCTGTTTCTTCCAGAGGACCTAGGTTCAATTCCCAACATCCACATGATGGCTCACAACCATCTGTAACTTCAGTTCTAGGGGATCTCTACACTCTCTCTGGCCTCCAAAGGCACTAGGAATGTATGTGGTATACAGGGATATATGCAGACAAAATGCTCATACATACAAAAATAAAATAAAATAAAATAATTTTAAAAATTAAAATGTATTTTCACCCCAGTGATATTTATAATCTTGGTTTTCAACCCACTAAAATTAATTTAATTTGAAACAAAGATAAACATTTTAGATAGATAATCATAATTTTCTTTCAAGATTTTATTTTCCCCTATGAAACAAACTAATCTTATTCCACGAGTGAAGTGGAAACTTAAGAGTCCTTTGGAAAGTCAGTTGTTCTGGATGGTGTTTTGCTGGAGCAAACAACATGAAGGAGTGTTTTCCTGAAGTGGACACAAGTGAAAGGCCGTTTTGCTAAAGCAGACATGTGAAGGAATGTTTCACTGAAGCAGACACAGGTGAAAGGATGTTCTGCTAAAGCAAGCACGTGAAAGGACACGTGATGAAGGATTCTTCGATAACGACACGCATGTATTGGTCTGCCTTAAATTGCATAGTTGAGCTCCTTTTATTGGGACTCCATAAGAGAGAAATGCACCAAAAAACTTCTGGTGGTGTGCTATGGCTTCTTGCAGCTTCTGCAAACTTCAGCTGATTGACAGAGTGAAGTCAGCTGAGCTAGACTCTTGTGCAGAGGCAAGACAAATGGCCTAGCAAACCCATAGAGGACACGTGACGTTTGGAGGGAGCATAAATAGGACCCAGTGGACTGTGGGAGGAGCTTGGCTTGCTTGCCTAGCTAAACGCTTCTTGGTCCTCCCTGATCTTTGCTTTGTTGAGAAAGGCACAGCCAAGAGCTGTTCCTGGCTTACCTGCTGGTCCGTTTCCCTCCTGCTGACTCAGGCCTATTCTGCTGAGACCTGCTGGTCCTGCTAGGTCGTGCCATTGCTGCTGCTCTCAACACTGCAGAACTGGACTTGTGGTATAGCCGTGAAGTGTGTGCGAGTTTTTACAGATATTTACATTACGATTCATAACCATGGCAAAATTACAGTTTTGAAGTAGCCAGAAAAATAATTTTATGGTTGAGGGTCATCACAACCTGGGGAACGGTGTTAAAGGGTTGTAGCATTAGGAAGGCTGAGGACCACTGCTCTAGAGGCACTGAAGATAGTAACACACAGGTGAACAAGGCCCTGAGGTGACCAAAGTGTCTCCGCTGTCCCTGTGCTTTGTAGTGTTGGCTCTGTAACTTAATTTTCTTCCCAATTTGACTGTGAACTTCCCCAGGGCAGGACAGCTGCTTGAGTGACACACATCCCCAAGGGTCATCATGGAGACTTAGGACCAATCAGCTCTTTCAGCCTCAGGTCTGTGAGTAGTGATTGTGACAAGACACTCTCTTGCCCCCAGGTGCTGACATGCCACAATACCTTACAGATGTCACTGCGGTAGATGCTGTGTCCCCTTCCTCCTGCTGGATCCCTCCAAACATGGCCTTCTTGCTTTCAGGGACTTGGGGACACTCGTGAAGATGCCCCTCCCACCCATCCACATGAGCCGTTCATGCCTTTCTCTCCTTCCTTCCCTGGGAAGGGTGGCAGAGTCTCTCTCTGGGTAAGTCACTTCTTGTCACACACAGTTCTTGCAGCTTGATTTCAAATCCATTAGCATAAAGTTGCCCTTAATATACTCTGTAATTTCTTGTTCCTGCCTACGAAGGCACATCTGGAAGGATTCCAGATGGTGGTGGTCACCTCTGGAGAGATGCAGAGGGTAGGTATTGACTGCAGAGGGACCCAAGAGCACTTCCCGCGGGGACTGCTAACATTCTGGGTCTGGGGTGTGGTTTGCACAGGTGGCTCTGTGGAACCTCAGTCAACGGCAAACAAGCAAGCATCTCTTACATGTGACATGTGTGCCACTTATATAACACATGTGTCAACTTACATGGCACATGTGTTATGACTAGTAAGTTGGGTTGGTGGTTCTTGTTGCTTTCAGTTTTGTTTTGTCGTTGTTTTGGGTTTGTTGCTTTGGTTTTAAGCAAAGGGAATATCTATATCAGCATTTGCTTTTCTGAACAAAGATTGCACAGAAAGATGTTTCACTCTCGTCCACTTTGCTGTCTCCCCGAGCCTCTTACGCTATGGCCTGGTGGGCTCCCTGGCAGCTGTGGATACCCAGTGTCTTCATAACTGTCCTTGCCTCTCTTCCCCTACTCCTTTGGGAACCTGGCTCTGCGTGCTGCCAATTTACTGCTCTGGAATTCCCGTTGAGATGGTTTTGCCGGGTGGTTGCTGGGGGCCTGGGGCTGTTGGGCGTAGGTTTCATCAGCACAATAATGTGTATGTGTGTCCCCAGCTTTGCAAAATTTATATGAAGGGAATTAAAACCAAACTAACTGCCGACATCAACGTCCTTACCCTTGGCTTCTACAGGGCCTTTGGGGAGAACTGTAGCCTGGGCACATTCCAAGAAGGATAAACTTAATATTAATGATAATAATACTTTGCACTTGGTCTAGTAAAAATATTTTGAATGCAGCAGAGACTGGGATGCAAATGTTTGCTTGGCACGGTGGGTCAGGAAGCGCCTCTGCTTGCTTATTATGGTAGGGCTTTGTGTACAGAAACTATTTTTCTCCTTTCTCACCACCCGGGGCCATATTTCTTGTTGCTTGCTACATTCAAAGTTTTACAGGAAGCCGCCACTTGTATTTAAATGACATGTTTTTAAAACATAGCTGTAAATAGCTGAAGACAGATCGGCTGTAGGTGTGGAGTCTCATATCCTCCTTGTCGGATTTTTTTTTTCTACTTGAAATCCCATCTCCATCCCTTGTGAGATGGGAACTTTAAACTCAGCACAGCCAGGAGGTTATGAGACCCACCCTGTGAATTGGTGGTGGCTGGGAGATTCCCAGAGAAAGAGGGATTCTCTTTTCAACTGGCTATTGAAGTAATAGCCAAAGATGCTATACAAATGCAGAAGAGGTAACCTGGGGTCTGTATGCTACTAGCTGACGGAGGTGGGGGATGGGTGGGTGGGGGATGACACAGTGTTCTGCAGGCAAAATAGTAGCTGCATTCTTTTCAATTATTATTACAGAGCTTTCTTCCCTGAAGTGTGAAGCATTACCTGGGGGATTCTATGGCAACCACAAACAGCCTTGCTGGGATGGAGAATGAGCTGCACACCTCCAGCAGCAGGCCCCTTGGATGTGTGCTTTGCAGTATGTCTCCAGCCCTGGCAGTGGGATGATGTATTATTCAGGCCAGAATCACCCAAGGGGCATCCTCTCCAGATCTAACTCACTCTAATTCTGGGACACAGCTCCACCTTGGGCCCCTGTTTCCTGCTGTATTGGTAATCATTTGAAGTTACGGATGTTGCTACAACAAATTTGACTAAAACTCATTCAAGGTGACTGACGCCTTGCACCTGTAAACTAGAGGACTTTAAGTCTGTGCACCCTGGAACGTGGTAGTGACCCTGCTTAGATGGTTTCTAGGAGAAAAGCTGCTGATGTGGGTATTCTACAGAAGCTTAAGCCCTGTAAAAGTAGGGGAATACTAACCTCGGGTTTAAGATGCTGTATTTCAGCCAGGCAGTGGTGGCGCATGCCTTTAATCCCAGCACTTGGGAGGCAGAGGCAGGCGGATTTCTGAGTTCGAGGCCAGCCTGGTCTACAGAGTGAGTTCCAGGACAGCCAGGGCTACACAGAGAAACCATGTCTCGAAAAACCAAAAAAAAAAAAAAAAAAAAGATGGTGTTATTTCCCACATCTCTCCTGTAGCTTGAATCTGGAATGTCCCTTGGGGAGCCTATGTGTAAAGTCTTGGCCTCCATATTGGTGTAATCAGGAGGTAGTGGGAGCTTTAGGAAGTGAGGCCTGTTCAGATTGTATAATGTTACCTGCATGTATTTTTTCAGGGCTGACCATTTGGTATTAGATAACCAATTGGTGTGCTCTTCTCCGGACTATTCTCCGAAGACTATTTTTTTCACTCCCAGCCTACCATTCCTTAGTTGTCTATAGATTATAATATCTATAACATTATACTTATATAATATTATAATATATAATATATTATATATTTATATTATGTATTATATCTTTATATTATGTTATATAATACTATTATATTAATTACACATATATATACACAATCAATTAAAAGAGACAGGTATATGGGAGGACTTGGAAGACAGAAAGGGAAGGGGAAATAATATAGTGATATTATCTCAGAAAATAAAATATATGCCGGGCAGTGGTGGCGCACGCCTTTAATCCCAGCACTTGGGAGGCAGAAGCAGGAGGATTTCTGAGGTCGAGGTCAGCCTGGTCTACAAAGTGAGTTCCAGGACAGCCAGGGCTACACAGAGAAACCCTGTCTTGAAAACCACCCCCCCAAAAAACAAAAAAAAATAAATAAATAAAATATAATAATTTTTAAACTATGAATGAAAGAGGAGTGATGCCTAATATGGAGTCTTTGGGCACTGGGCGATGTCCTTGATCCGCCTGTGAGACCTCAGCCTCCTCCTCCTTTCTTTGCTCCATCACTCGCTCCTATCAGACGTGCCACCACAGGCCCATGGCCACAATGCCAACTGATCATGGACCAAGATCTCCAAAACTGTGAGCCAACATATACTTTTCCTCCTTGCAAATTGGCTTCGTAAAGTGACAGACAGCTGATGGATACTTTCTAAGTCCCCATAAAAATGAAGAAAATGGTGAGCAGAGCCAAGTACTTGCCTAGCGCGCGTGAAGTTCCAAGTTCAGGCCTGCACACAGCAGGAACATTGAAGAACAGCCTGGAACACTGAAGGATCCGCCCTGGCTGTCTGTCAGCACAGACCTTGCTCAGTCTCATTTTCACTGTTGTCCTCAGTTCTACCATACCGA
This sequence comes from Tokudaia tokunoshimensis, assembly GCA_036184795.1. NCBI lineage: Eukaryota > Metazoa > Chordata > Mammalia > Rodentia > Muridae > Tokudaia > Tokudaia tokunoshimensis. Next base: position 41,222,238 of record BTHU01000001.1, read on the forward strand.
TGTAATGAAACCTCCCCAAAACCCAAACAAGGCAGTGTCTGGAGACTTTGTGGGGGTTCCTGATGGGGTGCTTGACCAGGGCATGAGAGCTCAACAACCCTTCTCCCACACCTCAATCTTTTCATCTGTATCCTTTAAAATAAAAGTTGTATTTCTTAGTTGTGCGAGCAAGTCATTTCAGCAAACTGATTGAACCTAAAAGAGCCAGAGCAATGGAAATCAGTTATTTGAGCTTTCCTATGCCAGCCCATGCTATGAATAACGACATGGACACCTTTATACTTACTAATAAATTTCAGGCACTAAGATGGGCAAACTCTGAGTTATTCTAACCCAACTATGCTGGCCTGGCTCGCTTCCCAGCCGTGTGACCCTTTTCCTGCCATCTCAGTCTCTCTCTGGCATCTCCTCCTTCATTTGTGTCCTGATGGATATGGTGACTCCCCGGGTCCAACCTGAGACCCTGTCTCCTAGTCCAGTCGTGGGTGTCCTACCTTATTCTCTCATGAGCAACTGTAGTCGATTCAGCTCTTTATTTATCCACTCAAGAGGTGACAGGGAGCTATGCTTTACAAAATACTGAGTCATACCAAGGTCCAGACTGCAACCAGGTCTCTGGGTACAGAAATCAGCATGTGAAAACACAGTGCACAGAAATAGCCCCCCAACAGTTATTGAGTTACTTCTGTTTGTTTGAGAGTCTCACTGTGTAGTCACGGGTGCCCTGGAACTTGCCGTGTAGACGAATACCTGACAGGAAGTGACTCAGAGGAAGAAGGACACATTTTAGCTTATGTTGTAGTTTCATGACAGAGGAACATGGCCACTAGGAATCATGCTGGTTAGATCACAGTGGAAATTGGGAAGGAGAGAGAGGGGAGCAGCAGGAGAGGCCACCAGAACCTGGGCCAGGTTTCAACCCAGTGAGTTCACCCTTAGTGATTGGTTCACTATCTAGGCACTAAGTGCTTAAACACAAGAGCCAATAGGAACACCTCACACCCACCACACAACAAACATCTCCTTTCTAGCTGGCCAGTCAGAAGCACAGCCAAAGCAGCCAGTGGCTTGGGGTTGGAATCTAAAGTCAAAGGGCACTTTGTGAACTGAGCCTTTGCTAATGGGATCCAAGTTATCTTAGTCCAAGCTATCTCCACATTTCAGTTAGTTAGGGTTTCTATTGCTGTAACAAAACACCTACATTGAGGATCCAAGTTTAGTCTCCAGGACTCATAGACAAACTGGGTGCCATGGTGTGTGCTTGTAAATCCCAGAACTAGGGAGACAGAGACAGGCAGACAGCTGGGGCTTACTGGCCAGTCAGTCTAGACTAGTTGGTGAGCCTATCTGGTGAGAGATTCTTCTTCAAAAAACATAGTGGCTACATCTTGGAAAGCAACACCCAAGGTTGCCTTCTGCTCTTCATATGCATGCATATACACACATGCTTACGTGTGTACATACACATATGCACACATGTGTTCACACACACACACAGAGAAAGAGAGAGAGAGAGAGAGAATAGAGTGAAGGGAGTTATCAGATGGAAAGTTGGTAGTTTAGAAGGAGGCTTATCTCCAGTGAGCATGGAAGACTCCTGAATTCACTGCTGTTTATTCATCGTTTGACAGCAAGGGTGGTGAAGAACTACCCCTGCATTGAGGAGCCAGTGAATATGTGAATATGGTCCTGGAATTCCTTGGTCTGTCTATATTCAGGTCAATGACAGGAGAAACTGAAGCAATCCATTCAGAAGCTGGGACACAGATGGTAGCATGCTAACTCTTAAATGGTCCTGTAAAACCAAAGCCTCAACTGGGGGAAACCCAGAAAGCAGGAGACCAAGTTGGAAGCATCTGGTAACTGTATGCAAAGAGATTGCAGGTTCTCAAAGGAAGATGCTTGGAATCATATGAGAAATGTAGCCACTACCCAGGGTCCCTAGATGAACTCTTCCAGGAAACACTCTCATCCTAAGTCAATGAGGGCAGTGTGATTTTGAAACTGAATAATAAAAATAATGCAAAGCTAGCAAGTGAGGTTTAATGCTGATATGTACATTGGGCATAACATCCAAAAATCAATGTATTTCATCATACTACTAACACACTAAAACAAATTTGAGAACATCTCAATATTCACAGGGAAAGTAACAAAGCCCAATATGCATTTCTGATAAAAGATGAAATAGGTCATGCTGGATAGTCTTATGTCAAATTGATACGAGCTAGAGTTATCTGAAAGTAGGAAGCCTCAATTGAGAAAATGCCTCCATAAGATCCGGCTGTAGGTCATTTTCTTAATTAATGATTGACGGAGGTGGACCCAGCCCATTGTGGGTGGTGACATACCTGGGCTGATGGACCGGGGCTCTATAAATAAGCAGGCTGAGCAAGCAAGGCTGAGCAAGCCAGTAAGCAGCACCCCTCCATGGCCTCTGCATCAGCTCCTGCCTCCAGGTTCCTGTCCTGCTTGAGTTCCTGTCCTGACTCCCTTTGATCATGAACAGCAATGTGGACGTGTAAGCCCAATAAACCCTTTCCTTCCCAAGTAGCTCTTGGTCATGGTGTTCCATCACAGCATACTAACCCTGAGACATAAGTAAGCACAGTAGAAAACTTCACTGGTCTGACAAAATACAGCGGGAGAAGTCACATGCGGCCGATGTTCAGCCTGAAACCAGAACGCTTAAGTCAAGGACACATAACACTATGTATGGATCTATTACAATTACCAAATCCAAATCACTGACAACCTCCAAAGCTAGTGAGGTCACAGAGCAGCTGGAGAGTGGCCCAGCCTCAGTGGAGACCTGCCTGACAGTGTCTGACGAGCAGACTAGTCTTCCACAGCATGCAGTGACTTCCTTCCTTCTTTCTTTCTTTCTTTCTTTCTTTCTTTCTTTCTTTCTTTCTTTCTTTCTTTCTTTCCTATATTTACATGATCTCTGGAAAATGCACACAGAGCCTTGCACCCACAAGCATGGCAGTTTTACTCAAGTAAACGAAATTTGGTAGCAGCCAAGACGTCGCCCAGCGGGTCAAAGGGTGAGGCAACTCTAATGTATCCTTAAAGTGGAGAAACTAGAATATTAAAAATGTGCTGTCATGAAAAACACACAGAGAGACTTTGAACACTTATCACCAAGTTGAAGCAGTCAGTCTTGGAAAGCGGCAGCCTGTAGGATTCCGGGTAGATGGCCTTATGTGGAAGGCAGGACTTCAGAGACAGGTCATGTCAATAGAAAACTGTGATTTATACTGTCAGCTTGTGGCATTACATATCTTCCAAACCCACAACCAAATGCTTGTCATCTGTGAGCTAGCACACCTGCTTTAGTTGCTTACAGTCCTCCTTTCCATGAAGGTTCCAGTCCAGTCAGTGTGCTGGACATATACAATGTAAAGGGAATGTCAATGCAAAATCCACAATTCTCATCATAAAGAGAATAGTTTATTCTGGAGCCATTTGGAGTCACCACAACCAGATTTTGGTTCCCCAAATTCAATGTTTCAGTGCAGAAGTAAAGAAAGAAATCAAGGCAAGATTAAAATACATTGATGGATACACTCAAGTTGAGTGGCAGTTACAGCAAGATGGGGAAGCTCTTCTATAGGCCGAAGATGCTGTCTGATGACAGTCTTAGCTTTGGGGTTGGTGGAAGCTAGTGGTCTGATAAGTTCATGGATTCCACAATATTTTTTCTATTAGTCACAAGATATTAGTGTAGATACAGAGGTGGGCCAGGAATGGCTATTGCAGAGAGCTAGAACTAGCCCAAGATAAATTAGCCTTAGGACCTGCAACAGTCCAACCTCTCTACAGTACTACAGTTTTGATCAGTCAATTGTTCCCGCATACACAGCTTCTTCCCAGGAATCATTGTTCACAGTTCCCTGTTTTGATCAAGCACCACATTTTGTGCATTTGGGGAAGGTATATTGTTTGTTAAATACTATAAGGTCCCTCGTGGCTAGGAAGGCTCATTCCTAGGACTTGGTACAGGCAAGGCTGGGTAATGGGCAGGATGGTAGTCTTCAGCAGAGAGGCATAGGTAGTAAAAGCCATTAAGAGTGAAACCCCTAGCCAGGCAGTGGCGGCGTGTGCCTTTAATCCCAGCACTTGGAAGGCAAAGGCAGACAGATTTCTGAGCTTGAGGCTAGCCTGGTCTCCAGAGTGAGTTCCAGGACAGCCAGGACTATACAGAGAAACCCTGTCTCAAAAAAACCAAGAAGAAGAAGAAAAAGAAGAAGAAGAAGAAGAAGAAGAAGAAGAAGAAGAAGAAGAGGAAGAGGAAGAGGAAGAGGAAGAGGAAGAGGAAGAGGAAGAGGAAGAGGAAGAGGAGGAAGAGGAGGAGAAGGAGGAGGAGGAGGAAGAAGAAGAAGAAGGAAACCTCTGGATCATTTCAAAACCGTTAGCCGTCATGACCCAGATCTAAATTGTTTTACACCCTCTGCATATGACCTAACGTTTGCCTGGGACATAGGTTTACCAATCCTAAAATCAACAGAGTTCAGCCTGGTAGAATGAGGGCAACAAGTTAAACAAACATAACCAAAATACACATTTTAAACTAGATTGACTGTTTCCTCCTGACTTTACAGTGATTTGTACTGTAAGATGATGAACTGTCTTGCATATGGCCTTTGGATTATCATCTCTTTTTTTATTAGTAAAATACAAATATTGCTTAATTAATTCTTTATTCCTGGCTATATTTTAGGTATTAATTAAATCAAGAAGTATCAGTATTTAATATATGAAACATCATGCATAATATTATTAGAGATTAATGTCATTGGAATAATTTGGATAAGAAGTGTTAACCCAAAGTTTTAGGTATCTCTAGCTAGAATAAATGGAGTTAAAGTTTAATTAAAAAACTAATTTTTTTATCCAACTATGCTGAATAATGAGAACACACACACACACATACACTCAATCACTCACTCACTCACTCTCATATTTACAAAGACAAATGAAAAACTTGAAACTTTTTTTTAAAGACAGGGTCTCTTCATGTACCCTGGCTGTCCTGGAACTCACTCTGTAGAGTGATAACCTATGTTCCAGGTTGACTGGAACTCACAGAGATCCGCCTGCCTCTGCCTCCTGAGTGCAGCACCATTGCCTGGCATTTTTGTTGTTGTTTATTTATTTTTGAAAATTTTGAAACTTTTAAGCTTTTGAGTAGTGTAGGATTTATGATAAATAAGCAGTCAGAACAAAAAAGGCACGGTTAAATGAAAGGATATGAAATATCCTCATTTGTCACTGATTAAAACCAAAATTAGTATTTTGAGTTAAGAATATGTCAAGTAGAATATTAAATATTATTAAAAATTTTTAATTTAATTTTAAAAGCATTTAAGAAACATAGTTACTCTGTGAACTCAGTTGTCAGTGGCATAGAAGATGAAGATCATCCAGCATTTTCAAAGTTATGAATTTACTCTCAGATGATGTGAGAAAGCCCACTGCCTCCTAGGGGTGAGTTACAAACACCTGGAAATGGTGTAATCTATAAATCAGAATGGAGTCTTTGATGTGATGTCTGTTTTTCTCTTTAGGTTGATGAAATTGACTGTCTTTTGGATATTTTTTTTTCATTTGAGGAAGATTCTACTTAATTTAGAAAGTCAGTTATCAAAGCTAAAAAATCCTTTACAACATCATGCTTTGTTTGTTTATCTAATAGATCAAATCTCATAAACAAATTTAAATACTTGTTCATTAAAACACATTGACAACTCCTATGTAATTTAGTAAGAACATTCTAAGTAGATATCACACTTTAAAGAGAATTTTTTATGGTTAGAGCATTGACTGATTTTTTTTATTAGATATTTTCTTTATTTACATTTCAAATGTTATCTCCTTTAAGGTTTCCCCTCGGAAAACATCCTATCCCATCCCCTCCAACCCCCTACTCGTCAACTCACCCACTCCCGCTTCCTTGTCCTATACTGGGGCATTGAGTTTTCTCAGGGCCAAGGGCCTCTCCTCCCTTTGATGTCCAACAGGGCCATCCTCTGCTACATATGCAGCTGGAGCCATGGGTCCCTCCATGTGTACTCTTAGGTTGGTGGTTTAGTCCCTGGGAGCTCTGGGGGTACTGGGTGGTTCATATTGTTGTTCCTCCTATGGGGCTGTAACCCCCTTCAGCTCCTTGGGTCCTTTCTCTAGCTCCTCCATTGAGGACTTTGTGCTCAGTCCAATGGTTGGCTGAGAGCATCCACCTCTGTATTTGTCAGGTACTGACAGAGCCTCTCAGGAGACAGCTATATCAGGCTCCTGTCAGCAAGCACTTGTTGGCATCTGCAATAGTGTCTCAGTTTGGTAACGGTATATGGGGTGGATCCCACATTAACTGATTATTAAAAGCAAAAGTCAGTTCCAATGAGAAAACATAAAGAAACTAATATTTAATCATAAATTTTCTATGTCCATTTAGTTAATGAATGCTAAGAACAACGTAATACTTACAGAGATACTGTTACAGAAAATCAACCATTAATTTTATCTCAAGATACTGATTTTGGTGTTGTTATTGTTGTTGTTGACTTTTTGAGATATGGTTTCTCTGTGTATCACTGGCCTGTCCTGGAACCTGCTCTGTAGACCAGGCTGGCCTCGAACTCAGAGATCTGCCTGCTTCTGCCTCCCGAGTGCTGGGACTAAAGGCATGTCACCATGCCCTGCAGGATACTGAATTAACCTTAAAAATATTATTACTATTATTATTATTATTATTATTACAAAGTTTAGAAAATGATTTTAATGAGGTAATTTTAATTGAAAGCTTATGAGGCTGTCTGTAAAGAACAGAAAACAGCGGGCAGTGGTGGCGCACGCCTTTAATCCCAGCACTTGGGAGGCAGAGGCAGGCGGATTTCTGAGTTCGAGGCCAGCCTGGTCTACAGAGTGAGTTCCAGGACAGCCAGAGCTACACAGAGAAACCCTGTCTCGAAAAACCAAAAAAAAAAAAAAAAAAAAAAAAAACAAAAAAATAAATAAATAAAATTAAAATGTATAAAAACAAAAAAAAGAACAGAAAACAGGTAGCTATATACCTAGCAGTTAGAACCACAGGTAAAGTACATTAATAGTTTTTGTTTGCTTAAACAAATTTAAGTTCATTCCTTTTTAAAGATTTAAGTTATTATAACAGGTACCTTAAAATGTTTTTTTTTTGTTAGTGTTTAAAAAGCATCCAAAGTAGGAGAAGGCACCCAGAGCAGGATAAAGTTCGACATTTTTTGACTTTATTATCACCTTTTACTAAAACTCTGAGATAAATAATTTTTTAAAATCTATTATCCCGGTATAACACATTAAGATGCTCTGTAAACTCTAAGATGTCTGTGTAAGCCTCAAAGTAGGTTTTTAAAATGACAGTTAAAAAATATTTAGGGTTTAGTCTTAATATAGGCCTGGCTAAAAGAAGGATCTGGGAAAAACCTGTCTGTTTATTTGTTTGTTTTTAAAGAGACCACAGCAGTCAAAAATATCCTCAAAAATCCTTAAAACGTTTGTATTTATACCTTCACTCATTTACATACTTGTCTGAAACCAGAGACATGAGTTAACCTCTCAGTGTTCGGACTAGAGTCTGGTATCTCACGGAAGGGCAATTGTCTAAAAGAAAAAACACTTGCACAGTAGGAGCGTCAATGCTTAATTCACAGTTAATTTACAGAGGACCACGTTGCAGAACCAGACCACATATGAATGAAGGAGAAAACGTCATGACCATAATTGTACAATTATGTAGTCTTGTTCTTGAAAGAAAACTTAAAATTTTAAATTTAAAAGCTCGCATTAGTTTTCCTAAAGTCTCAGAATCTTTGGCCACCTCAGTTTGTTTACCTGTGAGGTCACATTGACTAAATGTACATTTTGCTTTTTATCATTATTTTGCTCCTTAAAATTTTAGTTTTACCTCTGGGTAGTTGTGGCACATACCTTAATCCCAGCACTTGGGAGACAAAGGCAAGCAAATCTTTTTTTTTTTTGGTTTTGGTTTTGATTTTTTGAAACAGGGTTTCTCTGTGTAGCCCTGGCTGTTCTGGAACTCACTCTGTAGAGCAGGCTGACCTAGAATTCAGAAATTCTCTTGCCTCTGCCCCCAAATGCTGGAATTAAAGGCATGTACCACCACTGCCTGGCCAGGCAAATCTTTATGAGTCTGAGGCTAGCCTGGTCTACAGAGTGAGTTCCAGGACAGCCAAGGCTAAAAAAAAAACAACAAACAAACAAAAACTCAAAAAACAACAAAAATGTAGTTTTATGGGGACTGGAGAGATGGCTCAGTGGTTAAGAACACTGACTGTTCTTCCAAAGATCTTGAGTTCAATTCCCAACAACCACATGGTGACTCACAACCATCTGTAATGGGATCTGATGCCCTTTCCTGGTGTGTCTGAAGATAGCTATAGTGTACTCACATAAATTTAATAAATAATTCTTTTTAAAAAAATTTAGCTTTACTATGAACCAAAGTGCAGTTGGGCAAAGTTATCAACTTTAATTTACATAAGCATTTACTTCTAAGCCAATTTGGTACTAAGTACATTATGTAAAAATAATTCATATACATAATCATACGTAAGATATATTTTATGTAAAGTATCTCCTTTTTACGATATAAAGAAGGCTTAGTAACACAAAGGGTCAAATGTATTATCTTTCTTTCTCTCAACAGATGTGAAGTTTTTTTAAATTTATTATTATCATTATTATTATTATTATCATCATCATCATTATCATCATCATCATTTCCCAGGATTCTTTCTAGGAGGTAAGTTGTAGATCATAACTTGTGCTAAATCAGGTCTAGCCACCCATCTTCAATGAGCCAACTAAAAGAGACCAAGTTAAAGCGGAAAGCAGGAAAGAGAGACTTGTTCAGTGTGACCAAGTTGGGAAGAGAGACAGAGAGATGCAGCAAACCCCTCAAGTCCATTGTTTAGGGTCCTGAAGTGAGATGAAAGTTAAGTAGGGGGCCAAGGATGTGTGTACCTAAGCAGTCCTGGCCCACATAAAGTCATGCTCCCCACGGCTCATCATTGTATGAGTTTTAAAATACACGTGGGTGGGGAGATACATCAGAGAGGCATGTGCAGTAAAATGGGAGAGGCTCTTCTATAGGCCGAAGATGCCGTCTGATGACAGTCTTAGCTTTGGGGTTGGTGGAAGCTAGTGGTCTGATAAGTTCATGGATTCCACAATGTTTTTTCTATTAGTCACAAGATGTTAGTGTAGATACAGAGGTGGGCCGGGAATGGCTATTGCAGAGAGCTAGAACTAGCCCAAGATAAGGGAATGAGCCTCCAGATCTGCAACAGTCCAACCTCTCTACAGTACTACAGTTTTGATCAGTCACTTGTTCCCGCACACACAGCTTCTTCCCAGGAATCATTGTTCACAGGGGAAAGGGAGGCTGGGGAAAAGGAGAAAAACTGCTTCCAGGTGGGAAGAGACAGAAACTGTGGACATAATCCATCTATGTACAAAATGTCTGAGAATCTACCACAACCCTACTTGAACTAAGAAGTAAGCATAGCCGTATTGTGGGATTTTAGATTCACTTGCAAAGAAAGTCAAATGTATTTCTACACGTTGGACATGAATAAATAGAAATCAGACTTTTAGAAATCAATACACGGGGCTGGAGAGATGGCTCAGAGGTTAAGAGCACTGACTGCTCTTCCGAAGGTCCTGAACTCAAATCCCATCAACCACATGGTGGCTCACAACCATCTGTAATGGGATCTGATGTCTTCTTCTGGAGTGCCTGAAGACAGCTACAGTGTACTTACATATAATAAATAAATAAATCTAAAAAAAATTATAGAAATCAATACACTTGTGAAAGCATCTAAAAGATGTCACACTGAAGTGTGGATTGGGTGGATTCCTTTCCACAGAGTAGCAGCTGGTATTTACACACATTTTTCAAAAGACTGATAATGGCCAATAAGTGTATGAGGTAGGTTAAACAGTAGGGATCAGCAGGAAAATACAAATGAAAACCTCAGCAAGACATTAATCTTATCCTAGGTGGAATGGGCTATTGTCAATAAGACAAAAAATACAAATAATAGCAAGGGAAGGGAGAGGAACCTCTCATATACTGTCACTGGGGATGGAAGTTAATACAGCCACTGTGGAAAAAGGATGAACATTCTTCAAGAATCGAGAACTTGTGGTGTTTGCTCCCAAATGAAGGCAGTACATCAAAGACACTGTACACTCAGAAGTATCCCACTATTTACAACAGCTGACACACAGGATCAATTAAGGCGTCCATCGATGAATGGATGGATGAATGAAGAACAGGCATTATGTACATACAGTGGAATATTCTTCAGCCACAAAAGAGTGATATCCTGTTGTCTGCAGCAACACTGATAAAATAAGGCAGTCCCATACAAACAAGGCCCATGTGTTTTCTCTCATATGTGTCTCACAAACGTTGATTATCACCGAAGAAATGAGAATAATGTTCCCTAATGACTAGAAAGGAGGCTGGCTCAGATGTCAAGCATTCATGTCGTGTAACCATGAGGACCTGAGTTCAGATTGCAGCACCCGTATAACAATCAGGGTGCAGCTCACACGTGCCTATAATCTCTCATGACCAAGAGCAGAGACTGGAGGCTTGTTGGGGCTTTCTGGTTGCCAGCCTGACTGGAAGATACAAGCGCCAGGTTCAGGGAGAGATCCTGCCTCAGAGGAATAGGATGGAAGTGATAGAGGACCGCAGACACCTTTCTCTGTGCACACAAGAGCATGTGCCCTCACACACAGTTACAGAAAGAAGCCCTTTGCTGATGTAATAAAGTATATATTTTTAATAGGAAGAAAAAAGCCAGGCAGTGGTGGCACACGCCTTTAATCCCAGCACTAGGGAGGCAGAGGCAGATCTCTGTGAGTTCAAGGCTAGCCTGGTCTAAAAAGTGAGGTCCAGGACAGCCAAGGTTACACAGAGAAACCCTGTCTCAAAAAAAAAAATAAATAAATAAAGGAAGAAGAGGAGGAGGAGGAGGAGGAGGAAGGAGGAGGGGGAGGAGGAAGAAGAAGAAGAGGAAGAGGAGAAGAAACAAAGAAAGGAAGATAAAGGAATGGAAATGGAGGAAGGTCGGGCAATGAATATCAAAATAATTAGAAGAAGGGTATGTCTTAGTGTTCTATAGCACAGTAGGATGAATATAGTTTACAATAATTTTATTTTTTATTATATGTTATTTTAAAGTACGTTATATATTCTTTGGCAATTCCATGTGTGTATGTGCTTTCATCCTACATACACCATACATCCTACATGCACCCACAGCTCTCTGTCTTAGTTCCTCCCCTTCCTCTGGGGGGCTCCTTGACCACTTCTTCCTAACATGTTCCCCTCTTACTTTTGTGTATTTTTAAAATATTTGACAGAGACCTCGAGGAGGAGTTCATAGGCTCCCAAGAAAAAGAAGCAGCCAAGCTTTAAGGAGAAGGAAGTACTGTGACAGTCTGAGCCCCCAACACTTACGGGTGGCATCAGGTGATTTAAAGAGGGACAGCTCAGTGGCTAAGAGTACTTGTTGCTGTTGCAGAGGACCCAGGTTGGAGTCCCAGCACCCACCTGGTAGCTTGTAACCAGCTGTTACTCCAGTTCCAGGGATTCTGATGCCTGCATGCACCGGACACACGTATATACAGGCATATAAAGTTCTTATACGTGTAAAATGAAATTTAAAAAAAAAAGGAAAAACGGTTTTGTTTTTCTAGAAAAAAAAAAGTACTTTCCCACTGAAAACTGCAAAACAAAGCAGAGATTAAAGAAGCTCTTTAACCCGGGGAGCGATGCCACATTCATCATGATCAGAAGGTGCAGGATCATCCCAGAGACAAATTTCTCTAAATTGGTATGTAAAGAACAACATAACAGCCCAAATCCCATCGGTTGTATTGCAGAAATTGGTAATAAAATATCTAAAACTTATAAGGAAATGCAAAGAAATTACAAGAAGCAAAACAAATTTAAAAGAAGTGAATGTACATCAAGTGTTTTCCCTGCCTAGTGTTTAAGACCCCCCCACCCCGAGCCCCACCCCGCCCCATCCTGCTCTGGCCCCACTAGCTCCTGCCCCGCTCCCTCCTGCCCTGCTCCCTCCGGCCCACTCGCTCTGGAGTTTAAGACTTTTTAAGCAGCCACAGTAATTAAACGGAGAGGTGGATAAGCAGGTTAATGGTAGGTGGTGGAGACATAGACCACACAGAGATGGGTAGATCACCCGGACCAGGGGAGAATGGAAATTTCTTTAGCACTCAGCTTTAGCTGAGCCTTGACTCATCACCCACAGGAATCCTGAGAATAACAGTTGTGGTTTTAATACAGGGGTTAACTGGTTACAGAGTAGCCGACAGTTACTACAGTTGGCTTCTTAAACATTAACCGCACACCTACCATATGATATGGCTATTCTGTTCTTGGTGTTTGCTCAGATTCACACAGTCTTGCTCACCAAGGCCCGTGGCAGCTTTATTTGTTTCACCCCCATGCTAGAAACAGCTCAGACACCAATCAGCAGGTGAACGGATATACATAATGTGGTATACACTTTCTATAACAGAATATGAGGTAGAAATTAAAAGGAATGAAACACTTGAGTGACTCTCAGAATACTCATACTGGGTCAAAGAAGACCAGCCATAAACAATACGTATGACTCCATTTATATAAAGTTTTAGAAGATGTAAATCAATGTATAGTGACAGTATTATATAATACATTATAGGTAAGCATCATAAGTATATGCACACATTAAATTTATTTTTGAATTTATTAAATTATTATTGAATGAATTACATTATTATTAAAATACTGCTTTTGAATTTATTAAATTCTCCAGAACACTGAAAGGTGTGCTTGAGTCCTCCTGTATCCCAGTTAACAGTATTTTCTTCATGGCCAAAACAATCCTGAACAGTTATACACTGCTGGAGGTATTGCATACCCAATTCCAAGCTGTACTACAGAGCCACAGTAGTAAAACCAGCATGGCACTGGCTCAAAAACAGACATTTTGATCAACAAACTAGAATCAAAGACCCGAATAAAGTCTACATCACACCTTTAGCCAACCATTTTTTGACAAAGATGCCCAAAACACACATTGTAGAAAAGGCCGAACCTCTAACAAGTGGTGTTGGGAAAACTGGATATCTACATCTGAGAAACATGAAACTTGGTCCTTCTCTCTTACCCTGCACACAAATCAATTCCAAATGGACCAAGGGTCTCAATAGTAGGGGCTGTAAATATGGCTCAGCCAATAAGAGCATTTTTTTTTAAAGACAGGATTTCTCTGTTGAAGCCTTGGGTGTCTCGGAACTCACTCTGTGGACCAGGATAGCCTTGAACTCACAGAGATCTGCCTGCTTCTAACCTCCTGAGTGCTGGGATTAAAAGTGTTCACCACCATCACCCAACTATTAAGGCACTTACTGTTAGTTTGAGAATGGCCCCTATAGGCTTGAATATCTGAGCACTTGGTCCCCAGTTGGTGGCACCGTTTGGGAAGGTTTCGGTCATGCAGGATTCTGGAGGAAGCATGTTGCTGGAGGTGGGATTTACAAGCTTAAAGCTCTGCCCTACTTCCTGTTTGTTCTCTCTGCTTCATGCTTAAGAGTTGAGGACGTTGTCAGCGTCTGTCCTGCTCCTGCTGCCAGGCCTGCCGCTTGCTGTCACGCCTCCTCACCATAGTGGGCTCCTATCGCTCTAGAGCAATAACCTTAAATAAACTCTTTCTGTTCTAAGTTGCTCTGGTCATTTTATCACAGCAACAGAAAGGTAATTAGTACATTATTCTTGCAGATCTGACCTTCTTCTGACTTTCTTCTGGCCTATGTGGGCTCCTGCATGTATGTGGTGCTGTGGTATATATAAAGTCATGCAGGCACATATGCATATGCATGATTTAAATCTCTCCTCCTCCTCCTCCTCCTCCTCCTCCTCCTCCTCCTCTGAGTTCATTGTTAGACCTGAAACCCTGAAACTTTAAAGAGTAGGAAGTACACTTCAACTATAGGCTCAGGTAGAGAACTTCTGAATGAGATCCTGGTTGCCCAGGAAATAAGATCAACATTTGACAATGAGTAGGAGGGCATGAAAATGGAAAGGCTTCTGTACTGCAAAGGAAATTTTTGATTGACTAAAGGGGCAACCTACAAAACAAGAACAAATATCTTCAGCAGTTATGCATCTAAATAGGATTATTAATATGCACCATACTTCCCCATCAAGAAAAAGAAAGTAAAATGTATCTTAAGATGTTATCTTTCTCTAGTCATAATGACTAAAATTAAGAATTATAAATGATGGGGTGGAGAGTTGGCTCAGCTAAAGTTCAGAGCACTTGTTGCTTCTTCAGAGGACCAAGTTCAGCTCCCAGTAACTATGTGATGACTTTTGACCATCCATAACTCCAATTCTAGGGGATCTCACACCTGTTCTGACCTCTACTAGCAACAGACATATATTTGATGCACATACATGTATCCAGGAGAACACATATATACATGAGATAAAATAAATAAATCTAAAAGTAATCTTTAAAATTATAAAAGACAACAAATGTTGGCAGGGATGTGGGGTGGAGGGAAACCTCATGTGCTGTTGGTAGGAGTGCAAATTGGTGCTACCACTGTGGAAATCAGTGTGTCAGTTCCTCTTAAAACTACTAGTAGATCTGCTAGGTGACCCAACTATAGCACTCCTGGGACTCTTGTCCTATACCCAGGGGACTCTTTCCTACTACAGAGAAGCATACTCCTCCATGTTCATAGCTGCTCTATTCACAATAACTAGGACATGAAACAGCCTAGATTTCCATTCATTAATATATAATAACAATGTGGGCTGGAGAGATGCCTCAGTGGTTAAGAGCAGCAACTGCTCTTCCATAAGCCTGAGTTCAATTTCCAGCAACCACATGGTGGCTCACAACCATCCGTAATGGGATCTGATGCCCTCTTCCGGTGTGTCTGAAGAGAGTAATGGTGTACTCATATACATAAATAAATAAATAAATCTTAAAAAATAACAATGAGATACTTGTATACAGTGGACTTTTATTCAGTTTTAAAGAAAAATGAAACTTGAAGGTAAATGGATGGAGCTAGAAAAACATTTATACTGAATGAGGTAACCCAGACTCAGAAGGAAAAAAAAGCATGTTCTCATTCTCAAGTAGAATCAGGAAACTAGAAAGGGACTGTTGTTTAGGAGGGAGAAGGAGGTTCTTAGAAAGATGTGCTAGCTTTTGTCAACCTGACACAAACTGTAGTCACCTGAGGAGAGGAAATCTTAACAGGAAAGTTGCCCTTGATTAATTATTGATGTAGGAGGTCACAGCCCATTATGGGCAGTACCAACCCTGGGCAGATGGTTCTGGGTGCTATAATAAAGTAAGTTAGGGAGCAAGCCAGTAAGTAGCTCTCCTCCAAGGCTTCTGCTTCAGTTCTTGCCTCCAGGTTTCTGCCTCAAATTCATGCTCTGACTTCCCTTCAGGATGCACTGTGATTGGGATGTGTAAGCCAAATAAACCCTTTTCTTTCCAAGTTGATTTTGGTCATGGTGTTTTCTTACAGTGTTAGAAAGCTAACTAGAAGAAGAGGACTTGGTAAAACACAGATGGTATGACCTGAACAATGGAAATAAAGGGGAAGAAGGCTTAAGTGGAAAGAGGTGTGGGAGGGTAGGGAGAGGAAGGGACTACTAACACTAATGATGTTTGCAAAAGCAATATGGAAACTCACTATTTTGTAAGACACACACACACACACACATACACACTAAAAGTTTAGTTAGAGTTAACCTATACAGGGAATTACGCTCATTCCAGAAGCCATAGGTTGACAAATAAAAAAAAAGCCCAGAGTAAGGGTGTGGAATGCTTCAAGTCATTAGTATCCGGATATCGTATGTAGGGGGAGGGAGTTCATGATCCTCAACCTCTAACAGAGGCGCTAAGGACAGTTGAGGTTTTGTCTTTTACTGTCTATTATAATGTTAAGTGCGGGCCCCTCATATCGGGAGTCTGCACTCAGCCTCTGGGACCCGTTCCCTAAGTTAATTCTGATTGATGAATAAAGTTACCAACAGTCAATAGCTGGGGAGAAGAGAGATAAGTGGGGTTAGGTTTTCCCAGCTGAGAGAGGGCTAAGGTCCAAGAGAACATGGCCCAGAGGGCTGCCTGGTTGAAGTTGAGAGCAGCCCAGATGGAACATAGTAAATATGAGGCTTTGTCTCACTATTTACTGAGACGGCTTGGGGAAGGTAGATTCTAACAGCACAGAGGGTAGGCAGTTGCCCAACTGAGGCATATTTAAAAATATAAAAGGCTGTGTGTTTCTTTTATCCCAGAACATAAATGGTCTAAGGCAGGGGAAGAAGCTCTGGGCTGGGGGTTTTTAATATTGTGTTCACTACAACAGACAGGTGATAGGAATTAGGGAATGAAGAATCAGGTTTTTTTGTGTGTAGCTTCTGGGAGCTGGCTCAGGCTCAAGTAGGTGGTCCCACACCAAGCAAAATATATGGACTATACAAATTAGGGCTAGTAGGTTATTTTAAAAACAAAAATAAAAATAAAGAAGGGACATGAAATTGGTGGTGAAGAATTGGGGTGGATCTCGGACAAGTTGAGCATAAATATGATGAAAGCATGGCCTATAAAATTCTCAAAGAATAAATTAAATAAGCTAAAACTTAAATTATTAGTTGAGCTAAATAACTATAAACTTTAAAAGTAAATGATTATATATTTGATTTACTTCGGTAGACAGACAGAATTGTCAGGACCCATAATGGGACAAGCTAATACACTAGCAGGTCATCATCCTGAAATGGCTTGCTTCGGATTATATTATCTGCGACAGGTGAGCCCTTATTAAACAAGGCTGTAAGGGACTCATTTTAGGAAAGATTCCTGCTATTAATATGCTTTTCCTGTTGCTATTATATATATATATAATCAATAGTAATGCCAGAAGCCTCCCCACCCATAGAGGGTAGTGGTGGAGTCACAGCGTAGGACTCTGGTGATGGCTTTAAAGTCTGAGGGGCTCAGGGCTGTCTAGCTCTCTAACTGTACTGAAATGATGATGATAACTTCTAAAAAGTTCTGAAAACTTTCTTGCTCATTCTGAGGGTGAAAGACCGCTGGTTTAGGTGATTAACACATGCAGCCTAACTGGAGGATTAAGCAGTGTGGCCTTTGTTCTGTCCCAGCAGGAACTGCTGGGCTCTCACTTTCAGCCAATTAGTTGGAAGTTGCAGGAAGAAAATGGGACACTTAGAAAAGTGGTTATAGAGTTTATCGCTAAGTTGCAAAAAGTTTCCTATGAAAGCCAGCTAAGGGGAAAAGCAGAAAGATCTTAAGTGGGGAAAGGGAAAAATTCTTCTAAGTGGAGAAAGAGAAAAATTCTACTCTAACTGGGGAAGGGGAAAAAATTCTACTCTAACTCTGAGGAAAGTCAGAGAGAGAGAGAGAGAGAGATTCTTTCTCCTTTGTCTTCAATACTTATACATCTTTCAGAATACATGATTACATGTTTCAAAGTTCATCACAAGTTTACACAAAAATTCAAATCATAAATTGAAACAGAAATTTACAACAGAGAATGTTTACAAGCATATCCATTAGAAGTAATTATCTAGCTAAACATCAATCACCTGCCTCAGCTCCACAGGTTCACTGAAGGTTTAAAAACCATAACTAAGTTGTAAGTGAAGTTTTGTATAGATAAATCCAGTCAATATTTTATCTTCTGTCCTAGCACCTATAATAAATCGTTAGTTCCATTTTTATGACCTTTGGCTAATTGTTTTACAACCTCTTGGGATGTGCTCTGAGTAGGAGAAAGTCTGGTAATCATCTAAGAGCAAGTAACTGGTGACATTTGGGACACTGGCAGAGTTCTCATTGCAGCTTTGACTACCAGAAAAGAACCTAATAGCAGTCCTGTTATAAAAGAGCTTAATAATCACAGATATAATTTTAGGAATTCTTGTAGGATCATCATTAAAACTTAAGTCATCTATTTGTCTACATAGCATCACTATAAGATCCATCTTCGTGGATCTGCAGAGATCTGCTCCAAAGGGGTGTGCTACTACTTAGTGATTATTATATATGTTTGATAATAACAGGAAAAGCATATTAATAGCAGGAATCTTTCCTAAAATGAGTCCCTTACAGCCTTGCTTAATAAGGGCTCACCTGTTGCAGATAATCCAATAATCCAAAGCAGGCCATTTCAGGATGATCACCTGTTAGTTTTTAGCTTGTCCCATTATGGCTCCTGACAGAGAATATTGTTGTCAAACAGAGCATTTTGGAGACAAATATAGTTTTGGAATGTAAAAAGGCAAAGGCAGAAAACTGGTAGGCATTCAGAAAGTTGAGGAAATCTCCCAATAATTAGGTCAATAACAATAACAACAGAAAGCTGAAGCCATAAAGTAGCAAAATTGGGGTCAATGGAAAGATTGAAGCCTGAGGGGTGGCTGGTTAAATACAGGGGAAGGCCATGGGAAGGGCTTCCAAAGCAGTGATTGGAGAATGATTTTTGTGGATGCCAAGGTTCTCTGGCCCAAGACATTCACTGAGTGTTCAGCACAGTGAATGAAAACCACCAAGCACACACGAGGGTGTCACAAGTCAAGATGGAGTGCAGACACCGCTCAATGGCAACATTGGAAACTAACTAAGGAGAAGCCAGGCCTTTGCCATTTGTTGGACTTCCAGCTCAGAATCCAAAGTCCTTGGCTGCTCAGGCAGAACAAAGAGGTCTACCCATCTCAGACATGGATGAGGCCTTCCCTTGGGGAAGGACAGCAAGAAACTAACCCTACTGGAAGCACAGATTGTCTAAGAAGAGAAATGATAAGTGTAGTCATACCTGGACCTAGCAACAGCCTCAGGAACTATTTACACAGTCATGACAATATTGATGTCAAATATAGATTCATCTCAAAAGTTGATGCTGCTCTATTTGAAGAATAAGAGGGGAAAGTAATGTCTTTGAGACCCTAGGAGTCAGGCAAGGAAGCCTTATTTGTGCGTTTACTAAATTAAATATGCCATCCCCACTCTTTCCTCTCCCTCAACCCTCATGCTTAAGTCTATATTAAACTATTTCTGTCTTAAAATTTCTGTACTTATATGTATTCTGTTTGTTTATTTGTTTGGGGCAGGAGAGCACGGCACACATGCAGAAGTCAGAGGACAAGTTGTTGGAGTCACCTTTTATTTTCTACCATGTAGGTCCTGGGGATCAAACTCTGATTTCACCGGCTTGCCCAAAAGTACATTTACCCACCAAGCCACTGAGCCAGCCCCCCAAAACATGTCTAAATAATACTTTCTTCATACTGAGGAGTTCTGAAGTTATTTTCTGTGTTGTGGTCAAGAAAGCCCACTTCTCCTGAGTAGAGGTCTCTGAAAGGACCTTCGGATTTGTGTCTTAGATCACCCAAGCCAAGCCTGTCAGTGCCAGGATAGGCAGGGTCTTAGTCCCTGTTTAGCCACAAAGATGCCTCAGAAAATAGATCTTCGGCCATTATCAACCTTAACACTAAAGGATCAAAGTCTCAGAGGGGAAGCTGAGGCTGGATACAAAGGCAAAGAAAATTAAGGGACTGTAGGAAAGGAAAGGAGCCGCTACCCTTGAAGTCTTTTGTCAGCTGAGAATCAAGAATTTCAATACAACTAGCAAAATACACCATGAAGTTTGCCAGTGTAGAATCATGTTCATTTTTATGGAGATATTTCAAAGAATGTTAAAATAGCAATAAGCCATGCTTAAGGCCAAATTGCATATGATCCTTGAGTTTAACAGCACTCCTTTGCAACTGTAAACCCTAGATTTTGTTATTGAAAAGAAATTCATACAATATATTCTAATCATACTTCCCCTCAGCTCCTCCCCACCTACCGAATTTGCAGATGAGATTGTAAACTCTGTTACAGCCAAAGTATATATCTTAACTCTCTTGTACCTTAGTATAATAAGGATTTCTTCAACCCTTCTGGCCACTGGGCTTATTTTATCCTCTTATCCACCGCAGGAAGCACCCTAGCTTTTACAAAGAAGGGTAAAATTCCTTAAAAACATTTGAACCATATAACTTTAAAAGTCACCCAAATCATGCTTGGCTGTTCTGAAGACACTTCTATGTGTCTCTGTCTCTCAAGAAGACCTCACCCATGCTGTGGTGGTTTGAAAGAAAATGACCTCTATGGACTCAGAGAGGGGCACTATTAGGAGGTGTGTCCTTGTTGAAATAGCTGTGGCTGTGTTGGAGGAAGCACATCACTAGGGGGGTGGGTTTTGAGGTCTCAGATGCTCAAGTCAGGTCTAGTGTAGCATTCACTTCCTGCTGCCTGTGGATCACAATGTAGAACTCTGTTCCTTCTCCAGCACCATGTCTGCCTGCATACCTCCATGATTCCTACCACTATAATAGACTAAACTCTGAAACTGTAGCCCAGCCCCAATTATATGTTTTCCTTTGTAAGAGTCACTGTGGTCATAGTGTCTTTTCACAGCAATAAAATCCTAAGACACATGTCTTGGATGTATGCTGTTCTCCTAAAGCACCCATTCCTTCTACCCTTTAAAACTTATATTAAGATTGCTTCTTAATAAACTCCAGCTTTGCTTCAAAAAAAATACAGTAAGAGTAAAGGCCAGGGAGTAGAAAGTTTCCCTGAATTAAAGCAGGCAGACCCAGGGAACTTAGTTCTTAGTTCTTTCAATTAAAAGACCCTTTCATTTGCAGGGGGTAGAAAGTGAGAGAGTCATGCTCTGATACAGACTCAAGATATTTTAGCACATCAGACACAAAGAGAAATTCCTAACAGCTTCTAGAAATAAAAGAAAAAGCCTTCAAAGGAACAAAAATAATACTGGCTTCAGATATCTTATCACATTAGTCAAAGAGAAACTTCTAGAAACATCACTGAAATCCCCAACTCCTGAACTCAGAGACTTCTTAAAGATGTGAACAGAATGATTTTTGACTTAAAAGAGCATTCTTTCTATGGAGTATAAAACTTCTAGAAGCAGGATGTTTAAGGGGTTTGAGAATTATGAGGACCCTGGCATTTAGGGAGAGCCTGCAAATGTTGCTTTATTAACACGGGAACAAACGAGGCAATTAAGATTTTTAAGAAAAACACAAAGTCATGTAAGAGACTCGGGTCTGTATCTAAGTAAAAACTAGACAAAAATGTGCCTTGAATTCAATGACTAGCCCACCATGTTGCTTACAGTTAGTGGCAATGAATATATAGGAAAAGAAAAAAGAAGTGATCCGTGTGTGTGTGTGTGTGTGTGTGTGTGTTCCTGTGTTGAGTATGTGTGTTTGGAGGCCAGAGGTCAGCCTTTGGTATTGTCCCTTTAGAGACATCCACATTGATTGTGGGACAGGGTGTCTTACTGGGACCTAGGGCTTACCAGTTATGGGTGTTTGGCTGGCCAGCAAGTCCTGGGGATCTTTCTGTCTCCACATCATTTTTCCTGGATGCAGGATCCAACTTAGGTACTTGGGGTTGAAGTAGGAACTGTGCTGACTGAGTTACCCCACCGGCCCTCATGATTGAATTTTAAGGAATAACGTCTACAAAGTTATAATGATGATCACGGTTTATTTGTTTTTCAGGGTTTTAGAAACACAATGGTACGTGTGTTTACAAGAAGCATACAGGATCATCAGCTCTGATGATGAGATTAGGAATACCTGAGAGAAATTGATACATTAGCCAAAATAATAGAACAAGAAATGATATTTAGGCATAAGGTCGAGTTAAAAGGTAGCCAGCTTTTTAAAAACAAAAACAAAAACCTAACAATAAAATCATAAAGATTTTTGGAGAAGGTGCAGTGTAAGTCTGCTAACACCTGTGTTTCATGTCAGGAATTCTACAGACAGGATCCCAACAGAGTATGAAAACAAAGGCAGAATTAATATGTCATGCCCCAGAGAAACCAAATACAGAACTGGTTAATGGTGGTGACTTCTAAAAGTGGAGAAGAGGACAGACTGGGTGGTTTCACTTTTGATAATATGTTCTTTTCTGTGATGTATATTCTAAGGAAGTATTTGAAATGCTTCGGATTAATAAAACAAAATTTAGAATTGCAAGTTCTGAAAATTCAATATTAAAACATATTGATTCTGGACAGCAGTTTCAGGGTGTAAAAGCCTTCGCACTTGAAATCCACTTGTTATGAGGTTCCAGGATGGTTGTCTGACAGCTGAGAGCAGTATCTTCCTCATTAGCACCACACCCAAACACAGGATAAACTTCTAATGGATATGATGCACGTGTGTGTACAGTTATGGGGAAAGTGAACTTGTCTAAGGTTTTCATTAAAATCACTAAGTTGTTTTTGAAACATGTGATTCAGAGGAACCAGAAAAGGGTAAGTATAAATGAATTTTCTTTAAAAAAAAAGATTTATGTATATGTGTGTGTGTGTGCCTGTGTGAGTTTATACGTAACACAAACATGTAGATGATGTTTCTTTTCTCAGATACTAAATGTATATTACTGTGGACACTGGAAACCAACAAAGAGCTGTTGTGTTCACATCTGAACAAGCCCTGAAGCTGGAAATTCACCAGAACCTAGTCTCCTAGGGAGGCGGTGGAGACAGAATGGGCATCCAATCCACACTGTTCCACCCTGAGATCCTGTGGTCTCTCCACAGGAGACAACTGTCTTCCTGATCATCCAAAGAGGTGGGAGAATAGGTAACGAGGAAATGAAGAAAATACTGGTTTGAAAAGTCAAAGAAGAAAACAAAGATATTAAAGAAAATGATGACATAGATAAAATGAGGATAGTTGGGAAGGGTTGATGCCATCTTGGATAACTGTCCATTCTGAAGGAGTCTGGAATGTACAGCAAGGGCTGGGAAGCTAACTGGGTTTTCTCCAGTTAGCAATAGGTTCAGCTTGCCTCTTCCCCTCTTCCCTGTCACAGAGCCCAATGAGACCAGGATCAGGGAGATGGGCAGTCAAAGGGGCTCTGCTAGCTCAACCTTCCTGAAATACTAGCTGACATTACTTTCCTAATGTGCCAGGTTTCAGAGCCACCGCCCATCCAGAGCACAAGGATTCTTGCAGATACCTCATTTAGTCTTGAGGGTTCTTTCTTCTCTCTTTGTTGTTATTCAGTCTTACTTTGTTTTGATATGTCTGGATGCCTAAGGGGTGATGTTGGTTCTCAGCAAGATACTTAAGTTAATTTGAGTTGCTTCCATTCTCAACAGAAAATGTTTCATAGTTTTTCATTTTTAAAAGATGATTTACTGATTTTGTGTTTTAGCATGTGCACCTGTGTGAATTTATGTGCACCATATGTGTGCAGTGCTGTCAGAGGCCAGAAGAGGTCACTGGATCCTCTGGAACTAAAGTTGCAAGTGTTTGTTAGCTACTGTTGGTAGATGCTGGGAAAGGAACCATGACCTGCTGCAAGGTCAATAACCCCTCTTAACTGATAACCTGTCATCTCTCCAACCCTGGGGTTTTGTAGTTTTAGCCAAAACCTTAGCTTGTTTATTTTTATATTTTTATTTGTTTGTTTGTTTGGTTTGGTTTGGTTTGGTTTCTTAAGACAGGGTTTCCCTGTGTCACCCTCGCTATCCTGGAAGTAGCTCTGTAGACCAGCTGGCCTTGAACTCACAGAGATCTGTCTACTTCTACCTCCTGAGTGTTGGGATTATAAATGTGAGCACTCAAACTTGTCATTTATTTATTTTTTTTTAAAATGGCAAACATTTCCCTACCTAATTCCAACTTGAGCATTTGACACCTTCCTCTGGTGTTACCAGTTTAGTAATTACAAACCCAGAATGAGATGGAAGTACTGATTGTATCTGTATCCATCTACTTGGGCAGTGGGTAAAGCAGGAAGAAAGGAAATTCAAACTTAAGCTACATGCAAGAATCTGTCTCAAAACAAAAATGTAAGTAAAGAGACCAAAGAACTTACCCAGATAGGTTTGAACTTGAAGTTAAAAAGAAGACCATATAATTGTATTAGTGCTAACATACCCCAAATATCTTGTGATGTACTATGGTGGTTTGAAGGAAAATGGCCCTCATAGGCCCAAAGTTTGAATGCTTAGTCACCAGGGAGTGGAACTCTTTGAGAAGGATTAGGAGGTGTGTCTTTGTCTTGATGGTCATAGACTAACCCTCTAAAACTGTACGAAAGCCCCCACTTAAATGCTTTTTTTTTAAAATAAGTGTTCCCTCAGTCATGGTATCTCTTCATAGCAATAAAACAGTAACTAAAACAGAAGTTGGTACCAGGGATCAGGTATTGCTGTGAGAGGCCTGACCATGCTGTTTGTTGGAGGAATATGAACAACTTTTGACTAGAAAAGCAGTAGAATGTTTTAAGTAGGGCTTCATGGGCCATCTTAGTAAGAGCACAGAAGACAGTGCACTGTAGGGTGATGGTGACGGTAGAGGCCCGGCTCAAGAGAAGGAGTAATTTTTTAATGACTTTTGTTTTTGTGACAGGGTCTCTCTATAGAGAGCCCTTGACTGTCCTTGAACTCTCTACGTAGACCAGGATGGCCTTGAACTTACAGAAATCTTCCTGTCTCTGCCTCCTGAGTGCTAGGAATAAGGCATGTGCCATCATGCCTGGCTGAGAGGGAAAGAATATTACCAGCAAACCTAGAGACCATTCTTGCAATATTTTGGCAAAGTATGTGGCTGAGTTTTTGCCTTTTGTCATAGAAATCTGCTTGAGCCTGAAATTTTTGCACTAATGTGACTGGCAGGTTGGCAAAGGAGATTTCAAGACAATCTAGTGTTGACTGCCACATGGTCTTAGGCAGATATGCAATGAGGAGGAGCAAGAGGGGCAAGGAGAAATACAAAATGGACATTGTTGTAACTCTCCCTGCCCTTGTGGATCGTAGGCCAATTATCAGTCCATGCTGGCAAAGGGAGCAGAGAGGACAGTCAGGGGGTTCAGAAACCCCGTGAGTGTGTACGGTGAAGAAGACACACTGGGTCCAGGTGCAGGGAGGCGGATCAACTTTACTTGATGGTGATTCGAGGCTTATACTGTTTTGAGGGGCAGAGGATAGAAACATACAGGATGGCAAAGGTCATTGCCTGAAGGGTACGGAAACGCCTCATTAGGATGGGGAAGCATTTCAGGAATTTCAAGTGCTAGTTGAATGGAAGTCAAGAGAAAGGAAGTCAGACCTCCAATCTAACAAAGGCTAAGTGACGCGCTGCAGGTCGAGGGGCGGGGGGGGGGGGGGGTAGGGGGGCGGGGGGGCAGAGAGGAGGAAGCCCTGCCAATGAAGGGAGTTCTCCACAGAGTGCCAAGTTCCAGAAGGCTATCTGGACAAAGGTAGACTTTGACCTTAATTAGCAGAGTTTTCCCTCACAGTATGAGGAATAATAATAATAATAATAATAATAATAATAAAACCCCAACCAACCAAACAACAAAAACACCAGTAACGGTGGAGCTGGAGCCAAGTCCTGTGCTTGAGAAGACAAAAAGTTTAAAGAAAGGCCTGATTTGAAGAGGAGTAAAAGGAGTGGTACCCCCAAGGCAAGACACCACCCAGATAATCCTGTAGCCTGTGAATGGAATAAACCTGAGAGATTTCCTTGAGGAGTCAAAGTTACGCACATGTAAGTCTTGGAGAGGCCAGGTTTCAGTCCAAGCAGGCAGAAGAACTTGGCAGCCTCAGCTTCTGGCTCTGGCTTTAGATTCAAGGATAAAAGAGGGCTTGTGGGATCTTCTTCCATGGTTAAGGAAAGCTGGTGAGGCCAGGCAGGGCAGTCTCCCTGGAGAGGCCATTGCATGAAGCTGGCAAGGGAAAGCCTGGGTTGTGTTTGAGACCCCAAGATGTTGGGGATACCTACCAAGGAGTTCTGCTAACAGGGTGTGGAAGCAGGCCAGGAGAGAGAAGTATGTTGCAGTCAACAAAGCTGGAAGAAGAAGCGGGAGATCTGAAGCCTGTGACATTAGACATGGAGATGCAGAATTTTGAGTTGGCCCTGCTGACCCTCGGTCTTGCTTTGGTCCAAAATTTTCTCACTATACTCTCGTTTGGAATGATAAATTATATTCTGTGTCATTGTATGTTGGAAGTATGTTATGGGCTTCTTGATTTTGATTTTACGAGTGGTTACACTTAAGAGAGCCTTGAGTCTCAGAAGGGACTTTGGACTTTGAAACAGTGTTGAGACTTTGAAAGACTATAGGGGTTTTAAAAGTTGAACTGAATGTATTTTTCATGTATGATATTCATACATGACTATGAGGGCTAAGAATTTAGTGGTTTGAATGGGAATAGCCCACACAGGCTCATATGAATGCTTAATCACCAGGGAGTGGAATTGTTTGAGAAGAATTCAAATGATTTAAGAAGTGTGGCCTTGTTGGAGGAAGTGTGTTGATGGAGGTGTGCTTTGAGGTTTCAAAAGCCCATGCCAGTCTCAGTCAGTCAGTCAGGCAGGCAGACAGGCAGGCAGGCAGGCAGGCAGGCAGTCAATCTCTGTGTCTGTGTCTGTGTCTCTGTCTCTCTCTGCCTGTTGCCTGTGGGTCAGAATACAAATAAACCTCTTTGCTACTGCTCCAGCTCCATACCTGTCTGCTTCCTGCCATGAAGATAATGGACTAAGCCTCCAAAACTATGAGAAAGCCACCATTTAAATGCTTTTATAAAAAAAAAAGGAAATTTATTGGTTATGGTGTCTTTTCACAGCAACAGAACAGTAACTAAGACAGGTATGTTCTCTCTCTCTTTGTGTGTGTGTGTGTGTGTGTGTTTAGTTACAGTTTTAGACAGCAAGTCCAAAGGAAGCCCTCCTCAGAGGGAGCCAGACAAGCTGAACTAGTTTGTCTAGCAAATGTAAAAAAGAAATAGAAGGAAAAGAAAGGCTGTGACTAGCCCTTGAAAGGCTGAAGGAGAAAGTGTATTGTAGATGAAAGGGAGAGAAGGGAGAGCACAGCCAGAGGCAGGGACATCTGGGAGAGTCCAGAGAAGACCTGACCAGACTGAACTGAGCCGTGTGAGGAGAGGAGGATGGGAAGAGAGAGAGGATTATACAGGGAAGAGCTTCTGGGGAAAGGCAGTCCAGACCCTGGGCTGGAGAGTTGGGGGTGGAGGGTGGGGTAGGAATATGGTAGCCACACCGCGTAACAGGTAGGGACTGAAGGATGCCTGGAGAATCTGGTCTACTTCATATGTTAAATAGTCCCATCAGCCTTTTGTCTCAGGGTTTGAGATTTAACTTGGATGATATGGACTGGGTAATTACCATCTTGACTAGAGGCAGGTGGTCAGGGTCTGGTGGGTGTGGGATATGCTATTGTTTTTTTACTGAGTTTGGGAACTGTGGCTGTCCCTGAGATTTGAGCTTGGCTTCCTGAAGCTTGGAAGAGGCTGCTGGGACAGTATCCCCATTCCAGCCTGGATGCCTAGGCATCCAAGACTCCTCAGCAGGGAATATGCATTTCCTCCAAAGCAGCATGTGCCGATGGGAGTGGTTCTACAAATCAGCGTTCCCCCACCCACTCCCTCATCCCCCTCCCCTCCATCCCCCACCCCTGCACCAGGTTCAAATTTCCCTTTTCTGGTGAAGAGAACATTCTCAGGGAGGTGAGGGTTACTTCTCTCAGGTCAGGGCAACCCAACAAGATCTTTTGTCTTGAACCCTCTCTCTCTGACTGAACTCTGCTTTTCGACCTGTTGGAAGTCCACCAACCCTTGCTGCTCTGTCACGTCAGAAAGAGCACCTGTCCTGAGAGGTGATCAGAGAGGTCTGTTCTGAGCCTCTCCAGGCAGCAAGACTGACTAACTTCCAGACGAAGGACTTGCTGTTCAAGCTGTGCTCACTCCTGGATGTGGGCCACCTGTCACACTGTGAGTGACAACAGGATTTATTCCTACCAGAGAGAGAATGCCTTGTAATTCACAGACAGTGGAGCTGGCTTCTAGTGCATCGTTGGGGCCTTCTTTTTGTAGACTGTCATAAATTGTATCACAGGGTGCTGACAAAACATGTTCCTTTTTAAGTGCACTATAATTTTTATTTTTAAGAGAATATTCATATCTGACAGCGGGGCTCCTGGGTGTCCGAAAGCTGCCCTGGAAAGATTGTTTTAAAGGTGTCATTCAGCTCCCAAATGTCACTGTTAGAAGTAGACTTGACTTTTAAGCATGTCCTGGGGACCCTCTGGAGCCCTGCTAGACAGAGTGACTTGCTCAGCAGAGAAGCATAAAAGGGATTCAGAAAGTACCTAGAGAGTGCAGTGACTGGGGGTGTGTGGGGTGGGGGCAGCATGCTGCTGCCTTAGGTATATCCTGAACTCCCATCCCAGAGGACTGTGTAGCCACACCCAGGGACTCTCTACCTTGAGCACCGTCAGGGTGGGGGCTGGGTGTATGACAATCAAAGATCTGTAGCCATCTCCAGCCATTCCCAACTTCCTTCCGCAGAGCTGGAGGAAACTGATCCCTCCCCTCTGTGACCTCCAGGGAGCTGTAGACATAGCAGCCTGCAAGAGTCCCAGTGGGCATGTGGGGGTGGGGCATTGTTCTAGATGGTTGTCTATGCAGATAGTCACGGACAGCCAGATCTATGCTGACACTCTGACCGACCGACCACCTGGAGAGTTCCGCTTCCCCTTAAGCAAAGCCTGAGTCTTCACCTAAGCGCTATTTTGGCTGTTTGACACAAAGAGACAACACCCCTTGTGACTGGGGCCCTCTCCCTCTTATATGTAACTTCATGGCCTCTTTGTCTGTCCCTCATCACTAGAAACTTAGCAACCCCCTTAACCAGCTAAAGGGAGTGAGACTGTTCTGTAATGTTTTAGTTACTTCCCTATTGCTGTGAAGGGGCAACTTCCAGAAGGAAGAGTTCATCGGGACTTAGAGATTCAGAGGGTTTAGTTAGAATCCATGACCATCATGGTAGAGAGCATGGCAGCAGACAGGCAGGCATGGAGCTGAAAGAGAGAGAGGGAGAGGGAGAGGGAGAGGGAGAGAGAGAGAGAGAGAGAGAGAGAGAGAGAGAGAGAGAGAGAGAGAGAGAGCTCACTGCTAATGGTGTGGGCTTCTGAAACCTCAAACCCACTGACATACCTCTTCTGACAGGGCCACACCTCTTAATCCATCCCAAAGAGTTCCACCAACTGGGGACCGAGCAAACAAACAGATGAGCCCACTGGGGCCCTTCTTTCTCATTCAAACCTGCAGAAGTGAGGTCCTTCTTCTGTGCTCAAGGTTTTCCACCCATCCCACAGAAGGGATGAGTGAAGTGAGTTCACAAATAAGGGTGACACACCTTCTACCAGCCACACCTCCAGATGCTGTGGGATGCCAAGAAGGGAGGAAAGGTGAACCGTGAGTTTCTTAAGGGAGAGATGCAAAGCTCTGATGAGGCTGGACAGCCCAGCTACACCCTAACACAACTGCACTGACACTTCTAGAACCATCCATATTCCTGATAGCAACTAGATACTACAAAATGTCTGCCTTTTTGATAAGGTCTCATACACACTGATATCAGGAGCCAGGCACAAGTTGAGATTGCTTCATATGAATTCATTAGCAGTGGACACAAATATTACTTGCATTTTATACTCAGTTGGGAGAACTGAGTCTCAAAGACATTAACTGACTCCTCCAAGGTCACACAGTGATGAGGTGGCAGAGTAGGGATGAGAAACTGGTCAGCTGCACCATTTTTACCACAGTCACATTTTGACTTTGCCCCTCATCTTGTGACTGGGCAACCCTATAGTACTTAAACCATTAAACCTGTCATGTGGTCTTACACCCAGAGAGAGGCGCTTCAGCTAGTCCTCGGGAGCTAGCTGAGAGTTAGATGGTTCTAACTTTCCCTCCCAATGAGAACTGAATCTGCATCTCTTCTTGGTGATTGTGACCACCTGCGCCTGGCTGCACTCGGAGGAAGCACACTGATATGTGTGGCTTGTTTTCCATGGAAGATTGGTTTTCTTGAATAGGAGAAGAAAGAACTGCTCCGTACATGGGTCCAAGGGAACGTTTTTGTTACCACATTCTCGACCTTCGGAAGATGACATCGTAGAATGACAGGAAGCAGCAGCAGTTCAGGGGGATCCTCTGAGGCAGGAAGGAGACACTGTGACAGGCAACCCTGAAGGTCCCTGTGGCAGGAGCTGCAAGGGATTGAGGACACCTAGGCATCCATGCTGAAGGATCAGATGAAGTGCTTGCTGGGGCCCTGGACCCCTGTACTGTAGTGAGCTTGGTGGGAATGATTGGGGCTGGGTTGGGGAGTGTGTGTGGGGGGAAGCCAGACTATAAATAGGAGGAGAATATAAAAAGCCCCCAGGGGATTTGGAAGCCCTGAATCCACTGTAAAGATGTAAGCACACTTCATGGCGGTAGGAAGCACTTAGGGCATAGGGAAGCCTCAGAGGAACTCAGCAGAGCTCCCTCATCACTAGGTCCTCCTCCCCATCCCTACCAGTCACACATCACACCAGTCACGTGCCTCCTGCTTCTGTTATCACCATAGCCCTTTGCCAAGCCAATGATGCACTTCTGAGGAGGTTCGCTGCCAGTCTACAGGTTGTGTGCCACCACTGGGTCCTTCAAGACCACCTTACTGTGTACCAGAGGTACCATTATTGCTCTTGTCTACAGCAAAGGAAACTGAGGCAGGGAAGGTTAGGTATTGTGTTCAAGGCCACAGCCAGCAAGTGATGGCTGGATCCAGTCAAGATTCACCCTGAGGGAATACTACAGGGAGCTAATCTCCTGTGCATTGCTATGTACCTTTCTCTATTCCTGTCTCTTGGAAACAGACATCCCTTCAACAACGGGCCCTTATTTATATAACCCTTGAGCATGTCATTAAACCCCTTTGTGCCTCTATAACCTCTGCTACCCTAGGGCCCAGAGGCCTCAGAATAAATCAAGACACAGCACAGCAAAGACTTTGTGTGTTCTAGAGGATGCTGCTGTCTCCTTGGTTCCTACAAACAAGGCTGGCCAATTCATTGTCCATCCTTCCTTCCTCCCTTCTAAAAGATTCTGTTTTTAAAGTGTGTGCCTATGCATGTGCGTGTGTATGCACATGTCTATGTGTGTGTGCATGTGTTCCTGTGTGTGTGTGTGTGTCTGTACACGTGGGTGCATGCATGTGTGTATGCATGTCTGTCTGTGTGTGGATGTGCCTGTGCAAGTGTGTGTGTGTGTGTGTGTGTGTGTGTGTGACATGAATGAAGGTGTCTGCAAAGGTCAGAAGAGGGTATTAGATCCCCCCTGGAGCTGAAGTTACAGGCAGTGATGAACCCCCTTACATGGGTTTCAGGGACCAAACTTCGGTCCTCAGCAAGAGTGGTGGATGCTCTTAACCACTGAGCTATCTCCAGTCTTTGCTCCCTCCTCCCTTCTTTTTTCTCACCATCTTGAGGGAAATCTCAAGCCTCCTGTGTGGTGGAGAAGGACTCAACTATTGGCCAGCATCTCCAGCTCCAAACAGGCTTGCTCTTGATGTCTTTGAACAGGAAGACTTTGTTTCCTAACCCTGATGAAAAGAAGACATAGAAGGAGGGAAGGAACAGCATTTAGGATTAAAGACCTTGATTTAGGTTACAATGTATGGACCACCCAGAGCACTAACAGATCTTGTGAAAGACTGTTGGACTCCTTTCCATACCTTTCCACACCACCTGCCCTTCCCTATCAGAGCCTCTGACCTTCTGCTTCACTTCTAGATTTCGCCATACTCAGCTTCCCGCTGCCCCAGGACCTCTGCCCAAGGTTCTCCCACTGAGTGCTCCCACTGCCAGGTGTTCCCACTGCAGGGTGCTCCACCTTGACCCACTTGTCCAGTGACCCTAATAGAGGCCATTGTGTCAGAAAATACTAGCTCAGATGACTTGCCTTATTGAGCAGGGATGGATTAAGGTTGCTATGTCTGAGCTTTGTCAGTGAGAAGATGGGGATGTGGCATTGGGACAGAGAGGACCTTGAGATGAGGAGCAACATCCAGGACCCCCACCATGGAGAGACACACAGAAAGGTATGTGGTATGGAATGAAGGTGGGGATGTCTACACCTAGAGGCCTTTGGAACAGCCATGGGTCCTGTGTGATGGAGCAGGGACACCAAGAAGGATGGCACTAAAATACTTCAGTCTGGCTCTGCCCTGCTGGCCAGGAAGTCCAGATGGAGCACCTCAGAACTGAGGCCCTGGGGAACAGCTGCATATGGGCACTGGTGTGCAGTGGTTAGAGCAGTCTTCCTGTTCAAAGAAATCAAGAGCAAACCTGTTTGGAGTATCCACTGGCCAATAGGCAAACCCTTCTCTAGTATGCAGGAGGCTTGAGTTTTACTCTCAACAGCGAGACACTTTGAAGCTATGGAGCTAGCTAAGTCTGTATGGAGAGGAGCTGGGTGGGATAGGGCTGACTGATGGGGGAAGAACAGCCTAACAGAGACTACCCAAGGTCCTGGGATAGAGGACACTGCTGTAAATGCCACAGGGAACACTCAGGCTCCGTGAAGTCTGGATGGAGTAAGGAGGCTGGCACAGGTGGCTTCAAGTTTGAGGGGACAGTCAGCAAATATTGAGCAAGGAACTGACAATGTAGGGACAGAGGCATAGTCTCCTAATTAGTATTAGTGCAGGTGTGGGAGCCACTGATGCCAGGCTGGTTAGAGCACAGGCACATCCCTCCTTGGCTTTCTATTCTTCTCCTGATCAAGTCCAAGTTCTTCCCAAAGCTGATGAAGCTGTCTCCACCTGAACTGTCTTTATTTTCTCTCCCATGATCCTCCTTGAACTACCACTGTTCCTGCCCCTCCCTCCCTCTCCTCTAGCTGCTAGCATACTTAGCTTCCTCTACTCCAGGGCCTTTGCACATGCTAGTCCACTTTGAAATGATCTTCCTGGCCACTGCCAGGGGCAGGAGAGACTGCTGTCCCTCGATTGCTCCTCTATTACCCAAGTCATATCCCCCTCAGAAATATTTATTGTGATTTTTGTTTCCTTGCTGAGACCTAGCTGATGGACCACTTAAGTGCATAGTTGCTGCTTATTTCTTCAAGCTCAGCTTAAAAATAATTTCCTCTGAGAACCTTGTTCAGTGCTCTCTGTTAATCTACACACTCTGCTCTAAATTGGCGGCAGAGCATATGGACCCAGGAGACTGAAAGTTGTGGGAGAGTTCTGTTACACATGGTTCTCCATGTTGAAGACAGTAAAATAGAGGAGCCATTTAGGAGACCACAGGGAGGTGAGGTGACTTGACCAAAGGGATAACAGGGTGTAGTGAGGACCAGTCAGAGACCGGGAGGCTATCCAATGTGGAAACAGCCAGGCTTACTGATACTGTAGACATGGGAGTAAGGGGAAGGGTGTAAGTTAATCCTAGTCTTAGGTCTGAGCAAAAGGACAGAGCTGGCGTTTGCTGTAACGGCAGCAGAGGTGTGTATGAGTGTATGCTGCACTACTGTAATGAACTACCTGAGGCTGGGATACCTTATAAAGAAAAGAGATTTGCTTTGGCTTATGGTTCTCCAGGTGCTTCTGAAAAAAGTCCCAAAGTGGTGCAAGGTATCATATGGCAAGGGAAGGTACCTGTACGTATGGGTCCATGCCTCTTCTGGGTTTTTTTTTTCCCTCTAATAAAGCCACCAGATTCAAAGTCTCCACCTTGATGACCTTAGCTAATCCCCATCAGCTCCCAGAGGCCCCTCCTCTGAGCACCAGGAGCTTCTACCCTCCTGATGCCTCATTTCAACACAGGAACCTCTGGGAGACACAGTCAGCCACACCCAAGCTGAAGTGGTGTGTTGAGGGAGGGAAGTTTCCTGACAAGCCTCCAGCATCCAAAAGGAGAAAGTATCTGTCACCTGGAGTCACTTGCATAAAATTGATATCTAAAGTCATCAGAAGCCGGGCGGTGGTGGTGCACACCTTTAATCCCAGCACTTGGGAGGCAGAGGCAGGAGGATTTCTGAGTGCGAGGCCAGCCTGGTCCACAAAGTGAGTTCCAGGACAGCCAAGGCTACACAGAGAAACCCTGTCTCGGAAAAAAAAAAAAGTAAAAAAATAAATAAATAAATAAAGTCATCAGAAAGAGAAATCCCTGGAGTAGTGACACTACAGAAAGAAGACTCAGAACCAGGGCTTGGGGCCAACCTGTGCCACTGAAGACCTGGCCTTGGAGTCCTAACATAGGAGTAGAGTCAGGAGATGTGGCTGAGCAGATGGAGCTACCAGGAAGTCCTTTGAGGATCAGGTTTCAAAGATGAGAGATGGGGCCAGTGAGGAGGCTCAGCCTGGGAAGGTGCTTGCCACCAAGTCTGATGGCCTGAGTTCAATCCCCAGAAACCACATGGTAAAAGGAGAAGAGAGAGAGAGAGAGAGAGAGAGAGAGAGAGAGAGAGAGAGAGAGAGAGAGGAAGAAAGGAAGAAAGAAAGAAAGAAAGAAAGAAAGGAAGGAAGAAAGAAAGCAAGCCACCAGTAATTTGTCCTTTGATCTTCACACTTGTTCACACCACACACATACACACACACACACACACACACACACACACACTGAATTTATACCACAGAGGCTGCTGGTGATGGGTGTTCACAGCTCAGCTCTGAGGGTGGGGCTTGATACAAGCAGGTTTAAGTCAGAACCAGAGAGATACTGACCAGTGAGTAAGGTGATGTCTTCCAGATTGTTTACATAAAGAGAAGAGAAAGAACGGGAGGTAGCCAGAAAGAGCTATTTTCAATAGATGTCTGTGAATGCAGAGGTTTTGACAATAATGAAGGTATGTCCTTGACAGGGATAGGACTGGAATTCAGAGCAGTGGGGGTGGGGGCAAGGGCCCACAAAGTCCTATTTTAGGAAGCCAGAGCCTGAGGCAGGGGATTGTCTTCTGAGAAAGATGGAAGGAAGGCGTCCAGTTGGGAGTGGAGGTGTGGCGCTGGAGGAACTGAATCAGCAGCAGGAGAGTCCGATCTGGGTGTCACTGTAGGTGTGGAAGGATGAATGACAGGTGAGACCAGTCAGGGTGGTTTTGGTTCTTCCCCACCTGCCTTTCACCAGCACAGACACAGCTCCTGGATAGATGCAAGACGGTCACAGGGTTGCAGGCAGGTGGAGAGCAAACGGGGGCTTTTTCCAGAAGTCTGGAAGCTACAACAGTTCAGAAGAAGCAGAGGGCGGATGCTGAAGGGCAGGGAGGGGTGGGCATCCTTCGTAGGGTGAAGACCCTTCTGCTAAAGGGAAGGGTCTTGGGAAGAAAGAAAAAAAAAATCAAGGAACAGGAGAGTAAGGACTGCACCAGCCTACACCAAGTATGGCTCTCTGGGGATCAGGACAGCTTTGAGGAAGGACAGGGAAGGGAAACAAAGAAGTTCCCTGGCTTGTGATTTCCTTGGGAGGAAAAGAAAAACTATGGAGTCTGTAAGAGCTAGTCTGGAAGAACCTCACAGAACATCTGACTGCCATGACATCCCTACGAGTCTGCACCCAGCACCTCTCCAACAGCTGCTGATGCACTAAGCGTCAGCACTGGTCTTTGTAGACAGAACTAAGCTCCCATCCAGTTCCTCTAGTGACTGCAGACTCACGACTCTCACCCAGTCTTCTGCCTGCTTGGCTCAGTTGGTCCCACCTTGAAAGGGAAAGTGAGATCTGGAGTTACATTTACCTGGGAAAATACACAGGCAAAAACTGGGAGCTCATTCTGGAATCGAGGACTTCTCTACAGAGGAACGGGACATCTCACAGCTGGACTTGCGGAAATACAGCTAGATCCTCATTTTGCTAAAGGTAGGGCTGGGGCACTGGGAGAAGGTCAAAGCTGTTTACTTTGGACCTGCGGTGCTGTTTAGGCAGTGTTTCCTGTTAACACTTAAGCCTGGCTCCCCC
Source organism: Tokudaia tokunoshimensis (assembly GCA_036184795.1). NCBI lineage: Eukaryota > Metazoa > Chordata > Mammalia > Rodentia > Muridae > Tokudaia > Tokudaia tokunoshimensis. Next base: position 41,258,225 of record BTHU01000001.1, read on the forward strand.
TCTTTTAATCCCTACCCCCAGCCCCTTGTTCTCTTTCTACAGACTCCTTCTTCTTTCCCTCTCTTCCTTTCAATAAACATTTGTTAGAGTCTGTTGTTTGCTGAGCAGAATCTAAAGAAAGGAACACAAAAGAAACAGAGGGGAGATGGAAGACAGGCGGGGTCCCCAGCCACCTTCAGGCTGCTGTTACCTCTTGCTGACTTAAATTTTCTTTTGCTCAATCTAGGGCAGCAACATGCTGCAGGGTGAAGGGTGCCCCTCCAAGAGAAAACCCAAGACGATCAATCAGTCACAGCAACCTAGGAAACCAGGCTGCAGGAGGAAAGTCGGAGACCCAGACCTGCCCTGTGGCCCCCAAGGGGAAACGGACTGGGAATTCAGCTCCCCAAGGAGATGAGAAGGCTTCAAGAGGCAGGAAGCCAAGCCTGCCTTCTTCCCTTGGAGGCTGTGAGAGGAAAGGATGAGCCAGTCTGTGGCAGTCATTTAGGTACCAAAGGACAAAGCCAGGTTAGTATAGCATAGTCGTTGTCAGCTTCCATATCAAGGAGGCTCTGAGTTGCCTGTCAGTTAATGAGCGAGTTATCTTCTTTCTTTGGTCATTCAAGAGTTTTGTAACCAACCGCTTCCAGATTGCTACAGAAGCGGGGATATCAACATTGTAACATTCAGTCAGGTGTAGCTCTGAGTTTAGGGACTCCTTCAAGGCAAAAAAAAAAAAAAATGGAACACATTGCTGAGCCTCTTTTAGGAAGGGCTTCATAGACTTTGAGATTTGTTTGTTTTTGGTTTTTGTTTTGTTTTTGACACTTAGAGGGTTCAGGACGACTGTGTGGCAGAGAAGGCTGTTTTCAGGAGGCTTGTCCTTAAGAAATCCAGGGTGCAGCCCATACAAAGGGAGAATCAAACTGGAAGCAGAAGGTGGCACAAGACCTCTCTGTGTCTACGTGTCCAAGATGAGATGGATGAGGCACACAGAGCCTAGAGGGCCGGGCAGCAGAGGCGGGACTGTGAGGGGAGGAATTTTAACAAGGGGGAGCCATAGATAGGATTCCCAGGGAATGGAAGGGAGAGAGAAGAAATGGATGTGGCTAGGTAAAGCTTTGGGCTTTGGGCCTAGGCAAAGGATTTTGGGAGCATGGGGAGCAGAGGCTTACTCCCATGTCTCAAGTCCCTTCCTGAAGTCACATGGGTGCTCCATAGTGGAGACCTTTGACGTTTATCTGGTCTCAAAAAAGTATGGTTTATTGGGAAGTTTTTAAGCCCCACCAGGTATCTATCTCATCTTCGAACACAGAGCAGCCTGAAATGACCCGGTGATCTCCTACTAGAGACATAATAGGCAGCAGTTGACAATTAAAACCAGTTCAAAGGGAGCCTTCACTTTGCAGAATAATCACAATCAATTTTGATGGAAAACAAAACAAGAAGGGAGATCAAAGCCCTGCGGATGTCGACAGGAGCCACAAGGAGGAGGGAAAGGCAAGTACATTTGGGGCAGTCCAACAGGTCTCTTTACTGAGCTGTGTCTTAAAGGCGCTAACACCAAACATCCTCAGTCTTACATGTTCTCCATCAGGAGAGAGAGAGAGAGAGAGAGAGAGAGAGAGCGCTAATGTATTGTTGTTACATTATTGTTACAGCATGATTTAATGTATTAAAGTTGTCATTTTGTATGTGTGTGTGCAAGTGTTCATGCACACATGGACACACGTGTAGAGGCCAGAGGTTGACAGTGCTTTCCACAATTGCTCTCCACCTGATGTTTTGAGACAGAGTCTCTCATGAACTAGGAGCTCACCAACTCAGCTAGGGAAGAGATGGGAAGAACCAGAGGATTCTTCGGGTGGCCTCCCACTAGGGGAATAACAAGTGAGTGCTGCCAAGGATCCAAAGTTCCAAAGTCAGGTCTTCATACTTAAGCAGCAAGCACTTCATTGATTAAATCCCCCCCAGCTCTGAGGTGTTAGAAACTGTCAGGGGCTGATGAGATGGCTCAACAGTCAGAGAGCTTCCTGCTCTTGTAAAAAAAACAAAAACAGCCGGGCGGTGGTGGCGCACGCCTTTAATCCTAGCACTTGGGAGGCAGAGGCAGGCGGATTTCTGAGTTCGAGGCCAGCCTGGTCTACAGAGCGAGTTCCAGGACAGCCAGGGCTATACAGAGAAACCCTGTCTCGAAAAACCAAAACAAAAAAACAAACAAAAACAAAAACAAAAACAAAACCATGGGAGTTTGATTCCAGCATTCATGTCAGGCGGCTCACAACCACCTGTACCTCCAGCTCCAGGGAATCTATGGCCCGCTCCTTGCATCCATAGGCACCCACAAAAGTGTGTGCATATGCCCATGTGCATATATAACACGATTTTAAATAAAATAAATGTTCTTTTTAAAATCTCCCAGGTGGAGTATTACAGAAAACAATGTGAAAGCTACATTGTTGGTATGGAAGAAAATGGAGGGAAACCATTTATAATATATATATTATTTAATATATATTAATATCATATATAATTTAATATATATGATGAATAAATCACCGCCGAGTTCACGTTTTTATAATTTCTTTTACAGAAGTGAAAAAATTTCATTCAGGAAATACATATTGAGAGTACATAACGTTGACGATGTACTATTGCCATGGTAGGAGATGTGACAATGGAAAGGCACTGTCCTGTTTTCAAGGACCACATGAGACAAGCACATGAAAAACTGCAATAGAAACCTCAACTTAGGGGCATGCTGTGACCCAGCTAGGCAACCCTGCTCTTGCTGTACCAGGACCAGAGGTAGGCATAAGAATACAGTTCCATTAACACATCCTAATGCTCCTCTTTTCTTCTGTTTGGGAAGATGACAGTAAAAGCATCTCTGGATGCTATTTTCTAACTTCTGAGACATGGCCACCTCCAATCACCTTTCCATTCCCTCTCCTGTCCCTGCCCAGCCCGGCCCACCTCAATCTAGGGAAGAAGCACTGCCACTCACTCCCAGCCTGGGAGCTGTGTGCACCTCAGGGCCATCTGGACATCTGGAGAGCGGGGCTGAGTGAAAAATGAAATCCCTTCCCTGCAGGAAGACGAGGCAAGTTTTATTACAGATCCTATCGCAACTCAAAGGGCTGGGACTTTTGTGATTGAGTTAATCCTGTCACTGGGTAAATCAATTGGAAACTCACAGGCGACAATTTGATTTAGGATGTTCATTTTGGCAAGCTGGTCTTCCTTCCTATAGCCATGTTGTGGCCCAGGTACTTCTACAACAAGCAGGGAGTTTAGTCCCAGTGGATCAGCCTTGCTAACAAAATACATCCTGACCCCTCCAAGTCCAAAATTCAGATGCATTTTAGCCTCCTCTCCGTTCAGTAGGCTGCATCCCTTCATCTTCCAAATTATTACAGAAAACTCACATCTCAGCCTGTCAAGATAACTGCTGTAACAGGGGTACCCTCTTGGGAGGGAGGTACGAGGTGTTCTACATCATCTAGAATCTGTGCACCTTGTAGGGTCTTCATGTAGGCCATGTTCTTGAAGCACGGTACGGGATCTGGGATGAGTCAAAAATATATTGGCTCACGAGGGCCAGAAAGGGGACTCGGGTTGTCCAGGTGGATTGCTAGAAAGGAACTGAACAGAGGCAGGCTGAAGAGTCTGGATGCTGTCTTTGTCCAACATATATGCAGTGTTCTCTAGGACTGGCCATGTTATGTGATGGTCTCAGATCTTTCCGTCAGTCAGGGGACCAGGGAAAACCCAGACCTTGTCCCAGGGTCTCACATTCTGCCACAAAGAGGGGGATCTAGAGTTACTGGCCAGAGAGTTGACTCCCCTTGGCCAGGGAAAACAGGGGCAGACAAAAGGTATTTGTGCCAGGAGCTCTGTTAGCATGAATTTGGCTTGTCCTGGCTGGGCCCCCCACCAAGCATCCTCTCCTTCTTCTACCTTCATTAGGGATGTTGGAAAGGACTTCAGGTGGCCCTCTGTAGATCCTGCCCTCTTTCTCCTGTATCCCCTGGCATATCTGTCTGTCTGATCTGCCTGGCTATAGACTCAGGCAAGTGAATTCCATACAGTACCAGTCTGGGAACCAGGTGCTCTTGGTACCTGAGTGTTGGTTAAGTGGCTTCCTTCCTGACTCAAGGCCTTCTCTGCCCTGTTTTGCTGAATTTTGTTTCCTAGTTCCTTTCCTGTATTAATCAGGCTGAAGGTTTGCTTTCTGTACAGGGGCCAGTTGGGACCAATGGGTCCTTTGAGACTTGCAGCCATTTCAGCCTCTCATCATTGCTTCTTTACAGTGTGAACGTGTCCCCAGTTCTCCAGGCTGTTCTGGGAAGGAGGACGAGGGCGAGGATGAGTCAACTCACATTCGCACTGACTGGTCCTAGCTCAGTGGGTACTTTTAAGAGTGTACACAATCTAGTGAATACCAAGCACGTGGCGGGCCCTGGGCTCATCAAAACAAACATTACTGCCAGCTGATTGCAAGGGAAGAGCTGACATCCTCAAAACAGCCGGATGGATAGATGCTATTGTTATCCTCATCTTACAGGCCCAGCAAGGACAGAAAGGGGCCCAAGATCACACAAATGCTAAGTGGTCAGCTAAGGAGTTCACAGGCACAGCCTTCCTGGCTAAGCCTCAGCCTTGTACCCTGTGTCCCCAATACTCTCGTAGACGAGAGCTACGAGAGCTAAGCTCGCCACATGCCCTTTGCCCATTCAATGTGGTCTTGAGGTCAGGCCAGGTTCTGGGACACCCCAGTGTTTTCCTGGCATCGTTTCCCCCTGAAGATCCTGCACATTTGCACGTTCACTGCCACTGCTAAGTTGAGCAAGGCTGTCTACCCTTGGGTACCCCAGCAGGTGAGTTCAGCCTCCAGGGGCGCAACCGGTAAGAAGGAGCCGCTCTAAGTCAACTCCTCCGGGACATGGGGAACTCACGTGGGATGCCCAGAGCCCTCCCGGCTTCTAGCAGAACGCGCCGAGCCGAGACTGCCACTCCGGGCTGCGCCGTGTCCCGAGAGACCCGAAGGCTCGAGCCTCCCCAGCGCCGGCCCCCGGCTGCTGGCGGGCCGGGAGACTGTCGCACGAGCGCGGGCCCAGGGGCGCCACCGGGCCGCGCGGGCGGGAACGCGCCGCGGCGGCCTCCTCCTCCCCGGCTCCCGCCCGCGGCGGCGGCGCTTCCCCGGCGCGGAGCGGCTTTAAAAGGCGGCTCCCCACCCCCCGGCGCACTCGCCGCTCGGGCGCCGCGCGAGCCTGCCGCTGCCATGCCTCCGCGCGCGCCGCCAGCGCCCGGGCCCCGGCCGCCGCCCCGGGCCGCCGATGTCGCGCGGGGCGCAGGGGCCGCCGGCCGGCACGGACTCCCGCCGCTCGCGCCGCGCCCCTGGCGTTGGCTTCTTCTGCTCGCGCTGCCCGCCGCCTGCTCCGCGCTGCCGCCGCCGCGCCCCGTCTACACCAACCACTGGGCAGTGCAAGTGCTGGGCGGCCCCGGCGCGGCGGACCGCGTGGCTGCGGCGCACGGCTACCTCAACTTGGGCCAGGTGAGTACGGCCGGCCCCGCGCGCCCCAAACTTTCCCGGCCGCCGGCGGCCACGCGCGAGGGGGCGCCTTGCCAAGCCCGCGGCCAGCGGCGCCGCGTGGGAAGGCAGCCCGCACCGCTGGGGATGGCGGGGGCTTTTTGCGGGGACTCGCTGAGAGTGCGGTGGGACACTCGGCGGGGAGGACGTGGTGGCCTGAGTGGACGGTCACGCGGGAGGGCCTGAGGCCGTGGGTCTCCAGGCGGTGTCGCCGAGAATTCGCACTCGGAAGTGTGGCCTCAGAAGCCTGGGTCGGGCGCCTACACCTGCCCAGCCGCGCTCGGGTGGGCGTCTAAGGGGTCGCTGCGCTCTGCCCACCCGCGCCATCATCAGCGTCTACCCAATTCCCCGTGGCCTCCGAGCCCTAGCTCCGTCTCTTGGGCCACTCTGCCCTCGACGGGTCGCCCGGGGCTCTGGGCTCTGGGTTCCGGGCTCCGGTGCGCGCGCCAAGGCAGCCAGGCGCTGGTTGGGCGACGTGAGCGTGACCCGGGCAACTCAGGGACTGGCTTTCCCTCTGCGTGGTGCGCAGGTGCCTGTGCCCAGAAGTCAGGTTTGTGTCAGGGAGCAAGCAGGATCCAGAAGCTACGGGTTGGTTGTAGGCTGAACTCTGCACTTAAAACCTCCCTAGGCAAAGACAGGGATTACTTTGCTTTGGGCTCTGGATGCAGCTGGAAAGGCAGCTGTCTGCCTACTAGCTGCATGACCTTGGACATGTCACTTCTTGACTTGCTCACCCGTAGGGGTAGTGACTTTGTACTGCCTGAGGTTGTTGAGATGAGCCGGTAGTGTTCAGAAGCAAGGCGCTACTCATGGAATGCCCTTTCTCTCACCCCTGGTGGTATAAGCTGGCTGTCATTTATACTAAGAGAAGCCAAGATAGGGCACTAAGTCCGCGCAGCTCCCAAGGACTGCCAACGCAGGGTGCCTTTTCCTACTGCAGCCCTGCAGAGGGGCAATGGGGCGGGTTGATTCCGGTTTATGGCCCGTGGAGGCGCCTCAGCACGTTCAAATGTGCAGTCCCACCAGGAGAGCTCTCAGCCCCTTAACAGAGCCACAAACTACGCACTCTGGAGAATCAAGTGAAATAAAGGGATCGTGGTCTAATAACTCAAACTATAGTAGCAGGCAGTGTTAAATTTAGTTTCATCATTATCTGTGACAGAAGCCAGCAACGTGTGCTTGGTCATAATCAAAATGACATTTCTTCCACACTTGATGTGAGGTGGAAGGCCTCCTGGGAGGGGGAAATTCTGCTCTGTGAAGTTCCAGGTCAGAGTTTATCCAAAAGAAAAGAATCAGCTTTTGTGTCTTCAAACATCCAAAGAGCTAAGATTTTGCCTTTCTGGTGGCCCTGGCTTCGTGGCTGTCTGTAGCTGTCAAAGCTCCAGGGTTGATTGTCTGGGCTGAAGAAAGCTCTCCTGTTTGATTAGGACTCCCAGCTCCTGCCACTCTTCGTTGCTCTGTCCCGGCGGCCCAGCAATTTGTCTCAACTACAAGTGATTCTTAAACTGGGTGGTAAATTACAAAGTGCCTGGGATTCGGGTCCCTGTAATTAAGTGAAGAGAGAGGAGGTGAAGAACTCTGCTCTACAGTGCAAGGGGGAGATAACCTTGCTCACCTCCTGGATGTGCTTGCTAGCCTTTGAATCTACTGTATCTATCTCCCTGAGCTGCTCAGGAGCAAGGTCTGTGCTCCCAATATTGCCTGTAGGTGAGAAGGTTTTTTTTTTTTTTAGGCATGTTGTGATGTTCTTGGGTGGCCCCAAAGGTCTCTCAAAAAAGTGCAGCCAGACTCTACACAGTCTGTCACTCAGCTTGGTAGGCCTTGTTCTGTCTGGTAGGGATATGATGGGGACATTTTTGAGCTGCAAGATAACTGGTTTGGGGGGGGGTAGGAGTTGTCCCCAAGGAAAGCCTTATTTACTCTCTGTTCCCAAACCAGCTTCCCCCCACACCCCCTTAGTGTGGCTAATGGGAAAAAGCTTTCCAACCTCTACCTACTCAGTAAGAACTCTTTCAAAACCTTATTGCCATTCTCAAGCAGGAGAATTTGTGACTCATGAATAAGATGTAGATGTTTTTAGTTTTGCTTTGTAGATGAGTGAATGGGGCGGAGGGGTCAAGGGAGGGAGCAGTTTGTGTTCACACGGTAGTCATGTGTCACCCCCTGCCATTATGATAACTGCTTTGTCTCTTGCTGCCTTCTCGCCTCAGAGACCGCCTTTGTGTGACTGTTTCTTCTAAACCTCTAATGGGCAATTAGAGCTCTGTTCTGTACCTGCCTGAGTCACAGCCTTGGTTTTCTTGTCCGTCTTTCTGGCTGTGCTCTGACATTCTTGCTTGACTGTTTTATTTTTATACAATTGATAACTTGATTTGGTTTATTTCACATGATCCACAGGCAGCTCAGGGCAGCGATTATTTTAACCTTTTTCAAATTATGGCTCTTTTTAGTCTGATACAGGTTCTGTCCTTTTCCACTAAAAAAAAAACCAATATGCATCTAAGACAAGCTAGCCGCCATTTCTCTCTCTTAGGCATCACTCCAGATATTGCAACAAGTTTTTTTTTTTTTTTGGTTTTTCGAGGCAGGGTTTCTCTGTGTAGCCCTGGCTGTCCTGGAACTCACTCTGTAGACCAGGCTGGCCTCGAACTCAGAAATCCATCTGCCTCTGCCTCCCAAGTGCTGGGATTAAAGGCGTGCGCCACCACCGCCTGGCAACAAGTTTGTTTTTTTAGCAAGACATAAACGTCATGGGCCAGTGAGATGGCTCAGTGAGTAAAGGGGTTGCTGTCAAGTCTCATGACAATTTGTGGGACCCATGTGGTGGAAGGAGAGGACCAATGTTGTCCTCTGATTTCCACATGTATGCTGCACCTATATGTATGTGCACTTATGTGTGCACATCTGAACACACAGTAAATAAATGAAACAATAGTTTTAAAAGAGTGAAAATTAGGAAGGGTCAGATTCTGTCATTGACAGTTGCCATGACTACATGGGTAGAGGAAGGGAGCCTAGTCGTCAGAAGTCAGAACTCGTCAGAGAGTTGAGCGGGCTGCTGAAGCACTCACCACCTGTGTGTACTCGGCAGATAGAAGACAAGAGTGACTGTAGTTCATTTCAGCATCAAAGCTGTAAGATACTTAGGGATGAGTCATTTAAAGGGGAGAATGGATAGAAAAGTTTTTGTTTGGGGGAACGGATGGTGCTGATGATTTACCACTGGTCCACAGCCCCCCGTAAAACTATTTGCCCCCCAGTAAATCCATTAATTCACTGTAATCTCATAAATCCCCATGGGAGTGAATTATATGTGGACTCCACACATGAACTATAGAGTTCATATGGTATAGTGAGGTCCAAGCATCCCTCAGACAAGTTTGGGAAAGAAGAGTCAGGAGGGGCATTGGGATCCCAGCAGACTGGCACTGGTCCAGTGATGGTTCCACCCATCCATGGAATGGACTTAAAGCCAAGGGTGCGTGGGAGCCTGTGCGTGCCAACCAAGGATGAGGAAAGATGGGCCATTTAGTTAATAAGTGGTTCTGGAAGAACTGACTGTCCACATGGAGAAACAATTAGATTCTTAGCCCACACTATACATATGTTAAATTCTAGACTGGATTAAAGATCTGAGTGCATGTAAGACTCTTAGAAAAGTATAATGGCCTACCCTTATGGCGCCTGGAAAGAAGGGATGTCTTAAACAAAATGATTTGAATTTGGGATTTAAAAAACGGGACAGTAGTAACTATTTTGAAATTCTTGGTCTAGAAATCTAAAGAAGCAGCCACTAGCCTCTGCAATCTGGTTTTCAGGACATGCCTGCCCATAGGTTTTACTTCTCATTCTGGTAGTCTGAGGTTTCTCTTAGTCTGACTTTTTATTTTTAAGTTTAAATTTTTAGTAACTACTAGGACTCATAAATAACAGACTGGTGCAAAAGGAAGAGGTTGGCAAGTCAAAATAAAAATTCTATTCGAAGGGCAGTCCTATCAGAATATTAAGAAAGTAATAGACTAGGAAAAGTAGTTAGAAAGGATAACAGAAAAATTAAACAAATTAATGAGAAAACAGATAAATGCTCAGTAGAAAAGCAGAGACGTGTGTGAACAGAGGACACCGAATGTCCAATAAAGAGAAGACACTTAGCCTGGATGGGAGCTGCCCTAACGAACAGCGAGACACCATTTCACACCTATCTGATTGGCAAGCCCCAGACAGTGTCAGTGTCAAGTGTTGGCAGGGATGTGGAGTCCTGAGACCTCTTGTTGCTGTTGAAATTGGCACCCACTTTACAGAGCATTTTGGTGCTATGGTAAGACAAGCTGCACTAGCTACTGTATCACAAGGCTTGTACCCAAGAGACTTGCTGTATGAACAGGGAGGCTAAGAGGAGATTGCCCACTGAGACTTATTTCATAAACGAAGGGAAAAGCAGCCTAAACATCCACCAGAGGAAGAGTGAAAAGGTGAATCAGAAAATTCACACCATGGAATACTAGATAGTGGTTAGAGACATGAAGATACATATATGCATAGTCCAATATGCACTGAGTTTTAAAAGGCAGCTTCGGAAGCACAATATTCATGTGAGCTTTTAAAACACAAAGCATAGCATATTATTGATGGGTGAGCATATGTATAGCAAAAATTTAGAAGCCTAGGCTGCAAGGATCTTCAAATTTTAGTTTGTAGTAGCTTCTAGGAAGGGGAAGACTTACAGCTTCTTTCATTTTTTAAATTTTTTTTAAAGATTTATTATCTTACTTTATGTTTGTGAGTGTTTTGCCTGCATGTATGCATATGCAACACATGTGTGCATGGTGCCTGTGGAGGTTGGAAGGAGGGTATCTGATCCCCTGAAACTGGAGTTACAGGTGTTTGAACCACCTTCTAGGTGCTGGGACCTGAACCCTGGTCCTCTGAGAAAGCAAGCAGTACTCTTAATTGCCAAGGGATCTCTCCAGCCACCTTTACTAATTCTCAAGGTACACACGTATGTCCTCTGTGACTGTACTGGGTTAAGCTACGCAGGAAGCAATGCCTCTGTGTCAACCATGGACATTGTGTGCTTTCGTTCTTCCCTAAGCAATATGGAGCAATTCCATGCACGGGCCCACATGGGATTAGGTGGCATAAGCAATCTAGTGATGCTCTAATGTGTGAGGGAGGATGTTCTTTACAAATACCCTGTCATTTGTACGGGGAGGCCACCATCCTTGTTTGTGGTATCTGTGGGGATTCTAGAACCTTCTCCTGTGGGTAATGAAGAACAACTGCACTAAAAGAAACGTATCTGGCTTATGTATGAATTATGTGTTCAGACATTTCACATTTTTCTTCAAGTCAGAGTACATTACATATGATTCTGCGTGTGTGCCTGTACCATGCATACCGACATGCATCCTACATGTCTGCACATACATCGACACATAAAACCTTAAAGGGGAAAAAAACACATGCCACGGTGTTCTCGGACTTCCTGGAACACATCCACGGGTAAGGTGCCTTTGGGCCTGGATTGGAAGCTCCCACTTTAAAACCACTTGTCAAGCCTGGCCATAGAACATGGGCTGTTTGGACAGAATGGCACCGAGCACCAAGCACTCTGACTCCCGGTCACTGCCAGTCCCTTCTACCACACTCCTTTCTTCCTTGCTCTCTCTCTTGGCGGAAGGTCCCTCATTCCAGCACTTGTACTCGCTTACCTTTGATACTGATGATTCCTAGAAGAGGCACGTTGTTTATGGACCGGACACAACCCCACGCTCACTCCGGACTATAGCCAGGCATCTGCAGCTCTTGGAAGTGATGTTTATCTGGAGGGTGGCACTCTCACACCGTACTTCCCTCGTGTTTTTGCTTTGCCTGGGGTATTGAGCTAATTTGTTAGTTCTAAGTTTGAACATAAAAGAGCAGGCTGGCTGCCAGGGCCCTAAAAGATCTAAGAGCCTTAAATGATTTTGAACTTGCCCTAAATAGTCATCCTTAAAATAGCTGGTGAGCAGGCCATCCCTGGCCTAGAATTTCAGGTAAGCCTGTGGAATCCATTTGTCAGCAGAGGAAAATGGTTGCGCTGTGGACAGCTTGTTCTCACAAGGAAGAGCCAGCCGATGTCTTAACCAGGTGTTACAGTAGTGAGCCAGGACTCGTTCCAGCTGAAGCACTGGGGGCTTGATGGGGACAAGGCGAAACCCAAAGTGCCAATCATTTGTGACCTAGTTCTGAAGGACTGCTTTTTGGTCAGAGGCTGTCTTGCTGTTATGCACAGCTGGCCGGGGAGAGTTCCTGGATGTGCACTGGGGACCCAGACAAGATTGGCATTTTGAGGCTTAGGTAGAACTGTCTCAGTGGGCATCTGTGTTGTGTACTCAGGGCTTTGGTTGACTAGCTTGCCCTTCTGACTCACTGGGACCGAGGCAGAGAGCAGTGAGCAGAGCTGATCTGGCCTGGGTGTGTGGAACAGGAAGACCCCCGAATGGCAGTGTCCAAAGGCAGACATGGAATGAGGCCTGAGTGTCTAGCCAGCTGACCAGCCCACTGGAACTGTTCAAGTGTTTCCCAGGCAGACATCGGGGAGCACATCAGAAACACAGCAGTAGACCGGGGCGGGGCAAGGGAGCCTGCAGACACTGAGACCTCAGTGTGCTTTGCATTTTGGGTGGCCATAGCAGGCCACACAGCGTCTGGACAGATACTGTTTTTCAGTGTCGAGCAATCCCCTGCTGTCCTTGGAACAACCCAAGCTTGCTTGGCCCTTGGAGCCTCTGCACAGACTTTTTGTTTAAACTAATTTTTGAGCCCTCCTCAGCCTAGCCCAAGTCCTCCCAGCATCCGCACACAGAAGAACTTCTGCGCACCTGTTCCCAGGGCCTGTCTTCCTCCTGGCCGTCAAGGCTGTGCCGTGACCTTGGGTAAAGAGAAGTCCTGGCATGTCCTCACGCTGGCTGATGCTTCTTGTATGGGTGCCCGGGCTTGGGGGAACCTTACGCCAGCTCTGTAGAGAGATGTCACTTACTGGCCATGAGGTATTTGGTTCAATTAGAGTCTGACAAACCCTTGATTGGCAGACCTGGGCCCAAACCTATACTCAGAGGCTGACTTTCCACTTTCGTCACCTTTGGCAGGTGACCCTGTCCCTGCTTCTCGGTCAAGGGCAAGTCGCCCTCTCATTGAAAGCCTTCCTGTTCCTGATGAAGTAAACAATCGATTGACTAATGAGGCCACCGTCATTGTTTTCCCTCCCTTCCACCTGGCTCTCCCGTACCACACGTGCCTCCTGGCCTGTTGTTCTCTCCAGGACAGTGGGCTTCTCCTTAGCATTGAAACTTACATCTCTCTATGTGTTTTTTTAAAAAAAAAAAACTAAACTTAACCCCTCCAGCCCTAAGGTGCTACACTCACACACTAACTGCGCATTATCACCTGAACACACTATAAAACTCACCCTCTTGTGTCCCCGTTTCATACTGGGACCTTCCACTCCGGTGACTGAACTAGAGGCCTGGGGGCTGCCTCTGGCTCCAGTTGCTTACCCCTGTTATCTGACCCAGCCCCATATCTCCTGCTCTGAGGTCCCCTGCTCCTCCTGTCACTGTGCAGCACAGGCCAGGTGCCCCTAGCCCACTCGCCTGCCCACCAGGCTACTGCAGTGCCTCTGCCCCACCACCGCCTGGCACCCCAGTCCCAGCTGTACACCTCCAAACCTCTTTCTTTGTTCTCATGCTTCCCCTGGGTTTCCTTATGTTACCCTGGTCAGCCTAGAGTGGACCTCATCTTATCCTGCCCATCCCTCATCCTTCCCAGCTCGGCTCCACTGGCAGCAGCTCTCCCCTGAGGTCTCCTGCCCAGAGAAGCGATCTGTCTTCTGGACTCCTCATCACTGTCATCGTGTCTGATATTTATGGCCTGCTGGCTTGTCTGCCACTTAAGACTCCGGGCTTTCTGTAGTCTGGCGTTGGTCCCCTGGCTGTTCTTCCTCTGAGGTCAGTTTGGAGTCTGTGACTGAGACACCTCAGCAGGGCCGAGCATGGATATGCGCTCATTTAAGCAAGTTCTTGTACAGGTTGTGAGCCCTCCGAGGTTGGAGCAGGTCAGGCCCTATAGCCCTTGTGTTATTGAACATCTCTCCCCACTGCTTTTTAAATTTTAATCCCTTGTTTTTCAAATTCACTAAGCCCTGTGTGTGCATATGCATAGGGACACCCTCCTGTGACACCGCCCTTTGCTTCTGGGTCAGGTCAGCTCCACACTGAGCTGAGAGCCCATGTGCCCAGGCAGTCGGTGCCCGGGGTCCTGCCCATGCCCACCTCCCATCTCATTGGTCCATCGGGTCCTGCATCTTCCCGGTGTACTAGTGCCTCTGCTTTGAGGATTCTGAAGACACTGATGGGTGCGAGGCCTCTGTCTGGTCCTGCAGGGAACCAGGATGAATAGCCATCAGCTGTTAGGAGCCTCACACTCCGTGGGATGGGATCAGCAGCCTTGGGTTCCCATAGTAACCAGTCCATCAATGCCCTCAGTGTCGAGATGGTGGCACCGCAGAGGGGAAGAAATAGTCTCATTGTCTCCCCTTTGGCCGCTTGGGCACAAACAAGCCGCACCCCGCAGGGCCCTGCAGGGCCCTGAGGTCCAGCCAGATTTGCTACCCTGCAGTGGTGTGCTACACATGTCCCCTCCTGAACTGGGCCAGGAAGGGACCATCACTGTCAGTCTTGGACCCTCATGGGGACTCTTGAATTTCTGCCACCGGCCATCAGCAGCAGTCACAGAGCCCTTGTCAACCAGGGCCAACTTCTCAATGGCCAACCAGGCCACTCCTGCCGCAGGATAAACAAATCTCCTGTGTTTCTGAAGGAACCCGGATTTCCAAACTTTCTCCCTCTGGTTTCCAGTCATCGTGGTGAGGCACAAGTTACCAGCTCTGTGTGTGTGTGTGTGTGTGTGTGTGTGTGTGTGTGTGTGTGTGTGAGTGTGTGTAGGGTACTACTGTGTAATTCAGGGCCCTTTCCAGAGCTCCCTGGGGTTCCCTACACCCAGGCCTCCTCTTGGTCCACCGTGTCTCTTTCCCTGCCCTCCAGGACAGAAGGCAGGGTATCTCCTTGGATTTTTCTCTTCCCTGGTATTGGCAGCCACTCGGTACAATCCCTGCCAGCCTGCCTCCAGTCACCTCTCACTCCCTCCCCCCAAGCCAGCAGTTACAGCCCAGGCCAGCCCCATGCTTAAGCTCTGCTAACGTCCAATATCCGCCTGGTTGCCTTCCCTGACTCCCTTCTCAGCCTTGACCTCCACCACCAACCAGAAGGTTCTTTAGAGCCACAAGCTCCACATTCTCCTTCCCTATTTTCAGAGCGTCAGAGGCTCCCATGTAGCATGGCACACAGCCTGGTGAGGCCCCGTCGGCCTCCTGCGCATCCCTAAGCTTAGCTCCTTGCTCTTCGCTCCAGCAGTGGCAGAACTTTGATGTCCTGGAAATGTGACCCGTGTTGTGTTAATCCTCACAATCTGTCTCCACACGACCTACCCAGAACCCCTCGTCAACCTGTCTACTGCTCACAGGGTCGAGTACTGTCCACCCAGAGCTCTGTGAAGGGCCCATCTTCTCCCTGGACTACAGCATGGTGTAGTAGTATCTTAATCATACCCATGCCTCCTCAGGATCTAGCCTGCCTCCTGGCACATAGAAGGCTCAGTAAACGTTGAAGACTTTACATTTTTTTTTTTAATTCCAGGATTGGTGGTTTCTTGATTCTACTCACTGGGTAAATGATCCCAAAGATGTGAATGGGGGAAAATGCTAACTTTATTTTCACACCTTCTATTGACTTCCAGGTTTGTAACTATCCAGGACATACACAGGTTTCTATCCAGTGACATCTCTTGGCACCTTGCTGTTGGGTGACTTGTTCTCCAAGACTGGGTCTTGCTCCACAACTTGAGGGTTACCTGCAGGAACTTAAAAATCAAAGCCAAGGGACAGAGCCGATATATCTGGCAATGTCTAGAGTCCATGTCTCAAAGTAAGTGTGCACCCTTTGCTCCTAACAGGACAAAGAACAGGAAGAATGTAGCAGGACCAGGAAGTGGAGGTGGAAGGAGTAACGGACGGAGGGCAGGAAGGATGGTAGAGAGAGAGTCTGGCCCGCTCCAAGCCTCAGTGTGAGTCTTTAGCGAAAGTCTTCCGCTTTGAAGGGACAGACTGGATCCTGATCTCACTGTGTCTCAGGTGTGACTGGTTTTAATTGTATGGCGACTTAGTCAGTGGATGCCACTCCCACCATCACTGTCACCATCCAGCTTTCTGCTGGTCCTAGATTCCTGCCATTAACTTCACTAGACAGATGAGCAAATTGACCTCCAGAGAGGTTGAGTAAATTACTACAGCTTAGTGGATGCCAGCTCAACAGCTTGGCAGCCTGGTATGTAGGCCCTACCCTGGCAGTGCCAGCCTTGTTGGGAAAGGTACAAAGGGAATATATGAGCCAGTGGGGGCTTGAGTCAAGTTTTCCGACCAGCTGAGAGCAGAGGGTTGCAGTGCAGGCCGGAAGGTTCAGGAGGCAGGGCAGGGCAGGGTAGGGCGGTGTCCTGGGAAGGTGCTTTTGTGGCCCTGCTAAGTGAGGGTGCCTTGTACTTGGGATCCTCCCTTCTTATCAGGCCTCCAGCCCGAGCTTGCATCAAAGGCTTATCTATGCAGGAATGAAGGCAGACCAGCACTGCCTAGGATCAAACCCCTGGGCCTTACACCTGCTAGGCCTGCACTCTACCACTGAGCCACACCCCAGCCCTGGAACCTCAGCTTTTACATTGGATCCAAGGATTTCAAGCGCAGGGAAGGTTTCTTGTATACCCTCTCCAGCTTAATGTATATATATCCCCTGCCTAATGTATATCCTCCTCAGCCTAAAGTATACCCTCTCCAGCCTAGTGTATACCCTTTCTAACCTAGTATATGCCCTCCCCAGCCTAGCATATCCCACTGTGTCCCCACCAAGATGGCACTAAGTATCAGGGTCAGAAAGTAGAACCTAGTGAAAGGTGAAGAAAAGCCTTTCAGGACCCAGGCCTGCACTGAGAACACGGAGAAGTCACCCTTGCCTTACAAAGCTTTGTGGTCTTGATCTGTTGCAGCAATCTGATGCAGTCAGTAAAGTAAACATTTAAATACAGGAAAAGATTGAAAACAGAAAACTGTAGTAATCATCTAGAATTCCACTCTCCAAAGATGATGACAGGTCATGTTTGGACCATATCCTTTTGTCTTCTTTTTTGTTCTTTGTGTGTGCGTGTGCGTGTGCATGTGTGTGTGTGTGTGTGAGTGTGTATGTGGATGTGCATGCCATGGGACACGTGAGGTCAGAGGTCAACCTCAGCTGTCGGGTTTTCAACTTCCACCATCTTTGAGTCCAGGTCTCTTGTTCTCCATTATGAATGACCGACTAGCTAGCCCATGGATTCAGTATTCTCTGATCTCCAACTCCCATCTCTCTGTAGGAGTGCTGGTATTAAGGTGTGTGCTACTGTGGCCAGCCCTAGGTGGGTTCTAAGAATCCAAACTCATATCCGCACATTTACGTAATGCTTTACTTTTAAGCCATTTCCCCCATTTATACAGAAATGCTTTACACTTGAGCCATCTTCCTGGCTCCCTTTTTGTTATCTTTATAATTGTGTGTGCACTTGAACACACACTTGTGCTAATATATGTGCATACACACACTCATGTGCACCAATGACTTACACAAATAGACTGTGTAGTTTCAAATCGTATCCCCCTAAGTTAATAACTATTCTGTGTTGTAATTTTTAATGGCTGGTATGCCACTGTGTGGCTGGCATATAATTGGCGTAGTATTTCCATGACATTTAGGTCAAGGGACTCTTTGTGTCAGTATGTGCTTGGTTTGGAATGGCAGGACCTTGTGGGGAAGTGGTTCCATGGCTTCCCTGTCCCCACTGACCTGCTCGCCTGCTCACACCTCTATGGACAGGTGACCTGCGCTACTTTTCTGTCCTTGTAGAGCTTAGAAATATTTGTTTAATTTAATCCCTGAGATTATTGTGAGAATTTTATTTTTTAATCATTTTAAAAAATTATGGGGAGCTGGAGAGGTGGCTCAGTGGTTAAAAGCAGTGGAGACTCTTCCAGAGGACTCAGGTTTGATTCCCAGCTCCTACGTGGGGGGTGACAACCATCTGTAACTCTAGTTCCAGGAGACCTGATGCCCTATTCTGGTCTTTGCAGTTTCTAGGCATGCATGTGGTACACAGCCATACATGCAGACAAAACACCCATATGTATAAAATAAAAAGAAATGAATATGAAGATACATTTAAAAAAAATCACAGGACTGGAGATAGCTCAGTGCCTACCATATACTAGGCCCTGGGTTCAATCCCCAACACTGAAAAACAAAAATCTTAGTTACATCTTCTACAGTGACGTTCCCACTATAGAGTTCAAACGGTGCATTTGTATAAAGAGGAAAAAAATTGCAAATGTCCTTGCAGAACTCATCCTAGTTGTCCCTACCTTCTGATATCGCCACTGCTCATACCTCAATCTGTGTGCTTCTGTTCGTACATGGACATGTGGACATACGCAGCATTGGGCTTGGATCCAGTTCAACATTCTTTAATACCTAGCTTTCTTAACCACCCTGGAAGTCCATCCTTGCTGGTTCATAGGGAGCGGCCCGCTTCCTTGGTAGTATAAGTAGCTTCATGTCATCTCTATGGCTGTGACATATATCTTGTTGCACTATTTGCCTACAGGTGTTTGTTTGTCTTACCTCCATGCTACCCCGACTCTTCTTATTCATTCCTCTCTGGGTGCATGCATGAGACTTTCATAGGATACACGACAGCAAGAATAAAGTAACAAGCAGAGTCAAGACACCTGTCTGGTCCTGGCTGCACCGCAGATGATTTTCTACCTCTTTTTCCTTGTACTGATTCACTTGTCTTTTTAGAAACCCTATGAGGCAGGTGCCATTAGCCCCATCTTAAGAGAAGGTCAGTCCGTGGCTTCACAGCTTGTAAATACCAGAGCCAAGGTTTGGAGCAAGGTGGCCTGGCTCCAGAGAGTGAGGGCATGTGTCATGGTATGTATCCATGTTACAGTGTGTTGGGCATTGGGTAGTTCCCCAGGAGGGTGGATAATGGTTGACACTCTCTAGAAGAGTATGAGGAGGTCATTGTTACCATTCTGGGGTGAAGGCAGTTTCCTGCTGTATGTACCAACTCTACTGTGCAAGGTTAAGGTCATTGGCTTTCTTTGTAATTACAGCTAAAGTCAAACATCCCTTCACATATCGAATCGTCATTTCATTCTTCTCTGAATTGCTTATTTATATTCTTTGCCCAGTTTTGTCTGAATAATTTGTAGGTATATATACAATATGTATTTTGAGGCTCCATCCCTGTTTGTTTTGTTTTGTTTTCTTTCTTTCCCTTTTTCCCCCCCCTTTTCTTTTTTTTGAGACAGGGTTTCTCTGTGTAGCCCTGACTGTCCTGGAACTCACTCTGTAGACCAGGCTGGCCTCGAACTCAGAAATCCGCCTGCCTCTGCCTCCCGAGTGCTGGGATTAAAGGCGTGCGCCACCACTGCTTGGCTTTTGTTTTCTTAAGAACACTGCAGCAATTTCTTTGACCGTAGTTCAGTGGGTTTGTTTGTTTCCCTGTCGGGTTTGGAAGTAGAACCTGGAATGCTGTTTGTTTGCAAGGCTCTGGGCCTTTGGAAGTAGAACCTGGAATGCTGTTTGTTTGCAAGGCTCTGGGCCTGCCTTTTGTGTATTTCAGGGATGAACCTGTCTAGATCCCTGTCTACAGCCAACAGGAATTTAACCACTGAAGAGGGGTGTCCAGGTGCAGCAGCAGGGAACAGGAACTTGTTCCCTGGGGGTTCAGGGAAGGCTTTGTGACCAGTCACGTCTGAGGTTTTCTTGGACAAAGAAACAGGCAGGTGATTCTTCCGCAGTATCTCACTCAGCATCTCATTTGGAAGCAACTCACCTTACCGTAGAGAATCTCAGGCAAGGGCCCTTAGGGAGCAACCAGAGGGAGTGGTGGAGGGGTGAGGTGGGGAGGACTGAAGCAGGGGTGGCTGGGGTGGGCATGTCTTTAGCAGAACCTTCCTCGGTGGTGCCTCCCAGTGTCCAGGTGATGCTGTCTAGAGGGCTCACTCATCCCAAGCTCAGAGCAGAGAGAGTGAAGAATGGGCTAGGGGGAGGGGCGTAGGAGGAAAATATCAGCTAGGGTTGGAGAGAGAAGAGTTCTGGAGGGGAATAGGGGTTTAGTGGAGGTTGGAGTGAAGGCTCAGAAGTTCAGAGCACTGGCTGCTTTTCCAGAGGAATTGGATTCGATTCCTAGCACCCACATGGCAGCTCACAATTATCTATAACTCCAGTGCCATGGGATCCAGTGCCCTCTTCTGGCCTCCATAGGCACCAAGGACACAGTGGCATGCATAGTCATACACGCAGGCAAAACACTCGTGCATACACAATAAAATAATTTGCACTTACTGTGCAATTATGAAGACAAGCATTCAGATCACAGTACCCATGTACCCCAACCAGTCATCCTGTAAGCACCTGCGACTTCAGCTCTAAGGGATCTGACACCCGAGTTTGGCTGCTACAAACTCACCCCCAAAGCTCGCTTGTTCTTGAGTGTGTGCACGCGCATGAACAGACACACTACATTTTTTCAAAGTTCTGACAGTTTGTATGGAGTGTGCAACTTTAATTGTAGTACTCAGAGTCAGAGGCAGATGGATTTCTATGAATCTGAGGTCAGCTTGGTCCACCCACTGAAGTCCAGGCCAGCTAACCAGAACTACACCGTGAGACCCTGTCTAAAATAGAAAGGAAGGAAGGAAGGAAGGAAACAGGGAGGAAGGAAATGGATGACAGATAGATGGATGGATAGATAGGTAGACAGATAGACAGAAAGATCCATCTGTGGAGACTTTGCCACACATCTGATGACATTAGATGGCAGGGGTATTTATCAGCTACTGTTTTCATACAGTACAGTTGTGCAGTGTATCCAAGGCTGGCTGGTTCTGAGCCACAGAGATGGACTGGAGCAGGCCGGCTGTGCGTCCCAGCGGTCCCTCCCCATGACAGTTTTAGCTTTAGGGTCACATAAGAAGCCTGTGGTTCTCTATCTGTCAGACCCCCCCAAGTCCTTGGATCCTGCCTGTGTCTCAGTTGGAGTTTATTTAGGTGTGTCTGTCTGAGAACAGATTTTGACAGAAAAATAAGTCAATTCTTAGCTGACACTGGTCTTGGTCTCACACACATCTCTGTCTTATACTGCTGATTTTTAAGTTAAACAAAACCCTCAATTTATATTCCTCACGATAAAACCCCGTTTTCCTGGAATAGAAAAGAAACTATTTCTGTCTTACTGTCCAGAGCTCATTAACACACTTTCTTTACAGCCTCTAATGTGTCATTTGCTGGGATGTGATACTACTAGCCCAAACAAGAAAGCTGGGTTCGTTTCAGTGGCTTAAACTAGGTTCTATCCCATGACTCGGTCAGTTCAACACCCCGTCAGTCCCTCATTTAGACAATGGTTTTACTTTGGCAGTACTGTGAATGCAATCCAGGACCTCATACAAGCTAGGAGTGTGCCCTGCCATTCAGCCACACCAGTGGCCTGCTTGGAGGAATGGCTGCTTTCTCTTTCCAGAAAGGCTTGTGTCCTTGTACACAGCATTGTCACAATAACTTTCTAAGTACCTACTCCCACACCTTTTCTTAGGGATGTAGCTCTCTACTTTTTGCTAGCTAGGCATGACAGGAGCGTCAGAAAACCAAGCTGACTCTGTCTCCTGTTAAATCAACTTCAAATCCAGATGAGTCCTTGGAGTAGATGTGGCCAATGCCACTATGTTGCTCCTGCTGGGCAACTAGGGGTCACAAAACCACATCGTTGTTATGTCCTGTTGTTCTTCAGTCCTGAGCATGGGCCCTTCTCAAGAAGCCCTAGGTGGGTTTCCTGCTTTCTTCTTGTGTCAGAAGTTCAGTTGGGATGAGCTGTTTAAAAAGCCAGTGACTCACGGTTGGTCTTACTTTCCAGCAACTGTTCCCTGAAGTTAGGCACTTATGTGCCTTTGTACTTGATCTGTGCCAATGACTGTGCCAGCCTCTGGCTTGTTCCCATGCCAGACAGTGTCATGGCATCCTTAAGGGCCATTGTGAACACAGACCACTTCGTGCAGATTTCCAGTGGCTGGAGCTGCCTTTGGGAGATCTCCCCGCCGACTCCCACCCCTGAAGCTGAGGAAGGAGCCTTGCCTGTCTGCCTGCTGCCCTCTCCCCAGCCGCCTTGGCCTTGGTGGTTTTATTTGAATCACTCTGTCAGGCTGCATGAATTAGGCTGCAAGTCTTGAGGCTGGGCCATGTTGCTGCGTGCATCATGGGCATGAAACTGATGCCACATGGGTCGTTAGGGACCATGGACAGAGCCAACAGAGACTATACTCCTCTGTCAAATCTACCTATTCCATTTTAAATGCCCTGTCTTTGTCCAAAGCCCTTTCATGGAGGTGTGTTAGCTTTGATCCCAGTGTGATTCCGCATCAGCCTCTCATAGCAATATGAATGACATGGCCAGGTCTTCCTAGGAAACAAGGTGGCTAGTGCTGTGGTTTGCCCACTTGAGAGAAAACAAGCCACTGAGGACGGCTGGTCAGAGTCGGTCACCAGCCAATCTGCCTGTGGCACTGCTAGGTTCTCAGCATGTTGGGGTACTGTTTTTTTTACTCTTCTCCTAGAGGATTATGGGGTTTCCTGGACCATTTAACTTTTATTACAGTTGTAAATTTGCTGGCACCGTCCACAGGCAAGTAGACATAAAGAAATGGGACACAGAACAAGGAATGGACAACGGGTATGCATAACGGGAAAGACCTCACAACATCAAGCCGAGCAAAAGAGGCCTTGCACCACAACTAGACGATTCCATTTGTAGAATGCTCTAGAGTAGACAAAACTAACGGAGTGGAATGGAGGGACTCAGCCTTGTGGCAGGGGAGGGGAGGGGGGAGCAGGGAGGGTGGGAGGGTGGATGGGAAGGCTCCC
Organism: Tokudaia tokunoshimensis; assembly: GCA_036184795.1. NCBI lineage: Eukaryota > Metazoa > Chordata > Mammalia > Rodentia > Muridae > Tokudaia > Tokudaia tokunoshimensis. The sequence goes on from BTHU01000001.1 coordinate 41,280,896, forward strand.
AGATACTCTGGGTGATGTCTTGGTGGGAGTAAAATCTTGGTAGTTTGCAGAGCATAGGTATAGAATGTACCAAATCTCAGCCAATGTGGCATGAATGAACATTTGCTCAATTCCTCACAGGTGAATTTTGCCTGTGAGGAGAAAAGGCCTTGAGTAAATATTGAACTCTTGATAAGGATGTGTATGTGGAAGTGTTTAAGGGGGAAGTATGCAGATAATGGCCGCTTACTTTAGTGCGAGCACACCTAGAATAAATATGCTAATGGCAGGGTGGATTCAGGGAGAGAATCCTGAGGGAACTTCAGTGGTGGAATAGTGAGGGGTAGGGGGGAGCGTTCACCGCACAGTTATCTCTCAGAACTTTGCTCTGTTTGCAAATTTTCATAAGTTGTTTGGAGAAAAAGATAGGCGTGGCGGGATGGGGTCTCCCTGAGGAGGAAGCTGGTGCTGTCCTAATCATGAAGTTATGTTTACAGGTGAATATTAGAAGCCTTCTACGGATTTAATAGAGCCCATGATGTCATCGAGGCAGTAGCAATGGAATCTGACTTTGGGACACTTACTTCTTTCTATAGGGTATAGGACACCTTGGCACCCGAAGGGACAAGCGTGGCTCCTGGAGGCCCTCAGTTGCTAGTTCTGTGTTGGCAGAGTCGCAGAAAATGTAAATGAGCCCAATCGCACAGGTATAGGAACTTCCTGTGCGAGAGCGATAAGCCTGCCGTAGACACCCCTGGCCTCGTCAGTTCGGCTTGTTCTCTGCTAATTATCTTCTCCGCCCGCTCTGCCGTGTTTTCCCTAATTTCAGGGTCTGACTTAGTGACTTCCTGAAGACTTCTCAGCCTCTTTTGAATCTTTTGAAATCAAGGGGCAGGACCGGCAGCCGCTGTGGTGCAGAGTCCTGAATGGGAGTCCTAATTTGGACCCCTGCCCGTTTCCCCAGGGGCGCCCCAGACCAGATGCAGGAAAGACAACTCTAGTCCTCTTGGGCAGAGCCTCTGCCAGAGAGGGTCTGCTGGTAAATTCCGACGTGGGGGCGGGGACATAGGAGAAGAATGAAAGCATTATTCTAAGAAGCTGCTTTTATTTATAGATTCTCCTAATTCTATTAGAACGAACGCCGGAGGGATATAAAAGTTGGAACACATAACACATAATAGAAATGAAAGGACGTTAAACTAAGCGAGGGAACGCGGTAAAATGAGAAGACGCTGAACCGAGGGGAAGATGCGACATTTTTTTTTCCTGAAATAAAAATCATCTTAGAGCACTTTGTACCAGGAAAGCGAATTAAAATAAGGACTCGGTGAGGAGGAAACTTGGAAGGAAGTATAAAATATTTCATAATGAAAAGGAGAAAGTGGTAAGTTGACTCAAGGGGAAAACAAATACAGAGTCTACACTAATTACATTATAGAGACAAATAAAATCTTGAGAAGGAAATAAAGCCAATTAACTATTTAATGTGCTCTAAGAGTCGTTTGCAAAATAAAATGTATTAAATATAAAATATGCAAATAGCTATCATTTGCTATTTTTCTCTCCAATAGCCAATACAGTGACTCCTGTTCTGCATACACAATGAGGGAGTTTTGACCACTAACAAAAGGCATTGATGGGCTTCTAAAACAAAGTAAACAGCCGCTTGTGTTAGGCAGGCTGAAGTCAGACAACACTTTTCAGTGAATGAGGTAGAGTTTGAAGAACATGCACTTGCGGGGGTGGGGGGTGGGGGTGGGGAAAACTTCTCAGAATCAAGTTTAATGAGCAGGCCCAGTCAGATGGCTTAGCCATTGGCCACAGAGCCTGGGGACCTGAGTTCACGTTCCAGGAGACAAATAACTTCTTCATGTCATTTGTTTTCTTACGTTTATACATAGCTGCTTGTGTATGGACAAGTAGTACACAAATAAACGGAATTTTATTTTTATTTATTTATTTATTTGTGACAGAGTCTTACTATGTAGTTGTGGCTAGCCTGGAACTCTCCGTCCTCCAAGCTGGCCTCAAACCCATAGAGATCCACTTGCCTCTGTCTCCCAAGTACTGGGATTAAAGACGTGTGCCATCATGCAATGATAAGAATCTCTCTTCTGATAGTGACTGTCTCTTCCTGTACCTCAATTTTTTTCTTCTGAAAACCGGAAGTTAGTAATACTTCCAGTAAATCCATGTTTGGAATAGTGCCTGTCCTTAGGTGACCATTCTGCTGCTAATATCATCATCATCATCATCATCATCATCATCATCGTGGTTATCTATGTCAGTGAAGCCAGACATACCAGTCCACCTAGTTTGACACACCAGTATGCTCAGTGTTAGGTGGACTGGAATTGCCCTTGGAAAGCACTGCATTTAAAGCAGGAATTCAAAGCTGGGGAGGCTGAGAACTGGGGATAACAGAGAGGCAGCACAGCTGCCCAATGTGTCCAGCACCATGGCTTCCATCTCTAGCCCTGGGAATACGGTAGGGGAAAGTGTGAATATTGTTCTACCTGTGTAGCTGTTAAGGCTTGAGACAGAGCAGGCAGAAGCTATGCCAGACTAAGAAAGAACTCATGGACCATGACAATAGTGGGCGGAAAGGTCCTGGGTATTCAGGGTGATGAATTCTTACCTGATAGGAATGGCCCCAAGGTCACCAGCACCTTTCCCCACTTCCACGTGATAGATATGGAAGCGAGGCACAGAGACTGTACCAAGCAGCATCTTACTGAGCTGTCTTTTTTCATCACTGAGCCATATCCAGGTTCTGTAAGTCAGAGACCGTGAGTAGCACCACAATCCTCTGAGTGTGTAGGGCAGCCATTCAGAGTTCCATGGTACCCGTAGAATGTGGGGGATCTAATGTTGGAACACCCCTGGGATATCTGCTGCCCCCTTCCAGGGCACTTTCCTAAGTCTGTGGGGGGAGGGGAGCAGCCTCCCATCCTCTCTTGGGAGTGTAGGGCAGGGTTACTTAACAGATGGCCACTATTCTCATTTCTCCGTGTTCCTACCACACCAGCTTTTAGGACATGGCTCCGCTGCTCCATCAGAGACTCTGGGCACTGCTCCCGCTCACTGGCTTTAGAATAGAAGTCATGCAGTGGCTTAGAAGTCATGCAGTAGCTGCGTGCTCTGAGCATCATGGGGCATTTGGGCTTCCAGCACGTCGGCCTCAGCCACTGGTTTTTATTCATTCAGGGCTTAGGCTAGCGGATCTTGTAGACTCTGTCCACCTCCGAGTGTTTCAGTAGCCACTCGTGAGGAAGACAGCCAGATCTGCCTGCTGACTGGCATCAGGTCTATTTAAGTAGTATCACTGATTCTCATGTTAAAAACAAACAGTCTTCCATACTTCCCAGAGTCCTATACACTAATCAAGGCAGTTGCTAGGCCTCTGAATCTAAGGACCTGATTTGTAATATGGGCTTAGGCAGGTAAGAGGTGGATGAGTCCTGAGAGATGAGTCCCAGCCTTGCGAGGCAGCCATCCCAGTGGTAGCTGTGGCCAAGGCACTTTGTGGAGAAGACCATTTTGTTACCCATGGTTAGTGGGAGGTCATCTGAAGAACAGGCCAGAGATCGTTGTCACAGCCAGTGTCTGCAGTATGGCCCCAGCCCGCTCCGTCCTAACCCTGAGACATCTGCAGAGGCTTGCCATTTCAGCGATTCCTTGACTTTGGAAGTGCACATCACACGCTGGGGCTCTCTGAATTTCCTTGCTGCTTCTTAGCTTTGAATTCCTTCCCTATACAGATGTTCTCTGGTGTCACTAGGAGAGTCTACCTGACTTTTCAGCCATGACCATCGCTATTGTTGCTATACTGTGTCCTGGAATCGGGCACCCCATTCCATGCGAGCACTTGTATCACCATGTATAATCAAAAATCTTACAGGTTTGCATGTAATCCAAAATGGCTGTGGATTGCCTCATCATACCCAGTCAGGTAATTACCTCAGGGCTCCTGGAGTATGTGAAGCCCATTGTGAGGTCCAATTTATCTTCAGTTTTCTTTCAGCAACATTTGCTTCATCAGCGTGTATCTTGATTGGAAAGATGGGTATATTCTACTGAAGTTCTTTTGAGAAAGGGTAGTAGACCTTTCTTTTCCAAAGGTGGAAACAGCTCTCAGGAGAACATAGGAACGGTTGGCTCTGGGGATCTTTCTATTCCTCAACCCTGAAGGAAGTGAAGAGGGGCTGTTGATGGGAGCCAGAAGGAAGGGTGAGATAGACCAGCCCTTTTGAGCGAGCAGGGGTCTGGGAGAGAAACCACGTTGAATCAGGTCTGTAGGCAGAGGCCAGGGGAGTGGAAAAGCCAACCTTGCCTTGTTTCTCATTTGCCTCTGGGTTTACTGAGCTCATCCTATAGGTGGAGGTCAGAGGAGCCACAGACATGGTTCTCATCCCTGGGAAGGACTGTCCTAGTTTAATTCTCTATTGCTCTGAGGAACAGCATGGCCAAAAGCAACTTGAAGAAGAAAAGTATTTTTTAGGTTACGGCTTACAGTCCATCATGAAGGGTGGCCAGGGAAAGGACTCAAGGCAGGAGCTGAAGCAAGTGCCTCGGAGGAACATAACTCAAGGGTCCTGCCCAGGAGTGCCACACCCACAACAGCCTGGGCCCTCTCACATCAACCATTAATCAAGGAAGTACCCCACAAACATATTCCAGTCTGTTGAGGGCAGTTTTCCTCAGTTGACAGTCCTTCTCCCCAGATGACTGGAACCTGTGTCAAACTGATTAAAAAAAAAATTAACCAGCACAGATCACCCCTTGTCACCTTGACACACAGATATATCACTATTAGGTCATGATCTTTCCTTTCTTGTTTACCCCTAAGATTTCATGCTAATACCACACTATACTATAGTATAGCTTTAGAAGCTCCAGAGGCTTTAAAAGATTCAAAAAAAAATTTTTATTTTAAATTCAAAGCCTCTTTAAAAATATCTAATATCTCTTTAACTCTAAGGTCTCCCAACTGTAGGCTTCCTTCTATAAAATAAAAAGCAAGTTATATCTTTTTTTTTCCCAAGAGGGAAGAACCAGGGCACAGTTATAGTTGAATCAAAGCAAACCCCAAACTTTAGCAGCATAAAAAGTTCATTGTCCGACATCTGGGACTCACAGTCTTTTGCTTCTGAAGGGCTTGGACAGTTCCAGGTCTTCCACTCTGCTACCCTCAGAATGCACAGCTTGACCCCTAGGCACAGGCCAGTTCCCATCATGCCCTGTCTTTGGTAGGCAAGCCGTGGTCCTGGCATCTATAATACACATGGGTCTCCACTGCACCCATTGTAATAGCTTTAAGCACTTAGTAGCTTTTCTAAAGTTCTAAATTCCTTCCACAGTCTCCCCCAAAACAACACTGTCGGTCTGTCACACCAATACCCCACTCTCTGGTATCACCTTTTGTCCTAGTGTGGTTTCCCATTGCTATGAGAAACACCATGACCAAAAACAGCTTGGGGGAGAAAGCTTATAATTACAGCTTACAGTACATCATGAAGGACAATCAGGGCAGGAGCTCAGGGCAGGAACCCAGAGGTGAGACTGAGCATGTGCTGACTGGCTTGCTCCCCGTGTTTGACTTGGTGTATTTTCTTGTACATTCCAGGACCACCCCAAGGTGGACATTTCTACAATGGCCTGGGTCCTCCTACTTCAATCATTAATCAAGAAAATGTCCCCCAGACATATCCACAGACCAGTCTAATGGAGGCAATTCCTTAACTGATATTCTGTCTTTCCAGTGACTCTGTATTGTGTCAATTTGACAAAAATCAAAAACCAACCAACCAACCAGCCAACCAAAACAAAATACTAAACCAAAAAAAACCCCAAAACATTATCATGTGTAGAGTGCTGGTGAGAGTGGAGAGTGTATTGAGGGGTGAATGAGAGGCTTCCAGCTGCTCACAGGCAGCTGTTTACAGGTTTCCCTTTTACCTGTCACACCTAGGACTCAGTTTACTCAAATTTGGTTTTGTATTCACTGTAGAAAAGGATTTGATTTGATTTTTTTCCCCCCTTGTAGAAACGTCCATCTCTCTTAGAGTCACCACTTGAACAGCTTTTCCTTTCGCCAAGGATGTTGTGTTTTGGGAGGCAGCGTCTCCCTAAGTGCTCCAGGTTGATATCCCACCTCAGGCTCAGAGTGCTGGGTTAACAGGCATTTATGTGCATGCGGTGCAGTTTGCCAGTGAGAGTTCCTAACTTTGTAATTTTGACGGGGACATCTCAGATATGTCTCCCGTGAAGAGCAATGTTTTCTGTTTGTTGTTGGTGTGGGGTTTGTTTTATCTTCTTCTGAGTCAGAAGTAACCCAGGCTGGCCTGGAACATATGTAGCTCAGGATTCCTGGACCTCCTGATCTTCCTGCCTCTATCGCCCATGTGTTAGGATCACAGCTGTAGGGCCCTACATCAGCCTGATATTTTGTTTTAGTAGATTGCCTTATAATAGGCTAAGAGAGTTCCTTTCTTTTACCAAATTTAAGACTTTTTTTCCCCAACCTAATGTTTTTTTAATAGTTTTTTTTTGAGTTTTTAACACTTGTATATTTTTATTTTACATGGAATGGAGTTTTGCCTGAATGTATATCTGTGTAAGGGTGTCAGATCCCCAAACAGGAGTTACAGAGAGTTGTGAGCTGCCATTCGGGTGCTAGAAAATTGAACCCTGGTCCTGTGGAAGGGCAGCAGGTGCACTTATCCATTTTTTAAATTGGTTATTTGGGAGTTTCACATCATATACCCTGATCATATCTATTTCCCAGTCCTCTCAGGTCCCTCTTCCCTCCTGCTCCCCCTCAAAAAAAGAAGAAAAAACCCTACAATCCAATTTGTGTTGTGTGTTGCCCATATATTCTCTGGAGCATGTCAAACTCCCAGTGGCCGGCCCTGCAAAGAAAGCTGGGTTCTTCGCCTCCCAGTCACCAGTTCCGGAGGGCTACACTTCAGCATGCTTTTTTTTTGTTGTTAAATAATTCGTTTTTATTTTATAAGCATTGGTGTTTTGCCTGCATGTATGCATGCCTCTGTGTGTGTGTGTGTGTGTGTGTGTGTGTGTGTGTGTGTGTGTGTGTGTGAGAGAGAGAGAGAGAGAGAGAGAGAGAGAGAGAGAGAGAAATCACTTTGAGCTGGATTTCAGATGGTTGTCGGCTACCATGTGAGTGCTGGAAATTGAACTTGAGTCTTAACTGTTAAGTCATCTGAGCCATCTCTCCAGCTCCACATTTCAGCGTTCTTATCACAGGTTTTAAGAGTTCTCTTTGTTGGCTTCCTGTCAAGGCTGTTACTTTTGGGGACAGGGTGTGTGTTCTGGGGTGTGGGGTAGGGATTTCTCAATTGTGAGTCTGCAGACATCAATACTGCAAAAGTAGCTTCCTGGCCCTTTAAACTTAAGAATTTTTAATCATAGGGATTTTGAATTTAAAGACCACTTTCAATTTGCTATTAGAAAGAGTTAAATGTATTGACTTTTAAATGCTCTTGCATTTACTGACTAGCTCCACCTTGGTCCTGGAGGCTTAGGGTTCCCACTTACCACCGAATCTGGTTTTCTAAGCTGGTTGGGAGTTCAGAGTCTACAGTCATGGCCAAAGCCTTCCAACACAGCTCTTGTCTGACTCTAATACTATCCAGGCTCATAAAATTTTACTTTTTCTGCTTTCTGGGCCAGTTTGTGCAAGACTGAGATGGTCTGTTCCTTAGCATTCCGTAGCTCGCTCTGAGGTCTGTCCGCGTGTGTGCTGTGTGAGGGATGACTGGCTCCCCACTGCTTCAGAGACTCTACCAGAAGGTCCGACTGCTCCTTTTTAGATAGTTTCATAAATCATCATTTTCTAGTCATTCTCTCTCATTGTCTTAAGTTTTCAAGTATACTGACTTAACGTCCCGGTGAGCGCTTCCTTATTATCCGTTAATCCTTGGCTTTATCTGTGGCTGCATCTTTCTTTTCACTTGTAATTCTGCTTCTCCAAGTGATTTTTTTATTTTATTTTCATGTCTGCACTGAAGTAGATTTATCTCTCCTGCTGGGTTTTGAAGGAACTCTTTCCAGCTGCTTAACTTTTCTCTATTGCTAATTTATTTTCTACTTTACAGAGTTCTTCTAACTTTAACTCTCTTCCTCTCTGTTTTCTTGAACTTAAAAATATCTTTGTAGCTGGATGCTTGATTCCATGAATGTCCATCATTTCGGCTTCAACCGGTGTGGGAGGGGCTGCAGTGCCCTTTCTGATGTCATAGTCAGTGATGCCCATAAGTTCTTCCGTCAGGATTTTCCCCGTCATTACGTCATGCATATCTGAAGTCCACACAGGTCAAGCATGTCTGCTAATGTATGCTAATTTCTACATGTGTGGCACTTTTCATCTCTTCCTGTTACCAATATCTAACAATTGTTGTCAAATCAGATATTGTCTTGGAAATTAATTCTTTGATGCTGAGGAGATGTATTTTAGGTTCTGGGACTTCATGAGTCTCTGGAGAAGAATGTTGTCCCCCTGTTGGATAGAGTTACATCTGCTGGATCATGCCTCTTGGCAGCATGGCTCAAACTTTTCCACTTAAAGTGACATGTGTCTCTGTGACCTGGCTTGAGACCCAGCCTTGTGTATGTGGCCTCGGATGTCAGGAGACCTGGTAGGTGAGTAGGGTTTAGGTCCATGAGTTTGAAAGGGTCTGAGTTTAGAGAGTAATATGAATATTGTTGAGGGAAAGCCAGGGCATGGTTTAACCTCTGCAGAGAGGCTCAGAGAGGAGGTGTGGGCTAGGTTCACAGACCCAGGGGAGGACCCTGTCTCATAGTCGGGAGACAGTTGTCTCCTGGGGTTCAGGGGAAGTACCTGCAGGGAGAATGCCAAGTAGTTGGACTTGGGCGGACCTGGGCTATAGGGCAGGGTCATACTTGTATGGTAATTTTTTTATAAGGCAGAGATGATCGTGTGACTGGCCATGTAGTAAGGATGTCCTCTGCTGTATGAGGACCATGCGAGCAGAACTCTCACAGAGAGACGTCAGGCCATTGGGTTCTAAGAGAGCTTGGTTGACATAGCTGCCTAAAGGATTGGAGAACCAGGTCACAGTGGAGCCAGGGGTGATCACCGTCATGATGAGTTGTGGTGATGGAGGGGTGTTGGTGTGGGGTCTGACTGGGGCTGTGTTCACCCTGCTGGCATGAGGAGTCAGGGAAAGAACCAGGGAATCAGGATAGTCATTTACCTGACTATCAAAGCCCACACCACCAGCAGGATGGTGGCCGAGGAGGAAAGTGAGCATGAATGGTGGCAGTCAACACCTGGAGGGAGGAGCAATGACGGGGACTTGGTAGTGGGGCCTCAGGGTGAGCCATGATGACCATGAGTTGGCGCCTGCATGCCCCTTCCCTGGAGACGTGACCTTGGCTACAGAAGTGATTTCATAACCCAGAACATTTCTGAGGGAGAGCGAGAGTAGCTGAAGCTAGGGTAACAGGGCTGAGAAAACAGGAGACACACTACCTTTTACAAAGGGTTCTCAAGCAGCAAAGAGGGCACAGGGGGAGTAGGGAAGGGGGAGATGAGTAGTTTGTTCGAGGACTTTTTTTTTCTTTCTTTAATATGGTTCCCAGGGGCTCAGGAGGAGGAGGAGGAGGAGGGGTAGTCATGGGGCTCAGGAAGAAGTAGTCTGAAAAGGTCTGATGCAGAGTGAGGAGGAAGAAACAGTCGGCTGTGGTGTCAGGGACACACTGCAGGTGCTGGCTGTGACATTGAAGGACAGCCAAAACAGTTGGCTGGCTGCAGCAGGAAATGTAAGAAGCTGACCTGTGTGGGGGTCGCATTCACTCTCTCGTGACTTCCTGGCCATTCCAGCTGCTTTAGGGCTGTGATTGCGTCAGACAAACGGGGTTTCCATTTCCTCATCTGGTCCTGGTCTCTGCGAAAGCCCCCCCCCCATCAGCCGAGAGGTGCCATGCACACAGCTGCCCTCAGATCTGCGGTGTGTGTGTGTGTGTGTGTGTGCGCGCCACTCTTCCATCATCCTCCACATCCTCCAGGTCCGTTCAGCTGTGGTAGAGAAGACAAGCCATGCCCGGTGCTCAGATGCAACGGGCGGCGGGGGGGGGGGGGGGTTTGCTTTCTTTCAAGTGAGGCAGATATGGGAGACTTATGTAGAAGCTGACAGAGAGAGACCAAAAGCCGCTAAATTTAGCCCACATTCAGGGGCGCAGTTACAGAGTGGCATAACAAGTAATTAGACCTGCTCCTGAAAACCCAATGACGTTTCTCAAAGTCTGTGTCTTTCATTGGCATTAGGGAAAAACGTGACAGAAGGAACGCATCTTTGAAAAGAGCCAGTCTGCCCTGACTCTGCAGAGCGCTCTGGAGGTTTCAGCACTGCCAGGCTGTGTTCTGTGACACTGCAGCCCGTCTCAGGCAGTGGTCCTCCACCTGTATGCGGTGACCCTGTTGGGAGTCACATATTACCTATCCTGCTTATCAGATATTTACATTATATGCATAACAGCAAGATTACAGTTCTGTAGTAGGAACGAAATGATTTTATGGTTGGGAAGGTCTTCACAGCATGAGGAACTGTATTAAAGGATGATGGCATTAGGAAGAACCTTTGAGAGCCTGCAGAGGATGCCATGGAAGGCAGGGCATGGGCAGGCCTAGGACCTTGCTTGAGCCCATGCTGAGGGCTTGCCTGGGAAGCCAGAACACATGAGGGCCAGGGATTGCAAAACCTGGGCTACACTGCCTACCTGGCTTCATTAGAGCATCTGGGCTCTAATGTCAAAGCTATATAGAAAACCCATTAAACACTCCTATCGCTCACTGCAGCAATCTCAAATCTGCACAAGGGATAAATTGACCACACACCACTGGAGTTGGGGTCCACAGCGGCCGTTCTGGTCCTCACCACCTGTTCCCATCCTGGGGTAATGGGATGGATTTGCCTGTAACTATGAGAGAGAAGCCACATCAGGTCCTCACTGTGTGATTGCTGTCTGATCACACGAGGGGAGCTGTGAAGCCCTTGGAAAGCAAGACATGTAAGACTACCGCACTATGAGTCACTGAAAGCCTCGCTAGAGCCAGTCAACATCTCTGGAGAAGACTTGTCACCAGCATCGGGTGATGAGGGTATCGGAGACACCAGCCATCAGCTCCAGCAGGCAGTGCACATACATCAGACAGGATTTCACAGACCCAGATGAGCAGCTCCCAAGCTCAAAGCAAATTTGTCTTCGCAGACTTGTGAACAGAAGAGATGACATACAGCATGAATCTGTTTTGCAGAATCGGAACTCTGGGACTTAAAAAATTGTCTCAGCCTGGAATCAGCCATATATTGCAAACTCAGATGAGTGCGGAAGAGTAAATGGATAAGAAATGTCAGCTTTGGGGAACTGGAAAAGACAGTGGGTTGCTAGACACAGGTGCTGTCACATTCCTGGCGGGTAGGAGTTTAGGGTGCTTGTGTGTGGCTCCCCACCCTCGCACCCTCCATCACTCCTGCTGCCCCTTTGGGCGGAGGCTCAGCCAGCAAGGTCTGTCATGTTCACATTGGCCTTTTGGGATTATTTCAAAGTAGGATTATTTTCCCTGTGGAACCACCGATAAAGTCTTTCTTTGGTATCTGTGAAAGATTGGTGCAAAGATCCCCGAGGGTCCCCAGGTCTGTGGGTGCTCAGTTTCCTCATAGAGAATGGTGTAGTATTTATGGAGAGCCTATACACATCCCCCTACCTGCTCTAAATACCTCTAGACGACTGATCATTCTTAACACAGTGCAAGCATGATATAAATTGTTGTTATATTGTGTTGGTTAGGGAATAAAGTCCCAGGGAAAAGTCTGTATGAAGTTTGTATGTGTCAGTAGAGGTGAACTAGCCAGCCTCCTCATAGGCCTAACATGTAATTGGCTTGTGAGTCAGTAGTAACAGCCCTCCCCCTCTTTATTTCTAAATGTTTCAGAGAAGCTAGTTGACTTCAGAGATGCAGAACTCAGATGAATATAGAGGGCTGCCCGTATAGTTGAAAAAGAAAAGAGACCAAAGGGCAAATGGAATTTGTTATCTGACCTTACAACCAATTTCATTTGGTCTATTTGTCCTCCTAAAGTGGGGTGCACCCTTGTTCCTTTCTCCATGAAACAATATACAAGAAGCTACCAGGCCCCTCTAAAGCATTTCCTGCGCTGCGTGCCCTGCTACTGTTTTCCTTCCCACAGCCTTGGGCAGAGGGATATTACTGTTCTCCTTACGTGGAAAGGGAAATGAAGGCAAAGAGAAATGAAGGAGCTGTGCCCCAAGTCCCTTCTCAATTGAACAGAGCTAACGCGAACAGCCCGCCTTCAGAGCCAAGACCTCACTCAGCTGCTGAGTTAGGTCCTAATGCACTTCCTCTGTAGGGTGTGCAAGGTGATAACTGGGAGGTGAATTCCTTGTCCCCTTTGTGTCCCTGCTCCCAGCCAGTCTTTCATTGGAAGGACAGTAGATATGCTCTCTCTAGACAGCCTCTGAGAATGCAGGTCCCTGTTGGGGTCCTAGGACACATTTGGGTAGATGATAGGGCTTGGTGATGCCCTCTGAGCCCCTGGCGGCTGGGATGGCTTCTGTGTCTCTCCCATCTTGCTCTATTCGTTCTTATTGTCACCTCTTCTGAAGCAGGCTTTGGCTGCCCCACGTCCTGCTAGGTCTCCTATATGCAGGACTGTGTTCTGCTCTAATGACCGCTCACGTCCATGTTGAAGCAATCCATGAGGGAATGGATGGTGTCCATGGAGACCTGTGGTAGCTGAATAAGAAGAAAGCATCAGTCAGAGGAAGAGAGGGAGGCAGGGTCAGAGCTACCCAGCAGTCCTGTCAGTAAGCATGTAAGGAGATTCGGAAGGCTGGGTGGCTCTTCCTTGGGTCCCTGGTGCACAAGACACTACTGTGTGCCTCGTCTCAGCTCAGTGGGGAGGTCACAGTGGACACTTTCTCCTGTCTTCCTTTGAAGCATTTAGTTTACTTGATCAGTGATCCTGGAGGTTTTACTTTGAATATGAAAGCGCTGCCAAAGTTATTTATCAGCAAATATTCCAGAGACCACAGGTGTTAGCATGAAGTGACTGGAGAGTAAGCCAATGCCTCTCCACCCTCGAGAGAGGAGAAACTGAGGCTGGTAAACAATCACAGAACCCCGGTTCCAGGGGGATTCAGTGTCCTCTTCTGACCTCCAAGAGTATCAGTGTAAATGAGGCACATAGGCAAAACACCCATGTGTGAAATATAAAAATAAATAGATCTACATTTTTAAAAAAATCCCTATATGGGGCTAGAAGAGATGGCTCAGCAGTTAAGCGATGAGCAGTTTTCCCGAGGTCCTGGGTTCAATTCCCAGCACCCACATCCTGGCTCATAATGGTCTGTAACTTCAGTCCTTGGGGATCCAACACCCTCTCTAACCTCCTCAGACAGCTGCTGTGTGCACATGGTATATAGACACACATGAAGGCAGAACATCCATAAACATAATTTTTTTAAAAAATGGAAGTTTTCCCTGTCTTCCTGAAGCCTGAGGTGCCCATTTTGATAAAACAGGCTACTATGGGTCAGCACAGAAACAGTCACTGGGCTACTTCCCTGCAGGCTCCAAGGCTGTCTCTCAAGATGGGGATCAGGTAAAGGAAGCTGAGCTTGCTGTACATTTGAGGCTCTCTGATGTGTTTGTCCAGAGCTGAAGACTTGAAGTGGGCCAGTACACCGTGGCCATCTTTGATGAGACTGCCACCTCCTTCCCTTCCTGTGTCCTTTTTACCTTTAAAGGACACCACATGATAGGGATGGGGAGGAGGGGAAAGAGGGGCCTGGTGCCATGGCAGCTAGTCATGAGAGCTGGCAGCCTCTCTGCATCCGCTGTGCCTGCTTCCTCTCTAGTCCCCGGAGCCACAGCCTCCAATGTGCCGAGTGACACAGGAGACAAGCCAACTTCAGGACATGTGGGGACAGACCATAGAGGATGTATACTAATGGTGATCCAGAGAAACACGGAGTATGCCATCTGAGCCATGTTTCTGGGCACAGTTGAGTGTCATTACAACCATTCATGCTCATGTGTAGCGGTCACTAATAACCATTTCTAAGCAGAACCTCAGCCGCTGACAGACACCCGGGCTGCTCCTGCTTGGCTATTGTGATCGGTGTTTCTGTGAGCATGGGTTTGCACCTGTTGCTGACGGCTCCGGCTTTAGCTTCCATATAGGATAGTCTTAATTTTAAAGTGAAAAGTTTGAAGATTCGTTCCTCTCGATAACTTTTAGTTTCCCTTTGCATAGCTACTCTCCAGCGAGGGTTTTAGATATTAAAGTTTAAGTCATTTCTCTCATAAAAAGCTAAATCTTTCTTCTCCCCACCCCGCTTTTTGTGACCTGACAGTCTCCTCCAACATGTCCTTCCTCTGTGAAGTAGACCAAACAGCACCCAGCCCTAAGCCTCCCTTCGCTGTGTGCTGTGCACAGTCATTTGTGCCCAGGGTCACACGTGAACTTGACCACCTGAGCAGTCAGAGGTACTCATCCTATGAGTGAATCTGAGCTTGTGAGTTTTTCAGCCAGGACTTTCTGAGGATAAGGCCCTCACCACCCTGCTTCTTCTACACTCAGGGAAACAAGCAAACGGGCCTTTTAGAGACAGGAAAGTCTGAACCCGTGTCTGGATGCTAGATACCAGGATCACAGGCCACTGACAACCTGCAGGCATGTTAGCGCAGGCTCTACAGTAGTAGTCACAGCATTTAAATAAGGCACTAATGTTAAAAACTTGGTATAAAACTTATGTACAATCTGAATATTGGCTTCTTGGGGAGAGTTCGAGAACCCTGCCTTCTATCATAGGATCCCTGCATGGGTTAGACCCCCGTAGTTAGCAGGCTACAGGGACCCAGGCTGCAACCCCATCCTTAGTAATGAGTCACCTGCAGGGTAGATATCCTATGGAAAAGTCATGAGTCCTATCAGAGTGTGAGGTACTTAGTCCTGGGGACATTATGAGCAGGTCCACACCTCCTGCAGCCTCCCTACCTCAAGATCACCTTCTTTGGAATAAGTCTCCTTTTCTTTCTCTTTCGTTTACAACACTTCAGGGCCTCTCAGGTTTTGCTTTGGTTAGAGGAGGGAATAGTGATGAAATTCAAATGACCCATCTGTCATTTACAAGACAGAGCTAAAGACAGGGGCTCAGAGATGTTGCAGGAGTTGAAGCATTGCAGCTTTTGTCTTCTAGACAACAAATTCTATTTATTTGTTTGTTTATTGGGACAGGGTGTCTTGTAAACTAGGCTGACCCTGAACTCTTAATGTGGCGAAGGTTATTCAATACCAATATGCCTGGCTAGATCACATTTTCACTGTTTGTCTTAGTCAGGGTTTTATGTGAGGAGACACCATGACCATGGCAACTCTTACAAAGGAAAACATCCGGTCTGGCTTACAGTTCAGAGGTTTTCCATTATTGTCATGGTAGGAAGCATGGCAGCACACTGGCAGACAGTGCTGGAGAGGTAGCTGAGAGTTCCACATCCTGACCAGCAGGCAGCAGGAAGAGAGAGACACTGAACCTGGCTTGAGCTTCTGAAACCTCAAAGCCCATCCCTAGTGACACACTTCTTCCAACAAGACCACACCTCCTAATAGTGCCACTTCCTGTGAGTCTACGGGCGCCATTTTCATTCAAACCACCTCAGTGTTCACTGGGAAAGGGAACTGGGAGGTTAGGTGCTTTGTTTTACTGAAATGAAAAAATAAAATGTAAAAACAAAATTGAAACCCATCACAAGCTCTAAGGAGAGTTAGAATCCTATAAAGGGAGATGGTTGCCGGCTCGGTCTCATCTACCCCAAAACTCTGGTTCGTCTGTCACAAAAACAAGGGCAGTTTCTATAGCACTGCAATAGATGCCTGCAGGGCTGTCTCCATGTGTGAACCTCACTGTCCTCAGGCGCCCAACAGTGGTCCTCACTGAGGATAAAGTTTGGATTCGAAAGCTCTCCACAGCTTGATGTGACTGGGGAGAGGTAGACCCTTTGAGAGGTGGGTCTGGATGTGGACGCATACCCTCAAAGGGGCCCACAGAAGGCCAATCCCTTCCTCTCGGTGTTTTTTCTTTCTGACCATAGATGAGTGGTTTTGCTCTGCCATGTGTGTCTCCCATGATGCTCTGCTTCATCACAGGGGGCGAGGGCCAAGGACCACTTAATTGTGGATAATGACCTCCAGAGCTGTCAGGTAGAGCAAATGTTTTCTCGTCACACATTAACTGCCTGGGGTATTTTGTTATAGTGACAGGAAGCTGACAAAGTATAGAGAAGGATTCTGTTCAGAGTCAGGGTTACATTTGGTGAGCAGGTCTCATTAGCAGGGCAGGCCATAGGACAGGATGAGATTGGCATGGACCGAAGGGCACAATATGAGGGGGTACCAAAAGACTCCATTGTGAAGACAAACAACAATGAATGCATGGAAGCCCATGAACAAAATATTAAAATTTGCAGTTCAGCTCAGTGTTGTTGACTTCTCCTTTGCCTTAGGTTCCAGGGTGACCTCCAGAGAGGCTGTGACATTGCTGTTCAATCTCTTCCACTCTAGAGCATTTGTTAGTGGATTATTATTATTATTATTATTGTTATTTGCTTTTATGACCTGACCTTTTTGCATATTAGGCTGGTTGTTTCAGGAAACATCCTTCTAGTTGAGTTTATTGGGTCTTGATGGAAGGATTACAGAAGAGATATTGGTTGTTACCATGGCGCCTGGCCACATCTTAGCCTGTTTTCTATTGCTAATAACAATAGTACAGAGTGGGTGTGTTATAAAGAAAAAGATGTTTATTTTGGCTCATGGTGTCCAAAGTCAAGGGTCACACTAGTGATTATTTCCCTGCCGGCAGGGTCCCAAGCTGGCTCGTGTTGTCCATATGTTGAGGTGTTTCTCCCTCTTCCTATAAAGCTCTCAAGATACAAGTCATGGGGGCTCCCCACATGAGCTTATCTAACTGCAGTCACCCCTGGAAGATGTCATCTCTAAGCATCAGGTTGGGTTCCCACCAGGGGATAAACTCCAATGTGAAGGAGGCAAACCATCCAGAGGCATCCGCAGCCCCTGACTCACATTTCATCACTTCTCTGGTGATGCTTATGTAGGTCACTTGACTCAGGTGGTTTTCATCAGAATTTACACTGTAAAAATGTCTTGTTTTGCCATCATAATTGTATTTTGTGTAATATTACTTTGAAACTGTAGGAAGCATAGCAGATATTCCTCAGAAATCTTGAATTTGTTATCAATTTACTTGTGTCTGTAGGGACTCATGGTTTCTTGTTTTAGTCGGAGCTCATTAGAATGTCTTGTGTCCAGCTTGGTCAGTGGGTGCCCTTCGGTCTGGCCTCTGTATCCTTCTCAAATGTCTCTGGAGTTCTGTGAGGTTTTGCTTGCTTCCTGCCAATCTATGATACCACGTGTTCTTCTGCTATTCCCGTCCTAGAACAAGTCACGTCCCACAGAGCCCTGTTCTTTTTAGTAGAGAAATGGTATGCGCAACCACTGAGGGCTGTATTCTTGGTGGCCTTGTATCTTTGGAGTATTGTTGCTCCCAGGTTGGGGGGGGGTGAGTGGGGGACAGGTTAGGACTGTGCATCTGTGTCTACATACACCTTATGTATGGTGCTCTGACCCTGTGACACAAGTAGGCAAGTCTTATTTTGTCTGACTTTGTGTAGGGTTTCAGCTCAGAGCCCTCTTGCTGTAGCCAAGCAGTAGGTCCTGTTAAAAGTGTACAGTGGGGCAAAACTACCTCCTCATGGCAGCCAAGAAGCAAGAGAGGGAAGGCACTGGGTCCTCCTCTTCCCTTCAGCCCTTCAAGGACTTCCCCCCACTAGGCTCTACCTCATTTAGTGGTCCTTTCATCTCCCCAAAGCTGGCGACCAAGCTTTTAGCACATGGACCTTTGGATGACACTTTTCCAAACTGCGGCACACACGTGCATTTACTTCTCTATCTGCACTGAAGACAGTTTACAAGGACAGCTAATTCCAATTCTAAGCCAAAGAATTCTCGGAGTTCTGCCTTGCATGAATGGCCTTCTCTAGTGCTGGGAAATCCGGCTTCTGTTGCTCCTGATGTACTGATACATTGGTCAGCGCCCCTGCGGCTCACTCATCTGCTGAATTCATTGATTTCCATCCCCAAGCTGGGTACTAGCTCATATTTAGATCCCTAGCGTGGGGCTGCTCTGCCTATAGATTCCCCAGGCTTTTCATTAGCAGTGGGAAGGCCTTCCCCACTTGCTGAGTTCTAGCAGTAGGGCCTTGCCCTGGGCTACCCCAGGCCCTTCCCCTTGTCTCCTCCCTACACAAGCCATGCTCCTGTTCTTATGACACTTAGGTTAGAAGACCTCAGGAGAGGAAGGGTTGCATGTTTTACTTTTAAAATCAAATAGAAACAAAAACAGAAGTAAATACAGAGGGGGCATTAGGATCAGGAGTGAAGAACAATAATGAACTTCACACAGCCACTAAGAACCCTTTCAGTAGTAGTAAGGTTGTTAGAGAGGAGATCTTCAAAATAAAGGCTGCAGAATGTTTTCGGTCATGAGCTTATGAGCCCAGGCCAAGTGGGTAAGTCAGGCATCCTCATCAGAAACCAGGCTGTTTGCTTCAGCAGCGCAAGGGAAAGAAAATGAAGTCTACAGAATCAAAATTAATGTTTTTTTTTTTTTAGGGATTTGCAGGAAGTTGACCAGCTTAATTGCACTGTTTGGGTGTGTATGTGTTGAAGAACATAATTTTAAAGGACTGAGAAATCGTACAGCATCTTAACTCGGGTGGGACTGTAATTATTGCAATAACAGAATGTGGCTGTGTGTATATGTGACTGAAATGGGAAGCAGTTTGTAAAACACTGCTTTAAAAAACAACAAAATGTCCATTCTGTCCCTCTGGACTTCCTTAATTATAAATACCAGGTAGCCCAGCGCAGGCTAAATATAGGCCCGGTGGCCATCTCTATTTATAACATTTTTAGGAGGAAGTCACCAGAGCAATTCAGAATTAATTTGGTGTGTAGGCTTTTATGGGCTCTAATTAGTTGTGTTTTTCTTAAGCAGGCCAACTGGGATCAATAGCGTTATATAACTGAACCCAGGGGACCATGACTGAGACATGGACTCTTCCAGAAAGCCAAGGCCTTTGGAAGATGTCAGCCCAAAGAAAGCCCAGCAGCTCCAGAAGCCAGCATTCTGCAGCTGCAAAAAGAGGGCTGGGGACATCTGTGTCCAGCCAAGGGCAGGCTCCAGGAGCGATAAAGGGAAGTTTGTGCAGTCAGAAGCTACAAATCTACTCCCATTCATGCAGAGACCTTGAAGGGGGACAATCCCTTGCCTGCTTATCAACGGTTCCCTTGAGGCAAGATTTAGCTGGAGCCTGGGGAGGTGGGATGATGTTTTCCTGGATTGTCCAAAATATGCACTTAGGCAACTCCCCGAGGTGCCAGCTTTCTGGTCTCAAGGCTGGTGGACCTTTGGGAGACTCGGTGTCATCTGGGGTGGATGCCGGTGCTCAGCAGTGGCTCTGGTGTACATCAGACACGGATCAATGAGACTGTCGCTCCTCCCTTCTTCCTTCAAGTAACGCTGTGTTGAAGAACACAGGGTGAGCTCCAGCTGGCTGCCCACGGGCTCAGTAAACATGAGAGTAAGTGTTTGTGCTTAAAATAAAAACTCAAGACTCCCCTCGGACACTGCTCGGAGTCTTCTCAGATACTGTTCTCATGCTCCCCTTCAGCCCTCCCCATGTGGCCCTGAAAGCTCTCCGTGCTCCCACCCGTGGCGTGTGCTCCTCATGAATAAACTCCAGTCACCCAAATGGAGGAGGAGCTGCGCCTTCTAGATAGCACAGAGGCTATGTCTGCCCAGGCCACTAGCTGTCAGTTGCTCCCTCAACTCCACAGCACAGTGGTTTCCAGCTTCACAGCTGTCCTGGGATGGGGACTAGCTGGGAGAGAGTGAAAGGAAGACAGCTGTGCCCAGAAGGGAAGGACCTGTCAGGTCTCCCTCTGAACTCACACTTTCCCTGGGCCATATATAGGTGCAATGAGAACTGAGTCTGGGACATCTGAGAGGGCTTCCTGGAGGCAGTGATGACTTTAGGATAAGGTTAACAAAAGCAGGAGCTAGTGGAGTCAGTGTCAGAGGACCAGCCTGAGCTCACACAGGACTATGAAGCAACAAGGGAGAAGGGTTCTTACACATGACAGTCTCTTAAGGACAGAGGCCAGTATGTATGACAAGAGAGGTGGCCCTCCGTCGGTGAGGAGCTGAGTGCAGTTGCAATGTGGTGATGTTGAAGAGATGAAGGGGCCAGCACAGCACCTTGGGGGCTAGTCCCCATCAAAGGCCTGTCCCGTGGGATGAGGCTGTGGACCATTTAAGGGGCTGCTTTGAGAAGGTTGGGTGGGACCTTCCACCACGCTGTGGAGCTCCTCGGAGGACAGGTGGGCTTTGGGGAGGGGGAGCAGGCAAAGCGATGATGGTGACTCTGGTTGTGTGATAGTCCTCTGGGGACACCTGTGCTGGGCCAAGCCTGAGGACAGAGATGCTGAGAGTAGGGCCCAGCCCCCCAACACCCTGGCCATGAGAATGCAGGGTACTCAGGACCCATCTCGGTGGAGGGAAAGGAGGCTCTGGAGGTGCCAGTGACCCCGAGTTGTATCCTGGGGACAGGGGTGGAAGAGGGCAACCAGCTAGCAGCCTCCTGGGAAAGGCTCAGCTTCTCTCTTCTCCAGAACCCAGAAGCCCCATCGCCACCCAGGCCTCGGTAACCGGAACCTCCATTTGAGGTCAGACCCAACTCAGCAGATTTACTGGAGCTATTTGCCTGTTTTTGAAGTATACTACAGTGGGGAGTCATAGACCCGGGGCTTCTGAGTTAGGGCAGTCAGCACAGGCCCCAGCAGCCCATTTGATATGATGGTTATGGGAAAATCAAAGGTTTTCTGGGCTTTGGTCATGAGCCCTGCATAAATACACACACACACACACACACACACACACACACACACACACACACACACACACCTGAATGTTTATGTATTTATATATACAAATTCCTACACATTCATATACAAATGTGAAATACATTCACATATACATGCATACATATAGACATAGTCACAAACATGTATATCTAAATATATACACATGCTTTTATAAATACACACATCTGAATATATAATAAACAAGCATACATATATACATATATGTATTTTAATACTAACATATCTCACACACAGCAGAACAAACAGGTCTTTGTACAGCTTGAACATCCATCCATCCGTCCGTCCACCCATACACACAGAGGCACAATGGAAAATGTACCATTGAACTTAATGCGTGACCCCACACTTTCCCCTGGAATCGGAAGAGTATCACTTGCTGAGATATGGGCCCCGTGTGGAGAACCTCCTACTGAGGACAGATGTCAGGTTTTTGGAGTCCCCGTGGCAGCTATTGGCCTTTAATTGCATCAAAAGATAGAGGTTTGATACCTAAGAATCCTAGCTGTGTGATTAACATGCTACATGGACTTGAAGATATGACTTCACTGTTCTATGCCTCAGTTTCCCTATCTGCAAGTCAAAGTTGGACTTAACAGCTAGCTGCTTGGGTTGTGAATTCATCTGAACTTTTGAGTTTGCTGCGTGCAATGGGTGTGGTCCTCTGATGCTTGCTGGATAAGCTAGGTGAGAGTTGAGGAACTCGAGCGAGGGAAAGAATGGGGCAGTTGCTCCCAATTCCATCTCTTTGTACCTCTCTTGTCTGCCCTGTATCGTATATTACCTAGTGCTTTGAAATGCCTAATAGAGCCTAATAGAGCCTCCTGACAGAGAGAACTGAACTACATTTGACTCCTCTCTCTATGAGTTTTTGATCTCATTTCTTCCGGTGTTCTGGTTGAGATCATTTAGCAAGGTCTTTAATGATATTTTAATGATATTACCAATTTTATCAACTAATGTATATAGTTACATATTGATGCTGAGTAGCAAAACATGAGCATTTGATATTCAGCAAATTGTTTTATTGGATAGTGCTCTGAGAGACTGATTCTGATGAACACATTGTGAAAATTCCATGGGCAAGAACAGAGAAAAGAACACACTGAATTTTTTTATGTTAAGATTTAAGGAACGGTGCTGCCTCCCACTGTAGCAGGCAGCTTTGCTGATGAAGAGCAGGCAGGGGCCTGGGCAGGGGAGAGTGGAACGGAATAGGAGGCCATTGATCTGGTGGGGCCGTCTTCTGTTCCCACAGAGGGGAGGGGAGAGGAGCTGCCCTCTGCCTCTGCGTGGACATCTTTGTGGCATCCAGTGCGTCTCTGTAACGACAGACTCTTCAGAGACCGGCTTGAGAGGTGGTACACAGAGTTGTGCCCACTGACCATAGGAGCAGAGTCAGTGTCTGGCATAAACTGTCTCAGCCCACGGCTCAGAGACAGCCCAGGATGCACAGACAGACAGACAGGCGGATGGACAGACGGACGGACGGATGGACGGACAGACAGACAGAGACAGACAGCAGACAGGACAGACAGACAGGACAGACAGACAGGCAGACAGACAGGCAGACAGGACAGTACAGACAGGGCAGACAGGACAGACAGACACAGAGGACAGACAGGACAGACAGACAACTGAGGAACTGTGTTAATATGAATGTGAGGAGTGTCAAACAAGGATAAGACGTTTGGGGCTGGGCACGTAGCTCAGTGGGACACGCTTAGCTTATGTGAGGCTCAGTGTTTAGTCCCCAGCACCCATTTTCTTCCAGAAAAGCCTTTGTGCCTCCACATCTTGTCTATAGGAGCCCTTCATTATCTGAGGGCTCACATTTCATAGATGTAGTTACCCACAGTCAACCACAGCCTAAAGACATTAAATAAAAAATTACAAAGCACTTTATACATTTCACATATAACTTGCACTCTAATAAAGTTATATATAGTATATAACATAGTAGATATAGTTATATTTATTGTGGTTGTTCTATTTTGTTATTAAACTCTATGCCTAGTTTTATTAATTAATGTATTGTGAGTATGTATGTATGTATGTATGTATAGGGAAAATCATAATTATCTTTGGGGTTTGGTGCTATTAGTACCTTCAAATATCCACCCATGATCTTTGGTAGGTGACTATGTTCTTACATGTCTAGCTTCTGTCAGTCTGACCCTGAAGATATACCAAAAAGAATGACAGTCATTTAGGTCTTAGTTGTGTGTTCATATGTCCTTTATTGTCGGCTGTCTTTGCTTGTCTTTAGACAGAGTGGTGGTGCTACTAATTCAGAAATTTGGAGCCTTTAACATATAACACTGGGGCTTCAGTCTCCCCATACCATGGCCTCACTTTGAAAATGGGAAGACTAAGGTCAAGAGAGTCAGAGTCTCAGAGCAATGAATCCCTCTGACTAATGAGTCATGGTCAGAGCACAATCAGATATCATCTGATTACACTAAGAGTGCACCCATCCCTGAGAGGGACTCTGTCCACACCTGAACCTGCCACCCCGGTATCCTGTCTTCTCTCCTCATGATGACAGCCTGAGGGGAGGTCAGAAAGTGCAGTTCCAAGCCTAGGAAGTGCACCCTAGAGTCAGTGCTGCAGGGGCAGGTCAGGTGAGACCGAGACAGCGGAGAAGCAACAGGAAGTGGCTACAAAGCAAACAAGTGGGTGTGACCTGTCCAGTAATGCTAGAAGCGGGACCTGGGAATGTACCCAAAGGAAGTGAAAGCAGGGACTTGGGCAAATATTGGCACACCCTGTTCATAGTGGTGACATTCACAATAGTCAAACGAAGAAGTAACCTGTGTCCATCAACATGTAGATGGATGTATTCATACAATGCAAGGTTCTTCGGCCATTAAAAGGAAGGAAATCTTGACACATAATACAACATGGGTAACCTTGAAGTCAAGATGCTATCCATGAGTCAAGCACGAAAGGGCAGATGCGACATGGCTCCACTGACGTAGTCAGAGCCTCACTGTGCTGACAGCCAGCTTTCAAGGGCAGGAGGATGCCTTGGCTGATGCTTCCTTCTCATCTGCCGTGGAACTCAACCCTCCTGCTGTCATACATGTGTCCAAACAGGTGCAGTGTTGGACAATGCTGACCCCCCCCAAGGCCATTCGCTTAGTTAGTATTGTGGGGACCAGTTGTTCTTTTCCTTCTTCCAAGAGAACAGCTCATCATTGGAGACCATTTCTAAGGCCATTTCTAAGGATGATCTCAGTGGCCCAGAGACAAGGGGACTGGGTGACCTTGGGACTTGTGTCAAGGGAAGGAAGGGATGGCTCCTTTGGCTTGGCTCAGCTTCCTGGAAGCCAGTACTTTCCTGAGTGGCCTCTACGATCTCCATTCAATGGCTGGTGGCTCGGCATTGAGTCCGTTCCTTTGCCGTCAAATTTCATTCTGTTTCCCTAAGGGGGCTTAAATGCATAGCCTTAAAAGACCAACAGTTATGTGACACCCACCAGGGACAGATAGCAACTGCTCATAAGCAAACTTACTAACTGCTTCTGTCTAGTAGGTCTCTATGACTGACTGTCTCTGGTAAAAACAGGTCTATCATGCTCTAGCAGTCTTTGGATCACTTGTTTGAAGCAGTGAGCAATGAGATTTATTTACCTGCAAGAAGAGAAAAGTGCCCGTGTACAAGATAGATACAGTGAAGTTTGTCATGGCCAAAAAAGATGTCTTGAAGCAGAAAATGAGCAGAGAATTAGACTTGCAGATAACTGTAACCAAGTACTATTTTCCAGGAGACCTGCTAGCCCCTCAAACATACATAGGTATCCCCTTCAGATCTGGAAGCCATCAATCCTGCAAAGTGGTACTTAGACTCTCATGAGGAGATGAAAACCCAGAGAAGATAAGTCCAGGTTTTCCAATGGGAAGAGATTAAGATATGTGCACAGAGAGATTTGTCCCAATTCATAGCATCCCAGACCTGAAGAGAGAGTGGAGGGACCTTGAAGAAGAGCCAGAAGGTCAATCCTAGCACCCAGTAAAAGCTGTCATTTGTTAGAACTACCCGAGGGTCCTGGCACCAAGAAGGTGACACTTGACTGTCACAGAGCTTGAAGTTCTTTGTACGAACGGAACATTCCAGAACAAATTTAAGCGGAGGGGCTTTGTTTATTTTTCCCCATTAATTAATTTATTCACTTTGCATCCCAATCATAGCACCCCTCTCCCCCTGTCCCTTTCTCACACAGAGGACCCTCTCGCATCCCTTTCTCCCCTTCTCCTCTGAGAAGAGGGACCCTCCCTTATCATCCCATCCTGGCACATCAAGTCACTGCAGGACTAGGCACAACCTCTTCCACTGAGGCCAGACAAGGGGGCCAGTCAGGGGAGCAGGATCCACAGACTGGCGAAAGAGTCAGGGACAGCCCCTGCTCTAGTTGTTCAGGACCGCTGCTCATCTGCTACATATGTGTGCGGGGAGATTAGGCCCAGTCCATGCTTGCTCTTTGGTTGGTGGTTCAGTCTCTGGGAGTCCCCAGGGGTCCAGATAAGTTGATTCTGTTGGTCTTCCTGTGGAGCCCCTATGAGGGGCTTTATTTTAAAGACAGAAGGCTGTCTCCTAAATGTAAGAACAGGAAGTGGTGGCACTGCCAGGCTGGCTAGCAAAGAAAGCTAAGAAACGCAGAGAACCCAGCAGGACCTTGCTTGTATACTCTACCATCTTAACCAAAGCTGTGGAAATGGCCACTCATAACATCTAAATCCCCTCAAGTCTCTCCTCAGGACCGTCATCTCTATTGGGCATCTACATGGTTGTGAGGTTGGGGCGGTCAGCAGTGTTTTGTTGGGTAAACTCTAGTCCTAGTTAAATTCAAGAGCAATCAATAAGACAAAGAAGTCCAAGGGAAAGTTGCGTTATCCCCATTTTACTCACAAGGGATGGAGCATCCTTACTCCCAGTCACACGGCTAATGGTAGCAAGGGTTTGAGACTTAATCTGACTGAAACTCTCTATGTAAAACTATCACATTCAAATTTCTGTGAGGAGAACTGCAGTAGTATATATACATGCTATGTACAGTATATATTGTATGTGCTTAGGAGCCATGTGTACGCATAGACATAGATACGCCTACTGTACCATCCTCCATACATACATATCTGCAATAAAGTTAAGCACAGTGGGAGATCAACAACAATAGTGAATAGAGCATTTTTCATTAAATGTTTTCTACCTCAGTTGACTACATATAACTCTGCAAGCATGCGTGGGTACAGAGGTGGCCCACTTCTTAGTTTCTCTTGAGTCAGACGCTCAGGTGGCTGAGGAGGGCCACAGAGGTAGGTGCCTGTGTAGCTTCAGTTCACCTGCATTTTCAAACTCTGCTTTTGAGGCCAGTGGCTAACCAGCAATAGAATTCGGCCAGTGACAGCTAGGATACAGACCTCTGAAAGCTATGTCCTCGAGAGTCATTTGACCCTGGGCAAGTCAACGTGACAGGGAGGGTGATGAGCATCAAACTTTCTTGAAGATGGCAGAATCAGGCCACAGGGCTTCTCTCCACGTAATGGGAAATTGGGACACCCCAGGGGGCTGTGTGTTCTCATCTGACCTCTTACAGTCCCAGGGCAGATGGACCTGTGTGTTTTCTTTGGCTTCCTCCATGTACTTGAGAGTGAGTGCCCATTCTTAGAGATTTTGGTTTACTCATGGTGGAGAGAGGAAGGGGAGTGTTTATAATGAATGTTTTGGTGTAGACCTGACTTGACAGTAACTTCACTATCTCAGTGATACTTGACCCAGAATAAACACTAACTCGTGTCCAAAAAACTTGGCCACAATAGTATAAACGTAGACAATATTAACCAGTGAGATGTGTCTGCTTGCTCAGAAACAGTACCTTGGGTTGTTTATCTGAAAAGAACTAACCAAACTATCCTTCCAGTTGCTAAACACTGACTGTGTGCCAGAGGCACAGGTGGGCAGCAGGGCGGGGAGGGAGTCTCCTCTGAAAGCTGAATTGTGGGCAGGAGAGCTTTTGAAACATCTTTGAGGTGTATTAGAGAATGATAACCTGCTTCTTGCTTTGCAGATCGGAAACCTGGACGATTACTATCATTTTTACCACAGCAAGACCTTCAAGAGATCGACCTTGAGCAGCAGGGGCCCCCACACCTTCCTCAGAATGGACCCACAGGTACACGCCTCCAGGCAGGATCCCTTTCCAAGGATGAGAGGATCTCCTCAAAGTAGACCATAATGGGTTTCTAGTCTCAAAAGTTAATTTCTGTATTTACGTTGAATAAAAGGTGGCAGAGATAGAGCAACATGTCAGATCCACTAAATGCTATTAAGTTTTGTATCTTTATCAGACTTGAGAAAAATACTTGACTTTAGTTAAAGTGTTGAAATCTATCAATATTTTAAAAAACAGTAGGGCTTGGGAGATATCTCAGGGGTAGAGCCCTTGCTTAGCATACACAAGACCTTGGGTTCACCCTAATGTGTGTGTGTGTGTGTGTGTGTGTGTGTGTGTGTGTGTGTGTGTGTGTGTATGTGTGTATGAGTCTTACCAATATACCAAATCCTTAAAGCAAATATTTAATAATGAAATTAGTGATCAGGGAGAAATTTTTCCAATTATTATAATATGTATCTTAATGGTTCCCATTGACTTAAATACTGGAGCAGTATGACTTTTTCCTTAAAATGTTATGTGATCTCTTTCAGATTTAAATAAATTAGTTTGAAGTTTGAGTGTAAGCCATGTTGACTGGGTCAGTGAATTATGCTTCCTTTCTACCTATATTTGAAATTAAGGTTGGCAAATTTTAGTCAGCAGATACTCAGTAAAGATTACAACTGTTCACCAGACTGGTGGGCCTTTCACAGGTTCATTTATGCAGTAGGTGGTTTTTAAATACCTGCTGTGTGACTTACTCTGCCTCCAGCAAGGGCAGGGAAGCCGGCAGCTGGGCTGACCAAAAATGAAGCAACACATTTGGTCACAGCGTGAGCCATCAGGGAAAAGGACATGCATGTGAGAAACACTACTAACCACAAGGAGGTGTGGCCATTGATAGGTAGGCCACTATGTTTTTAAACATAGTAATCATCTCATCTTAAAAGAAATGCTTGAAATGCCAGTCTGAACTCACTGACTGGCACACCAAATTATTTCAGCCATTTCCAGAGAGCGTTTACAATAGTTTCTGTGGAAGGACAGGTTTTTGATGTTGCCACAAACCACTCCACTGACCATCATGGCTTCACTGTGATGACAGAGCTGGGGGAGGGGAGAGAAACAGTCCCTCCCTGGACACAGTGATGAATTACTCTGCTCTGGGCTATCGCTCTATGGGCATTCTGGTTTGAATGTGGCTGAAGTAGCCCCCCACTCATGTGAGTGGGGCACGGAAGGCAGAGATCCTGAAGGCATTTGTGAATTCATTTTATAGGTTGGTGGTTGAGAGGATGGATAGATGGATGGATGGATGGATGGATGGATGGATGGATGGATGGATGTGCAGACTGATGAAGGGGTAGATGAGTGGGTGAATACTTGGGCAAATGGGTTTATGGGAAGGCAAATAGGTGGGTGAGTGAGTGGGCGGGAAAATGTACCTCTGATGGAAGGATACATGGTTGATAGACACTTGTGTGGATGAATAGGTGGATTAGTAGGTGGATAGATGAGCACATGGATAAACACAAGAATGGATGAATACAAAGATACAGATAAAGAACATTCTGCTAATTCTGTTATTCCCTCTGCCAGGAAAGGAATGTAATGTTTATTAGCAGTTTTTTATGTGTCTGGGCATTTTAAAGCACACCATCTCACCGAATTACACCGGGTTATGATTATATCTACTTGTGGTCACAATACAGAACATGAAGATATGTTTTTCAGAGGAATGAGGGCATTCCCTTCCCTTAGGAAGCCAAGCCATAAGCATGACTGCTCACCCTTCTAGAATGGGAGCAATTAGTCCCGAGGGCCGATAGAGGAGTGCAGTGGGGAGCCAGTGCACCGCCGAACACGGAAGAGGTGTGGTGGACTCTGTGACTGAAAACTGAGCCATTACCTGTCTTAGGGGAAAGGCCAAGCTAAGACAGAAGTTAGCACCACACCGTCCTGTTACAGTTTCACTCTGAGCAAGCGGTGGATATGTCCTGTAAAGACGGCATGCTTTCTCTCATCTGAGATCTCCACCTCCTGGGTTGCTAAACATCGGGGCAAGTATTTGTATGGGGAATGCTCTGACACGGGGACCCTTTACTAAGAGCCTTGGCCCCAGTCCCTTCCAAGGGCGCTTCCACAAATTAAAACTGCTTCTTGATATTCAGACAAATACAGAGTCAAAATACGAGATATACAGAGAGACATACAGTCTTCTGTTTTAAACCTTTGTGGGGTTTTTCTTGGGTTTCAGGTATCAGCGCTTGAACCTAGGGCCTCCAATATATAATAAGCAAGTGACCTACCGCTGAGCTATGTTCTAAGTGCCCTTTTGTATTTTTTATTAGGAAACAAAGTCTAGATCACTTGCCTTGGCAGAACCTTTGATCCTCCTGACTCAGCCTTTTGAGTAGCTGAGATTACAGATCACAGCCACCAGCCCTGGACTTTTTAAACCTTCCTAAGGTACTCAGCTGGGCATGTCTTCTTCCTCAAAAACATGAACTGAATGATTGTGGGGTGCAGAGCTGCTCAGTAGTTCTCGTACTGGGGAGGCCTTGGTGCTGCTGGGGCAGAAGGCTCATGCATGGGCCACGCAAGCCAGGTGGCAGGGACATATTCCCAGAGATTCTTGTGGCTGGATGCCCTTGACCTACCCCTATGCGACAGCTGAGCTGGTCAGTTGATTCAGTTGGATGTGTCTTAAGAAGTGTGTTCAGTTTGGGCCCCTCCCCCCTCCTGCAAAGTGTTTCCCAGGGATTAGTTGTATCATTTTATTTGAGACAGGGACTCCTTCTGTCTCACAGGCTGGTCCAAAACCCACTTGATAGTCCACGGTGACTTAGAATTTATGGCAAGCCTTCTGCCTCAGCTCCCCAAATGCTGGTGCTACAGTTGTGAGGCCCCATACCTTGCAGTTGTACCCCTGAAGTAAGCAGAAGGAAGAATGGACTTCCTAGGGCAAGGCTCTGGCAGTTAGCTTTTTCCAAATAAAAACCCCTTTTACCTAGTTTCTTGGTTCCTGGCAGGGCTGCCATCAAAGCGTCCTGCCAATAAAAAATAAAGAGGAAAAAGGTGAAAAGCCTGACGGTCCCAGCCCTGCCTGAGACCTGCCAGTGATTGGCCGACTGTCTCCCTCAGTTCTAATTAAAGCTTCAACCCCAGGGAAAGCCTATAGACCAATTAGGAATTCTGAACCGCAAATGAAATGCCTCTGTTTACATAGTCTAGTTTTAAGGCAAGCCAAATGTCCGTCCGATGAGTATTTACTTTACCCAGTCGCTTCCAGTTTGGTGAAATTAGCTGTTTCATAGAATTATTTAGTATTGTCCCTTATCAGAGTCATTTTCTCCTGTTAGCCTTTTATGATACCCTTATACTTGGAAAGGTCTGTAATTAATATTATTAACCAAAGGAAAAGATGATTTAATATTATTCAGAGACATTGGAATGTAGTTGCCCATGTGCTGGATGACCAAACTGGAAATGAATGTTATAGGACTTAGGATAAAGGCCAATCGAGTACAGATGGCATTTTATTTTAATTACCTTCGGTTTCTGTTGTATCAAAGCGGTTTGATGAGTGATGGAATTTACAGTCCACCCAACATCATATAAAACGGGCAGAGTATACATTTGTTTAAACAAAACACAAGGGGAGGCAGCGAAGGAGGGATGCTTGTTTTTATTTACACACAGACACACACGTCACCCCTGCTAGGCAGCTCCCTACCCTCATCTGCTACCAGCTTCTCTATAGGCCAACACCATCTTTGTATCCTTATACACATAAAATAATGTATATTTTATGTGTATGGGTATTTGCCACATGCATGCAATTCCTGTGGAAGATAGAAGAGAACTTGGGATCCCCTGAAAATGGAGTTACCAACATACGGAGGAGTAACCCTGAAGCTGGAGTTGTTAGCCGACATACAGGTGCTAGGAATTGAACTCGGGTCCTCTGGAAGAGCAGTCGGAGCTCATAACTGCTGCGCTATTCCCTTCTGAACATTCTTAATTAACCTTTGTGTGATTTCCCTTGAAGGGGCCATTTTGCTTTGCTTCACTGATCACCCCATCACAGGGAGAACAACCGACATGTTCCCAGTGTGCGGTACCGGTCCCTGGGTTTCTCTGAAGGCTGTCATCTAAGCAAAAGGAAACCATTTGTTTTTAACTTGTTCTTCTGCTAAACGTCTGCAGAAGGGCAGATGTTACAGAAGCTTCAGCCAATAGCTGAAAGGGCTCACAAATTTTTTGAAAGTTACTCGTTCTGGTTCCGTTCCAAACTGGCTTATAGTTTAGAGGCTGCTGCCTGTGTCTTCCAAACCTTACATTTTCGCTAGATGACTAGTTCAGCCCTTTCCTTTGGTTCTCAGCCAGCTGGATGATGGAAATGGAAAGATGGAGATGTTATTGGAGAGAGCTTCAGCGCCTGCTTCTGGGCTGTGGGGACCTTCTAGTTGGTGCCTCCCGGTGGGGCTTAACGCTTCCCAGTTGCATTCTGCTTAGTACGATGAGTTTAATCAGAGCTCAAGTTTCTTTCCAGCGGTGATGCAACATTTAAACAGATCTTTCCATTAACCACAGATGGAATTTTATCTGACAGTTTGTGTGTGAGAGCCGTTCAAATAGCAAACAGACAGAGAGTTCCTGGCAGATAGCAGCGCACGGACAGCGAGTGACCACAGTGGTCTCCGGGGCCAGTGGACTACATAATGGGCAGAATGCTCCTTCCCAGGATGGATCTGCCCACGTGGGCTGAGGCAGCTTTCTAGCACCCTGCCTGGAGGTCTCCCAGACCACCACTCTCTTCTCCAGCAGTACTGAAGACCGAGCGCCACAAACTCTTGGCTGTCTCTCCAGACTTTGAGCGCAGCGCAGCTGATTTCAGGTGCATGGCTGTCAGCAATTGGCAAAGGGTTTGAATTTTAAAATGCACCTCAAAAGACAATGTTTTATAATTTTACCTGCCTATCTGGCACTCCTCAGTGACATCAAAGGCCTCAAAGAGAGGTACTCATTTGTGTTCTCTGGCTTGAATGGCAGCGCCACCCTCTCCCTGACTTGCTTCATTGGTCGGGGTCAACCCTCTGCTTGTATTGCCCAGTCCACAGCAGCGTCATCCAGGCTGTCCTCTGGTGAGCCTCCTTGTTGCCTTTGACCCACAGCTTACCTCCCAAGGGAGTCTATGAAATACCCTGTTGCTACTGTCCCACGTGGGCTGTACTTCCACCTCCACAGCCCAACCACAGCAGCCTTTGTAGTAGGCCCCCCTGATGACTTCACACTTCTCTCCTGTTCAGCTTTTGCCCAGATCACTCCCTGTCTTTCCCCATCTTTCTCTTTGCCACCTCTCTCTGATCTCAAATATCCTTGCTACCAGGGAGCCGGTCAACATCCTCAGGGCACGGTCGCTTGCTCTTCCTACAAGTTGTGTATTTGTGCTCTAGATTTAGCCTGGAATGGGTACACACCACAGTATTTGATAGCAACAGCAATCACGACCGGTAGTTTGCAAGTGGCAGGGAGCTGCATAGGGTATCCCTGAGTTCTAGAACGGGCTGGGGAGCGTATCCAGGGTGCTATAACTGATAGAGCCGATGGAGAATAACGGGAAGGCAAAATAACCAGATTGATGGATTCCCCTGGGAAGAGGAGCTTGGTCACTGAAATAGGATTCCTTGCCAACACAATACAAAGCTGCTGAGAACCAAGGCCACATTTGTTTTGTATCCCTTCACAAGCCCAGCAGTCGCCCAGTAAAAGCTAACAGATGCCGAATAAATGTGTATTGAAACGTCTCTCAATTTTCACAGAGCAGGCTCCTGCAGACAATGGCTACCTGTCTTCATTTACATATCAACCGCTTTCTATCTATCTAAATGTTTTAGATATAAATTGCAGTTTACCCTGATTTAGTGATCATAAAATGCACATGAGTTGCCGGGCGGTGGTGGTGCACGCCTTTAATCCCAGCACTTGGGAGGCAGAGGCAGGAGGATTTCTGAGTTCGAGGCCAGCCTGGTCTACAAAGTGAGTTCCAGGACAGCCAGGGCTACACAGAGAAACCCTGTCTCGAAAAAACAAACAAAAAAAAAAAAAAAAAAAGAGAAGTTGAGTTAGGAAAGCCTCATCTCACGTCGCTGAAACCAAAATGAGACAAGGAAGTGTGGACCAGTGTCTGTTAGAGTCGTTGTGACAAACAAAGGGACACAGACTGGGTGGCTTGAATAACAGATACCTGCCTGTGTCTTACAATCACGGAGGGGAAGGTTTTGGCTGGGTGTCTCTGTGAGGTCCTTTTACACATGGCCGTGTTCTTGCTGTGTCCTCGCATGGACTCCCTCTGTGCACATCTGTGTGCTAATCTCATATGAGGACATCAGTAATAATGGATGAAGGCCTACCCTAATGACCTCACTTTAACTCAATTTGTCTCTTTAAAGACTGTCTCCAGAGGTTGGGGTGTGGCTCAGTGGCAGAGCGCTTGCCTAACATGTGTGAGGCTGTGGGTTTGAGCCCCACAGTCTCATTCTGAGATACGTGTGTGTGTGTGTGTGTGTGTTAGGATTTAATATAAAGTAGAGCAGTGGTTCTCAATCAGAGGGTAAAGTGACCCTCTCACAGGGGTCACCTAAGATCATCTGAAAACACAGGTACTTGTATTATGATTCATAGCAGTAGCAAAATTACAGTTATGAATTAAAAACAAAAATAATTTATGGTTGGGGGGGGTGTCATGACGACATGAGGAACTATATTAAAGGGTCGAGGCATGAGGAAGGTTGAAAACCACTGATCTAGAGGGAGACACAGTTCAGTCATATCCATCGACCCAACTGGGTTGTGGCTGCAGGCTCTGTTTTCAGTGACTGTAAGCCCGTGACTGACAGTAGGGAAACTGTCCTGTCTGTGCCCTTCAGCAAAGTGAGAAGTGACTTGAATGGACGGACAGCTTCAATTTCCCAAAGTACCCACGGACATACTGCTCATGTGACCATCTGGTGAAGCCAGGATCTTCCAAACTGAATTCAAGAAATGTCTTCTATAATGTTTTTCTGTGGCTGCAGGTGAAGCAGTGTGTGTGTGTGTGTGTGTGTGTGTGTGTGTGTGTGTGTGTGTGTGTGTGTTTGTGTGTTGAGGGGAGGGCTGCTTCTCTCTTTCCTTGGTGACGTGAGAGGGTAATGGTGGTAGGATTCTGAGCTGAGTTAGAAAACACTGTATGTCCTGGGTTTCGTAACTTTTTCCCACTGTCTACTGCCATGACTTTCCTGCTGTAGGTGTACAGTTGGCATAGCAACCTGGCATTCCCTCCATGCAAACCCCAAGCAGAGGAAGTGTACCACTGCAGGTGGGCTCAGGCATCCTACTAAGATCAGCTCAAAGGAAGCCAGTATCTATGGCGACAATTCTCCTATCTTCTAAGGAGGTGACAGCTGTCACTCTCATGCCTTGCACACGCAGAGACAACCTTTTCGTCCCCATGAGCCTTGTTTTCACCTGCCACTGTTTCATTTAATCCATGAGTTGTATTTCCTTGACCTGACATAGCACATTGTTTTTAGTTTAAACTGTCAAAGTGACCAGACAACATTTTTTCCTTAGAGACAAAAGGAGAAGGGCAGAAGAAGTTAAGAGATAAGGAAAGGCTAGAGATGGAGGCACATCTCTGTCTTCTCAGAATATTCCAACACTGAGGGGACCAGGTAGGAACATTCAGATGGGAACAGTACTATAGGGGACACCAAAGCCTTACCTAGAGAGAGCCATCAAACTCCAAACAAGGGGCCCTTAGTCTGCTTGGAATTGTGGATTGCATCTGAGAATGAGACGCAAAATGGAGGCGTAGACCAAGCACAGTTTCTTAATGTTTAAAATTTTCCCCATTTGATAAAAATGCATGCTTTTCCTTTTATGTCCTAGTGATGTGTATGACAGAAGAGGATGGAAAGGGGTGGCCAGAGATCTGCCTCTTCAGTGTTTGCTCCATGATCCTAATCACAGTGGGAATATGAGGCCCCTTTGACACACCCCTCAAAGTTGTAGAGAGCAAAAGCACATGCCCATTCCTGAAGCATTTCTGTAAGGTTCCCAGAAGTCCCAGGGCTCCTTCCACTTCTTTAGGGACAAGAGCCCGGCACCATTTCCCCTCAGGTCGTGCAACCATTGGTGAGCACTGTCCTTACTTACCTCTCCATGTAGCCTCTTGTCAAGGCTTTCAGCAGGCTGAATGTTGGTAAGTGGATCAGCTATCATTGGAGACTACATGTGACCACGCCATTGAGTGCAAAGGCTCAGAGATGAGTTGGCCCGGCTCACACACATTTATGATTTGGAAATTCAGCAGGGTGTCAGACGGTCTACCCAGGCTTATTTCCTACAGCTGCTCCTCTCTGCCAGAGGGCTTTGGGATCTGATGGTTCCTAGACCCTGGGAACATAGCCTCAGACTTCCTCTACTGATTTGCATGGTGTATAATCAGGCTACCTTACCATATAGAAGTCACTCTTGTCCTTTTACATTTACAGACTAGAGCATACTGTTTTGTTTTTAAAAGATTTATTTATTTTATGTATGTGAGTATTTCAGACACACCAGAAGAGGGCATCAGATCTCATTACAGATGGTTGTGAGCCACCATGTGGTTGCTGGGAATTGAACTCAGGACATCTGGAAGAACAGCCAGTGCTCTTAACCACTGAGCCATCTCTCTAGCCCTAGAGCATACTTCTCTTTAAAGTAAAGAGGCACAGGGAAAGGAGAGGTACCTTTGCACTGGGTACATCTGTGTACAGAGCACAGAATCCCTTCAAGATTCAACAGAGACCCTCCTCTGAGTGCTTTAAAAAGCTTACCAGCTTGGTTCTAATGTGTCCCCTTTCCTGATATGCTTTGTTGGAACCTTCAGTACAGAGGACTCTGGGAATGTCCTCGTCACCTTAGTGCT
Source organism: Tokudaia tokunoshimensis (assembly GCA_036184795.1). Lineage (NCBI taxonomy): Eukaryota > Metazoa > Chordata > Mammalia > Rodentia > Muridae > Tokudaia > Tokudaia tokunoshimensis. Next base: position 41,317,078 of record BTHU01000001.1, read on the forward strand.
CTTCACACCACGGATGGACCCTAAGTTCCCCTACAGAAAGGGGGCTCCTTGAGGAAGCTTGCTGGGGTTTCTGAGGACATAGCAAAACCTTTCAGGGCGGGAAAGGGCTCAACAGCAAAGCAAGCAGAATTTTCTGCTCTTTGTCAACACCATCACATGGGTGGATTTTTCAAAACAGCCCTTTGTTGCTTATGACACCCAGGACCAGTGTGTCAACTAAGGCTTCTAGTCTGGCAGTGCGCCTCTGCCTCACAGAAGAGGAAACAGCCACAGCTGCCTCTGGGACTGTATGGACAAGGAGGCAGCATCCATGACTCTCGACACCCGCGGGGTGTTAGCTGCTCTTCCTTCAGAATCTCCCACGCTCCCCACCCCAGCCCTCTGCCTCTAGGTCTTGGCTTGTTTGTGTGGGCTCCTGGAACTGTCTCTAAATTCTATCTCACACAGGAGGGCAGTCCAGAGAGGCTGGATTTTAACTTGACTTCTAGAACAAAGTTGGACATGTGCTGCAAAGCAAAGCGGAGAGCTGCAAAGAGGCTCTGTGCTGGACCCTAAGCCATGGGCAAGGGCCACCGGTCATGTAATCCTGGGAAGAACATGACGCTGTCTCTACACCTAGAACTCTTTCCCAGAGCAAAGAACTTTGCAGGGTAATTCTGGTATAGGCTTATATAGCAGGAAACAAACAGAAACGGAGAAAAGGTCAAAGGTCTGAATAAAGTTCAAAGACATCTAGACGCTTTGTACCTGTTTGTGGTTGCAGGATTGGTGTATGGCAGATGTGTCCTTTAGTAGCCTTGCTTCCATCTCAAATCACTTATTATTGATGTTCCACAAAAAAACCCAAAACAGATGTCATGCAGTTGTCAATACCCAAGCTGGGTGTGGGCATGCCTGGGTTCTAGCGTTAGCAGACTGGGTAGAGGATTGTGAGTGAGTGCATTCTAGACTAGCAGATGCAACGTAGTAGGACCTTGTCTCAAAAGGAAAAGAAATCTATCTAAATCATATTTCCAATTCAGAAGTATGTTTTTAAAAGTCTGCAATTGTTCCTTATATATGGCCTGAAGCTTATTCATATTTAAAATCTGAATTATGGCTTCATTTATTCACCCAGGAGTTATTAATGAACTCCATCTGATTTTCAGGCATTGCCTAGCATAGTGAAATGCAATGGAGACAGGACAGTAGACCCTGCCCAGGTAGCTGTAGGGCAGCATAGGCCAGTTGGACCACTGTTTGAAGTGTGGTCATCTTTTCATCACTATGACAACTACCTGAGATAAATCAACTTAAAGAGAGGAAAAATGGATAGAGGGATGAACGAGAACAAGGCATAATGCTACGTTTATGAGAATGCCGTGATCCACGACTTTAGAAGCTTAGTTTGATCTCAAAAGAGGAAAACTTGCTTTGGCTCCACTTTGGAGGTTGTAGCTCATAGTTGCCTGGTCCTATTGTAGTGGTTCTCAACCTTCCTATTGCTGTAACCCTTTAATACAGTTCCTTGGGTTGTGGTGACCTCCAGTTAGAGAACTAGTTTCGTTTCTATTTCTTAACTGAAATTTTGCTACTGGTATGAATTGTAATATAAAATATATATGGCTTTGGATGGTCTTAGGTGAGCCCTGTGAAAGGGTCATTTGACCCCCCAAAGGGGTCACAACCCACAGGTTGAGAACTACTGTCCTATTGGTTTGGGCCAATGGCAGCACACCACATCATAAAGGAAACAGGACAGAGAAGGCGAATTCTCCACATGGCAGCTGGAGAACAAAGACAGCGAGGAAGGTCCAGGCCAATATTCCTGTGTCAAAAGACACAGATCCTCACAAAAGTTATGAAGAACATAACTTCAACCAGCTCTCCCAACCCAGTGCTGTGGATGAAACCCTGTAGATGCTAGGCAAGCAATCTGCCACTAAGCTACAGTCCAGCTAAGATCCCACCTCTTAAAGGTTACACCATCTCTCAGTAGCACCCCACACTGGCCACCAAGCTTTTACCATACTTGAAACCATAGCAGCCCCAATTCCATGCAGTCAGACATGGAGGCCATGGTCACTCAGACATAGGCTTGCTTGAGTTTAGGACTTATTTTCCAAGTTTCTTACCTGTGAATGTGAAAGATAAATCAATATGTACTGTTGTCTCTTGCCATATATTTCTTACAGGGAGAAAGGTTGGCTACCTCACACTACAAGGCATCTGGTGCAAAGACCATGAATGAAGCTTTAGTGGGGAGTGATAGCCAAGGCTGCTGCTGTGAAGACTTCCTGTGTACACTGGCCCTCTTAGGAGGGTGTGTATTAGACTCACAGCCTTATCATAATGCAAAATTCATTTTTTTGTTCAACTTTTAAAGTCCCCATAGTCTGACTCAGTCTTCACACAGTTTAAAAGTCCAGAGTTTCTTCTGAGACTCAAGGCAATCTTTTAACTGCAACCCCCTGTAAAATCAAAAATCAAATCACATACTTCCAACATGCAATGGCACGGAATATCTATTACCACCCTATAGGGGAGGAATGGGAGCACAGTGAAGAATACTGGGCTATGGCAAAGCCGGAAACACAACCTTGTTGTTCTCCTTATATCAAAAGGCTTACAAGGCGCTTTCCTTCAGGTTTTTCTGCCACTGACATACACTTCTGTCTCGGCTGGTTCCATCCTGTCTGCTGCTATCTTTGGTAGATGTCTAACAGCTACACCACCTCCAGTATCTTGGAATCTTTGCTGCAACCCCAGCTTCTTTTTCACAGGTTTATAAAATGGCCTTTTGTAGCCTCTTGCCCTCTAGTGCTCACAGAGAGATTCCTCCGCCACACAGTGCCTCAGTGGCTCTGCAGCCACAGGGGAGGAATCCATGACACTTTCCCCAAGTCCTTCATGACTCTAAAGCCATCAGCAGATGAAGGACACTGCCAAGTTTAGCTGCCAGCTTGGGATGGCTCCTGGGCCCCTTGAATCACATTCGCTTTTTGTATGGTTGCTTCCTAGGAACAGAAGACACCATGGGCTCTCTGTCACCAGTTGGAAGCTTGGCAGGGTGGGGTCTCCCCACTGAGGACATCCTTCCCTTTGTTCCAGTGTAGATCAGCCCTCTCTTTAATGATGCGACTCTTCTTAATGATACAGCCCTTCTTCCAGGACAGTAGATGTGCATAAGAGTCATGAATAATCACCAAACCATAGGTTCAATATTATGCTTTGAAATCCTCTCTGCCAAAGAAATTGGTCCATTGCTTTTTTTTTTTTTTAATTTAGTCTCAGGCAAGTTCTTAGGACAAGGGCAGAAAGCAGCCCGATTCTTTGACCGTTATCATAGGAATGGATTCTAGCCCAGTTCCTGGTATTGTTGTTTCCCTATGAGGAAACCTTGTCATGGCCCTCATTGCTCTCAGCACTACTGCCTTCCAGGCTCCTAGTGGAATGGCCCATTAAGCTCTGCTTGCAGCATTTAACCTCTTTTCTATCCCCCCGCCAAGTTCCAAAGTTTTCCATGTTCCTTTGAAATGATGACAGCATAATCAGGTTCCTTATAGCAGCAGTCTGGTACCCATGTGTCTATTAGATTCCTTTCTGTTGCTGAGATAAAACACTACAACTAACACAGCTTATAGAAGGTGGGCCTTTTGGGCCTTAGAGTTTGAGGGGGTTGAGAGTCTGAAATGGGGCGGGTATGGCAGCAAGAGGCAGGCATGAGGGCTATACTAGGAAGCTGCAAGTAGGAAGCAAAGAGAGCTAACTGGAAGTGGTAGAGCCCACCCCCCAAAAACAAACAAACCAAAAACATCTGAACTCATGGGGACATTTACACCACCACAAGGGACCATAGATTACAGAGATTCTCATGTTGCTTTTTCTAAAACAGATAATTGCATATGCAGGGGAAAGTGTCCCAAAGACAAGTTGCCCACCCTTGACTCTCACCAGTTGCTTCCAAGTTCTACAGAAGCATCAGTTCCATGAGTGATATGTTAGAGACCTCAGTGATAAGGTTCTTTGCTGTAAGTCACATGGCCATAGACATACATAATGACAGTCCATGAGCATGCCTATGTGAAAGGACCCTTCTGCACGCATGGGTGGGGATTCTGTCTGATGGGAGAGATGAAGCTTCAACCTCTTACTTGGTTTTGGGACATGAGCATGTTTCTGGCCTTCTGAGAGTATCCGGGTGGCTGTTGGGCTCCAACTTGAGGGCGTCCAAACAGAGTCTGGCTGAGATGGAGCACTGGTGTGTGTGTTGGCCGTGGTCAGGAACCAAGTGTATCTACCCTCATCTCCCCGGAACCTAGTACTGGACCCATGAAATGCTCTTATACATCTCTGCTGAGTGAGCAGGTGACTGTGTGACTCCAGGATGTCCACTCCGCAGAGAAGTCAGGTTAGGAAACAGCTTATTCTTTATGATGGTCAAGAAGTGAGAAATCCTGTTGCACTTTCCCAGATAGGGATGGGGAGTTAGGTAGTAACCAAAGCCTGAATAAAGGACTGGGTGACAGCTAACCATATTAGCCACTGTACCTAGGCTGACCTTCTGAGTCCCTGTCAACAGAGTTGGACCCTAGACACTCCCACAGTGGGCACATAACCCATGTTGTTTGATTTCATTGCTCTGACACTGTCTTGGTCATAGACAGAAGCTTCTAATGAGCAGGCCTATGACAGGAGGGCAGGGAGAGCTACTATGCCCTTGGGAACTCCCAGTCATGCTGTGGATCCAGTATTGTCACAGCTACCCTCAGGGCTCTACCCTCAGGGGAACCTCAACCCGCAACTACAAGGAGCTGGGATGCTCAACTCATCCAGCTAGCTCTCCGTACTGGAAACTTGCTTCCCTCACAGCATACACTCAGGCTCGGGACAGTACAGCTACCTCCTCAGAGTATAAACGAGGCCTGGTGGTGTGCGGCTCTGGGCTGTCGGCATGGCAGGAGAGATGGAATCACCCCGGGGAGTGCGGAGGCTGAGGAGTGCTCTGTGTTTTATAGCAGGTGTTTAGCAGATACAGAGGCACGATGCCTTACAGCTTTCATACCAGGTAGAGCTTTCTTGTTCCAGTAACGTATGTGGGGAAGCTGTAAAATGCTGTCAGTGGGTGTTATGAACAAAACATCTCACTTTCTCATTTTATTTTCTGCAGGCATCTCTTTCTATGAGGTGTATAAATTACCTAGGACTTGTGACTGAAGCTTTTTAAAATGTCTAATCCAAAAGGGATTTCGAGCTCTTTTCAGGGTTTCTTTGTTGTTGTTTTGAGACAGTGCCTTGCTATGTAGTTTTGGCTTGCCTGGGATTTGCATCAAATGAACCTCCTGCCTCCCAGGTACTAGGATTGGGTGTGTGTCCCCACATCCAGATTTCTTGCAGGGTTTCTAATAAACCTAGTACCTAGATGATTTATAGACAGATCATCTCAGTGGTGGGACAGGCTATGATGCTTCTTCCTGCATGTTTTGTTCAGTATACCAGGGAGGCTTCGACATCCATGTCTACCCTATGAGACTACCAGTCAGGGTACTGTGCTCCCTCCTTCAGGAAATGGAGAAGTTGATGCTTAGAGAAGGGGGAGGGGAATCTTACCTTTGACCCTAGGGGTCTCACTCCCTGTTTTCTCTGGGTTAGCCATTCTAACTTCCAGGACCAGCCTTTAAGTAACTGCGAGTTCCCTTGTCTTTCATTCTTTCCTCCCAAGTCTATGGCAACTCCTATAGGCAGCCTGCCTTGTGTAAAGTGACCTCACTGTCTGCTTGGTGGGAACCCCAGAATGGGCTTCAGCCTTCCTGAGAGCAGGGGCTCCACACTCTCAAGAAGCACATTCTCATCTTTCCAGTCTTGGCCCTCAACACTGGCTTGGATCGTAGCTGCAAGCATTGTTGAGGGGCCAACCAACCCAGCGCGGCCAGAGAAAACCCTTCCACTGCCTTGGGTTCTTGAACAGGTTTCCGCAGCTGGAAAACTGTGCGTGAGCAATGGGTATATGCTGTATGCTGGGCACTGGTGTGCATGTTCTGTACACACCGTGCACACGGTGGGCCCTAGAACCGTGGTGATAGGCTTTTTCTGCAGACAGACACACTGAGGCTCAGGAGGCACCATTCATAATAAGCCAGTGGCTTTCGAATCTTGTGGAAGCATCTCTTGGTGCATGCCATTCAGATCACCTACCATGACCCAGAATCTTGCAAGAGGAAACCTATAGTACCTACAAGAGGCTGAGGTGGGGAGGTCACTAAATGCTCTGTCTGTCACTCATTTCTCGTCTGTTATCTCCCATCTCTCTCTGTTATCAATCACAGACATCTATGTTTAGTTTGTGTGCTCCCACACACGAACGTCACACACAGTATATGTGTGCAGACTGAAGGATAACTACGGAGGATAACTCCAGACCTTTTTGTGAGTTCCTCAGGTTTGTGTGCTAAGTGCCTTTACCCACTAAGCAAACACAGGCACGCATACACACACATGCGCTCGCACCAGTGTGCATGTGGAAATCAGGGGATGATTCTCCTTTTCCACATTGCTTCTGCTCTCCTTGTTGCTGCCACACTGTATACTCCAGGCTAGTCCACCTTTTGAGCTTCTGGGCAAGTCTCCCATCTTGGTTTGCCCAGCTCACTGTAGGTGCTAGATTAGAGATAAGAGTTGATGCGTGGTTTTGTTTTCGTTTTTTAATGTGGGTTCCTGGGCTTAAACTCAGGTTGTCAGGCTTGCATAGCAAGTACTTTAGCCATGTAAACATTGCCCATTTAAATAAACAATATTTACTTTTTTCCTGATAGGTAAAATGGCTCCAGCAACAGGAAGTGAAGCGCAGGGTCAAGAGACAGGCACGAAGCGACTCTCTTTATTTCAATGATCCCATTTGGTCCAACATGTGGTACATGGTAAGTAGAGTGTTGGGGCCTCCGTCTTCTCTGGGACATTAGCATGCTGTGCCTCGGAAGTGGGTTAATTTTCATTGCTGCTTCACACCTGTCATTTTGCTACTGTTATCAATCATTATGTAAATATCTGATATGTGACCCCAATGGGGGCCGTGACCTGCAGGTTGAGAACCACTGCTCTACCTGAAGGCCTGCGTGAGATTGTGTGAGAATCCAGAGAGGACTCTGTATGGAGGGAGGAGCTTTGATGCTGGCTGTAGGATAGACTGAGTTGAGTGGTGAAAGTCCTTGTATGGTGTCCCCAGCAGGGGACAGTGACATAGTGACTCACCTTGTCAGATGCAAAGAAGACCAGGGAGCCTCCACATATGAGGAAGTCTTTCCTAAGGTGGAGCCCACTGTGCGTCGTTGCTTCCTAACACAGTTGTCCCTTTCTGGGTTGCCACGCTGTGCCCTGTTGGCACCAGGAGTGTTGGTGTTCTGGGGCCGCTCAGCTTCAGAGGTGTCTGTCATGTCCTCTGTGCTTGCAGCATTGTGCTGATAAGAACAGTCGCTGTCGGTCGGAGATGAACGTCCAGGCGGCGTGGAAGCGTGGCTACACAGGGAAGAACGTGGTGGTCACCATCCTCGATGACGGCATAGAAAGGAATCACCCAGACCTGGCCCCCAACTACGTAAGTCCAGCCTCAGGATTGGCACACATGGTATTTAACTACACCAGTTATTAAATACATATAGACTGCCTTTCCTCTTCCCCGAATGCATTAAGTCAGGGACTAAATGAAAATCGAACTGGGAAGGTTGGGGGATGCAAACTTTCTGCCACCTTCCCTCACACTAGGAAGGACTTTGCAGAGGAACAGGTCCCTGTGTTTGAGTCACATGCTTCCAGGAATGTAGCCTAGAGAATAGAAACATGGGTGTGGAGGTGGTCACCACATGCATATTAGCCTGTGGGTTAAAACACAGATTAGCAGGGTTAAAACACAGGTCCTGGACCCAGAGAACCCTAGATCCTCTCCTGACTTGTCTGAGAGTTCAGACAAGCTGCCTAATTTCTCTGTTCCTCAGTGTTACCACCTGTAAAATAGGGCTACTAAGAGAACTGCTTCTTAGAGGGTTGTTGTAAGGACTAGATAAGTTAATGCACATAAAGATGAGAACCCAGTGTGCATTAAATATGGGAAATAGATTAAATCCTCTAAGACATCCAGGTGCCGAAAGTAGCTAAGTAACCTCACAGAACCCACTTCTGAGGTCATTATGTGGCCCGTAGGGATGAGTTGTGAAGACCGCATTAATACTAGAAAACTTGGTGATACATTTTCTAAGGAGGATGAAAATTGATATGAATACCTTTACTACAAATATGTCAAGAGAACCTTGCACATTAAAATATGAAATCAAGGACATTCTGATACATGCGCCAACTCAAACCTGAGGGCCTTTATGCTGGGTGGAATTAGCTGTCACAGAACACAAATACTGAGTAAGTGATTCTTCTTCTGAGACACATCTGGAGCCACACTGAGAGACAAAGAAAGCCATGGTCATGGCCGGGGCTTGGGAGAGGTGGGGAGTTTCCATTTCGTCAGTCCAGACCCTTAGTTTTGCACAGTGAAAAAGTCTTAGTGAAAAATGGCGGTGGTAACTGCACAAAAAAATGTGTGTGGATTTAATGACACTGAACCATACATCTAAAAATAGTTGAGATGGTAAGGTTTTATGTCCCGTATATTTCACCACAATGAAAAGTATATAGGATGGTAGTTGCAGTCAGAGCAATCCCGGGTGTGATTTTCTCTGTTTTCCGAGCTTGGCAGAGGGATGGTTTAAAGTAGCGTTATTGAACATTGGGACTTGAGTTCTCACTAACCAAGATTTGACTCCTAGGATTCCTATGCAAGCTACGATGTCAACGGAAACGATTATGACCCGTCCCCGAGATATGACGCCAGCAATGAGAACAAGTATGTCCTTTTGTGGCTGCTGTACTGTTAGCTTCCTTTCTTTGCAAAGAGGGGCCCTGTAGAAGTTCTAGGCTTTGGGTATTTCATCTGCCTGGGTGCAGTCTGGGGCATGCCTACGTCTCAGAAGTCACTCTACCACAGCTCTTGGGGCACAGGTGGTTTCCATGGAGTTAGTCTCTTCTTTTAGGATTGTCACCTTTGCTGGCCAGCCAGAAATGGGATGAAACACTGTCGTTTCGAGACTTGTGGGATAGCCTTTGCCTGTGACTATGTTCAAACATCAGTCTGGTCTGTCCGAACACAGGAGTCACATGCCCGAGCTTTTGACCTTATGACTGAGGTGGAAAGGCGTGAATGACGCTGGACAAATAGAGTTCAAATCCCCGCTCTCCCACCCACCGGCTATGGCTGTTGGTGCATAGATGAGAAACCTTGCTACAAAGTCCTTCTGTCACGGAGGCTACTCCACACAGATGATGTCCCCAGTTCGAGGGCTGTTGGGATAGTTAAGTTAGGTGACAGGTGGGGATCAGCTACACTGTGAGTCTCCACCTCAGGTAGCCTGGAGAGATCATGTGACCTATGCAAGCTAAATGGCAGTCTTGGGGTTGTTCCTGCATTTCCTTCACGGAGCCTGCTTGTCCTTTCTCTGTCAGCCCGCCTGACTCCCTTAACTCTTATCATTGTTCCAGAAATATTTAGAGGGAAGTAACAAAAGCTCTTTCTTCCTCCCCTGTGTTGACACAGCACCAGCCTGTGTATGTCCTCCCAAGCTGCTTCAGTTTGTTAGTCAACTTTCTGTCATTATAAGGAAATCCCTGGCTTAGAAAGAAAAGGTGAAGAAGGTACACACAATGGCGTGCACCTCTGGTCCTAGCTACTCAAGGGGAAGGCAGGAAGTGCTTCTGAGCCTAGGAGTTAGAGGCCAGCCTGGACAGCATAGCAAAATGCATCTCTGAAACAGGGGAGAAGGAAGGGAGATAGGGGGAGAGGAAGGAAGGGAGAGGGAGGAGGAAAGCAAACAAAACAGATGGAGAGAGATCATGATCAGTTGGTCCATTGCCCGAGTCATGGTGGGAACATACAGCAGACACAACACTGCATCAGGTAAGCCAGAAAATCAAAAGAGAAGGGGGAAGTGTCTGAGTGCCACAGCCCCACTCAGGTCACGTGTTCAGTGACCTAAGGCTCCATCTGCTAAAGATACTGCTCCTCAAAGTAGTGCCACCATGGGACTAAGCCTTTAACACATGTGATTGGGGGTAGGGTGCCCAACGGCCAGACTCCAGCCGGCCAGACTCCAGTAATACGATAGTATGCCGTGGGCTCCACTCAGTGCGGTGTAGGGCTGCCTGGTGCTGTGTGCCATATGCCAGATGCTGGACTTTCAGGCTCCCTGACTGCTTCCTGCCTCACGTCCCAAGGTGCCCTTCTTCACATCAGGCAGTGGGGAGGCCTGGGGCACAGGGCCCGCTTCCTGGTCACACATCAGTGGGGGGAGAAGCATGATCTATATTCCGCGCAGTGACCCCTGAAGGGCAGAACCCAATCCCATTGTGTGACCTGAGAGCAGGCCTGGCCTTGGGGCTGTGAGACTTCCAGCGAATGACAGATGACTCCTTTCTAAAGGGTCTAGCATACAGACCCTGGACCATTTTTAAAGTTACAATTCCAAGTCCCCCGTGGTCTCTCCTCAAAGATGTACTATGTAGACTAGCCCATCTACTAGAGGGAATGGCCCAGTGTGGCACATCAGAAGATAGGCTCGTTCCTGGGGACAGCCCCTTGCTTCTCTGTTCATTTCCTCATTGCCCCCAGCCTCTGCTGAGCATTCGAAAAAGCATCCTTTCTTAACTCCTGGTAAACAGCTGTGGAAATGACAGAGGCGTTCAGGCTAGCAAGCTTGTCGGGACACAGGGAACCAAGTCAAAAGTGCAGGGGTTTCTTTGTATTGTCTTGGTGAGGCAGTCATTGACACCACCGCACCTGTGTGTGCCAAGTGATACAAATTCAGTCACAGGAGGCGCAGAACTGACGCAGGTCTGTGAACATCAGTAACAAGTGCCAAGATGCCCAGGGCCATGGACACTGGCAGCAGGTGCTGCAGCTCTGTCTGGGGATCTATTGGAGGCATCCTAGCAGGGACATCCTGGGAACCAGTGTCATCTCCAGATGGCGGAGAGGGCGGGGCAAAGCCTGATTGAATATATATGCTGAAAAATGGGGGAGGGGCCTTTGTTGGCATCTCAGGTATAGGGAGGGATAGCTGACCTTGGCTGCAGAAATAACGAGCGGTACACAGGATTCATTAATGATTGCTGGACCGGGACCTCACTTTCTTTGTTTTTGTTTTCCTCTGCTTCAGACACGGCACTCGTTGTGCTGGAGAAGTCGCTGCTTCGGCCAACAACTCCTACTGCATCGTGGGCATAGCATATAATGCAAAGATAGGAGGTAAGGAGAGACACAGAGCTGGGCGTAGAGTGGCAAGAGCCAGGTAGAGAACACCTTCCTAAGGGGTTCAGCAGCCTCTTGTCCTGTGACCTGGGCATAGACCTGATCTGAAGCAGCAATGCCAGTTGTGCCACAGCCCAGACAGCCAGCCTAATATGGGGGTCTCGAGGGAGGACTTGCTTGAGTGAGCAGATAGACCTCACTGTTTTGGGTGTTCAAGCCTCGCTCCTCCAGACCCCTGGTCTGGCAGTATCTGATGTCTACTAGAGATGCAGATTCCTTGCTTCACCCCAGACCAACCAACCTGATCTGCAGATTCCCAGGGAGTTCGTCTGGATAGGGTCATTTGAGAGCACAGGCCTCCAAGACTCTCTGGGGTCAGGCAGGTGGGTGAGGTCAGTGGAAGCGATACTTACAAAGACCCACCCAGAGGAGCTGTGCAAGTTCAGCCTAGAGACAGAGAGACAGAGAGAGAGACAGAGAGAGACAGAGAGAGAGAGAACGAACCTCCCGAGTAGGGCCAGGAGCAAGGATGTTTTAAAAATTAATTCTTTGAACATCTTCAAGCACATACTGCATGTCTAACTCTGGGCAGCCACTGAAGGGGAGAAGAAGATGCCAGACATAATTAGGAGCCTCCAGGAGCTCGGCATGCCTTTGGGGTGAACAGTACTGCATAGACGTCAGTCCAGGACCAGGTACTGAAATGAGCAGGCAGACGGAGATTGGAAGGGTACAAGCAAGAGGCATGACTGGAGCCTGACCTGGAGGCTTGACTGTAGACAGCGCATGCCAAGGAGGCAATGTGGAGCCGGGAGGACCTATACTATAGGGACAGGACAAGGAGTGGGTGGAATACAGGAAGATACGTGTGAGATTGTGTTGTCCTTAAGCCAAGGAACACATGGCCGCCAGAGCCTCCAAAACTTCCAGGCATACTTCCAGTTCTACATGGCCATCTCTTCCTCCTGCCCCGCTCCTGACACCCGCCACTGGGCAGGGTTGTTTTTGGGGCACCCCAGACCTAGGGCAGCCACCCTCTCTCTCTTGAGTTTTCAAGTACAAGGCAGGGAATTTCTCTGTAGTGCCTCTGGGCTGATCATAGGGCTAGACCTTTTTATGTCTGTTCCCCACTCCCAGCCCCAGTCATTGCTCAGGAGAGTAAAATGTGTATCTTAACCTGCCTCAGTCTGTCTGGAATAAGTCATGATAAATCACGTGTAAAGTCTGAATGGAAACAGATTATTTCAGTTGACACCCTCGTGCTCTGTGCTGGACGTTTCATGTATTTGATATGTGTGCACTGCTATTACTCCATTCCCTCTTAGGTTTGGTTTTGACACAACATCGGGCTATGTAGCCCAGGCTGACCTTGAACTCACAGCAATCCGCCCTGTGAGTACTGAGACCACAGGTGTGTATAATCTGACTATTTCTTTTATTCTTGTTTTAAATACTCAAGTCAGCTCATAGAAAGATATACGTGCCTTTGTATGGAGTATTTATTGAGCTTTGTGGTTTCTCTATTTTCAACCTGAAGAATTTATCTTTTGAGATAGCCTAAACTGGCCTGGAGCTCTGTACGTAACCCAGGCTGGTTTCAAACTCACGCCCATTATCCTAGCTCAGCCTTCCAAGTACTGGGACTAAAGTCAATGTACCCAGAGAATTTTAATTTTTTTTCTTTTAAGTTCAGGTATTCTGGTGAGAAATTCTCTTAGAATTTATTTGAAAGTGTCTTTTTTTTTAAAAAAAAACTAATTTATTTATTATGGGATTGTATGCCCATGCATACGGAGGACAGAGGAAAACCTGGGGATAGATAGAATTCCTGGATCTAAAACTGTCTTTGTCGGTTGTGCTGAGCAGGATTCTAGCCTGATTCTTTCAATGTTTTAAAGGTGTCGGTCTCCTGCTTCCTGCCCATTGCTCTCTCGGAGGGTGAGCCAGGTGCCATCCTCACTGCCGCCCTTGCCCCTGTGCTTGTGTGGTTTCTTCTGTGGAAGCTTGATGATACTTTTAAAAACCATTATATTTTTGTAACTATTGTAGCCTTTTGTGTCATTTTCTTTCTATTATTCTAGATTGGAGTTTGTTGATCTCAGAGTGTTCATGCTATCTCTTTCTTTAGACCAGTTCTTCTCAACCTTCTTAGTGCTGTGACCCTTTAATTCAGTTCCTCATGCTTTGGTGACTCCCCAAACCATAAAATTATTCTGTTGCTACTTCATAACAGTAATTTTGTTACCATTATGAATCGTAATATAGATATCTGCTATGCAGGACCTGTGAAAGGATCATTTGACTCCAAAGGGGTTGTGACCCACAGATTGAGAAACACACACACACACACACACACACACAATATAAAGAAAAAAGTCAGTGTTTAGGTGTTTGTTTACTTGTAATCACCCAGCTGCTTCATATATTAAAATTTGCTTCTCTATTTGCTTTTAGACAGTTAGTGCTATGCCTTTCTTACTGCATCCAGTCTATTCTTAATTCCATGCTATTACAAAGTGTTGGTTATTGTATTTTTCTGTTTTCAGTTTGCTTTATCTTATTTGTAACCATCTCTAAATCTTCCCTGAGGCTCCCATAACTTCACTGTATAAGTATCTTTTATTGTAAACACTCTGGTACGGTAGTCAGAGTTACTGCAGAGTCTTTTGTACTAAGTCCAGTAGCCCAGTCATTTTTATGTCCCTAATGATTAATTTTCTCTTTACAGTGGCTCACATATTCTTCTATTTTGCATGTCTAGTTATTTTTATTGTATCATTATATAATAAAATTTATTATACAATAAAAATAATCTATATTGTAGAATTGGGAGCCTGTTGATTTTTTTTTCCTGGATACTGTAAAATGTTGTTATAGCAATAATATAACTTTGAATTTTGAAAGACTTATCCATCATTTCACAGACTCTCTGCCAGGAACGTAGCTTTTGCTCTTGTAGCAGAGTTTTTGGTATTTCGGTGGAAACCTGTAGTCCTGGGATGCAGAGTGCTTGGGCCATCTGCATGGCTTGTTCAGGCTTGTGCCTGTTGTCTTCCTCCTAGACTTTGTTTTTAAGAACGTTGCCTAGACACATGTTCAGGGATCTGTCAGAGGAGTGAGTGAAAATTATGCCTTTTCCTGGGTCCTTTCTGAGATTCCTTCTCTCAATTTCTCAAAATCTGTGTCCTGTCACAGTTGACTTCAATGGAGAGCCCTGTCTTGGAAATCCATCTAAATGTGAACACCCAAGATAATGCTTTCCTTTAAACCACTAAATCCCTGTCTCTCTCTGCCCTCTTCTGGTTGCTTTCTTGTGCCCTTAAAAATGTACATGTTTCCCAGGGTCTGTGATTATTATCTGTAAGCGGTGGCCTGCTATGAGCTCCTCTGCCCTTACTGAAACTTAAACTTAGAACTCATTCACACACACACACACACACACACACACACACACACAACACACACATGCACACATATATATGCATACACACATACATATATACATATATATGTAAATATGTATGTATTTGCATACATATGTGATATGTATATATGTATGTATGCATATTATATATTTTTAAACTAGTAGATTTCACATTTGTTAGCCTTTACTACATGACAATCATCTCAAACTAAGATTTCTTAAGCAGCAACTGGCTCTCATTTAGCAGAACATGGCTACACCAAATGGTTCAGGCTCAGAGTCACTCTTCAAGGTGAAGAAAGGTAGTTGGCCGTGTCTGAGATCCTCTCTCAAGATGGGCTGCATGCAGCTGCTGGTGAGAGAGAAGCCTTAACTCCTTGGCAGCTGTGGGTTGGGGGCACTGGTTTCTCAAAATACCTATCTTTCTTCAGGGCGGCTTGAGTGCCCCTCTAGCATGGGAACTAGTTTCCCCCAAGTGCCATGACTGAAGAGAGAAATAACTGTCTTATTATAGTGTCTTTTTTTTTAAACTTTTTATTGATTCTTCGTGAATTTTATATCATGAGGTTTCAATGTCTTCTATGATCTAGTCGCAGAAGTTACATACCATCTCTGCAGACATGTTCTGCTTATCAGAAGTGCATCCCCAAAAAGAGAGGAATTTGGTTGCATCTTTTGAAGAGAAAAATGATATAGTTTAAAATCACCACAGAAGGGCTTCTAAAAAAAAAAAAAACAAAATTGAAAAAAGCCTGCCTGTTTATTCAAATGTAGTAAATTTTAACAACTTTCTTTGTTAAAATTGAAAGATTTTTGTAAGTGTTATCACATAAAAATAACTAAAGGAAACAGTGGATCTACCGAAATTATATCTTAGGAAACAAGTTCTCCCAGTCACCAGCAGGCCCTGGCCATATTGTCACTGGGTCTCCCACCCGTGTTCAGGAGAGATTAATATGCCCAGGGACCAGTAGAGACATCGTTTTCAGAGTGGGTAACCCATGGTGCATTTAATCAGTAGTCTCTGATATATTTCATTTTAGAAGATTTTAATTTTTTATTAAGGTCTTGAGGTACACATAGATGACTTGTGTTCTTTTTCTGTGTGTAACATTTCAATAAAAACCTGATGAAATTTTTATAATGTTAAATTTGTTCATCCTCTTTTTATGATGCTGGAGTTTGGGATCTAGCTTAAGAAAAGCCCATGAAAAATAAAATTGGTTCTCTAGTGTTTCCTCTGGAAATGTAGTTTTGGGACAATAATTTACCCCAGAGCTTTAATGGAGTTATCTTTTATTTTTACCTCCTGATTCCTATGGAATTTTTTCTGTGAATATTGATTAGGACAGAGAACCTGCCGCCAGCCCCTCTCAGGTTCTTGTTAAACGTGCACACTGCCTTCTCCTGCCCTGCCTCCCCTGCGTACACAGGCTCCTCCCCGATATTTCATTAGTTTAAGTTCTATCAACACCATCATTATTGTTTGGGTAGTTTGGGTTTTTCTGATAACAGGACGAATTTTCTCTTATAGCTCTTTTTTCAAAAATGTCCCAACTATTCTTCTGTCAGCTGAACTTGAGAGTTTTCCTGTCAATGAAAATTCCTGTTGGGGTTTTGACTGGCATTACATGTAAAAGTATAGATTAATCTTAGGAGAACTGACATCCTTACAATAATGAGTCTCCCCACCC
The DNA here is from genome assembly GCA_036184795.1 of Tokudaia tokunoshimensis. Classification (NCBI taxonomy): domain Eukaryota; kingdom Metazoa; phylum Chordata; class Mammalia; order Rodentia; family Muridae; genus Tokudaia; species Tokudaia tokunoshimensis. The sequence goes on from BTHU01000001.1 coordinate 41,333,519, forward strand.
AGGAGCATATGTTATGTGTCTATATTTTTAGGCTTTTTTCAAAGCTTCCCTTAAGCTTTATCACTCTCTCCATATAGAGCTTTCATACTTAATTAGATTTATGTCTAGGTTGATATTTAGTATATATTTGTAATCTATATATAATATATAAAAAATATATATTAATGTATATAATATATATATTACTGAAACAGACATAGGAAAGGCAGTGTTTTTGTTCCTGGCTGTGTTTTTGTTCCTGGCTGCCTTGTTTGGATGCTGTTGGTGCTATATGGTTTTATGGCTTTTCTATATGTAAATAGCAGCCACCTGTGAGATAGTGGTGGGCTGTCTCTAACATTGGTGATTCATTTCTTTCTCACACCTTAAGTCGGTAAATATGGACTCCTGATAATCACTGAATGGTCGTGGTTTATGGGTTCTGTTGTTGCGTTTCATGCATGCAGGAATAGGTATTAAACCACTTGTGGCTGTCTTCTGTTCATTTCCGGTTGTTGGCCTTCATCAAATTGAAGGAATTGTATTTTATTCCTGGATTTCTGAGAGTTTTGATGAGTAGTGGATATTGGATTTTGTTAGATGTTCCTTTAAAAGGCATCTGTGGAGATGATTATATTCTTTTTCACATGTGCCATTTGGTCTGTGTAATGTAATAAATTATATTTATATATTTATTTCTTTCCTTCTTGGAATTAAATTTGATCCCAAGTATCATTCCCTCAGTCTACTGCCCCATTCAGTTGTTGATAGTTTATGTGTGTGTGTTTGCCTCAGTTTGTGGGGCGGATAGACCACGGTTCCTGCCTGGGTCCACTCGTGTGGTCTAGAGGCATGCATCAGGGAACTGTTCTGAAGCAGTTGCTGAAGCAGGGCCCTGGCCTGGTCTGGGGATAGCTGTGATCTGACTAGTCATTCTTCACGGTCACTGTCTGTATGGGCTTTTTATTCTCCTTGAGGAAAGTTTGGTAATTAGATTTTTCTACAAAATCACTCATTTCTCTGGAGGTTCAAGTCTGACATAAACTTAATGCCATGTTCTCATAATTTAAAGGTACTTTTCTACATTTATATAGTTGTTGTTTCCAATTTTATTTATGATATTCGTTTTCCCCCTGGATCAGTTTAAAAAAAAATCCTTTAAAGAGGATTTCTTTAGAGAACTACATTTTTTATTAAAAATCTTAATGGTTTTTAACACATTTTTATTGCTCCATGAATTTCTACCTTTTCTTGTTTGGTAATCCTTTTATCTTACCGTTACTAATGTTTGTTCCTAGTTCCTGGAGGAACACTTGTTAGCTTTTTACCTTTAGGCTCTTCTATGTCCTAATGAATGAATGAATGAATGCCATCTACATGTTCTCCCTGACCTCATCACTAGCTTAATTGTACCGTGCTGTTACTGCTATTTATTTCTGAATACTTTTTACTTGTTTTTATTTATTATCTTTGTTTGTGCATGTGTGATATGGGGTGGGGGGTGCGTGGGAATGCTACAGCACATGTCGGGTCCAAAAGACTGATGCTCAAGAGTCAGTTATCTCTCTGTTGTGAGATCCTGGGATTGAACTCAGGTCTTCAGACTTGGCAGCAGGGGCTTCCACTAGGCTGCCAGTGAGCTATCTTACCACCCTGTTTCTGAATACTTCTAAATTTCAGCTTGATTTTGCTCTTTAATCCTGGAGTTATTTAGAGGAGACTTATAAAACTTTCTAGCTGGATAAATCTTTCTGGTTCTCTGTTTCCGGTGTTTAGCTCTTGCATCAGGGGTCACAAAACTCTCAGAGTGCCCGGTGTGGCTGCCCACCAGCCCCCCTTGGTCTGAAGACACTTGTGTCTGATCTGTGCCTCACAGTATTTTGTTTTGAACTTAATTCACAAATTAAAGGATTTTATGTAAGAAACAATATGTGATTGGGCTTATACTCTTGAAAAACTTGAAGCTTTGGCCACTCAGGGTATCATCCCTCAAGGCCACAGACACCAGCAGCTGCATGGTGGCCCTTCCTAACCCAAAGAATGTTCCTAATCCAACCTATGTCATGGTCTTGTTAATAAAAGTGGACACTTTGTCCCTTTATCTTGCCTTCCAGGTGCCTGTAGACATCTACATTTGTAACTAGTGTGTTTGATCAATCTAATGAAACATTTCTAGAGACTAAAATTTGTTCGACAGTTTCAAATGCATATATGTGCATATATATATATATATATATATATAATGCATCCTGATTAATCTCATATATATCATTAATATATATTAATATATTGTTACATATAAATAAAATATATTTAATATATTAATATAAATTGTCTGTTGACAGTTATATATAACAAATATATATTATATATTATAAATAACTGTCAACAGATTTAATTTACTAAAATCAAGAAAGGCTCTGAAATGTTTCATTCCATGAATCAAGCAGACTGGTATCAAGTTATATTTGCAGTGCCTTCTCATTCACCTCATCCCCCATCGCTTTCACAATCCTCCCAACGAATCCTTTTCCCACATTCATGTCTTTTGGTTTTGTTCTGCGGTTTATTGAATTTAGCCAGGGACATCTCTGTGACCATGAGTTTGGAACTATCTACTGACAACAATGATTCCCCTCTCCAGAATGTTCCAGTTGCTCAGCAGGGAGGGGTAGGGACCCATGAGCTCCTCCCGTGTCATGGCAATTGACCGGGCCAGTCTTGTGTGGACTCGGGGGTCATAACACTATCCACTATGAGTTTGTGATTATTGTAACAGTTGCCTGATGCAGGGATTTTAAATTCAAACTCAAGTCTCAAAACATTATCCCAAGGTCTTTACCATTCAGTGTTGCTGATAAACGGTCTCTCTATCTTCTATCCCTTCCCATACTTTGAATGCTACTTTCTATGATGTCAGTACAGTTACTCAGGCTCTCTCCATTCATGGTTACTTGTGTGGTCTATTTTTTTCCCCATCATTTCATTTCAAACCTGCCTAGATTGGTTATATTCCTATTCGTAGAGAAAGAATATCTATCCAACCATGAATTTTTAAACCCACACTACTGTCTTAGTCAGGGTTTCTTTCCTTCACAAATATCATGACCAAGAAGCAAGCTGGGGAGGAAAGGATTTATTCAGCTTACACTTCCATATTGCTGTTCACCAAAGGAAGTCAGGACTGGAACTCAAGCAGGTCAGGAAGTAGGAATTGATGCAGAGGCCATGGAGGGATGTTCCTTACTGGCTTGCTTCCCCTGACTTGCTCAGCTTGCTTTCTTATAGAACCCAATACTACGAGCCCAGGGATGGCACCACCCACAATGGGCCCTCCCCCCTTGATCACTAATTGAGAAAATGCCTTACAGCTGGATCTCATGGAGGCACTTCCCCAACTAAAGCTCCTTTCTCTGTGATAACTCCAGCCTGTGTCAAGTTGGCACACAAAACCAGCCAGTACAGGTACGATGCTCTCTCTCCTCACTTCTGGAGCCACTGCATGCACAAGGTGCACAGACAGACATGTAGGCAAAACACCCATACACAGGGTTAAAAGGAAGAAGAGACAGAAATGTGGAGGGTGGGGTGAGAAGACCCAAGATCTCACTACCATGTCATTCTTAACAGAACAAGACTGGAACCACCCTGCCTGCCTCTCTGCCTTTCGGAGTTCTCTCATGTTTGTTCCTTGTACCCTCTCCAGGGGTTGGCTTTTTGAAGCAGGAAGAATGGAGTGAATTATATCTTTTCCATCTTCCTGGAAACAGGAGAACTCTAGTGATTCTACTCTGGTGATTCTAATGATACTCCGGCATCTTGCATAGCTTTGTGCATACTGACACTTATGTTGGAGTCCCCCCACCCCCGCCTGCATTCACCCCCTTATTCACCGCCTGCATTCACCAGAATCCCCATCTTAGGAGACAGAATCCTGTTGTGCTGCCTGTGCCGGCTCCAGACTCTCCATCCTTCATCCCTGGGCTCAGCAATGCTTGGATTGAGGGCACGAGCCATGATATCTAACTGTGTTACTTTTCAATTTGACATTTGGATCTCTTCAGATACTTACTGGGTTTGGTTGTGCCCTCACAATTATGCCCACATGCCTGGCAGGTACTAGCCCTGTCCTTTTGGAAGGGCAGTGGGTGGGCTGCCTAATCTCAGGACACCATCCCTTCTCTGTGACCTACCACCATCTCTGACTTGATTCATCTCGGAATGACTCCTGTGCCGCTCCCCGCTCAGCCTTCAGGTAGGCAGCGGTCCAGTCCACAGGATGCTTGGGCAGGATCCCTGCTGACCTAGCGCCCAGGCCACAGAGGGTTGAGCCCTGTGGAATTGCTCCCCTCCAAGCAGACTTCCTTCAGGGTGCTTTCTCCTGCTGCCCACATCTCATCTCTGTGCTCAGTTCCTCAGAACATTTTGCATGACTATTCGAGAGTTGTTCTTTTCCTTCTTCTCTGTGTTTTAAGTCCTGGAGATTTGGACCCCGAGGAGAGGTAGGTAGGCTGTGTAGTCACTTCACTTTCTTGCTGCAGCCCCCTTAGGGTATCTTTTTATTAGTACAATGGTAGCAGCCGTTGCCGACTGCAGTTAGCTGTGGATGCCACACCAAGTTCTGTCTCTTCATCTGTTTCTCAGCGGGATTGTGTGAACGGGTGTCATCGCGGTCACTTCACACTGCCAGACACCAAACTGAGCAGGGAGGTGACTTGCCACCTCCAGGGGTCAGGCAGTTGCTGAGAGGCAGAGCAGAGGTGAGCACAGTCCTGACGACCTGAAGGCTGGGCTGTGCCTTTTCTAGCCTAGCTCTCTGGTGCCAGGGCATAGTAGTGACACCCTGCAGTCAGCTGTCACTGAGCCACTTAATGCTTCTCTTCTCTCTTGCTTGTGAGCCTTCCTTCAGTCTTTTTAAATTCCATTTTGCAAATTGTTTGTTTTATTTTAAAATAATCTGGCACACGCAGAGGCCCCCCCCCACTTCTGGACTTTCTGTTTGTTTGGTTTGGTGCTTGCAGCTGCTGTCAGTGGCATATGTGTAGGGGACTTGGTTGCTCCCTTCCAGCACAGTTCACCTGCCAGTTGAGATCCCAGGGGCACGCCCATCCTGCAGGTGTCTGCTGAATGCAAAGGCCTCACTCTGCCTGTAGCTCTGAGGAGGTGAGCCGTTCGCGTGCCAGATGCTCCTGGCTGCACTCTATTCAGCACGCTGTGACACCGTGCTTCCTGGCCTTCCTGATGCTGCCACCCCTTAATGCATAACATACAGTCCCGCATGCATTATTTTGCTGCTACTTCACAGCTGTACTTTTGCTACTGTTATGAATTGTAATGTAAATATTTGTGTCTTCTGATGGTCTTAGGTGATCCCTGTTCCCCAAAGGGGCAGGTTGGGAACTGTGGGTCTGACATACGCTCTCTGGGGACACAGAAACAGAGGCCTAAGCTGACCTTGTTGTCGGAAATGCTCAGTAGTGAGGGGTAGCCTTTGGCCAGTACCTAGCCTGTGCTCTTGTTTAACATGACTCAGATATCTCCAGAGGAAAGAGAGTTACCCTGAGGTTCAGAGATCAATGTCCCCTGCGCAGCCTCCCTGACCGTGTGCAGCTTCTACTGTCTTTACTTGTCCTCTGGGAAGAAAAAGCAAAAAGGAACAGATATATTTCTGTTGGTGTTTTCACCCCATGTTTTGATTGGGTAACTAAATCATGGTTGTTTTTCTTTTTCTTTTTTTTTTCCCTTTCATAAACACGAAAATGTTAAGTACATAACAACTAAATTAATCTGTGCCTATAAATTAGTTAATTATGTTAATTCCGAGTCACAGAATTCCGTCTCATTAGTGTTTCCATGAAGCAGTTTAGGCTTGTGAGCGGTTTAAGGCATCCAGTGAAGCTCCAGGATTAATCTTCAAAGCAGAAGGATTTAAAATGCACAGGGGGCTTGGGAGATTTAGTGACTGTGGGAGGCAGTGCTATCAAGGAAGAGGGGTCCCCACTTCCCTGCCCCTCACCCCCCACATCTTGTCTAAAGTGCTTGCCTGCTGGGCCCTAGGCATAGTCTGAGGCTCCTGGGAAGGAGGAGTTAAACACCCTATTGCCCCCCCCCAGAGGACAGGTGAGCCTGCCTCCTGATATCTTGGCTGCCCAGGTCAAAGTTCTAGACATAATCCCCCAAACACTAAGGAGGTCCTTCATTCCTGATGGCCCTGACAAGGACAGACTAAAGTAGAGAGTCCAGCAACTCCTCAGGCTTATGACCAGCTCCAGGGGAATCTCCCTTCACGGCTGTTCAATGTCGTACATTCACTGCCCCCTTTCCTTCTTCAGAGGCCACCTCAGGGCATGAGTTGGCTTTCTCCTTCCCAGCTACCCACCCTCTTGGGGGGCTCCTTGCTGTTCTTGCCTGAGGTGTGTGGGTGTTCTGTGTGGCTCTGAAGCTTGGTGTTTGCTGTGTGTCCCAAGCGTCCGGTGCTTGCTGAATTCCTAAGTCTCTAGAAAATTCACTTCTGATCCTTGTCCTGTTCACCGTGGCAGAGGAAAGAAGCATCAGCTTCCTGGGCCAGTGTTTCTCAACCTGTGGGTCACGACCCCCTCGAGGGTTATATATTAGATATTTACATTACGATTCATAACAGTAGCAAAATTGCAGTTAGGAAGTCGCAACAAAATAATCTTATGGTTGGAGAGGGGGAGGTCACCACAACATGAGGAACTGTATTAGTTGCAGCATTAGGAAGGTTGAGAACCATGGCTCTAGACAATAGCTATGACTTTTCTACCCTTCTGTTTTTCTTTGAGGCATCAACAGGACCCGATTATCAAAAGGGAGTATGGTTTTCATTATTACTTAGGTTTGGCAAGGCCATCTGATGAGCAGATGACTGCCACTAACTGAAAAGGTAGCTTGTGACTTACAGCTCCCAAGAGGACAGGCTGCATCACACCATGCTGGGCCTCCTGCGGGAGCTCCAAGGTTGGTCAGGAGTCAGACAAGCAAGGAAGCAGAGGACTCATTGCTGTTTCCATAGGAAGGCAAGGTGAGGCACAGAGGGCAGGCTTGCCACTGCAAGTAGCAGAACTGGCTACTTCAGACGATTCAGCAGAATAGCATGTGTCCCTAGTCATTGGCTAACTGTCCTCCCCTGGTCGGATTGTGAGGACCCAGTAAAGGAGCCTCCCAGGTGGAGACTGGATTGCTTGGTTTCCATGTGGGAGATATACTTTTCTATGCAAGTCATCTACTATGCCTAGAAGTTAGTCAAGGCTGAAGAGGAAAGTCTCTTTGGGGTTAAGACCCCCAAGTGTCAGCGCATCACAAGACAGAGTTAACATGAGAACCTGCTCTGTCGGAGCGTCATCTTGGTGGTTCGGTTATGAAGCCCATGGGTACATGCACCTGGCTACAGCTGCCTCTCTCTGGGAAGACATGGAATGCCGTGCTATGCAATCAAGAGTAGCTTGGGAGGCTGAGGAACCTGACTTTATGTCGATCCACCATAGTCTCCCTAAATTGGGATAATGGCAGACTGTAGGTTTGTCTGGACCTCAGCTCCCAGGGACCTGGAAAAAGGCTGTTGGGTGGGGCATATTCAGAGATTAACAGTCTCTGAGGAGATTATGAGACTTGACGGAATTGCAGATTTGTGGACCTTAAAGAATTATTTTATCTTATGTACATGTATGTATGTGCACCATGTGCGTGCCTAGTGCCCATGGGGGAAGGAAGAGGGCAGCCGACCCTTTATGAGAGGAATTACAGGCAGTTGTCAGCTAGCATGTGGGCTGTCTGAGAGGGCAGTCAGTACTCTTGACTGTTGAGCCATCTCTCCTGCCCCATCTGCGTCCTTCTAAACAACTGTTGAAGCCTTGCATGCATGGCTGCCCATGGAATAGAATGAACTGTGGTTTTGCTGGAAAACGGACGAACAAACAAGCACTTCTCTGTGGATTTACGAAAACGAACTGAGGATTAATGAGTTGGATTTGTTGAGGAGAACTATTTGTCACACGAAGGGAGCTGCAATCTCATTTTCCTTGCCGCCGTTCATTGCTCTTGCGTTGCCACTCACTTGCTAAAGGCAAAATACATTACTGCTCAGTAAACATAAGTGGCCCGGCATGGCAGCTCCCCTGCCTTCTCCAGACGGTGACAGGCAAACAGGCAGGCATGATGGCCAACTTCTATAAGACCTGCGTGTGTGTGTGTGTGTGTGTGTGTGTGTGTGTGTGTGCGTGCGCGCGCGCACACATGTGTTTTTTGTGTTTGCATATGTATGTGCATGTGTTTGCATTTGTATGTGTTTGTCTGTGTGTGTATGTCTGTATGTGTGTCTCTGTCTCTGTATGTATGTGTACATGTGCACACGTGTGTGTATTTGTCTGTGTGTGTTCTTTCTCTTCCTTTTCAGGCTGAGCTCCCTCAGAAAATAGTTTGAAGGGCAAATGCTACATCTTGTACTCTTCATGTTTCTGTGTTTGCCTTGCCTTACACAAGCCTGTTGTTCAGTTGCTATAAATCAGAAACAGGGAAGAAAGAGGGATCACTATAAGAAAACTAGTGTTTTCTTTTAACTTTACTAAGAGACTTCTAAAATCATGGTTTCAGCCAGGTTTTCCCAGGACATTTCAACTCTTAGGCTTGTATACATTCCTGAAAGGAGGAAGGCCTGTCCAGTGCTCCCCAGGATGGACTTATTGGAACACCTAGAATTATCCTGTGGCGAGAGCATCTTCTTTTCCACTCAGACACAAACACACCAGGTTCAACACCTTACCTGTCTGTCTACTCCTCCACCTGGGACCCACAGACTAGCCACCAGAGTGGGGGGGTCGACCATGTTTACCATGCAGCCTTGTCCTGCTCCCATCCACAGGAAAGCAACCCAGCAGCAAGCTAACAACAGGAGCTAATTTGCCGTCCAAATGATTTGTCCAGATTCTTTTTGTCCCTAGCAACTTATAGTAAATGAGCCTTTTTTTTTTCATTAGAGAAATGATGACTTTTTTTCCTCCTCTCCTTGGTATTTGCAGAGAGCCATTCACATTTGAAGCTAATGTTGAACAGCAGGTTTCCACTGAAAATATTTCCCTTTTTTTTTCCCATTGGCAACTGTCAGTGCTGGGGAAATCTCAGTGCTCAGTACTTCTCACACGCCAGTCAGCCTTCTTCACGATGGAGAGTATAGAAAGAGCCACTGGAGGGGTCACTCTGCTTGTATACTTTTATGTATTTATATATATATTTATATGTATTTTTAGATGTCTCCTGGCATCCTGTTCTCCTCATTCAGGAATAGGCACTTCCCCATCTATAACTAGTACGAAAAGTCTTAGAATAGCAGGTTCAATTTCAGCATCACAGAAACCACAGAATAGGCTTGGGCCACCCGTGTGACCAGCCATCTCTCTTGCCCCTGTCTCCTGCTAACTAAAGTCATAAGAAACACGGCTCCATTTGTGGAACGGCACTGGGAACCAGGGCGTTTTGGTCCATTTCTCCATTGCTGTAGCAAAACGTCTGAGTCTGGATAACTTGCAAACAGGGATTTTCTTTAGCTCCCGGTTTTGGAGGCTTGCAGTTCAAACAGCACAGGGCTGACTCTGGAGGGGTTCCCCTTGGATAGAACACATGGCAGCAGATAGAATCAGAGCAGGAGCATTTGCAACAGGGAGAGACTGCGGGATGACGTAGAAGCCAGTGAACCATTCAATGGTAGTCCTTCTCTTGTATAGCAATTCCCTCTCTTGAGAACTAAGCAGGGTCTCATGAGACCTTCTGTAGTCCCTACAAAGGCAGTACACTCAAGAAGCAGGTACCACTATGTCTTTACAGCACCACACTGGGTCCATGCCGTCAGCACATGAACTCTTCAAGGGTGCTCTCAAACCATGTCTGAACCACAGTCAAGGGCTCCAGCTTGTGACTTTGTTAGTCTTCTTGGTAAACACTGTAGAAAATGGGGATCAGAGAGGCTGGGTCCATGCTCAGGGTGACACAGGTCTGACATTCTTTGACCCTGGCTGAGCTGCTCTTCCTGTGTCCACTGCTTACTCCAGCACTGTTAGAGTTGAATGAGCTGGCTCCCTGGGCCCAGCATCCCTGAAATAGTCATGGAGTGAAGAAGTGTTGGGTGTGCAGACTGGAGCCTGGGGCCTGGGGGAGAATGATACCTCATGGCCACCTCAATTCTTCTACCCAAAACCCCAAAAGGAAAGAATACAGTGAACTAGTTTCACAGAGCATGCAAGATATGGCTGGGGTGACTCTGCTCTACCAGTGAATGGAACTTCACAGTAGATGCTCACAAGCCTGGGGGACAGGGGAGAGAAATGAGCACTTAACATTATTTAAATTGAGAGCCTGTGGGGTAAGGGATGTAGCTTAGTGACAGAAAGCTTCCCTAGCACATACAAGGTCCTGCGTTCAGGTTCCAGAATTTAAACTATATTATGAATACAAGATGGGAAACTTTATATAATCAGCAAAGGATTCATTCTCAGGACAGGCAAAAATAAATACTATGCCATTTAAATATACACACAAGAATAAGACCATAAGACAGGGGAATGGGTAACCCAAGATTCTAAGCAGTTTTCTTCAAGAAGCCGGGTAACAAGATGTAGACATGGGCAGAGACCACCCCTCCAGTGAGTCTCATCTTCTTGCCTGCCTTACATGGAGAGCACATAGGATCCATTGTTTTATGAGACTTTTTAACCAGCAGGTATGTAAATGTCTTCCTCCATAGATAACAAACAATACATCTTTAGAAAACATGGAAGGAAGGAATTAGTTATTAAAATTATGCCCATTTTTTACAGATAGGAAAACTGAGGTTCAGTGGAATCAAGCACATTAAGTGCCTCCTGTGTACCAAGTACTTTTCCTCCATTTGGCAACTCATAGAGCAGGTAACTTCCTTCACTACCTTAGACAGAAAACCAAGATTTGTACCATGCATGACAGAACTTCCAGGGTCCCTATCTGGTCACAGGGCCTCTGCCCCTGGCACATCTATCTGTCTACTAGCTAGAGGGAGGCCTGCTGCACTGAGGGCCTCTCCTTGAAGCAGATGACACAATGCCTTAAGTCACTGTGCGTGACTGGCCATGGTGTCTCCCTAGCCACCCGAAGCCAGTAGCTGAGGTGGCTATGGTATAGGAGTAAGCAGATGGAGAGCCAACAAGAAGACATGGCGCTGAGCTGGAACCCATCCTGCTGCTCATTTTGCAGGCCTTCAAACTTTAATGGAAAGGCTCTCCGGGGACTCCATCGTGGTCCTCCACAGTTGCCTGTACCCACCTAGCTACATCCCACATGGCTCTGGGCACCGCTGTCACAATTCTGATGCCCTCAGCACCTGAGCCTTGCTATTTTTTGTTTTCAGTAAATCTCTCTTGACAATGACCTCGAGTAGAATTCCCATACCTTCAGAGCAGTTATTTCTAGTTTGCCTGGTGACCCTCTTGAGCACAATGCCAGGTTACTGTGCCCAGAGCAGCCCTCCTGGCTACACTACACAGCCTCCCAAGGATCCCCCCCCCACAGTGATGCCTGCATTGACCCTCTTGCTCATGACATGGGAACTCTGGAGCAAACGGTGTAGAGAAAACCTTAGAGCAATGGTTCTCTATCTTCCTAATGCTCTGACCCTTTAGTACAGCTCCTCATTTGTGGCGACCCCCAAGTTCTTGTGTGGTGACTGTAAAACTATTTCATTTCTACTGTTAGGAATCATAATGTAAATATCTATATTTTCTGGTGGTGTTAGACACCCCCTGTGAAAGAGTCGATCAACCCTGGTGGTCTCAACTCAAAGGTTAAGAAACACTGCATTAGAGAAACTTGAACTTCTCTAATAAATAATTTATTCTCTCATGCAGTACATCTCAACCATAGCCTCCCCTCCCTCCTCTCCTCCCAATACCCCTGCCCACCTCTCCTCTCTCCCACATCCACTGCTCCTCTCTTTCTCTTTATAGAAGAGGAGGTTATGAACATGGCTTCACAAGTGCCAATAAGATTAGGCACGCGCCCCACACCTGGGTGAGGCAGCCCAGGAGGAGGAAAAAGGTCCCATGAGGGAGCAAACAAGTCAGCGACACCCCCACTTCCACTGTTAGGAATCCCACAGAACTCCCAAGCTACACAACCATAACAGATACATAGAGAGCCTGGTGCAGACCCTTGCACACTCCGTAGTTGTTGCTTCAGTCTCTGTGAGCCCGTATGAGCTCTGCTTGGTTGACTCTGTGGGCTGTGTCCTCCTGGTGTTAGAGGAACCTGAACCTTAAAAACTGGTTAAAGAAAAGGATTGCTAAATCTTCCAGTTCCCCATAGGGAAGAAAGTCTCAACTTGATAAATAATAAAGTATATCTAGTTAGTTGTAACTAATGTGCTACTAAGCAAGAAGATATAAGACAAGAACATTGGAGGCACGTAGTAAGGTTCTGGGCTCAGTGGCCAGTCATCAGAAGCAAGATGACGCCAGGGTGTCCCGTGAGTATGGTGAAGAGGGTCTGCAGTTTAGTTCACACGAGATACTTGTCCCCAGGACAGGGGGAAGGTCTCTGCTCCTGCTTGAGTTGAGAACCATCTCCTGACCCCAGGGTGAAGTACTACAGTAGACTCTTAAGCGTCCACAGAGACTGGGACCAGAAACCACAGAGATACCGGTGCTTGGGCTGAAGTCCTTGTATAAAATGGTATAGCATTTGCATAGAACCTGCGCACAGCCTCCTGTATATGTGAAATCATCTCTAGATAATGCATAATTTATAAATATTGTGTATAGTTGTTCATTGTTTAGGAAGAGGTGACAAAAAAAAGCCTATCCTAGTGTAAAACAGAAATAGTTGGGGTTTTTTCTTTGTGTGGGAAGGTCCCAAGTATTTCATCTGTGTTTTGGCTTTGGTCTGAGGGTGCAGGACTCGCAGCCATAGAGAGCTGCCTTATCTATCTCTCTGTCTGTGAATGAATATTATAGTCAGTTGCAGTTCTTGAAGATCTGTGTAGGTCTGGTACAGGTGAGGTGCAGAGCCCTTCCATGATGAGGTGAGCCCCAAAGGAAGGGGTGCCTGGGCCTGGTGTGTGTGGAGCCAGAGTGCATGACTGTCACTAACCTTGCCTTGAAAATATTCCTAATCACATAGGGTGACCGCTCCACAAAGTTCCGTTTTAAAATAGAAAAAAAAATTGAATGAAAGTGTATGTTTCAGGCAAAGAAAAGTATTAGAAGTGACTGAAGTACCATCAGACGTTATTTCCCTGTTTATTAGACTTCCTGCAAAGAGTGTGAGGTCTACTTTTCTGTGGGGGAAAAAAACGGGCGGGGCCCACGTGCCGCAGAGAAAGTGGGTGGAGGGGAGGCTGCCCAGCTATAGCCACCCTGCTCTGCAGGGGGTCTGAGGGGCTGGAAAAATGGGCCGGTTGTAGGGGAAAGCAGGCTGGGCGCCATGCACAGCACCAGGGTAGGGACAGCGGGCACCAGTAGAGAGAGAGGCTGCCTAGGTGGGGGGTCCTGGGTCCTTTCCAGCGGTGGCTGGAGACACTGAGGCCTGTTCCATGCTCCTACACGGCGGGTGTTGATAAGAAGAGACAGTCCATAGTTTCAAGGCTTTATTATAGAAAAGTAGAAAGAGAAAAGGAGATAGAGAAGTCAAGAGAGAAAGAAAAGATAGAGGGGTGAGAGCTGGCCATGACCACGTGGAAAGAGGGGAAAGAATGGGGAGAGAGTGGGAACAGGGGGACAAGAGCAAGGGGTAGAGAGAGAAGCAAGAGAGCTAGGAGGGGCCAAGAAGCCTCCTTTTAAAGTGGGCTAGGTTACCAGGCAGGTAACTGTGGGGCAGGGAAAACCTGGCTGTAGCCAGGTGACTGTAGGGGTGGAGTCCAGCCAGAACGATGGCCACAGGGTTATGTCCAACACTTTTCTATTAAGTCTTAAGTAATTCTAGGAGGTAGAGTGTGTATGTCTCCATGACAGGCATGGCCATTGTACACACAGACCTGGGTCCAACAGGCTCTGGAGACTCTCAAGAAGTGTTCCTGGTGGTTGGAGTCTGGGTCAGGTGTTTGTTGGTCTCTTCTTCAAGAGTGAAATAAAAGCCCACATAGATTGTACAGTATCAAGGAAGCATTATTTAACACTAAAGCTACAGTACAGATTATAAAAGACATAATATTGAGATTGACTATGGGACTGCATGGTACTCAGGACTTATTATTATATGAGGGGCCACTTTTTATGGGGTTCAAGTGAAGGAATTGTTCATTATTAAGAGTGTAATGAATGGTTATCTATTTGGATTGACAGGCTTAGTTGACCTAGTTCTTTGTTCTTTGTGCATTAATCATATGCACTCTTGAGTATGCACAGGTGTAAGGTGGTAAATAGAAAATTCTCTCTAAACGTTCACTTAAGAAAATCCTTTTGTCTGACTGAGTATGTACCCGAAACAAGTTCAGCCAGATGAGTCATTCTACCCTCAGACAACAATGCATTGGGAGTATGTTTGAATAGAAACTGAACAGTTTGGTGGTCATTAAAATACTATAATCAGAAGCACTTTGGGGAGGAAAGGGTTTATTTCTCAGGAATGCCCATCACTGAGGGAAGTCAGGGAAGGAACGCAAGCAGAGGCCATGGAGGAGCACTGTTCATTGGCTGACCCCACATAACTTACTAAATCTGCTTTCTTATACACCCCAGGGGCGGCATCTCCAACGGTGGGCTGGGCCTCCATTATCAATCTTCAGTTAAGAAAATACCCAACAGGCTTGTCCATAGGCCATTCTGATGGGAACTTTTTTTTTTTAAATTGAGGGTTCCTTTTCCAAAAAAACCAAAAAACAACCCAAAAAACTATAGCTTCTGTCAAATTGACATAAAACTAGCCAGAACATCCGGGTGCACCCCTTTAATCCTAGCACTCAGTAGGCAGAGGCAGGCAGATCTTTGAGTTTAAGGTCAGCCTGGTCTGCATAGTGCGTTCCAGGACAGCTAGGGCTGCACAGAGAAACCTCCATCTCTAAAAACAAACAAAAAACAACAACAACAAAAAAAGAAAAACAAGAAGCAAGCTAGCCAATACAAGAACCTTCTAGAGTCATGGAGTCATGGTGTCCCATGTCCCGGTGTCTGTCCCGGTGTAAGCTTCCTGAAGCTCTTGGGCCTCTCAGGTTTCCTCACTGCGTGCTCAGAATCCCCAGTGCTGACAACGGGGTCCCCCTGTGCTTGCAGGCATCCGGATGCTGGACGGCGATGTGACCGATGTGGTTGAGGCCAAGTCTCTGGGCATCAGACCCAACTACATTGACATTTACAGCGCCAGCTGGGGACCAGATGATGACGGGAAGACAGTAGATGGACCAGGCCGGCTGGCTAAACAGGCTTTCGAGTATGGCATTAAAAAGGTGTGAGTAACCCAGGGCTACCGGGGAGCACCCAGGGCGGGCGGTGACCACACATTTTGAACATTTAAATATCAAAGTGACACCAGCCATGGCCTGAAACAAGACTGGCAGGAAAGCCCTGCAGTGCCAGAATGAAGAAGTCTCTCAGGGGCTCTGAGGAATGGCGTATACTCAGCTGGAAGGGCATAGCTGGTTCAGGGAGAGCCAGCTTAGCACTCAAAGTCCCTGCCTACTCCACTGGAGGCTGAAGAGGCCTGTGTAGGTGGTGGGAGGGGACTTAGGGAAGATGAAGTTGGGAAGGGGTAGCAGAAGATGAACCAAAACCAATTCTTCCAAGCCAGGAGGCAAAACAAGATTGCTGGGTGAGGACAGTTTCTTAGAGGAGTCAGGTGCAGTTGTAGTCAGCATCCAGGAGGCTGTGGTTTGCTCACTGAGCACCAGCCTATGGTATAGGTGTGGCTAACGAATGCTAGCAGGGGTGTGTGTATGGGGAGGGGGGTGTCTATCAGGAAGCCCAGGTGTTTCTGATTGTGGAAAGGTGAAGGTGCAGGAATTGAGCCCATTTTATTGTTTATATAATTTAAAACATTTTTTCAAGTTTTTATTATACTGGAACCCATGCACAGCAATTCAGATGCAGTTAATAGTTAATAAGTATTTCTAAAAGTACCAAAAGATTACACTGCAAACAGCTTGTTTGTTTCTCTCTGCCCTGCAGTTCTGCTCCAGAGAATCAATCTCTCCCCCCTTTCCTTCCTCTTCTCTCTTCTCTCGCTCTCTCTCTCTCTCTCTCTCTCTGGGGGGTGTGTGTGTGTGTGTGTGTGTGTGTGTGTGTGTGTGTGTGTGTGTGTGTGTGTTTGTGTGTGTGCATGTATATGCACATGCAAGTGTTTTCAATTGTTCTTCACTTACATAGTTATTTAGTTAAAAGATTTTATTTTTATTTTATATGTGTATAAGTGGTTTGCCTGTAAGTTTATATTTTACCATGCTATGTGCATGCCTAGTGCCACAGAGGTCAAAAGAAGGCATTGTATCCCATGGATCTGGAGTTATAGACAGTTGTGAACCTCAGTGTGAGTGCTGGGAATTGAACCTGGGTCCTCTCCAAGAGCAGAAAGTGCTCTCAGCTATTTCTCCAGTCCCTAGTTATTTAATTTTGAGTTGGGGTCTTACATGTCACCTCTGGTTGGCTGGTATCTCGTTATGTTGACTAAGCTCCTCTCAATCTCACAGAGATCCACTTACCCATGCCCTCCCAATGGTGGCATTGAAAGCATGTGCCGCCACCTTATTTTTTAAGATAGAGTCTCTCAGTGGGCTCACTGACCTTGGAGCTTGCTAACTGGCTAGTCTGACTGGCTAGCTAGCCCATCTCTGTCTCCCCAGCTCTGGGATCACAAATATGGGCCACTGTACCAGCTTTTTCTTTTCCCTTTCTTTTTTCACGTGGTGTCCAAGGATCAAACTTGGGTCCTTTTGCTGATGAGGCAGATGTCTTCCTGACTGAGCCATCTTCCCTGTCCCAGTCGGCTTCAGGACTCTTTTTCTGATTGCCATCTGGTTTCTTTCTTGGATGGATTCAGTTGGTCGCTGGGCGTTATCTTTTCTATGGCAACAAGAGTTTTGCTAGAACATCCTGCCTCGCCACATCTGACCACATCGCATCCCTGGAGTGCCTTCATTTATCCAAACTTCTCAGTCAAGGGGTGTACTACATCTTTCCTCCCTGCTAGAAACATCTCGTCTGCACAAGGAAAACCATCCTCTTTCACCAAGCCACCCAGGGCCCCGATGCCTGAGAAATAAGCAAGCAGTGGCAGAGAGGTGTCCAACTGTCAGAGGAAGGAAAGTAAAAGAGGCCCTGTGTACAGACACGGACAAGCACAAGATCTGTGCTCACAGAGCGGTCTACCCCACTGCTCCAGCAGGACTCAGGGGCAGCTTCCAGTATTCTGCTGAACACCTGAGCCAAGCCATGTGCTGGGCCACATGCTAGGCTAGGGGAATGCTGGCAGACTCGGGCGTGACCAAGTAAGTCGCCACCCACAAGGGGATGGCTGAAAAAATAAATCACTTGTTTCCATGACTCAACCTCCCTCCCACGGTTAGATCACTCAGATCTCAGACCCGATGACAAGGGAGACATCCTAAAAATTGAGCCGGGCTGCAGATCCAGAGAGGCTGACTAAGTTGGAGGTCACGTTTCTCTGTGCAAAAGGCATCGACTGGAATGGTGTTAATGCTGCACATCTGGCATTTCTATGAGATGCTTTCTAAAGATGTGGCGCAGAGCGCTGCGTCCAGGAGAGGAGCGGCCTGTTTTCAAGGGGTCACTGCACTGTGTCTAGGTTTGTTTACAGAGCCTGCGCAAGTTGGAGCTAGAGAGAAGGGAACTTGGCATTCTGAACCTTGAGCAGCGGCTGCTTTGTCAGGTTGTCAGGGCAACAGGGATGTGTAAAGGGAGCTACGCAGCCCTCCTCTTTCTTGTCATGCTTCCTTAAAATACAGAGGCCATGTAAATTTTAGTCATTCTGAAGTAAAGTGTGTTACCGGCCTCTTAAATCCCAGCTGTCTAAAGGTGCCAGGGGAATGCTCCAGGAGGAACGTGACGACCTCCAACCAAAGCACACGGCCCCGTCTGTTACTCTTCTGTGCCACCCCATTTGTGACCTGTTAGCTTTTTCTGTAAAAAGTGGCTTCATCTTTAGTAGATGATATGATGGGGTGTCAGGTGGCTTTAGAAACCATTTTACTGGGCACGGGGGATCTCTTTAATGCCAGTCATTATAAAGCCTCACTCCTCCCCTGATTTTCTCTCAGAAAGGGAATTAAACAGTGATAAAGAGCGTCTGACCTTATCCAGATGACTAGGGCTCACCAGCCCCCAGGACAGTGTCCTAACAGTCTCTGCACACACACACACCCCCGGGAGGATACCAGTGCAGTTTGATGTGTTCAATGGGTGACTTTCCTGAGCAGAAATTCAAGTCCATGTTGGAACATCTCCTCTAGCATCTGCAGATACAAGATGTGGAAAGTGAACCTAAGACCCCCAGGGAAAGCAAAGGCCTCTCTTGCAGTCCAAACCTAGCCACACTCCTTACCTCCCTCCAAATACTCTCTAGAAAACCACAGTAAGACAAGAAAGAAGCCATTGATACCGTGGTGCCTTTGGGAAGCTAACTGGCCAGGCAGTGACTGCCTTATGTCAGATGGGAAGGCTAGGATCAAGCAGCAAGGTATGGGCTGAGAATTCTTAGACATGACGATTTCAGGCCTATCATCATGGTTCTGCTGGGAGTTAAAGGAGAAGAGGGGGTGGGGCCTAGTGGGAGATCCACAGCTCGCTGCCACTACACCATGAATTGTGGGACTGGGCCCCGAATTCCCATGTGATAAATAGACTTCCTCTGCCATGAGCCTCTATTGTGACATGTCATCAAAGGCCAAATCAATGGGTACTGCCATTCGTGGGTTGAAACCTACAAAACTGTGAGCCAAATAAACTTACTTTGTTTCTTTCTTTGCAACTTGATTTACCTCCTATGTTTGTTATAGTGCTAGACAGTTAACTGACAGACCACCCACCTGCTAGGCGTGTAACATGATTCTTTTGTGGTTTAGTGCCTACACATTGAGTCTGGAGCACTATTTTAAGCTGTTCTGTATATTTCCCGGATAATATGATTGCTGAACTTTGTGAAATAAGAACCTTTTATCACCTGGTTTGCGTTGGGTACAGGGTTGAGAGTGACATTATCTTGTAGATGATTCTCCTAAGGCATAGATAGGCTCTGATGGCTAAACGACCTTTTATTTGGATTTTAGTCACTTTCAACTGGCTCTGATTCATCTTTTCCAACAGGTAATTATAGACTTCATGCTGAGGACATGCTCTGAGAAAACCATCATTAGGCCATTGCATCATGGTAGAGTGCTTGCACAAACTCCAACAGCACAGACGCATTCCCCACACCTAGCTTCTCTGCACCTGTGTGATCCATTGTCATGACACGGGGCATGACCCAATTCACAGACACACCCACTTCCTTGTTTTGTGCCTTTTTTAAAAAAGTTAACCTATTTCTTAGAATTTCTTCTTTTAGGAGTGTGTGTGTGTGTGTGTGTGTGTGTGTGTATTAATGTTTTTCCTCCATGCATGTATATACACCACATGCCTGCCTGGTATCTGCAGAGGTCAGAAGATGGCATCAGATCCACTGGAACAATAGTTATAGATGAGTGTGAGCCTCCCCCGGGGGTGCTAGGAATTGAACCTAGGTCCTCTGCAAGAACAAGTTCTCTAAACTGCTGAGCCATTTCTCCAGCCCCAGAAGTTAACCTTTCTTGTGAAGTATAGGTAACCTTTGTGGTAAGCCTTTGGACAATCAGACAAGCCTGTTTTGGAGATGCAGAAAGCAGAGTGAGTGAGTCATCCTAATGTATCTGGGTTATAGGAGCATCAAGAACCTGCCTGTGGGTTTTGTTGGGAGTCTTAGCCTAGAACTGAAGTCTCTTTAGTCTGTAAAAGAGAATGTCCTGGGGCTTCCAGAACAGGTGGTCCAACTTCCCCAAGGGAAGGGATAGATGATTGGGTCATAGAATCTGCTTGAAAGATGTCTTTAAACTGAGCTCTGATTCAGTGTCAGTCCCCTCCCTATGTTTAGAAGGGAGAGTTCTCAGTCCTTAGGAGCCTGGGAGGTCCAATGTATATGCTGTTGGGACAGACTTAATCTAGTCTTCCATGAGTTAATCATTAGTGTTCGTGGCTGGGATGACATGAAGTTTGGTCAGAAACCGTTGATCCCATGGGTGCAGTCTAGAACAGAACTGCGGGAACCTGCCTGATCTGCCACTGTCATGAGCTTTCTCTGGTTCATGTTCCTGATGAACGAGAGACGTCACCAGCCTGGGTTGGCGTTGACATCTGACTTGACTGCTTTAACATTCATCTACTTATCCACAGCAGCACCTCAGGGAACTCTAGTGGGACATCTATAAGCAAACAGTGTTCTAGAACAGGATCATGTTTATCTACTCAGTTTCACCCAGAAGGCAGAATCTCTCCCCTCCCCCTTCAGCCCTCTTTGAAAAAAAATGAGCTGGCTCCCCAAGAAGCTGATCTCCACAACTATTTCAGGAAATCAATGCACTTCTCTCTCAAAACCAGCTCCACTGACCCATAAAATTTAAACAATTCCAAATTCTGCCATTGTGTGTTTCTAACCTTGGTCTTACACTGAGCCCCCTTGGTCATCAGCTATGGTAATGGGAATTAGAGACTTTGCACTGGGGTCTGGGTTGTCCCATGAAGGTCAGAGGGATCTTTTGGCCCATCCTTACCAGGCTCTTGAAACCTGACAGGACCCTTGGGCAGGACCCACGTGGTCTCAGGGCAACCTTCACAGCCCTGTGGAGAAATAGGCTGAAGATAGAGTTGCAGACTGGTGTGAGATGCTTCCGTGGTGCCCCACTACAGTCGCTAACATCTGTTCTTGCTTCCATGTAGGGTCGCCAAGGTCTGGGCTCCATTTTTGTCTGGGCCTCTGGGAATGGCGGGAGAGAAGGGGACCACTGCTCCTGTGATGGCTACACCAACAGCATCTACACCATCTCCGTGAGCAGCACCACTGAGAATGGTCACAAACCCTGGTACCTGGAGGAATGTGCTTCCACCTTGGCTACCACCTACAGCAGCGGGGCCTTCTATGAACGGAAGATCGTAAGTTCTCTCGTAAGGCCCAAGGCTTCCTTTTCCCTAAAGCCAGTTTGGCCAAGATTTTGACCAGATTTTGTTGGATCTCAGGTTCCAGCCTATCCCTCTATGGAGGTCAACCCCAGGGGCTTGGCAGCCTGCCTCAGACTTTACTATTTTATAAGATGTTTGACTCATCTGTGCCCAGAAATGCCAATTAAACCCTCTCTGACTTTAGAGACCTAAAAATGTCATTTAAGAATGGGGTTCATCTTCATCATATCTCCTTTTAGCTCTCTGGAATTCTGTGGTCACATCCCAGAGCCCAGTTGACCAGTCCTACTCTGATGCATAAAATAGAAAGCTTTGGTTTTATGCTGAAACACTCTGGAAACCCAAGCATTCTAGGCTTCTCCTCTGCCAAGGGACATGCCATGGACACTTGGAAGTAAAGCCACAGGGTTTGCCAACTCAGTTCACTGCAGCGAGCAGTTTTTCTTTTATTCTTCTTTGTGGTGGTTAAACCCATGGTGGGCAGGGACTCCACTACTGAGCCACTGATTTATCTTTCAAATGGTAACTGTTTTAGTATAGATGGCTGGAATTTATGCTTTTTCCTTCTATACATACTTTCCTATATTTAAAAAAAAGGGGGAGGGGAGATGGTTCCAGTTTAAATTAATGCAGAATTCAAATGCCTAGTCATTAAGTTAGTGTGTAGACGGTTTTAAAATGAGCCCATGGAGCTGGCCAGGCGTGGCTTGGCCTTAACGTTAACTCACCAGCATCTGTTCATTCCTCTCCGCTGCTTACACACATCTTTAGAAATTATTTTCAAATTTGTTTTTACACTTTTTTCCTGGGGAGCACACTGGCATCCTACTCGCTATGCGCACGTGGAAGGTCAGTCGCCCCATCCTGTGGCAGGCCTGGCCGTGGCCCAGGCTGGTTCACAAAGGTGTGAAGTGTTTCTTTCCCATCTGGTAGGGTCACCCAGCTCTGGGATGAGCAGCGGAGACTCTATCCCAGGTCCCCTTCATTTCCTCCTCATCTGAGCATGGGCTCATTGAAGCTTTATTAAACAGATGCCTGGGCTGAAACCCAACAGAGGCCTACTGGCTAAATGGAGATGCGCAGAAGTAGGTGTAATTGGACACGTTGTACTGGGGACTGTGTCCTCAGCTGCATTCTCAGTGATGACACTCACTGAGAATTTTTTATTTTCTTTGTTTTCTTACCTATCATGCTTGAATGTGTACATATCAGAGATATTTTAGCCACCCCCCTCTACACGCACACTTTTTAAAATAGCCCAGACTGGATTTGAACTTACAAACTGTATAGTGGAGGCTTTCTTTGAACTCCTCCTGTTCTTCCTGCCATCACCTCCCAAATGCTGAAGTTATAGTCATGCTTACCACAGCTTGCTTTAATCCCTTTTTTAAAAAATTCCCTCCTCTGAACACTGTTTATGAATAAGGAAGACAAGGTTAGGAGAGGCGGGGAAGACAAACTTGCATGTCAGAGCTGCTGTCCTGGGACTCTGTCCTGAAAATAATGACTATTTGCGTCTGTTTACTGGAGCCTAGCATTTGCTTGAGGCCCCAGAACTGTTCTGCAAGGGGCTGAGCAAGCACTCAAGAAGTGGGTGCATCTCACTTGAGTTTGGGTGAGCGCTAACGTCACTCTAAGCCCAGCCCCTTGAGTGGTTTTTCCCTGTAGCATCCACCCGAGGGGAGTGACTCCTCAGGAAGGAGCATGGCTCTCGATCAGAGACAGAACCTTCACTTACAGTCTTGGGACTAGAAGCCGAGGGGTAACCATGAGCAGAGTTCTGAGCAGGACCCTGGGACTCGAGAGGCCTTTGCCCACCTTGGTTCAGTTTCCTCACAGGAGTAGTCTCCATTCCTCCCTAATCCCTCTCCTCTGAAGCTGGAGAGTCAGTCTTGGGCCTTGGGCTTGCACACAGTTAACTGGACTTCCCAGCCAGAGGCCACTTACCAAGTGGGACCAGGAATAGGTGCCCTGCTGTGGTAGAACAGAAGAGATTGGGAGATGGAAGTCCCTCCTGGGCTGGCCCTTCTCCTTTCCCTCGAGGTAGTTTAGTCCTATCGTGTACAGTGAGGAAGCAGGTTTCTACTAAAATATCAGTCAGATCTTCCCATGAATGTATGGCTCAGACTAGACACCCCTCTCTTACCTAGCTACAGCATGACAGAGAAACACTCTCTGTGTGGAAGGATCTCATTGTTACTACAGGAGAAATTCATCCTCAAGGGTCCCATAAAATGGTTACCCGAGCTTCGCAGCAGGTGGATGGGTGAGCTAGTTTCCTGTTGCAGCTCTAACAAGTCATCAGGAACTTAGCATCCTAAGGCTGTACAAACAGACATCTCCCCAGCTTGCGGCTCAGAAACCCAGCGGCCTCTCTTGGCTCTCAGCTCCAGATGCGCAGGCTGAGGGAAAGGTGTGAGGAGGGCCCTAACATTCTAGCATCTCTGGGGAGGTCCATGCTTATGTAAACTAAATATGATTCAGCTCCCGACAGTGCAGGACTCAGGTCCCAATTCCCTTGTGGGCTGTTGGACGAAGAGCATTCTTGTTTTTAGAGTCCCTTTTCCTCACATCCTTGGTCTGGGTCTCCCCAGCTCCTTAAAGCCCTGATAGCTGAAGTCTTCACATGACCCCCCTCCAGCAGGTTCTCTGCTTTCCCCTTCCACCTTTAAAGCCTTCTGATTCTCTTGGGCGCAGCTGGACAGTTCAGAATAATCTTCCTGATTTGAAGTTAGCAACCTTGATTCCATGTGCAGAGTACATAGAATTAAAACCAGGAGCAAAAGTCACAGGAGTCATGATCCCACCCAACACAACAGAACCATGAGTTGATCCCATGACCTCTGCCCTCTTCGACCTCCTAGGGGAGGTTCAGGTCAGGTGAGGTCCCGAGTCAGTGTCCCATCCCTCCTGGAACCATCTCTCAGGTGAAGATAGGTGGAGTCCCAGTTGGCGGAGTCAGCCTTGCCTTCCCCCATGTTGCACAGCTCAGCAGACCACATGCTAGCAAGAGCATTTCGGATTCCTCTGGGAGGGATGTCTGTCCCCAGTCCTGATCCTTACCTTACAGCTAAAAGTAGAAGCACCATCTGGGCTCCTGAGCACTTCAGGACACAGGTTTTCCGCTCCCCAGAAGTCCTGGGTCACAGAGCTTAGTTAGCTCTTAGGGTGGGATCAGATTTCACGCATATCAGTGGCAAGATCATGGTGCCATGTAGGAAGGAGGGTGCATCTTGCCTTGCCCATTTGTCTGCACAGGCTTCAGTGGTCTTCAGGAACCAGCTGAGCTGACCCCTTATAAAAGTGTACCCTGTGCTTCTAGATGCTTGTCTGCCTGCCCTGCTGTGCCTCTCTGTTTTCACCCTAGGATTAGCCTGTTCTGCAGTTTTGCAACTAAGTTTGTCTCATGCCTTTTCTGCCGCTGCCCCCAAAGTCATTCTCTCCAGTTGGCAGCATGCCGGGGGCCTCAGTCCTCTCTGAGGGAACTGGCCTCGCCAGTGTCCCACTTCACATATCTCTCTTTCATGCAGGTCACCACAGACCTGCGTCAGCGCTGTACCGATGGCCACACTGGGACGTCAGTCTCGGCCCCCATGGTGGCTGGCATCATTGCCTTGGCTCTAGAAGCAAAGTAAGTTTCAAGCTTCCTTCTTTTCCTTTGAAAAGGTGTCTCTGCACTGGTGACACACACCTACCGTGAGACCTAGCATCCTGAGGATTTTAAATGACAAGCTCAGCTACATGAAGCCCAGTTCCATTGTTGCATACCCATCACTGACAAATCACCAGAACTTTCTCACTTCCCCAGCTGAAGTCCTTGTTACCATTAAACATTAGCTTTCTGTGTTAGTCTCCCTCGGCGACCATAGAACATTGTTTATACAATAAATATGTGTTACCTCAAAGTTCATGCTGCACTGACTCAACAACAGGATTGGTATTTCCTTGGCTTGCCATTGGCCACCTCCAATTGGTGCATGCTGATGACCTCATTGGCCTGAATTATCTTTTCGTAAGTCCTATTTTGAAATACATTCTGAGGAGCAGGGCTTAGGTCTCACAAGCTACAATCCAGCATGCAGCCCATAATACTCCCTCTCCTTCAGCCACTGACAGCCACCATGCTGCATCCTGTCTATGAACTTGATGACTCTTAAGTACCTCATGTAACAACCATACAATTCACACCACACATCCCTAATCCTAAAACCCCAAATCCAAAATGTTCCAAAATCTGAGTGTTTCTTAGTGCTGTCATCATGCTCAGAAAGTTTCAGGTCTCGAGGAGTTTTGGATTTTGGATTTTCAGATTAAAGACATTCGACTCATGAAGTCTATGCAGATACTCCAATGTTCAGGATCTTTAACACCATTTAGCATTTTGGATGAAGATGCCCTGCCTGTTCTGTCCTTTGTTGTTTGTGTATTTCATTTAACATGATGTCATGGGTGTTTAACTATGTTGTGGTCCATGTCAGAATTTCCTACCATTTCCAGCCAGTCTCAAAGTGGTTTCTTCTCTTCATAAAGCCCATTGTCTGTTCCTCTTTGTGGGACCTCAGGAGTAACATGGGCCGGAGCTCTCCATTCATAACCATGCACCCAATCTGTGCTAATGGGTCTGAGCTCTCCATTCATAACCATACACCCAAACTGTGCTAATGGGTCTGAGCTCTCCATTCATAACCATGCACCCAATCTGTGCTAATGGGTCTGAGCTCTCTATTCATAACCATGCACCCAATCTGTGCCCTAGGCAGCCTTCTTTTTCCCTGAACCTTGCTTTCTAAACTGACAGTGACAAGGGACCAATTTGCCTAAACCTCACAAAACCTACAGATATAAATGTATGAATGAGTCAGACAGAAAAGGGTTAGCTGCATGCATTTTTTCATTAGTGTGACAAGAGATTCATTTGGCTTACAGTTTGAAGGGATACAGTTCATCATGGTGTAGAAGTCATGGAGACCTGGGCCCTGTCTGTGGTGACAATGGCCTGTGGCACAGCTTTTTACTTGACAGATTAAGGAATACTTGTAGACCAGGCCTAAGTTATAACCTTTAAAGTCCATCCCTACAACCTCCAGTGACCTCTTTCTTGCTGGCAGGCTCCCTCTGTGAGAGGCTCCACAGCCTTCCCCCTCAAAATCAATGCCATCAGCCAGAGACCAAGTATTCAAGCTTGTAAGCCTGTGAGGGACATTCCCCATCCAAATAAAAACACCTTGAATGCAACTGTGGAGTCAGAAACAGTTTAGACATCAACTGTCACATCACGACCCAACATTTGCAGTAATCCTTTGTTCTAGATGAGTTCTTAAGTGATTCAGAGAGAATATTTGAGATGTGTAAATCCTTGTAATTATGCATGCTTGCATGCTGATTTCCACTCAGCTAAAGACCAAAATACTCAAATGCTACCAATTTAGCAAAAACAGCTAAATATTTTCAATTTCCAGCTCCTCCCAATCCCTGAATGTTAGCTTCTGTGTCCTGGGGCTCTGCAGTAATTAGTTACTTGTGTGGAAAGTTGTATTCTCATACTTAGCAATTCATCACTCTCTATTTTCCTCCATTCCTTATTGAAAACATGCAAGGAATTTTGTTAGTCAGACCTAAATAGAAACCACACCCTGCTTCATGGCCAGTTGCCCCAGGAAACTTACCTGTGGACCTGTGGAAACTGACAGGGTCGGAGATTTGCAGGTATAATTCAAGCAAACCTCACTTAAGGAAGAGTTTACTTAGAAATTTCTGGAGTTAGTATTGGTTTAAGGGGTAGCAAATGGTGTGTAGGGACTCAGGCTGAGTTCAGGGCAGTTGGACTGCAGTGTCCAACAGGTCCAGACAGCATTGCTTCTGCATTGCCTTCTGCCATCTCTCAGCATCATAGATAACGGTCCTAGAGTGGTTGCAATCCCTCCAGGGGTCACACGTCAGATATTTACATTATAATTCACAACAGTAGCAAAATTACAGTTCCGAAGTAGCAATGAAATAATGTTACGGTTGGGGGTCACCACAACATGAGGAGCTGTATTAAAGGGTTGCAGCATTAGGAAGGTTGAGAACCACTATCCTAGAGGAAGACACTCCCAGTAGAGATGGGAGGATCTGTGGACCACAAGAGATCGGAATGAGGCTGGCAGGCAATCTAAGAATTCCCCCTAGTTTAGTGCGGATACCGGATATCCCAGCCACATCTGTTGTTGTTGTTGTTGTTGAAAGTGTTTGTGGATTAGTGTGTTTGGATTAGGGCTTCCTGGGAATGAGTCAAGCTTCAAGTTCAATCCCTGTACAGAAAAGAGGAAGGAGAAATCTACTTTAAACACTCACTATATCTCAGACATCCCCGAGAGGGAAAGAAAAAAGATTATTTCATCCTAATGAGATAGATAGTCTCTAGCATCTTCTACCATGAGTCTAACCCCAAGTTCAATCCCTGTACAGAAAGGATGAAGGAGAAATCTATTTTAGACACTCAGTATTTCTCATACATCCCCTAGAGGGGGAAAAATTTATTTCATCCTAATGAGATAGTTTCTAGCAACTTCTTCCCGGCAGTTGTCTGAGTGACCCATGGAAATGGTTTGCAACTCATGTGACCCAGAAGACCCCAAAGAATCATACACGTTGAGGGGTTCACCTGAGAAAAACACACCGAGTACCCAGGTTTTCAAAAATATCCATCTTTTAAAAGTCCTCCCTCCCCCACATATCTGAAAGATGGCCTTTTGCAGAAGCAGCTTTTGCCCCCATGCTATTGACAGTAGATTTGACTGGGCTAGCCAGTGAGGCTGGTCACACAAGATGGATGGCCCCAGAAAGCGTGCTGAGATTTTGTTACACGTGTGTAACAATGCCTGCAGCAGAGAGCTTCAGATGCAGACTTTCCAGGTGAGGAAAGTACTCACAGTGCTCTGCACACTGCACGCACAGAGCTCGTGTAGCTCCAGCCACCCCTGGGGCTTTCCTGGCATATGGAGATGATCTTCACAGTCAGGAAATAGTGCCTAAGCCGGAAGAAGAGGATGTGTAGAAGGAAAAGATATCCCCGAGGAAGTAAAGACTCATGGCATGGAAAGAAACTCAGCATAAAATAAATGTAAATAAAGGGATAAAGGGAAAACTGGTTTCCCTATTCTCTCCCGGACACAGCATGTTCCCAATTCTGAGGTCCATGCTTTCTGGAAGCTTGGTGCTAAACATCCAGGATGACTGACTTCAGCATCCTTGTATTGGCCTCACTGACATGCCCAAATAGTTTATCATATCATGTAGTCAACGAGGACCACAGCCATATCATCTCTGTCCAAACTCAGAAACCTGAACCCTTGAACACACCCCAGGATGTGACCTGGGGTGACTTGGGGCCTCAGAATCTTTCTCTAGGCCTAAAGTTGGCCTCCCTCATGAGGGAGTAGACAGAAAATCAGGAGAGGACCTATGGCCATAAAGGAACCTGGAGACTGGGTAGATGAATGTGGTAAGACAGGGGTGGGGGTGATGGTGGTGGTGGTGTGTGTGTGTGTGTGTGTGTGTGTGTGCGCGTGCATGCAAGTAGGCAGAACAATAACACAGGAGAAGAACCCGACTAGATCTGGAACCTGTAAGTGCATTCCAGAGGGAAAGTGTGCCTAAGACTTACATATCATCTGAACTCCTGGTACGAAGACCAGAAGCATGGGAGCTAATGGAGCAAAGATGACTGGAGCAGCCACTATGGAAAAAGAATGCCAACCATCCCCCAGATTAAACACAGAATTGCCATATCACATAGTGATCCCACTTTTGAGTATGTGCTCAGAAGAACAGAGTGAAGGAACCCCAAACAAACACCTACATTCACAGCAGCAGCACTCACAGCAACTCAGGTGTCCATGGAGGTGACTCAGTAAGTAAGTAAAATGTGACCAGTCCACGAAGTAGGATATTATTCACCATCAAAAAGAGAGGGAACTCACTGGGCAGTGGTGGTGCATGGTTTTTATCCCAGCACTTTGGAGGCAGAGGCAGGCAGATCTTTGTGAGTTCAAGGCCAACCCATTCTACAGAGTAAGTTCTAGGACAGCCAAGGCTACACAACACAGAGAAACCCTGTCTGAATAAAATGAACCCCCCCACAAAAGAAAAGAAAGAAAGAAAGAAAGAAAGAAAGAAAGAAAGAAAGAAAGAAAGAAAGAGAGAAAGAAAAAGAAAGAAAGAAAGAAAGAAAGAAAAAGAAAGAAAGAAAGGGAGAAAAGACAAGAAAAATAAAAAAAAAGAAAGAGGAAGCTAGTACATGTTATAGTATGGGTGAATCTTGAGGAAGTCATCCTAAGTGAGATAAAATACATTTATTATTTATTATTATTATTATTATTATTGTTAATTTTCTAATAGATGCCAATTAAAAGTCATGTTTATAGGACTAGAAAGCAGAGTGGTTGGTGGTGGCTGGCAGGGATGGAGAAAGTCTTCATGGAGAGTTGGTGTTTGATGGTGTTTCAGTTTGGGGAGATGAAAAGGTCAGGGGTAGTTTAGAGTGTGATGATGGTTGCCAACAGTGTGAATGTACCTAATGTCCCTGAACTGTGTTTCATGTTGAAAATGGTAAATTAAACTCTGGGTTGCTTTAGCACACACACTTGGGGCATTAGAAAATGTGTGTGTTACTGTGAACCTAAGCAGGCATGGTCCTAAAGTGGTGGCCAGGGGTGGGTGGTTTTCCTCACACAAAGCCATTCGTACTAGTAGCTGCTCCTCCAGGTGGCTCTTGAGTCCCCCAGTCATGGTTTCATCTCTGCTGTAGGAGCACATGTGGCACAGGTAAGCATCCATACCAGACAGGTGTGGACACAGTAAGCTCCTGGGACAGTCCTGAGGACTTTCATTCAACAGTGCTGAAAAGATAGAATGGAGGGGGATAAAGGGATGCTTACTTGTCCTTGGCTAATATTCTGATAAAAAGATACTTTAGATACATACCCATTTAATAAAACATTTACAAGTATTTCTTGACTCAACACTCGGTAGACCTGTGAACACGTGCGTCAAGCTTCTCACCCAGCTGTTAGTCTCACATTGCAAAAAAATTTATTCCTACTCGTGGTGAGTCTGATAAAGCTGCTGCATGAACTCTATTTAAAGCATCCCTTGCAGAAGGTTTCTGCGTTCAGATATCTAGATTCCATGACAACTAATGCAGAAGAGAAGACAGGAGTAGGGGTTTCATTTTCTGCTTTTCTCTACTCGGTGACAGTATGAAAAACACTGTTCTCTTCAAATCTGGGACTCTGTAATGTATAAAATGGTCTCTGAAAGACTACGAGTGCTACCACACTAACATTTTTATATTTCTTAGATGGTGCACAGGTAGTGTGGTGGTCTTTTACCCTAGAAGCTATTTCAAATTGGAAGTGACAATAAGAATAGCCAGGACCAAGCTTAGCCTCCCCCACCCCAGACAGTGTAATATAGGGTCATTGCTGGGGGGGGGGGCGTTGCAGAGCAAATAGATGGGCAGAATGATGGAGCCTGATTTCAGAGGTGTTTAAAATCCAAGAAATATGGTATGCGATTGATAGTGGGGCCATGCGTTCTAACATGGCATATTTCTAGGTGTGCTGAAAAGAAGCGTTGTAAGTTTAGCATCCATACAGCCTGCAGCCCAGCTTACCCTCAGAATGGAGCTCACCTTAGCATACCCATGTATGTGATGACAGAATTGTTCTATACACTTGAAGCACTTTCAGTGACATTAAAAGTTCTCTTTTCTCCACTTCCAAAGTGCCTGTTACAAACTGAGGTAGGTTTGGTGGTCAGATCGAATTTCTCATGCCTCTAGATTTTAGACCCTTTGAACAATTCCAGCTCAGGGTTCAGTTGCTGGAAACTATTTGTTACCAAGTGAACCCTTGTGGAGGTAGGCAAGCTGAGCCTTGGGCTGCCTCCCATACCACCTTGGAATGTCCTTCCCAGTCAACACCAGTGACTTCAGTGGTCTCTGCTATGTTGTTGCAGCAACCAGTTGACCTGGAGGGATGTGCAGCACCTGCTAGTGAAGACATCACGGCCGGCTCATCTGAAGGCGAGTGACTGGAAAGTCAATGGAGCTGGGCATAAAGGTGCGGGTGCTCCTGGTGGGCTGGGAGAGACGCTCTGGTGACCCTTGAGGAAGCCCAGATAACAGGCTCTGTTATCATAGACTATGAGTTGCAGAAATTTAAAATGTTTTGCAATGATTTAAAGACAGTTTTCTCAGAGCACACACTGGCGTGAAGGGACAGCCTTAGGGTCCCAGAGTCCGGGTCCCTAAATGCCATGACCATGGTTTGCTTAATAGTCTTGTTTCCATTTGC
This sequence comes from Tokudaia tokunoshimensis, assembly GCA_036184795.1. Taxonomy (NCBI): domain Eukaryota; kingdom Metazoa; phylum Chordata; class Mammalia; order Rodentia; family Muridae; genus Tokudaia; species Tokudaia tokunoshimensis. Next base: position 41,365,008 of record BTHU01000001.1, read on the forward strand.
TCCCTGAGTTCCGTTTTTCACAAAGAAATGTGATTTCCAAGACAACTTTGAAGCCAGCCATGAAGGCATGTGCATGTAATCCTCAAACCCGGGACGTTGTAGTGGGGTGAGGGGGGACCTTGAATTCAAAGCCCTTTTGGTGCTTACCTTTAGTTTTCCCATCTGTACAAAAAAGGACATTGAGATAGCTGTGTCATTTCCTTCTGATCTCTAAACCTGTTGCCAGCCAGCCCCTTTTCTAGGGCTTCTGTCAACTCAGTAGGGTGTCATGGCTCCTTGATCAAGACATGATTTGGGGGTCTCTGAGAAGGAAGTTGACAGGAAGTACTTGAAAAACATTTCTGCCAGCCAGGTGTGTCAGAGAGAACTTGCCCCCTTTTCTGAAGCTCAGGTAACTATCATGACGCCAAGCATGATACCACTATCTGTACATATAGGTCAAGCACTGCCACTGTGAGTAGCAGGGGACGTGCCTTTGAATAAAGAGGTCATTGACTGACCCTCATCTGTCTTCGATTGCAGCTGGTGGTATACTGTAACATTGCCCTCTATTTCCATCTTGGTCTAATTAAAAAAGGAAAATAGAGTGTATTGAGTCTTAACCTTGCCCTAAAATTAAGTTCTGAAACCTCTCTTGGCCAAGTCAAAACCTGGATCCACCCAGCCCCACAAACATCTCTCGACTGTGTGCCATTGTCCCGAGAACCCTGAGAGTCAGTAGCAGAAGAAAATTATTTTAAAAACAGCAGTTTTCCTTGCCTTATTGTATTTGTTGTACATCATAGTCATGGGCCTGGAGTTTTAAGGTTTGTTGGCTGGAAATCCTATCCAGGGCCTGTGCAAGCCAAGCCCAGTACCAACACCCGGGTCTCTCAGGTATTTGGGTTTGTTTCTCTTGTCTAGTCTGAGTTTCAGGGACACGCATGGTCCTCCTAACATAAAGAAACCCAACCTTATCCTCCCAAAGGAAAGTTCTGAACTCTCTCCCAGAGTGGGACACATATCCCAGCCAGCCTTCCTGAACTGAAAGAGTTCAGTTCAAAGGGTAATAAGGCTGGTTACCTGTGACCAGCTCTCAGGGGGATCTGTCATCACCTTGGAGGGACCTTGAGGTGACAGCTACTGTATGCTCCTGAGATCCATAGAGTTGGGGGACAGCTCCCTTCTTGGGGGAGGCGAGAGAAGCTGGATCTGAAGGCCCTGTTTTTTCAGTTAGCCATCTCTATGGATTTGGCTTGGTGGACGCTGAAGCTCTGGTCCTAGAGGCAAGGAAGTGGACAGCAGTACCATCCCAGCACACGTGCGTGGCCGCTGCAGACAAAAGGCCCAGGTAAGGCTGCTCTGACACCAGTGACTTCTCCTGAGACCTGCTGTGTAGTAGGGGTCGGGGGAGGCGTTTAGCCCTACATCTCTATTCACAGGCAGGAAGGATCACATGGGCAGTTTCCAGCTAGACTGAAGTACCTGGGGTTTCTCTTAATGTAATTGTGCAGCTAGGAGAAGTTGCACTTCCAGGTCCACCGTTTAGAGGCCTCCTGCCCTTTTGTGGCAGATTTTGCCAGTGTAGAGGGTCTATTTCTCAGTGTGAATCCTTCAGCCTTGTATTGGAGCATCTCCTCCGTGGGGTTAGCATAGTCAACCAGACCAGACATCTATCTGCTTTGCCCACAGGGATACAAGAGTAGCAGCCACAGGATCCTTTCTCTTCCACCTGCTAGAGGTTCTCACCATAGCCACAGCCCAGCCCCATTGCCCCAGAGCTTGTGTGTGAACAAGAGCAGTGAGGCCTGCCCCTTCTCTGTAGCAGGCCAGCGGGGGAGGGGCTCATGAACTACACAGCATCTCTACATTGTTTTATCCAGCACCATAAACCTTCTGCAGGCTTAAGCACTGGAATGTTTAAGCAGGCCCTGAGCGGGGGCTGCAGGACCCCGACTTCATCTCCTTTACTGTTCTACCCTTTAGAGGAAGTTTTTTAAACCAGTTACATGTATTGGTTGAGACAAAACAAACAAACAACAAAAACCGGACTGTAACATAAATCTGACGGGAAGAAGCCCACCCCGTTCAGAAGTCAGATTATTCCTGAACTGTGTCATTGCAGCTGTGATTTCTAAGAACGTGAACACGACGTTTTGTTACCTTTGGGAAATATGCGCTTGAATGAGACTTGGTGGGGCAATTAGCAGGGCTGGAGATGTAGCTCTCGATGAACACCTGCCTAGCATGTGGAAAGCCCTTGGTTCCATCCCCAGCACTAACAAATGAAAATAAACTAAAAACCAGGGGCCAGGGATGGCTCAGTCAGTAAAACAGATGACGCCTCAGAAGCGCGAGGACCTGGCTTTGGATAACCAGAACCCACGCGAGTCTGGTCATGACGGCACGCATCGATAGCCTTAGCACTGGGAGGCAGAGACAAAGGCGCCCCAGAAATGGCTGACCAGCTAGTCTAGGCAATCGGTAAGCTCTGGGCTTAATGAGAGACTCCTCAAAAGATAAGGGGACAGCAATAGTGGAAGGCACCTATGTCGACCTCTGACTTCCTCGTGGGGCTGGGGGAGCAAGATACACTGTTTTATCTGCACGTGCAGACCACTTCTTCGAGCTCATCTCTTCCATGAACATGTACACCTCCTATATTAAGCTCTTTTGACGCGAGATGTTGAGAGTTGTGTTTCGTAAGCACGCCTTGAAAACTCTGGGAGTTCAGAGAACACTTGCTAGATGAATAGCCGCTGAAGGACCTTTAAAAACATGACGTTTCCAGCTTGTGGCTAATTGGACCCACTGCTACTGGGGCCATCACTGGTCTGCCAGCCAGCAAGCAAAGCAGGTCTCACTGTGGGCTTCTTCAGGCTTCATTTCCTCTCAGAAGCGTTTGTGCTGAGCTCGAGAAGGATAGAGCTGTAGTAGGATAAAGGAGGCCTTTGCCTATGCTGACTGTCTGCTGGGAGCAGCCACGTAGGGGAGCCTGGCTCTCGCTGTCCTGCCTGACCTGCCTTGCTGCCCACCTCCCTCCCACCCCGCTCCCCAGCTGGGGCGGCTCCTGAATGAAGCATTCTTTTCCTGCCAGAAATCTGTTTAAGATGATCAAGTGGTGCCTCGGTGGCGAGTGGCTGTTTTTATTTTTATTTTATTTTGTTTTTTGAGTGAAAGCACACAGAGTCTAGACAGTATAGGTTGAGGGAACCCACCGTAACATACAGTATGACATTGTTCCTGTCCTTTGAGGGAAGTAAGGACCCTACAAACTCCAAAAGGGAACAAGAATCGGACTTCTGTTTCTAAAGGAAAATCCTCTTTCCCCTCCGCTCTTTCTGACCCTGTCTGGAATTTTCAGCCAACCTCCTGCCTCAGACCGCCTGCCCGACTCCAACACTTGATTGTTCCTAAGGACATAAAGGTCTTCAGAGGGGACAGTATCACCTAGAGTAGGGGGGCAGATAGCCCCTCTCTACTACTGTGTCTCCTGCAGAACTACAGCTCTCCCACAATCAGGCCACAGAAGAGGGGTTCAGACATCTGTACCTGGGATGCTGACACCCACCCCACCTCCCACCCCATCCCTTAGCTGCAAGCCTCCATACTCAGCTTTTCTCAGCAGAGATAACTTGGCTTTAAGTGGGCAGGAAGTTTCTTATACAGACATATGTGTTTACCACCACCACCACCACCACCACTCAGACCCCACTGACTGCTCTTGACCTCCTCCTGAGTTCTTCTCTTGATAGTACCTACGCTTTTATGTCTTAGATCTGGCCTCAGCTGCCTCCCATGACCCAACGGAGTGAGCACAAGAGAGCATGAGGGAGAGAGAAAGAACTGCTAAGGGAGAGAGGAAGGGGCCAAAGAATGAGAACATCTGTGTGTATAACTGTATTGTATGGGGCATGTTGACCTTTTTTTCCTCTTTTTTTTTAAGATTTATTTACTTATTTTATGTGTATAAGTACACAGTAGCTGTCTTCAGGAGACACACCAGAAGAGGGCATCGGATCCCATTACAGATGGTTGTGAGCCACCATGTGATTGCTGAGACTTTAACTCAGGACCTCTGGCAGGGTCATCAGTGCTCTTAACCGCCAAGCCATCTCTCTCTCCAGCCCCTTTTTTTCCTCTTGATGAAAGGAAGTGCCGCCCTGTTGTGACCAAAGGTCACAGCAGTATAAGCACCAGACTTTAAGTTCAGGGTCTGGAAGGCACTATGACTGCACGTACATCTAGGGTGATGTTGGATAGGGTCCTGAGTTGGAGGAGCTAGGGTGCTGGGGCATTCATCCCTCTGTGTAGGACAATGACTCCTGTCCCAGCCCTGAATGGAATACCTCCTCCTTCTGAATTGGGTAGGTCCTGTGACTCAGGAAGACAGAACTTCATTAACAAGGACAGTGACTGACAGGGACTCCCCTTGCTACAGAGCCTTCCTCCTCACCCAACCTTGCCTAGAAACTAGCATCAAGCCACTGTGCCACAAAAGACCACATGGTACTGGCACTCAGTAGTAGCCCCTGGCACCAGTCCTCTGTTGAGTGACTTTCCCCTGTGCATCTCTGAATGGTTAGCTCAAGATGAAAGGGGCAGAGAGGCTGACAGCAGGGAGTGGTAAGGGCTGGAGCATGTGGCTCCACCTATGATGACTGTCACAACAGATGCAGGACCGCACGCACGCAGGCATACACGCATGCACACCCAGGAGAAAGCTAACCTTGGTTCTTTGTAATCTGAAGAAAAAGGCTTCCCTGGTGTAGAAAAGGACAAGCCAGATGGGACTCAGGGCATTTCTAATCTGGACACTGAATGTCTAGGGACACTTGGCTTTAAGTAAAAGTTCCTTAGGGTAAGATCAGGGAACCCATCAGGAAAGAGGACCACTGAAAGGGTGTCTTAGGTGACGACTGAAGGAGCAGGGCCTTTGCTCTTACTGGACTTTGCTGAGTAGACTCCATAGTTTGTCATCCCTACCCAATCCCCAAACCCCACAATAGACAGGACTAGAACCAAAGCTTCCTCCATAGGAAGGAATTATTTGGCCATAATGCAAAGCATTATGGGAACAGTTTTCCCACAGGTGCTAACTCTAAATGAAAGAACAAGGGACAGTCACATGACCCTAAGGACAGCAGAGGCGGCCTTGTTAGGGTCCTGTGGGTATTACTGGATGAAAACCTAAGTGTGGCCTGGATCACTGTTCCTGTGATTTTGCTCCAACCCTTTAATACAGTTCCTACTGTTGTGGTGACTCCCCTCCCCCCCAACCATAAAATTATTTTTGTTGCTACTTTGTAACTGTAATTTTGCTACTGTCATGAATCTTAATGTAAATGTATCAGAGTTTTCTGATGGTAGTATAAATATCTGTGTTTTCCAATGGTCTTAGGCGACCTCTGTGAAAGGGTCATTCATCACAAAAGGGGTTGAAAGCTACAGGTTGAAAACCACTGATTTAGTGCCTTTCTTCCGTGAACGGATGGTAAATGGGATCATAAGCTATGACTTCTGTCTGTGCAGAATGGCTTTTGAATCTTTGTGAAGAGAAGAGCAAAGTGAATCCTTTCATAGCTTTTATTCAAGTGAAAAGAAAGCCAAACCTAGTATAGTTCCCTCAAATGATTAAAGTCACAGTTGACCCATCCAGTTTTTTGGCCAGTACTTCCCTCATTTTAAAAACTCCAGACTCTGTGAAGCAGTCTGTGATACCTATTGTAGTAAAGATATTTTAAAAATATCCCAGTACGGGGTTTCTTCTCGCCTTTGACCATTTATGTTCCTGGAAACACACACACACACACACACACACACACACACAGCCTTTATATTTTAATATACCTTAAGTAGCATAATAGCTGGGCAGCTGCCTACCCTCCGTGCTGTTAGAATCTACCTTCCTATCCATAACCCAAGTTATTGCTGTGTTTCATCTGGGCTGCTCTGAGCTCCAACCAGACAGCCCTCTGGGCCATGTTCTCTTGGCCCCTAGCCCACGGTGCCTCCCTTTTTCTCTTCCTCTTTCCTCGTGGTCCCTAACCCAGGAAATCTAACCTCCACCTATGTCTCTTCTCCCCAGCTATTGGCTGTTGCCATCTTTATTTACCAATCAGAATTAACTGGGGCCGTGGTTCCTCAGTGTCTTACTTGTGGACTCTCTCATCTTTGGAGCAAACAATTTTAGGGGATGCAAATTAGCATTAGAATACAAGCAGCATTAGGCCAGCCCGCTACCACCCATGGCTCCCACCTTGATGGTGGAGAGGCTACAACAAGAAGAGTCAGCTAAGCCGGCAGAAAGCAAGAGAACGTGACGTACCTGTGGGCCTTACAGCTTTACTGCTTTTGAAGATTCCCATTCAGAATTTTGCTACTTTTGACCTCTTTTATTTCAAGCTTCTAATTCTCCCTACACCCTCCTTCCTCTCTGCCTCCCTCCTTCTATGAATGTTGAGGATGATCTATGTACAGTAGATGATCAACTCATAGATGCCTATCTGGAACTGGCTCTAGGTTAATTGTATCCTACCTTTTCTGCATTTCTTTATTTCTGGGATTTCCACCCTGCTTATGGTACTCTCTGTATCACATGTGATATGTTCATATGTGAATGACAGATAATGGTGACAGTTTCACTGTATGGATTTCTATCTAGAGATGCCTTTTTGTACTGACTGTTGGTGATTCATCGATTTCGAACTCAGAGCCTCTAGCACCTTCACTTCTGCCTGAACTGCATGCCACACATCTATTTTCCTATAAGACACATTATAGCCTTTTGGGGTCCAAGAGCATTAGCCAGCACCTCATCCAGTGCTTGTGATATTTGGGGTCGGAGCTTATAAGCAGCAAAACTCCAAAAAAAAAAAAAGCATAAAAATGGAAAAGGTAATTTCCGGAGAGTGTAAAATAGGAGCCTATTTACAGTCTGAGAGCTGATACAAGAAGCTGATTATGGCCTGGCCTGACCTCAGTTGGGATGTGTGTGCTTGTTAGGTGACTTTGCTACATATATTGTGTATGTTCACCAATGATCACAAAGGTGAGCTTGAATATATAAATAACTTCTAGTGAGCCAGCCAAAATGCAAACTCAGAATCTGAACAATAAGAACCGACTGGATTTTAATTTAATGTCTGCTTTAACTTCCTATCAGACTAAATCTCAGGCTGGTATTAGCCCTGGACATAGAAGAAAAGGGTGTGCTACAAATATAAACACTGTATTTTATAGGCCAATTAATTATGGCTAAATTAGTGTAGAAGAGGTTTGTTTTTGTTGCTACATTTTATTTATAGCCTAAACATCATGCTATGGTTTAATTATCAAAAGTAATTTCATCTATCTGGGCATGTAATCCCAGAGGTAGAGGCAGGAAAATCAGGAGTTCAAGGTCATCCTCACCTACATAGTTGGTTCAAGGCCAGCCTCAGTTACATATGACTCTGTCTCAACCTTTCCCCAGCCCCAAATATAAACACACTCATGCGGTATATCATATATCATTAACACAGTGGTCTTTATTTGAGATGATAGCATTAATTCTAGAACATAGATCTAGGCGGAGTTATTTTCTCCTACTTGAATTTACTATGTGTACTCCAGTGAATGCTCCCACCACTCACTACTCTTTAGAAGTTCAGTGAAAAACATTCCCTGGACCAGCTTCTGCTCTGTGGGTCTCAGGGGGTCAGCTGCCCCATCTGCCCCGCCAGATGACAGATACACCAGAGAGAAGGACTCTGTTGTCTCCTGATTCCCACAGGTATCCCAACACGATTTCAGAATTGGCTGATGAGAAACAGGGGCTAGACAAGAGAGGAAAGGCCGCATTGACCTGCCAGGGGAAGGGTGCAGGAGCTGGAGTAAGGTCTTCAGGTGAAACTAAAAGTCATGGCTTGTGGTAGCTTCTCGGCTAGAGTGATGAATCAGAAGCCCCAGTGTAGAGGGTTTCTGACTGGGGTCTGCCTTCCTCAGCTCTTTCCTACTACTTAGTTACTTGAGGATATTTACCTTTGAGTCTTATTCTGTCACAAGTGTCATAAAACTAGAATTTTTCTGTATCTTTATATATTGGGGAAAACTAGAAGGCTACCTTATTAGTAGCATGGGTGAATGTACTGGGCCGTTGTCATGATGGCTCCCATTGGGGAGCCCTCTGCCTCCTTGGAATAGGCTGGGCCCAGAGACTCGACGATGCAAGGAGACCATCTGGAGATGAATAATCACTCCTGAAGTGTGGTTTCATGGGAAGTGGCATCTCTGTGTCCTTAGCAATTGCATCCAAATCCGCAGTGCCCCTCACTTAAGCAGAGGCCTGTCCTTTAATTCATTGAGTTCCACAGGAACTTTTGGAAGATGACTCCACACAGGACAACAACTTTAGAATTTAATTGCAGAGAAGACTTTGCAGTCAGGAACCTTAAGATCTTTCTTAAATCAACTTTCATGATTAAAGAACAGTGTTCATGTGACGAACAGTCCCTGCGGATTTTTAAACAAACAACAAACATGAATTTACTGTTGATTCACATTTTCTGAATTGTCTTTGCAGTGATTGCAGAACAGAGTTTCCTTTTCATGAACTCTTTTATATTCTGTCTTGGAGTTAAGTGGCTTTTGGGACTTGGCTTCGTCATGACTTCTTGGCGTTTCTGTCAAAAGCAAGGACAATTACAGCTTGACTATTTTGACCATCTCAAAGGCTTCTTCATTTTGCTTTTCGTTAAGAGACGTAAAAGTCCCTTAGTTGGAGGACTAGGCTGTTTGCTTCAGCAGCAGAAGTGGAGAGAGTACAGGAAGCAGTGAACTGTCTAGTCCCTGCAGTGAGGAGCAACCAGCTTACTGGCCCTCCCATCGAGCTTGCAGGAACGAGGAGTCCTGATGGCTGAGTGATTTCCCAGTTAAAGAGATTTCACAGAAAAACTAATTGTTACAGTTAGCTTTGAGTCCTAGGCAGGCTGCTCCCCCGCCCCAGAGAAGCTTAATATCTTGGCTATGAAAACCAAGACAGGAGACGCCATTAATTCCTGCAGGAGGTGGGAGGGGGGACTGCCCACTGGCCCACCATCCTGGCACTGTAGCAGACTGGCTCCCTGTGGGGGAGACCAGCCCAGAGTCCTCTCCCAGCAGCTAGGGTCCCTTAGCACGAGCCAGTCACACCAAGGCAGTGAAGCTAAATGAAATGAGTTGTTCCTGTGGGTCTGGGTGCATTGAGCTCTGAGCTGGACAGTTGTAAGGCACTGGCCAGGCCACCAGTGTTTAGCTGTCTGGTCTTCACCTGTTCACTTAAATCTTGTGTTCTTATCTGTGAGATCCAGGTTTCCCCAATAGGATTTTAGGTCTATTCTAGAGTGGTGATTGCTCTCTCCAACAGTTAGTAAAAGGCCAAGGGAGAAAATAGTGTTTTAAATCTGATTAGAACTTTGTTTGCCTTGATGTTGCTATTCTGTCTGCGAAAGTGTTAGGTTAAGGGTAACCTCACTCCTGGGTCTTGGGGCATCACATTTCAAAGCCCCAGGGCAGGATGCCAGTGACCCTGTTTCCCCCCCATCACTAAGGAGCCATTTGTCACCAACATGCTCAGTTTCCATTTTAAATTCATAGTCAGGATACTATAGGTGAACACTTTGCCTGAAAGGGTGTGTGGGCCCTGTGGGTCCTGTGGTCCTGGGCCTCTCTGGAACTTTCTGCTATAGTCTGGATCTGCTACAGTGGCAGGGTGCCTGAGAAGTAAACCCAGACAGTAAACCCTGGAGAAAGCAATGAAAGAAGCCAGCCTCTAAGTCAATTTATGGTACATGCAAAGCGTGTTTTTTAAATATTTACAGAGTCCCGGGGGCATTACATCACTTTCTAGCTGTTTTGAATGTTTTCTTATGACTCAGGCCCAGTAGAGCCCAGTGAATCCATTCCTAGGAGACTCTAAGCACATGTTTGTTCCGGGCCTCTCTAGAGGAAAGCCCTGCACAGAGGGAAAAGCATTTCCAACTCAGGCCATGCAGCAGGGAATTACTAATGTGCTGTTGGGTGGCAATCAGGTTTCCACCAAAGAATGCCATCTTTATTCAGTTCACAAATTGGCGGGAAGGCGCCCAGGCTTTTAGAGACACGAACTCTCAAAGCAGCCCATAGGCACAGGGTTTGTGTCTGTTTTGTGCTTCCAAACAACCAGTGGGAATGATCTTTGAGTGACTGGACATGGATTTGTCATCAGCTTCCGTCCCAGGTGACAGAAGGGCCTCTGGGCCCTTTTGAAAAGTCATGGAAGTGCCATCCTTCATTTCCTTCGTGGGGCAATGGGTTGGCAGTCTTCTAGCAGACTGACTGGAGGCAGAGCAACTACAGCAAATTCAGCTGCGGCAAATCGGTCCCTCGTGTGTGGGTTAACCCCCGGAGACATGGCCTGGAGACTGTGTGACATTGATATAGTCCTTCCTTCTCCCGGATGGATGACTTAATCCCTGTAAGCTTTCCCACCAGTGCCTTGTGCTGGTTGGTCATCATCCATGATGCTATCTCCAAGGCTAAAACTCTTGAGAAAGTGAGCTGGCCACAACGCTATTTAAAAGCAGGTAACTCCTGAGTTCCAAAGGGAAGGTCCCCAGATACATTGGCCCCAAGCGTGCATAAAGATACATTTAAAAAAAATAGCCATAAAGTTTCCCCAGCAGTGGACAGAATGGAATACCTAAGAGTGAGACCTCTGTGACTCCCTAGGAGCTCCCAGAACCCAAAGACCACAGCAGGGGAGGGACAGACTGCAACACTGACGTCCAGATCCTCCCTGTGAGAGACTAAGACTTGGGTATCCATCACTGCTTGTTTTTTCTCCCCAGGAGTATCCCCATAGTGCAGGTGCTGCGGACCACAGCCCTGACCAATGCCTGCGCGGACCACTCCGACCAGCGTGTGGTGTACCTGGAGCATGTGGTAGTCCGCATCTCTATCTCGCACCCACGCCGGGGCGATCTCCAGATCCACCTGATTTCTCCCTCTGGAACCAAGTCTCAACTTTTGGCAAAGAGGTAAGGCGACTCTCTCCAGCATTTGCTCACGAAGGCTCTATTTACTCTGGATCCTGGCAAGATTCCCTGCACAGGGAAGTGGGGGTTCTCTCTAGGTCTATACAGGCAGGACCCACAACCCTGAAGAGCAAGCCAGGGACTTTGAAGCAGACCTGTGAAACTTGAGTCTTCAAGAAGTAATGGGAGTTGTTGCCTGTGGGTAGGGTAGAGTTCATGTTCTGTCCCATTGCTCTGATAAGTGCAATGACAGTCTTGGCCATTCTATTTGGTTGTCACTTAAGCTGAGGTACCCCTAATGGTTATTTTTCTTTGAGAGCACACCCCCCCCCATTCAGTTCTGGGATGCTCCTGAGGGCCAGGTGTGGCTGGTGAGGTGCAGGGAAGGTTCCCAGGTTATTCTCCAAAGCCTTCTCCCACAAAGGCTTGAGATGGGATTTAGGATGGCTGAAGCTTCCTCGCTCGGCTCTGCAGGGTTTGTGGAAGGCTGCACTGGGCAGTTTTTTGTCTTGAATGTCTTATGGTGTGGTTAGTGCCTGGATGGACTTAAATAGCTTTCAGGTAAATAGAGCAGAGGCATTTGTAGGAACCAGAGGGAACCCAGGGAGAGTTGGGATATATATTCGCTCTTTCTAGCTAAGAAGCAGAGTGAAAAGTTTCACAGACAACCCAGTATTTCTAGAATTTGCATGTGTCTCTCAGCCCTTGAGGAAGCACCTGGACTAGGCCCACCCTGTCTGTTGTTGCTCTTATCCTGGGATGTCGGAAGTGTGGGAGGCGAGGTATATAGGAAATGTTCTCACAAGGTCAGACAGGATCCACCATTTTTCTTAACCACTCTGATGACTCCAATGAAATGTTGCCAACATCACTGTTCCAAGAAGAGGGGATCTGGGCTGTGCCCTCCAACCCTCTGCGTGGCCTCTGGGACCAGCAGCCCACAGATGGGCAGCAAGCAGCCGGCGATGGGCCTGGTCTCAGCTTTGTCCTCAGTCCACTGGAGTCAACCCTAGCGCAACTGTAGTGGGTGGATTCCAGGAGTCCCTGCTAGCTCCTAGCTTCCTAGCAGAAGACCAACGTGGAGGCGTCTCTTCTCCTGAAGGCAACCTCAGCCATGCTCAGCCACACTCAGTCTTGTTCAACCTCTACATGGGGGGAGGCCACCAGGGGCATCTGCCATCTGAGGGAGCCAGCCAGCCAGCTGAAGCTCGGTGACATTTTGCTTCTTCTTTTTAAAAAATTTGTCTAAAGATCTACATTTCTAGTATTTGCTGAAAACTTGGCAGCTCACCCTCCCGGGGCCCACTTTTCTAGCCTGGCTAGCACCAGGTGGAGGGCAAAAGTTTGCCTCAGGGTATTTATACTCCACGCTAGCGCCTGGCTTGACCATTAGACTTTCTGACTCCTCTGTGCCCTCCGCAGAGGCAGAGCTTGCCTGAGAGGTCCTGGCATAGGTATTCAAGGTGGCTGGAGGCTGGGGCCAGTGTAGGCAGAGGCGGTGCAGGGAATACAGGCTTGTGCTTTAGCCTGGTGAGGCAAGCTTTTATCCCAGCCTCTGCACAGCCCATCTGGGCTCCTTCTGGGACCTAGGCACTCAGCCTCTCTTTATTCCTCATCTGGGTATGCCAGTCCACGTATCCATAAGCATTAAGGATATTATGAGGATCAAATATAATAATATAGATTAATGTGCTTGGCTACTGCTCGTGCCCTGCTGAAATCAGTCCAGCCCTCTGAACTGTAGGAATCTTCCAGCACTTAGCACGCCCGCCCACCGCCAGCTCCGATTTCCCTCCCCTCCCACCTGTCACTCATCCTTCTTCTCAGTCCAGGTGCTTGAGCTCGCTGCGACCCAGTGAGATTGTTAGGAATGTCACAGTTGCTAGCAGGGCCTGCAAATACTTGAAAGCACTGCCCTGGGGCCACATGGCAGTCACTCTAGTCTTGGGAGTTTGGTGTTTTGCCAAGAGTCTGTGCATGATATCAAGATTGTGGTTGGGGATCTGTTACCATCTACCTCACTCCACATGTTCCCGGACCCTGCAGGCATTTCAACCTGCCTCACTGAAAGCTGGCATTCCTAAGGGCCTCGGCATCTACAAGACCGTCCCTGTTTTAGCTCCCGTGTGTCAGGTTCTACTTGGCTTTGTATGTAAGTCAGCTGTAACCTTGGCAGTTTCTTAGCACTATTCCCCTGCAAAGAAAATTCCCTTGAACATCATCACGTCGTTTCCAGTGTCCAGGGAGCCCCCAGACCAGAATGGAATAGTACTTCCACATTTGAACTCCTGATGAAAAGGATGAGTCCAGTCCTGAATGCAAGTTTTTATCTTCAAGGAGAAATGCCTAATTTAAAAGGACCGGGGGTGCAGTTCAGTGGTGGAGTGCCGGCCTGGCATGCACAAAGGCTTGGGTTCACTCCCTCAACATTGCCAGAAAAGGAAGAAGAAATCAGCAGTGGTTCCTTTCTGTTTTTCTTTGAACTCTGAAAAATGGAGGAGCCTGAAGGCCCAGGGGCTTATGGAGACGGCTGAGGGAAGACCTTTGTCTTAGTGAGGGTTTCTATTGTTGTGAAACACGATGTTCAAAAAGCAAATTGGGGAGAAAAGTGTTTATTTGGCTTACACTTCCATATTGCTATTCATCAAAGGAAGTCAGGACAGGAACTGGAAGAGGGCAGGAACCTAGAGGCAGGAGCCGTAGAGGGGGGCCACGGACTGGTGTGTTCCTCATGGCTTGCTCAGCCTGCTTTCTTATAGAACTCAGGACCACCAGCTTAGGGATAGCACCACCCACAATGGGCTGGGCCCTTCCCTATTGATCAGTAATTGAGAAATGCCTTATAGCCGAATCTCATGGGGGCATTTCCTCAACTGAGTCTCCTTTCTCTCGAATGACTAGTTTGTGCCAAATTGACAAAGGAAACCAGCCCCTACATCCTTCTAGTCTGGAAGGAAAAGGGATATTCATCAAATCTCCAAAGAGTGGGCGAGCTCCACCTGAATGTGTTCAGCAAATGTCCCCTTCCCCTTCCCCAGGCCTCTCCCAGGGAAGCACATGGACCATCATCTATTATTGGGCACTGGAGGCAGCCCTTCCTTCTAAATGTTAGGGAGGTTCTGTGAAATAATGGAGGTGGGACTCACTTAGCTGTAAGAGTTTGCAAAACAAACAGCAAGACAGTCCTATGGCTAAGGGCCCTTGCCTACAAGCCTACCTGAACTCGATTCCCTAGGGCTCACATGGTAGAAGGAGAGACCTGACCCCTACCCCCAGGCGTGGTCAGAGTCCTCCTTGAGCTGCCCCACCCCCACCCCGGGCCTGGCTCCTTAGGCTAGGCCTCCCCTTCACTTTCTAACTCAGCATTTCTAATTGCAGATTGCTGGATTTTTCCAATGAGGGATTCACAAACTGGGAATTCATGACTGTCCACTGCTGGGGAGAAAAGGCTGATGGGGAATGGACTCTGGAAGTGCAAGATATACCATCGCAGGTCCGCAACCCAGAGAAACAAGGTCAGTGGCCCTCGGCATTTCACGACCTCTTTTATGTGTCAATGCTTTCTTTAAAGGTAGCGCTGTTGATAAGTCTTTGTTTTATGAGGATAATGTTCACCACCGTAATAATTTTCAAGGTCAGTAACTATTCACAGTGGTGTGCAACCATCCCATCTATCTCCAGAACACCTCACCCCTTCAGAGGCAAATGCCTCCCCCCATGCCCTCCTCCACTCCATCCACTGCCTACCACCAGTTTACCTCTTGATTCTGAATTTTTCTGTTCTGGACATTTTCTGTAAATAGAGGCATGCTACGTGGGTTCTTTCATTCAGTGTTATTTTCAAGGTCACAGTTTGCCATCAGACTACACTGCTTTCTTGACCCAATAATACTCCACTGGACAAGCATGCTATTCAGTCATTGGCTGATGGAAACACAAATTATTTTCACAATCTCTCCTTTCTGAGTTGGGCTTTCAGGAACTTCCGTGTACATGGACATGGGCTTCATTTCCCTCGGTTTTATACCTGGGAGTGGAAATGCTGGGCCTGACTCTTTGCACAGTTTTGCGTTTGCCAGTGTTGGGGAGGCAGGGCCTTTCCACTCCTTTCTAGCATTTGCCATTTGCTGTTCTTTGTGCTAAAAACCATCCTGTGGGTGTGAAGTGGTATCTGCGGTTTTGATTTGCAATTCCCTGATGACTAAAGAAGTTAAATAGCTTTTCATATTTTTCTCGTTCATTTGTGTATATTCTTTGGGGAGCTGTTTGTTCGAGTACTTTGTGTGCCTTTATTTTTTTAAATTGGTTTCCTTGCTTTTGTACTGTTGAGTTGTAAGAATTTTTATCACATATGTGATTTGAAAATATTTTTCTCATCCTGTGGTTTGTGCCCACTTGAGTGATGGGATCCTTTGGTTCACAGAACTTTGTGATGAGGTCCAGTTATCTGTTATCTTGTCTGTCTGTCTGTCTGTCTCTCTCTCTCCCTCTTTTTTGGTAACGTATTTTTTAAACATGGCTAACTCTCCTAGCTTGCTTTCTGTTGCTGCGATAAACACCATGCATGATCAAATGCAGCTTGGAGAAAGAAAGGGTTTATTTGGCCTACAGAGTCCATCATCTAGGGAAGCGTGGGCAGGAACTCAAGGCAGGAGGAGGCAGAAGCTGAAAGAGAAGCCATGGAGGAGGACTGCTTACTGGCTTGTTCCTGATGGCTTCCTCAGTTACCTTTCTTATACAGCCAAGGCCTACTTGCTCAAGGACAGGACAGCCTATATTGGGCTGTCCCACCCATATCAATTAACAATCAAGAAAATCCCCCACAAGATGCCCACAGGCCAGGTTCATAGGAGACTATTACATACTTGAGGCTCTCTCTTCCTGAATAACTCTCCTTGTGCCAAATTGAAATCAGCACGCTAACATAGTACATGGTGGTTTGAATGTAATTGGCCCCTGTAGGCCCATAGGGAGTGGCATTAGTTAGTGCAGTCTTGTTTTGAGGAGATGTGTGTGGCCTTGCTGGGCAAGTGTGTCACTGTGACAGTAGACTTTGAAGTCTCATATTCTCAAACTACGCCCAGTGTGGCACACAGTCTCCTTCTGCTGCCTGTGGATCAGCTACCTCTCCAGCATCATGTCTGCCTGCATACTGCCATGCTTCCCATCATGACAATAACGGATTGAACCTCTGAAAGAAACTATGAGCCAGCCCCAATTAAATGTTCTTTCATAACAGTTGCCGTGGTCATGGTGTCTCTTCATAGCCATAAAACCCCAACCAAGACACAGTATCACGGAGATTTATTCCTACATGCTCTTTAAGGATTTTGTAGCTTTGTCTCTTTAATTGGATATTGGAACCATTTTAGCTAATTGTGGTGGTTTGAATGAGAATGTTCCCTGTGAGCTCATGTGTTTGAATACCTGGGCCCTGGTTGGTGGAACTTTCTGAGAAGGATTCGGAGGTTTGGCCTTGTTGGAGGAAGTGTGTCATGGGGAGGGGGACTTTGAGGTTTCAAATGCCCATGCCATTCCCAACTATCTTCCACTCTGCCCATGCTTGTGAAATAAGCTTTCAGGGGCTGTTCCATCGCCATGCCTGCCTGCCAGCTCTCATGTGTCCTACCATGATGGTCTAACCTTCTGAAACTATAACCCCTCATATTTCCTGTATAAAATGCCTTGGTCATGGTGTCTTATCACAGCAATAAAATATAATTAAGAAACTAAAGTATATGCCTTGAGAAGAGTAGCCAAATTCATCCTTCTGCATAAGGCTGTTTCTTTTTCTAAGTACTAAAGGTAATAGTCTTTCTCCATCATATGACCCAGGTACTGCTGTCAGAACCCACTGGTAATGGGTGCAAGGATTTAGTTCTGGACTCTCAATAGTCTTGTATTGCACAGCTTTATAAATCCAGTCTTCCAACTTTGTTAGTTTTCAAAATTATTTTGGCTATTTTGAATTCCTTCTAAATTTATGTGGCTTTCAGTGTGGCCCTGTGAATTTATTTATTTCTCTCTCTCTCTCTCTCTCTCTCTCTCTCTTAATTCTCATAGCAGTTAAATCATTTTGGGGTACATGGCCATCTTTTTTTTTTTTTTTTTTTTTGGTTTTTCGAGACAGGGTTTCTCTGTATAGCCCTGGCTGTCCTGGAACTCGCTCTGTAGACCAGGCTGGCCTCGAACTCAGAAATCCGCCTGCCTCTGCCTCCCAAGTGCTAGGATTAAAGGTGTGCGCCACCACCACCCTGCGACATGGCCATCTTAATAGTAACTCTCCTAGCCCGTCAGCATGGATACTTTTCTCTCTTTTTTTTTGGGGGGGGGGTTTCGAATCCGCCTGCCTCTGCCTCCCAAGTGCTGGGATTAAAGGTGTGCACCACCACTGCCCGGTGGATACTTTTCTTTTGATTGGCTTTATTTCACGGGTTTTGCTTTTGGTTTTCAGTATGCCAGCTTTGTGCTGCCTACACTTATTACTTACAAAGTATCTTGTTCTTTCAGGTGCTATTCTAAGTGAAATGGTTTTTCTTATTTAAATTTACATTTTTATTTTATGTGTATGAGTGTTTTGCCTGTGCCACAGTTGCATCCTTGGTGGTCGTAGAGGCCAGAAAATGGCCTCAGATCCCCTAGGTCTGGAGTTACAGATGGTCGAAAGCCACAGTGTGGGTGATAGAGATTGAACCCAGGTCCTCTGGAAGAGCAGCTAGTGATCCAAATCACCAAACTCTCTCTACAGACCTTGTCTTCCTTCCTTCCTTCCTTCCTTCCTTCCTTCCTTCCTAAGATTTACCTTTAGCTATGCATACGCGCATGTGTGTATAGTCTACTGTGAGTGTTGGCCGTGCACACTGAGGTACCCAGAGAGTCCAGAAGAGGACGTCAGATCCTCTGGAGCAGGAGTTGCAGGCCGCTGTAAGCACCTGACAGAGGTGTTAAGAGCTGAGCTCTGGCTCTTTGAAAAAGCAGCAAGTGCTTTTAATTACTGAGCCCCTAGAATTTTTTTCCCTTAACTTTTGTTTTAGATGATTTGTGTTTCTGATCATTTTTATACCTCTCCGTAACTCCCTCTAGTTAATAATTTATCTAACAAATATTTATTGAGTAACTGCTATGGAGCAGCTATTGATCTAGGCGATGAAGTTAGACCAAGAAAGAAAGCTGGGGTAATCATCACATCTCGTAGTCACCCACAGAGGCCAGTAAACTTTCCATAGGTCTCTGGATATATAGTTAAATACACAGACTAGGCTGGGGTCTTTCTTAGTGCATGTGGAACAGGCTTCCCAGGGTTGCTTTCACTGCTCTGTTGTTAAGGGACACTGCTGTCCCCTTCCTATGAAGAAACATACTTTCAGTCTTAGTTTGGACCAAGGTTATTCTTATAAACATTTAATTGGGGCTGGCGTACAGTTTCAGAGGGTCAGTCCATTATCATCATGGTGGAAGCATGGCAGCATCCAGGCAGACATGGTGCTGGAGGAGCTTCTGCAACTTTATCTGAAGGCAGTCAGGAGGAGACTGTCTTCCACCCTGGGCAGAACTTGAACACTAAGAGCTTTTAAAGTCCACCTACACCAGGACACACTTCCTCCCACAATGCCACACCTATTCCAACAAGGTCACATCTCCTAATAGTGCCACTTCCCATGAGCCAAGCATATTCAAACCACCACACCTTCCCTCAGTCAGCTTATGAATGTCTAACATCCTCTTCCCTCAATTCACTTCCAGTTCTTACAGAGTAGATCTAGGGTGTTGTGATGTTGCGTTATGAGAGTAGGGGCAGTGGTTTGTTTTAACTCAAAAGGTTTACTTTAAATGAACAAATCATCTGTAAGAATTCTCTCAAATTCACCTCCAGATTTTAACTATTATAAGAAAATATCGATAAAGTCTAAAAATATGAGAGCATAAAATTTTAATGGCATTTCCCGTTTTCATAGCAGAGGCTCTTAAGTTGTTTCTTTTATAACCCCCAAAGCTTATGGATGTAGCATTAAAACTTGAGGGTTTTTCCATGCCAGTTACCCAGTCAAGCATACATCACTCCAGGTACCTCAGTTCCTGGGCCTGTACCAGCTCATTGCCTGTGAGGCTGGTGCTGTAGGCAGAAGCACATGGAGGCCGAGGGCACATCTCTTCACCTCTGTAGGCCACAGCCATTGCTCTGTGTCATGAGCAGAATACAGTGAGCTGGGGCAGATAAGAAGCCCTTGGTTGACCCCTGTGGCACTGTCTTCTACATTACTGTTCCTGTCTCTGTCCTCATTTTCTTTTCTTTTTTTTTTTTTTTTTTTTTGGTTTTTCGAGAAAGAGTTTCTCTGTGTAGCTCTGGCTGTCCTGGAACTCACTTTGTAGACCAGGCTGGCCTCGAACTCAGAAATCCTCCTGCCTTTGCCTCCCAAGTGCTGGGATTAAAGGCGTGCGCCACCACCGCCCAGCTCCTCATTAACTTTTCAACAGGGCGCCGCTGTCTTAGTTAGGTTTCTATTGCTGTGATAAAAACTGTAATTGAGGGGCTGGTGAGATTGCTCAGCGGTTAAGAGCACTGACTGCTCTTCCAAAGGTCCTGAGTTCAAATCCCAGCAACCATATGGTGGATCACAACCATCTGTAACAAGATCTGACGCCCTCTTCTGGAGTGCCTGAAGACAGCTACAGTGTACTCACATACAATAAATTAAAAACAAAACAAACAAACAAAAAAAACCCGTAATCGAAAGCATGGGAGGGAAAGGGTTTATTTCATCTTACTTCAGATCACACTTCATCATTGAGGGAAGTCAGGCCAGGAGCTGAAGGCAGGAGCTAATGCAGAGCCTGTGGAGGAACACTGGTTCCTGGCTGGCTCCCCATGGCTTGCCCAGCCTGCTTTCTTATATAACCCAGAACCACCTGCCCGGGGATGGTACCACCCACAGTGAGCTGTTCCCTCCCACATCTATCATCAATCAAGGAAATGCACTGCAGGCATTGTGATGGAGGTATTTTCTCAATTGAGGTTTCTCTTCCCGGATATGTCTAGGTGGTTTGTATCAGGTTGACATAAAAACTGCACAGCCCTCCTTGGCCACGAGGTCACCCTTTGTAGTGGTCACATGGTATAGCGGTTAAAACCTTGGAAAGCCTTGGAATCCAGACTCCTGTTGACACCCACCACCTTGGGACTGCGGAGATGGCTCAGTAAATGTAGTGCCAGCTGTGCAAGCATGAGGAGGAGCCCCAGCACCCACATCAAAGCCAGACACGGTGACACGTGTCCGTGATCCCATGATGGGGGCACTGTGACGGGAAGATGTGGGAGGCTTGCTGGCCAGCCATCCTGGCTGAATTGGTGAGCTCTAGGTTCAATGAGAGGCCCTATTTCAAACAATAGAATGATCGTGGAAGACACTCACCATTAACCTCTGGCCTTTGAACACACACATTCCACACAAGTATAGAAAAGAAAAAGAAGATGGGATGATGATGATACCCACGAGGTCACATTATAGGATGTCAGTATAAACAGGATGCTGAGAGCAGGACTGGGCTCATATCTTCTGGAAGCGCTCGCCCTACATGGCTGCAGTGAACCCTCACCTCAGAGGCTCAGAGGCAACTCCTGTGAGTCTCTCTTGGTGCTCCCTCTCCTTCACATCCCCCAGCATGCTACCAAGTTCCCTGATGGTCAGCACTGCCCAGGGACCTCATTCAGTGCCGCTCAACTCCGTAGCAGATGATGATACCCAAGCCTGAATCTCCCTGCCCCTGTCCCTCCCCATCCCAGGCCCTGCAGTAGCCTCCTGAGTTCTGCACCCGGAGTCCATCAGGCCCTGTGCTCCAAGCATCTCAGCCAGAACTCCTAAGCAGCTGCTTCTTGTATCCCCCAGAGCATCAGCATGCTTATTCTGCCCAAACCCCAGAGTTCTCCTTCCTCTCTCATCTGCTATTACATCAGTGGTTCTCAACCTGAGGGTCTCAGCCCCTTTAGTGGGGGGCTGAACTACCCTTTCACAGGAGTTGCCTAAGTCCATCAGACAACAATTCATAATTGTAGCAAAATTGCAGTTATGAAGTAGCAATGAAAATAATTTTATGGTTGGAGTCTGTACAGCATGGGGAACTGTATCAAAGGGCCCTGGCATTAGGAAGGTTGAGAACCACTTCTCCACAGGCGTCAGTGTAACGCCCTCCCACCCAGCTCCTGCACACTCACCTCCCTTGGACTTTCTGCCCTGCATGTCATAGTGACACAGCCACTTACACAGAAGCCACTGAGCCCACAGATGATCACACGCCTGCTGACATCTCTTGGCCTTTGACAGCTCTCACTCTGAGCGATACCAAACTCTTAGCAAGCAGCTCTTCCCAGCACATTCTGTTTCCTCTGACCTTTTTGCTCTACCCTGGCTTGATTGGTCCAGCCCACCACAGGCTCCGGGATGCTCACTCAACCCAGAGCTGCCTATAGATGTAGCTCAGACACGGCCTCCTACAGAGGCCTCATCATGGTTCTATCCAGCGTTCCGTCTATAAAAGCAGGTTGAGGACAATAATAAGGAGGAAAAAAATTCGCTCAGATTCTTACACCAGCCAGTAGACCACATTTGATTTTTAGCACCAACAGATACATACAAAATGAAATGTCTTCGTGTAAGATACAGATAATCAAATTTCAAAAGCCAACGCTGGCCTTTCAGTTTACTAGAAGAAAGCCAGACTGAAGGAAAACTGATCAGTGTGGGAAACAAACTGTAGGCTGATTTAAATAGGGATAAAAAAGAAAAAAAAGAAACCTCAGACATTACTTAGTGAACTAAATCAGTTTCTCCTGAGAATCGTGCTCCGTCCAAGAACACGGCCTCCATGCCTCACAGCACACGGACTGGGAGAGAATGGTGGTCAGAGCAGACCTGAGCTCATTTCCCGGGGGTACCAAGCCATTGAGCAGGATCCCCAAGCAGGAGGCTGCTGTCCATTGGACAGCAGAAAGCATAGAGGAGGCAGATGGGGGGAGATGACTTTCGCCATTGTGAATGGTGCTTGCAGGGGCACTCGGGGACAGGTTTTATATGTTTATTTCTCTTCATTAGAAACCAGGGAGTAGAACTGGCAAGTCATAGGTAACTCTGTGTTTAACATGTCAAGGACTAGCCAAGCTGTACACTCCATTGACTGTATCACATCACACAGCACCAGCAATGCATGAGAAGCCCAGGGCAGGGCAGGGTAGCTATGGAGAGCCTCGTGAAAGAGATGTTTGAGTGATGGAAGATGGAGTGAGCTACATAAACACTCTATGGAAAGGACATAACAGGCAAAGGTGTTGTCAGGTGCAAAGGTCCTGGGGCATTTGCCAGGGCATCCCCAGACCCACATACAACAGAGAGGGTATAAAGCTACCAAATATGATATGGGCACTTGGAGCCAGTCTGCACTACTATATAGGCCATTACACAGCCGTTTTAAATCCAAAGAGCCCAGATCTGAACTTCTATGTTGATAGGCTGTCAGTTCAGTTCAAAGAGACTGAAATGGGAATGGGAGAGAGACAAGAACATGGAGGTCAGTTAGGGGGTCACTGCAGTAAGAGATGACGGTAACTCGGACCCAGCGGTAGCATTGGAGGTCTGCAGAGCAATCTGATCTGGAAAGGTGAGAGATTTGCTACTTAGAGGGGAAAGTGGACCGACGATTCCAGGTTTTGTCCTGCTTTGAAGAAGAGTGGAGTTGTCATTTCCTAAAGCTGGGATGTTGTGGAGGAGGTGGTGTTTCAGAGGTCAAGAGCTCCTTTGGGGAGGGTCAAGTTAAAGACACTATAAGTCTAGGAAGAGTTGCAGACCCGGAGAGCAGAGCAGGGCAGGTTGGAGGTTACACATTCCCCGTGAGTATGTCAGCTCTCTAGGGTTGATGGATGGTGGATGATCGACTATTTACACAACAGCAATTAACTTCCTTTAGAAGTGTCTGAGTTGTGTGCCGAGTGGGCACTGGCATGCTGTTGGCTTCCGTGTTTTGATGGCACAGGTACACAAGTCGCAGTCACACACCCTGCACACACGTTGCAGACCATCCAGTCCTCACCTTCCTGTCCCTTGGTCTGGGGACACCATGATGGGTACACCATAGATGCTGGCAGTTTAATCAGTACAGACAGTTAAAGCTGTGCACAGTCACAATGTGCCCAGATGCCCTACAAGCTACAGAGAGCATACGGTTACTGGGTACAAAACAGTCCCCAGAATGGCCCCAAGTTCTGTCTTGAAATGAGTTGGTCTCAAAGCTTAAGTAGGTTTAGCTTCTAGGCCTTTGTACGTAGATAGTATGGGAGCAGGGTAAGAGCTCATGAGTGCTTCTAGCACTGACCTTTTGTGATTTACTAGAGCGTGGCAGGTGGGAACGCATCCGTTGTCACAGAGAGCCCGAATGCCCCTGTAGCGGCTTCTGGGTTGGGCTTTGCTCTTCACAGGTTCTCCCCACTACTCAGCATGGTCTTCGCCAGGGAAGGCAAGTGTCTTGAGCAAGGCCCACAAGCGCTTCCTTCTGGGTCTTCTCCGAGTCACTCTCAGTCAGTCCTGTCACCAGCCAGCCCTCCATCCAGCTCTATCTGCCTCTAGTCTCTCCTCATTGCTCCACAGAAGGAGCCCATTGGTTGCAGTGGTAGCTGAGCCTCCCCAAATCCCACTGGCCTTGCTACACGCAAGGATGGGCCTCTGAACTGAGTGCTATAGCCTTCCAGGGTGCATGCGGGGCCAAGCGGTGACCACAGGCAAAAAACTGGGACAGAGGGACTCTGATAGAAGCAAGGTGAACCTCTCCTTGGCTGGCATGGGTGCCAAACACATCTGAAATCCATCTAGAATAAGTTCCCTTCCACTGCCAAATCCAGACATTCTGTGTGTGCTATTATTTAGTCATCATCCCATGATTGACTAAAACAGTTCCTTTACTTGACAGCTGCCTCGCAGATGTTCAGGGACCCTGACACACCATCCCTGCCTCTGAGGAACAGGCTAATCAGGAAGGGTTTGGTTTTGAGCAATACCACATGTAAGGCCCTAAGGGCCACCCCATAGTCGGAGGGGAGCCCTGGAATTTAGCAGAACAAGCAGCGACTTCTGACTGAGTGAACAAGGGAGTTGCCCACTCTAAGGCTTGCCGTGCACACGATGTGGCTCAGTGCTGTACCCAGGCACTGTGCACGTTAGGATGCTACTACGGGTACATCGCCGTCACATAGTAGGGACAGAGAGAGAGGTGACTTCTCACATCTGGTATGCTGTGTAAGGCAGGGTTTTCAACACTGGAAAATACAGGTTGCTCTGATGGTGTCTGCTATGAGCACAGCCTGAGAAGGTGACACTATGACTCTAGGATTTTATTGCCCAGGAAAGTCGAAGCCCATTGGCATTGCTAGGGTCTGATGCCCTCCCTGCTCATGGTATTTGTGGGGGTGTGTGAATTGGTCCCAATTGGAAAATGGGTGGTGTGGCTTGGAAGTTGAGGTCTCCCCTGGCTGCTGACCTTGGGGCATGATCCAGCTAGCCCAGGAAGGAAGCACTCAGCTCTTTACAGCAGTCTTGAGGACCTGGTATGAGGGCAAGGTGCCTCTGGTCTGTGTTCGCTTTAGTCTTCCTCTAGTGTCTGAGTCTCTGCAACTTAATGAAGAGGGAAGGAAAAAAGGGAGGGATGGAGTCAGGGAGAGAAGGAAATGTGGCGGGTGGGGGGTGGAGGGGAAGCTCAGGTTTAATGATATACTGGGTAAAAGTACTTGAGAAATCTCAGCTAAGAATTGGGGTTTATTAAGTAATTAAGTCATCTGTGTCGATTAGGTGGAGTACTCACCCTGTCGTACTGAACTTGCTCGGCTTATATAACTAGTTTTAAAACTGTATTCTAAACCCCAGTGGAGATGAGCCATTCACTTCCGCTTCAGTTCCTAAAACAAGGAAGGGGTGTTGCCTCTCCCAGGAAGGCTGTCCTGCAGGCGGCTGTCTCAGGTTGTAAGGTAGGGCCGATAACATTCCAGTACACCACTGCTTTGGTTAGCTTGCCTTTACAGCACTCAGTGCTGAATCTGAGGACTGTAGGACCACGCCCCTCAGGGCAGGGCTTCTGCAAGTGGAGGTCTTGCTTCCAAACAGAGCCTATGAAGCCCAGAGACCTGGAGCTGCAGTCCTGTGTAGCCAGAGCAGGGTGAGCTTCTCCTCATGCAGAGATCTCTTGGGGCATCCGGCTTCATTTTCAACTGTTTATATCCATAATAGTTGCAAGTGAAGGCCAGGCACCAAGTGTAGGGAGGCTTCAGTTCTCAGAAAAGATGTGTTTCACCCTCCAGGACACAAACACCTGTGACTAGCTCTCCAGCTCTGACACTGACACTGGACCTCTCGTAAGCTGGGGCTATGTAAGGGGTTGTGGCCCAGGGTACTACTGAAAGGAAGTGTAGTCCTTTCCTATATTAGCCTAGCACGTATGAAGCCCTAGGCGCTAGGCTTAGTCCCCAGAACCATAAAATGAATAATAAATATTTTTGTTGTTGGTGTGGATATCCAAAATGTTCACAACTGAAATATTTCTGTGTCTTGGATTTTTTAAAAGAAATATATATATTTTAATATATATATATATATATATATATATATTTGTTTCATGTATGTGGGTACATTGTCGCTGACTTCAGACACAACAGAAGAGGGCATCAGGTGGTTGTGAGCCATGATATGGCTGCTGGGAATTGAACTCAGGACCTCTGGAAGAGCAGTCAGTGCTCTTAACTGCTAAGCCATCTCTCCAGCCCTTTTCTTTCTTTCTTTATTTTTTTGTTTTAAAAACTTATTTATTTTATGTATATGAGTATACTGTAGCTGTCTTTGGACACACCAGAAAAGGGCATCAGATCCCATCACAGATAGATGGCTGTAAGCCACCATGTGGTTGCTGGGAGTTGAACTCAGGACCTCTGGAAGAACAGTCCATGCTCTTCACCCCTGAGACACCTCTCCAGCCCCTTGGATTTTTAGAGAATATACACCAGAGGACATAGTATAGAAAAGCAGGAAACAGAGTCAAAGCAGACTGCACACAGTGCAGGTGATTGCTGTGACCACGGGTTGGGGGTGTGGGTGCCTATTGTACATTTTCTCCCCTCTTTGTGTTTATTTGAGAATTTCTATAGTGCGATCAATTGCTCCATTGCTGTGCAGACTTTTAATTTTTACACAGTCCCATTTGTCAGTTCTTGGTTTTCTGAAACACTTGAATCCTTTGCAGAAAAACCTTCTTTTCTGCTTCTATTGTGACCTGGCTTCTCTGTTTCCTTCCAATGGCCATGGAGTTTGCTGTTTTAAGGCCTCCACTCCATCATAACCGATTTTTATTCAGAGTAAGAGATAGGGATCTAGTTCTATTCCTCTACATGTGGATACCCAGTTGTCTCAGCATCAGTAGAAGAGGCCATCTTTCTTCCGTGTCAGGAAGCTAGAACTGCATAGGCTTGTATATGGGTCCCAGCTTCAGTCCATTGATCAATGTCTCTGCTTCTATATCACCATGCTGGCTTTCTTATTAGAGCTCTGTAGAATAGCTTGCAATTGGGCGTGGTGGTGTGATACCTTTGTTCTTTTTGCTCAGGAAGGCTTTGGCTATTTGGGATCTTTGTTCTTCTGTATGAATTTTAGGATTGTTTCTCTTTACGTAAAAGAACAGCATTAAAATTTTAATGAGGATCGTGGTGAGTCTGTACATCGCTTTTGATAACATGGTTGTTTTCACAGTATTCTGTCAATCTATGAGTGTGGGGGGTCTTCTATGAGTGTGGGGGGTCTTCTATGAGTGTGGGGGGTCTTCTATGAGTGTGGGGGGTCTTCTAGTGTCTTCTTCACTCTTTATGACGCGTGGTGTGTGTGTGTGTGTGTGTGTGTCTATGGTCTAACCAAAATAATTAGAGTTCAACAATTTGAGAAGGGGGGGTCATGTGAGGAGTTTGAGGGGAGATGGTATAAATATAATTGCCATGTATAAAAGCTGAAGAAAAGTTAACATTTAATAAATGTGTTTCATTGTAGAAGTCTTTCACTTCCCTCGGTTGGGTCTGTTCCAATGATTGCTAGGCTACTCTGAATGATATTTCGTGGCTCTTTTTTCAATTTGTTCATTGCTGGCATATAGGAAGTCTTACATTTTTTACATATTGACTTTATGCTGCTCCCCCGATGAACTTGTCCATCAATTTTAAGAATGTTCTGGTGGAATCTGTAAGGTCTTTTATATACAGGATCATATCATCTGCAGAGAATGATACTTTGACCTCATCCTTTTCTATTTGTATCCTTTTATTATCTTCATACAGCCTCAGATAAGACTTCAAGAACTATATTAAGTTAGAATGGAGAATGAACACACACACACACACCACCTTGTCTCATTCCTGACATTTCTGGAAATGCTTTGAATTTTCCCCCATTTAGTATCATGCTGGCTACAGCTATATTGTGTGTCACCTTCATTATGTTCAGATATGTTGCCACATTTAGAGGTTTGTTTTTTTTCTTAATCATAAAAGGTTAGTAAACTTAGTACAAGGCCTTTTCTATATCTGCTGCTGCTGCAACTTCTGTCTTTAAGTCTATTTGTTGGTTGCATTAATTGGTTTCTGTATGTTGAACTAGCCTTGTATACATAGGATGGAGCGAATTTGATCACAGTGAATAATCTTTTATATTTCTTGAATTGTGTTTGCAACTATTTTATTGAATATTTTCCATCTATGTTTTTTTTTCAGAAAGGTTTTTGTTTTTATCCGGGTTCAAGTCTTGGTGTGATGCTGGCTTTGGAAAGACCCTTTAGTCATGATCCTCCCTATCTGCTTTGAATAATGTGTGAAGCATGTTTTTAGTTCTCCTTCAAAGAGCTGTAGAATCCAGCAGTGACTCCATCTGGGTTTGGGATGTTTCAAGTGGGGGGTCTTTTCATTATTTCTTCACTTGTCATGGTTCTCTCTAAAGGTTTTCTCGTGGTGTAATTTTGTAGATTGTTTGTGTCTAGAAATTCATCCATTTCTTTTAGGCTGTGGTGGTTTGAATATGCTTGACCCAGGGAGTGACACTATTAGGAGGTGTGGCCTTGTTGGAGTGGGTGTGGCCTTGTTGGAGGAAGTGTATTACTGTGGGGTGGGCTTTGAGACCCTCCAAGATGCCTGGAAGGGCCAATCTTCTCCTGACTGCCTTGGTCATGGTATCTCTTTACAGCAATGGGAACCCTAACTAAGACATAAGCTTTCTGGTTTAATGGAATGTATATTTGCAAAGTGTGCCCTAGTGATTGTCTGCATTGCTGTTCCAGTATCTGCCGTCTCATCACTAATTTTAATTTGGGTCTTCTCTCTCTTTGGTATCATTTAGCTAAGAATTTGTCAATCTTAGTTATCTTTTCCAAGAACAAACTCTTTGTTTCATTCTTTTTTTTTTTTTGTATTTTTTAAATTTCCATTAATTTCTGTCTTGACCTTCATTATCTCTTTCCATCCACTGACTTAGGGTTTGGCTTGTTCTTGTTCTTCTAGAATTCTGAGGTGTATAATTAAGTTATTTATTTGAGATCTCTTTGGATTTTTTAATGGAAGCCCTCTTAGCTGTAGACTTCCCTTTTCAAGCTGTTTTCATTGTGTGCCACGGGTTCTGGTGTGGTTGTGTCTTCCTTCTCCTATGACTATAAGGGATTTTTCTCCTTCTCTTAAACACTTTCTTTGATAGCCCATTCATCATTCAATGAGGTATTGTTCATTCTTCATGACTTTATGTTCTATAGTTTATCTTACTGTGGATTTTTAATTTGGTTCGTGGTGGCACCCTAGAATATAAGAAATCATTTCCATTTCCTTTCATTTGTTGAAGCATACTTTGTGTCCTCAAGTATGGTATATTACAGAGAAAGTTCCATTGGCTGCTCAGAAGAATTTGTGCAAGAACTCACTATGTAAACCACGCTGGCTTCAAACTCAAGGATTGTCTTACCTCTGCTTTCCAAGTACTGGGATTAAAGGAATGCACCCCCACACCACCTAAAACTGGAAGCAATAATAAAAATATTCCTAACAACAACAGCAAAAATAACCCAAGTCCAGGTGTCATCATGGCTGAATTCTACAGATCTTATGTTAATTTTTTTAAAAAATAGTTCTTATATTTATTTTATGTATATGAGTGCTTTGCATGCATGTATGTCCATGCGCCACCACATGCATGCCTGGTAATCAAGGGGGTCACAAGAAGGCATCAGGTTGCCTAGAACTGGTGTTACGGATTGCCACAACACACCATGTAGGTACTGGGAACTGAATTCATGTCCTCTTCAAGAGCAACAAGCGCTCTTAACTACCTCTCCATCCTCATGTTAATTTTAAATAAAGACCATATTTGCTAGTCAACAAAGTAATGCATATAAAGGATTAGGTACAAGATTGTCTCTCTTTGAGGGTAAATATCCCGTAAGGGAAAAGTGTTCAGTATACAACCCAGCCTCAGACCTTCTCAGTGTTCTGCCCCTGCCCCTGTTAAACATGTGACTTAGGCCAGATCTTGTCGCTGCTCTGCCACCTGCCAATCAAGTCCTCATTTACTGGATGCAGGGCGCCCTCACTTAGCACCTTAATCTCTAGTCCTCTTCCCCAGACTGT
Organism: Tokudaia tokunoshimensis; assembly: GCA_036184795.1. Classification (NCBI taxonomy): domain Eukaryota; kingdom Metazoa; phylum Chordata; class Mammalia; order Rodentia; family Muridae; genus Tokudaia; species Tokudaia tokunoshimensis. Next base: position 41,394,690 of record BTHU01000001.1, read on the forward strand.
ATACCACAACCATAAGCTCTCAGTTTATTGCCTCACTTCTTCTCCTCAAGGCCAACTCACAGGTCTATTTGCCATTGGTTTAATTGTCTACTATGTAAATCAAACTATTTACCCAGCTAAATCTTGCCAATTAACCGTCCTCTGAATTCTCAATATGCCAAAAACTCTAAAAATTAAAACAGTATAAAAGCATCTACAATACACAGCCTTTAATTCCAGCACTTGGAAAGCAGAAGCAAATGGATCTCTGAGTTCAAGGCCAGCCTGGTCTACAGAGTGGGTTCCAGGACAGCCAGGGCTACACAGAGAAACCCTGCGTCAAAACAAAACAACAAAGAAGCATATAATACAGAGGCAGGCATTTTCTATCTCTAATAGCTCACAGTGTTCAGTTGATTACAAATATAACTTCATAATTTTTTTAGTTTTACATATAAAAAAATTTAGAAATCACTAAGTATACACAAACACTTAAGTAGAAGGGTAGAAAAAGAGCCTGAAGGCTGGAGAGATGCTCAGTGGTTAAGAGCATTTCCTGCCCTCTTCTGATTTCTACAGGCTCTGCATGCACACATTGCACATACAGACAAGCAGATACACATGCATGTGTGTGCATGTGAACACCTGCCTTTACAGGAATTTTTAAAAAAGAAAAGCCTGAAATTAATTTACGAAAATACAAATAGCTAAGGAAAGACATTTAGCTTTTTTATTAATCACTGAAAAAAATGTAATTACAGCACAAGAGGGGGGTACGGTCCTCAAACAGTTCTAGGGACCGCAGGGTGGGTGTGGCTCTCGGCACAGGATTGCGGGGAGGGAGGGGCAGGGAGGGGGGGCAAAGAGTCATGGCTTCCTCGTTATCATGGCTTGAGCACCAGAAAGGAGTGAGGTTTTCAAGTGCAACGGAAGCTGGTTGCCATGGAAACCAAGGTCCTCTTTCTCCCCTCTTCCTACATACTAACTACAGGAGTAAGTTTTAGCAGAAACTTTAAGAACTGTCCCATTTGCCTTTTTAAAGCCCAGAGATACCTTATAGACACCTGCCCCCATGCCTGTAAGAAACACTAAACAGGCTGTGTTTCTGGAAAAGTCAGGAGTTTAGAGATAGAATCCAGGATGCCACACTGAAGGCAGGCTGCATTTTAGGTAACTGACTCCACGGAAAATTCTCTCAAAAACCAACAGGTATGCGCGCGCGCTCACACACACACACGCACACACCCCTTCTTTTTTTCCCCACAAGCGACAGTTTTTGTTTCTGTTTTGCCTTGTTTTCTAGTCAAAGCAAGCAGACATGTGCTAATCAACAGCTTAGCTTCAGACCCTCTGCGAGCAAGCAGTCAGCTGGGACCCAGCTTCTGGTGGCTTCCTGTGAGCTTGGCCGCGTTCCGCAGGGTTGGCACATTAGAGCAGTTCCCACACATCTTGGCTTTCTTTGGAGCTCAGCCTGGCACACCTGACTCTACTTGCATGGTTCTGAGGAGAGGAATCCCATCTTTGGTTCCCTCCTTCCCACGTGAAAAGTTAAGGCATCAGAGAGGCCCAGTGAGACCGGGAACACTTTTGTCAAAATGTTCACAGTGAGCTCCAGAAGCACTGCTAAGCTAGGTAGCCCGATGCCTGCACACCCAGCCTCCTGAGAGACGCACAGGGCGGAGTCAGGCCGGCTGGCCCCACTGCTCACTACAGGCACTGGGTCTGCTGCAGGGCCATCTGTCCTCTGGGTTGTGTTCGTATGCTCCCACCGGAGCATCTGGCAGGCTCAGTCTGGATTCCAGCTAGCCACTTGCTGGCCTAGTCATGGACCCTCTGTCTGTCCCAGTTTCTGCATACGTATGGGAGGAATAATTATATGTGATTTTCTGGGACCGGCCGGCAAGGGCTTTCGAATGCAGGCGGGCCTTAGGTAAAGTTCTCTGTGAGGAACTTGAAAAGCTTCAGAAAAATAATCTGTCTCTGTGCAGAGTGCCTGTGATTATCTGTAAGGATTTCTCTTTCTTTCTTTCTTTCTTTCTTTCTTTCTTTCTTTCTTTTAAGTTTTAAAATTAAAGCTGGCGAGTGGCTCACTGTTAAGAGCTTATATTGTTCCCAGTGTAAGCACCTGCCCCGAAAGTGGTACAAAATACACCCAGACAGCAAGTTCTCAGTACAAAGGAGATTCATTACCCACAAGGGACAAGTTGGGGGGGGGGCACCTTTAGATTGCACAAAGGCAGACACCAGGTGTCTCTCCAGGAGTGGTTTTTAAGGAGAAAAGGAAAAGTCTATGCTAGGGTGAGTTGGCAAGTCCTGATTGGACCTGTTAGCTGGTGCAGCCGAATAGTGAATTTTGGTTGCTGGACCATGGTATTTAGTCTCAGGAATGAGTTAGCAGGCAAATAGGGTGAAAGACCTTGGGCCTAGCTTTAGGAGGATGATCTACCGGTTCAGCAAGGGAGAGGGGATGGGGGAGAGGGCAGAGCCTGCTGGCGCCATGTTTACTTGCTTGGGCCTGAGAGAGCCGCTCACCCAGGCCTGCAGTGAGTGGCTAAACAGGCCGTCAGGAAAAGTCAGGAGTTTAGAGCTCGAATCCAGGATGCCACAACTGCCTACAACTCCAGGGGCAGTTGATGCTTCTGGTCTCCGTAGGCAGGTGCAAATAACCTCTCTCCAACACACTCAACATATATATAATTAAAAATAATAAAAATAAATCTTAGCTGGGCATGGTAGTAGCACATGACTTTATTCCTAGCACTCAGGAGTCTGAGGCAGGTGGATCTCTATAAGTTCAAGGCCAACCTGGTCTACAGAGTGAGTTCCAAGACAGCCAGGGCTGTGTAGAGAGACCCTGTCTCAAAAAACAAAACAAATCAAAACAAAACAAAGAAGCCACTAATTAAAAAAAAAGTAGCCTGGCAAGCCGAGACTGACTCTCAGAACCAACACAGAAGTAAAGAAAGAACCAACTCACAAAGTTGTTCTCTGACCTCGCAAGTGCACATCGTCCACACAGGCGCATACGGGCGGATTTAGAAAAACTTTCCAACGTTTTACTTAGTTTTGCCACAATACTGGGATTTGAACCCAGGACCCTATGAAGTAATTCTCTGTGCACATGTATGTGTGCTTGCGCAAGGGGCAGGTAACAGTACGTGAAGTCCAGCAGTCTGTGCTAGGTATCTTCAATTAATTTCCACCTTATTTTTGAAGCAAGGTCTCACTAAGCCTAGAATTTAGCGATTTGGCTGGACTGGCTCACCAGCATGCCCCCAGGGATATGGCTCCCCAGTTTTTGTTTTTTTGGTTTTTAATGTGGGTTCGGGGGTTGAACTCGGGTCCTCCAGCTTGTGCAGCAAGCACTCCATTCAGTGGGCCATCACTGCTTGATAGAAAGCACTTTTCTACCCGACTCAGCATTTAGTCTCAATCAAAGAGGCGTTCTGCTTTCTGGAACGAAAGGCTAAGGGAAGTGTGAGACCCTTGCACACATGAGTCGTGATAGATCAGGACTCATACCTCAAAGTGCAAACACTGATGGGAAATACTCCATTAATGTCACATTGGCATTTACTCCATTAAGGTCACATTGGCATTTACTCCATTAAGGTCACATTGACCTTCTGGTTCACTTTCCCGGAACTGCCAGGTCACCTCCAGCTTGCTTCCTTTCTCTGAGGCTCCCCTGAGGTGCAGTCTGGGCTTTGGCATGGTTACCGTCAGTTTGATGAGCTATGGTTGCTCCAGAAACCTGTGGCTGTGGCTTTTCTCTCCCCTCCCAGGACAGACTTGGCATTGGGCCTCCCTAGCATGCCGCTCTCTGGTGAGACTGATGACACCACCCAGAAGGGTTATGCAATGCTAGGTAAGGATGCAGCCCATCCGACGACAGTCTAAGGCTTGTTAGTCCCCCGAGACCACCTTGAAAGCCTTCCCCTTGGCCAAGCCCCCTCCTGCGGACTTTATTGTTCAGCTTTGACCACAACACATCACCCCAGCTCCCTTCCCCCCACTGTTGACCGCATTGGGGTTGTACCATCCAAGACAGCCCTCAAGCTTCACTTTACACCGCTGTCATCTAGAGATCCTGGGCTAAAACATGCTCAGGTAGCAGACTAGGTGAAAGCTTCCCTGATCGTCTATGAAATAGTCCACAGGGATAGATCTCAAAGTCACTGTGTGTAGACCTGGTTCAGTGTGATTGTGCCGTGGCCTTGGGACGTCTCTCCCCTCCCAGCTCGTCGGGGAGAACGTGGTTAATAAGTAGTTGTTGAGTGATTGGATGGTGGGGGTGTGTGCATGTGTGAGCCTTATTTGAATCCAAAGTTCGTGTGGTTTTAATCAACCCTGTTTTCAGCATGCATGATCAGCGGGATGTTCAGTAATCAGTTAAAGGGGAAAGAATGAGTCTCCCGAGGCTGATCTCCCCTTCATCTTCTTAAAAACTTCCACGGTTCTCGGCTTCCCCTTCATGGCTCATTCGTGTTTGTCTCTTTTCCCTAACTGCTGTTGTTTCGTGGCTGGTTTTATTGACCTCTGTTTTATTGACATCTGTTTGGGACTGGACGTCATTTCCAAAATGAGACTTGGAATTTTGCAATCTGTGGCCGGTGGCTCCATCGATCTTATGCTCTTCGCTAGGAAGAAGACAGACTGATGCACACATCCTCTGTGCAGGCTTTAAACTTCTCCACTAAACTCATTTCTGTAGAGAGTGACTATCAGGTGTCTCTCTCACTTCCTTGGAAACTGAAGAACTTAGGACCATTTCCAAACAGTCCCCAGTCGTGTAGTAGTCATGATTCATTTTTTTACCATTTTTTGCATTAATCTTGAAACCAACCACTTCAACCTGCTTCTACTTTTCCAGGGACCAGTAACATTCTCCTCAAACTCTCCTGGTTCTAGAACAAAGGAATTGTGTCATAAGCTAGATTTCAGTCTTACCACGGCTGGCCTCCAGGGGGCGTGGCCTCCAGGGGGCGTGGCGTCATTTCATTGGTTCTCTTTCTCCGGACTGCAAAGGTAGCAAGGGGAGGCTTACCTGTCCCCCATTTCATTTGTGAATGACAAAGCCAATGATGATGAAGTGCAAATGAAAAATCGACCGTCCTGGGCCAGAGGAGGTGGTGACTGAGTGGTTAAGAGCGCTTGCTGCTCCCCCGGAGGACCTGAGTTACCCACAACCACTTACAATTCCTGTTCCAGATCTCCTGCCCCTTTATGGCTTCTGAGGGCACCCATACTCGCATGCACATGTCCACACAGACACCCACAAACACATAATTAAAAATGAAATAAATCTCTAAAAAAGGAAAGAAAAGTATATCTTCAGAAAAAAAGAAGAGCTTCCCAGAGCCACTTCCCTGACTCTGTCCTGCCACCATTAGGAGTGAAGGCTCACTTAGATCACACGCTGGTCAGTGTGTCAACAACCAAATCCCCAGAATTGTTGGGTACTTTTAGTGTTTAAACAGAAGTAATAAAATTTATTTTGAGTAACATGGCATGTTCAAAAATATCTCTCTATTTGGATCCGGTCTGTTCTCCTGTAGTGTAAGCCTTCTAGCCGCCTTACACGTAGAACTTGGCATTTGTTTCTGTTACTTGCATATCCAGTGAATTTTATGCCTTTGCATATCCTTTTTCAAAAATATCTTTGGCTGGAGAGGCACTCAGTTAAGAAAACTGAGTGCCCTTGCAGAGGACTTGGTTTCGGTTCGCAGCACCCACAGGGCAGCTCACAACTTGTAGTAACTTGAGTTCCAAGGGATCTGAAGCTCTGACCACCACAGGCACCAGGCATGTACATGGTGAACCTACATACTACATGCATTCAGGCATAAAAATATGTAAAAATAAATAAACCTTTAAAGAGGACTCCAAATGTCTCCTATAGAGTTTTGGCAATTATTTTTATTTTTGAATTCCCATCTTTATGTATGATTTTTTTTGTAATTTGTTTACATTTTTATTATAAGCCAAGCATTCTTCCCCTATATTGCTCACAAATGTCCTGAAAACAAATGATTCAAGCATTAATATGTGGGGTAGATTTTCTTCCATTTGTATGCCATAGAAGACCAAAAGTCTAGAGACCTCTCTACCACAGAAAATAATCTTTTTTTTATTTTCTATATTTTTTTAATTTACATTCCAAATGATTTCCCCTTTCCCGTTTCCTCCCTCCCTGAAAGTCCCATAAGCCCTCTTCCCTCCCCCTGTTCCCCATTCAACCCCCTCTCGCTTCTCTGTCCTGGCATTCCCCTATATCCAGTCTTTCCAGGACCAGGGGTCTCTCCTTCCATCTTCTTGGAAATCTATTGATGTGTGAATTGTGTCTTGGGTATTCCAAGTTGCTGTGTTAATATCCCCTTATCAGTGACTGCATACCATGTGTGTTCTTTTGTGATTGGGTTACCTCACTAAGGATATTTTCAAGTTCTGACCATTTGCCTAAGAATTTGGTGAATTCATTGTTTTTAATTGCAGAGTAGTATTCCATTGTGTAGATATACCACATCTTCTGAATCCATTCCTCCGTTGAGGGTTCTTTCCAGCTTCTGGCTAAAATCTTTTAAAGTATCTGTCGAAGAGCGAGCTGATATCCAAAGGCAGACCTGAAGAGGCCAAGCAGGCTTTTTCCTTTGAGGCTTTTGCTGGCCTGTGATGCCCCTGTGGGAGGAGAGCCTAGGTGACTTGTCAACACTGGGACCTTGGAAGAACCAAAGGAAAGGACAGGAAACACAAAATAGAGGCCAGAGCCTGGAAAGCAAGGTGTTAACATTCAAACAGTAGCTGGATGTGGATGTGCTCACAGGTACAGGGCTTGCCTAACATTCCGTCCCCAGAACCTCAAGGTGGGGAGGGGTGTCCGATAATAATAATAATCTCAACAAAGCTAAACGAACTAGTCACTTAAAAGACAAAGACTGTCACAGTTGATTTTTAAAATGTGTTTGCTTTTGTGCTGGGGATGTTTGAGTTATGCACAGTGTACACATTCCCTACTCTGCTTTGGGAGGCAGACCTAGTCAGAGCCAGCCTGATTGAATTAATGTGAAGGGGACAGCGGAGAGATAGGACCTTAGGAGGTAAGCAGAGGGAAGGAGGAGGCATTTCTTTATGAGCTATTCATTCCTCCAGTCTTCTAGGAAGCAGCATCCCTCAAGGTGGAAGGAAGGCCATCAGCCCCAGGGACCAGCATCTGACCTCTAGCTTCCATGGACTCTGCTCACAGAATAGTCTCTTCATTAAAGAAACCCTCCCGGGATTCCACTAGGATAACTATTCTGTCTGCTTCCTGCTAGAACCATTATAACCATGCGTCTTAGTCAGGGTTTCTATTCCTGCACAAAACATCAGGACCAAGAAGCAAGTTGGGAAGGAAAAAGATTATTCAGCTTACACTTCCACAATGCTGTTCATCACCAAAGGAGGTCAGGACTGGAACTCAAGCAGGTCAGGAAGCAGGAGCTGATGGAGAGGTCATGAGGGATGTTTCTTACTGGCTTGCTTCCCCTGGCTTGCTCAACTTGCTTTCTTATAGAACCCAGGATCACCAGCTCAGGGATGGCACCACCCACAAGGGGCCCTCCCTCCTTCATCACTAATTGAGAAAATGCCTTACAGCTGATCTCATGGAGGCACTGCCTCACCTGAAGTTCCTTTCTCTGTGATAACTCCAGCTTGTGTCAAGTTGACACACATAACCAGCCAGTACACCATGCACAAGAAAATTATCAGAAACATTAGAAAACCAAAATATGAAAAATAAAGTGGATGGGAAAAATATACAAGGCAAATAATCAACTAAAGATGATGCAGCCGTATTAACATCAGACCAGCAAACTGTGTGGTTCTGTATCAGCCTTAAGTCACTGACAGCGAGGGACTCCATTCAGTGAGGAAATTACACGTCTCGTCTCTTATGCATAACATAGCTTTAAAGATGCACACAGCAAGAGTATTAAAACCATAAGAAGGAAGAGCAAACTTGCATACAGCGGCCGAGACTGTTGAGTGACTAACTACAGCAGGGAGATAGAACAGTTCATGAGGCTGATAGGAGGCTTGAACACCTGTTCCATGTGTGCGTGCGTGTGTGTGTGTACGTGTGTGTCTGTGTGTGTGTGTCTGTCTGTCTGGGTGTGTGTATCTGTGAGTCTGTGTGTGTGTGTTTGTGTGTGTAAAGCCAGTGTGCTCTTAAGTGCTTAGGTTCAGTTTCAAATTTGTTCTATTAATGAAATTAGTTTTATAATTTGGAAGAAAATTCAAGGCCAGGTGGAGTCTCTGTCAAATTCTACTAAACATGTAAGTGAAAAATAGGGCCAGTGTTCCATAAACTCTTCCAGACAGTAGCAAAGAGCAGCCGTATCCAAGTAGTTGATAAAGCCAGTATAACTGTGGCAGCGGATTCCAACAACCCACCCCGAGAACAGACTTCTAAGCCAGTTTCAAACAAAAAAAAAAAAAAAAATTCAAGTCAGTATCGATAAACAAAATCCAATTGCATTTGTAAAGAGACGTATTCTGGTCTGCTTTTCTTGCCATATTTAGGATTAATCAAATATTTTTACGTTGTTTTATTTCCAGCATTGGCTTCTTAGCCACACTCTGAGCGGTTGCTGTAGGATGCACCAAATGCTCTCCGGTTCAGTTAGAACTGACAGAAAACGCCATGCTCACAGCTGATGCAAAGGCCTTCCTTCTAGTTTCTATCCTAGTTTCCCTCAGCTGTACCGGGGGAGGGGGTCCTTTACCTCTGTGTGTACTATATATAACTCCTTCTTTGGGTGATGAATCAGAGACAGGAATGTTTGGGTTTTTGTTTGTTTGTTTTGTTTTGTTTTTCTTTAAGATGCCTTAAAGAAATAAAGAAGAGGCACTAGGGAGATTACTCAGTCAGTGAAGTCCCTGGGAAGCAAGCATGGGACCTCAGTTCAGATCCTCCAACATTCATGCTTCAAACGTGGGGGGAGGGGCCAGACACAGTGACACATGCCATATCCCTTGTGTGGGGGAGGCAGAGATACGAGGATGGATCCCTGTGGGGCTCACTGACCGGCTAGACTTGCCAAATTGGTGAGCTCCAGAGTCAGTGAGAGACCTTGCTTTAAAAAATCAGGTGGAGGCCGGGCAATGGTGGCGCACACCTTTAATCCCAGCACTTGGAAGGCAGAGGCAGGCAGATTTCTGAGTTCGAGACCAGCCTGGTCTACAGAGTGAGTTCCAGGACAGCCAGGGCTACACAGAGTTTGTTTTTTTTTTTTTTTTCCTGTCTCGGAAAAAAAAATAAAACATAAAAACAAAAAATCAGGTGGAGAACAACAGGCCACCAGACAGAGACAGTTGCCCACAGAAAGAGAGAGAAACAGAGAGAGAGAGAGAGAAACCAAGAGAGGGAAAACCACTAATGCTCAATGTTTACCACACACGTGCCATTTCCTGCTGCTTTTCCTTCTTTTTCTAGATCCAAATTCTCACCTGGTGCCATTTTCCCCTCTTGAAGAATTCATTCCCTTTACCTTTTCAAAGACAGGTCTCCTATGTAGCCGGTAACTGACCCATAACTCATGCTCCCCTGGCCCAAGCGCCAGGATCACAGGTGTGTCCCTCCGCCATCGTCGCTTGGCATGCTGGCTTGTTGGCCGTAAATTTGTTCAGCTTTGCTTGATTCACTTGTAAGTGCCTTTATTATAACCCGTTTTGGATTCGATATAGAATCTGGTTTGGCAAAATGTTTTGTTTAATCTCGGCACTTCGAAGATACTACATCTTCATCTGACCTCTGTTGCTTTCAGTGGACAGTGCTTGCATTTGTCATGTGAACGTTGCTTACGCCTGAGCCAAGTAGTATGCTCACACACTTCCCTGCCCACATTATACAAGCTCACAAGTCTGCTGTATACAAAATGAGTAAACAGACGAAAGGCACATTTCCATATTCCGGGGACACAGGAGAACACCAATCAGCTTTTTATTGCCTCCCTAGTAAATATGAGAGGACGCCCCGGAACCCGCCAGGCATTTGAGGGAGTTATCCAATATTAAAGCAGACACCGGCTCTAGCAGAGACTAAACTTGGCAAGGGAAAAGGGCAACTCAGGCAGCAAGTGGAAACTTTAGAGAGCTATGAAAACGGCGGCGGCAGTAAAACAGGAGTCAGCTGCTGTGGTTTTTATATGAACACCGGAAGATAAATGCCTTTAAAACCTAAAGATGAGGCAGAAATAAAAACAAAAACAAACAAACAAACAAAAAAAAACCCCAATTCATCCCAAGTCCAACACAGAGTAACATAGTGAGTCTTTGTTTTTAAAAGAAAAAAAACCTCAGTAACTAAATCAGACAGATTAGCAGTATTACTCTCAGAAAATGAGAGTAGGGTATAGAAGAAATGCTGACTACTGACTGAAGGACTTGTGTTAGGACAGGAAGGGAAGTGGGGGGCTGAGCATGTGCAGGGTCCTGTGAGAGAACTGGCTTCTCACATCCGAGGAGGGCAGGCATTGGGCAGTATTCACAGTCGAGGAAGGGGAGCAGTGCAGGAGAATATTTGGAATTCCGGGTAAATGCCAGGAAAGGCCGTCGGAGCATTAAAGGAAGCTATATGTTGTGATCAATGAGATCCCAAGAAGGAGATGTGAACAAAGAAAGGGCTGCCTTGTGTTAGAAACCTCAGCGCATCATCTGACCTCTCTAACTATTAATTTACTCTATTCTAGATAGCTCTCCCATGGGATGTGATGGCACATACCTGTCATCCCAGAACTGGGAGGTGAGGACAGAAAGGTGTCAGTCCCCCGAGCTACATAGAACACCATCCAAACCCGTACCTCAGGAAATAAAAGGATTATTGGGTTAACACTTGGAGGCAGAGCACTTACCTGCATGTGTGAGACTCTGCGTTCTATGGCACCGTCACAAAATTAATGACTGAATTAGCTAATTAACAGATGGCACCCAGCGTCAAACTTGACAGGGCTCCTAAGAAAAGCACCAAACGTACTGGTGTGCTCGGGTAATGCTTGTTACCCAGCAGACAGCGGGCTCTGAAGCAACAATTTTGTTTTCCTTGGAGTATTCATTTCTACTGCTGTGATACAATGCCCTGACAACAGCAACTTAAGGGAGAAAGGCTTTATCTCGGCTCACAGTTCCAGAGGGACACAGTCCATCCTGGTGAGAAATGTGGCAACTGGCAAGGAAACCGTGGCAAGATATGCAGGAAGCTGACTGAACCTGCCACATCTGCACACACAAAGCAATGCAAAATTGGCAAGTGGCTAGGCTGTACGTCCCCAAAGCCTGCCCCCAATGCCATACGTACTCCAGCAAGGTTCTGTAACTAGCCCAAACAATGCCACCAGCCGAAGACCAAGTGTTCAAATGCACAAGTGTTCAAATTATGGGGGATACTGTTCATTCAAACCACATTGCTTTCAGTTGCACATAATCGATCATGCTCTGGAAATATTTGATGAAGAATTCCAGAAACTGTTAGTTCCTATGCTCTCAAGCCCATGCTGTTCTGAGCAGGGTGAAGACTCCTGTTCTGTTCCACCCAGGTACAAGTGTGATTCTTCCCTTTGCCCCCTGTATTCACACGGGCTACACATAGTCACATAGTAACTGGGTTAGGCTATCAGGTTAACTGTCTCACTAATTGAATACAGTGTCCGTGTTCAGTGAACTGTTATCTAGTTAACAGAGGCCCCGAAGCATAAGCAGTGAGGCTGGCAATTCACACACGCCAAAGAGGAGCCATCAAGTGCTTCCTCTAGATGTGATGGTGAAGGTTCTTCACCTGCGCAAGAAAAGGTATGCGGAGGTGGCTGTCTTCTACAGTGAGAATGGTTTTTCCAGCCTAAAACTATGAAAAAGGAAAGCTTTTACTTGTGGAAGTTGCAGTCACAGTGCAGCGAAGGCATCCAACAGGAGCGTGAATGCACAGGGAGAGCCATACGGAGCAGGGCTATCTGCAGTTCCCAGAATCCACTGGGGCACAGGGAGAACTGTGTTTCCACACAACAGGGCTATCTGCAGTTCCCAGCATGCACTGGGGCTCTCAGGCCATATTCCTACAGATGCCTTACCCAAATAATTGGAGTATAGAATTTTTGGATCCTTTTGGCATTTGAAACAGCATTGTTCAGAGATTTAATGACTACAAAATCTCTCTCTCTCTCTCTCTCCTTCCCTCCCTCCCCTACCCACCGTGCGTGTGTGTGTGTGTGTGTGTGTGTCTGTGTGTGTGTGTATGTGTGTGTATGCGGGCGTGTTACCATATGAGCACTCCTCCCAACAGTTCCTCAGCGCCCCTTCCCTTCCTTCCTCTTATTTGGCATAACAAGGATTTAAAGTGCATTTTAAACTATGTGTTAGGTTTATTGAGTAAATGTTGCTATAGATAGCAACTGTGTGTATGTAATATACACACAGTATTTTTGGATAACAGACTTTTTGAGTTATAATTCACACATCATAAAAGAGACCTTTCTCAGGTGTTCTTGTGGGGTTTTGGCTTTTTTCATTTGATTGGTTTGGGTTTGGTTTTCGTGTTGTTTGTTTGTTTGTTTGTTGGGGTTTTTTTTGTTTTTTGTTTTGTTATTTGAGACAGGGTATTGTGTAGTCCTGGCTGTCCTGGTACTTCTATAGACCAGATTGGCCTCCAACTCAGCGATATACCTGCTTCTGCCTGCCAGTGCTGGGATTAAAGGCATGGTCACCACAGACTGACTAATGTATAGCCCAGGCTAGCCTCAAACTTATGCATGATCCTCCTGCCTTCCCCTCCCCTCCCCCACCCATACAAACTTCAGGTGTGTGTATTCTTATAAATAGATGTGAGTAGTCTTTTTTATTCTTTTTACCCAAATCTTTGTGCTTAAACTTTGGGATTGTTCCCTGAACCCCAGAATTAAAAAACTGTTCATTGAAGCATTAAACTGGAACTTACATACTTGATTTTCTAGCCCTTTCTTATTTTACTGTATTTCAACTAAAGTACTTCTTCCTGCATGTGTTAAGTCTGGAAGTGTGGGAGATTTAATAGAGTCTTAATTGTTAATAGCTTCTTGTATAGGCAAGAAAAGCTAGGAATTCAAGCTCTTAGCTCATAGTTGTAATCCAACAGAACCTCTCCCCATCCATGCCCCATGTTGTCTTGTTATAAATTCCTCTCTCAGGGATCTTTAAGATTCACCTCAGAAATCTGGGCAAAGAAAAGCCTCTTTACTGCTGGTGAGCTCAACCTCAGTCCTCTCTTAATAGTGGTTCTTTCTTTGAAAATAGGAATAATCCTGTTTGCTTGTTGGGAATTTAATTCATCCAGGGGAAATAGATTGGGAAGATAATGGAGAGCGATAAAGCTGTTGACTGGCAGCCTCCAATGGCGTTATCCGGGGATTATCCTTGGCCTCTGGCAATTATACTCATCCAGCATCCACTGTTGGCACCCGGAGGCAGCCTACCGCCAGTGCCAGCCCCAGCGTGTAAGCAGGTAGATTGGACTGTCTCCTGTGATCTCACGAATCTGACGTCAAAACAGCCAAAGCACACAGAGTGGGGATCTCTTGAGGCCCCTTCTGGGAACAGCTGTGTAGTCCTAATTCAGTTTTTGTCACTGGACAAAAAGGCTTGCTGGAGACCCTGTGAACTCATGCCTTCTACCTAAATGCTTTGCTCAAAGCAGGGCCAAACGCTACAACCGCCTGTAACAGCCATTCTGTGGAGTGTGGGTTCTGACTGACGTGGAGTGGCCCTGGGTGTGTCAGCCTTCTCCTGACTCTTTTTCATCTTCATGTCTCACCTTCCCAGTCAGAGCATGGCCTCTCAGGAATGGCAGATGTCAAGGCCCCCAGGGAACTGCATCCTCACACAGGGGGAGGGATGCAGTAGGTGACTGTTTTGTTAAACTTGAAATGAGAAAAACACCCCCCTTGACCCCCAAAACTAGGGCCTTGCAACAGATCTTTCTGCCTGATATGCTTGCTGAATCCCCAGTGTCTGACCTGACTGACGCAGTGACAGTGGGGACTGGAGAAGGGACATAAGCAGGGTTTGATTACTGTAGGAACTGGATTTCCCAGGTGACTCTGTTCAGTCTCCTGGCTGCTTTGGCATCCAGTGTGGCATGTGTGGCTCCTGACATTATGAGGTGAATGCTTTAATTAACATCTTAATATCTGACCCAGTGGTTCTGCTTGAGGAATTCCACTGAAAGTTGCTTATTCAGTAGCAAGTGATAGTTCTAGCAAGTGTGCTTACTTAAGAGACGGGACGGGGAATGGGACAAATGTTCTCATCTAACCCATGCTAAGGGGTTGGTTAAGAAGTGGTTACAGGGCTGGAAAGATAATTCAGTCAATAAAGTGCTTGCTGAACAAGTATGAGGACCTGTATTTGATCCGTAGTGACCACATAAAAAGCCAAAAAATATAGGCCTGTAACCCCAGAACAGGGAGAAAGGAAAAGGGGGACCCCTGGGGCTCACTAGTGCTTAGCCCATTTGTCAAGCTCCAGGCCAGCACCCAGTGTTGAACTCTTGCTGCCTACCTCCTACACATGCAAAACACACACACACACACACACACACACACACAGAGAGAGAGAGAGAGAGAGAGAGAGAGAGAGAGAGAGAGAGAGAGGTTATTCATGTAGTGAAATATTTTCCTTAAAAAAAAGGCCTGATGTTTTTAGCTACTAATTTATTCATTCTGAAAACATATGTTGAACATCAATTATTTGACAAACGCTTACCACATATTGAAACTGATACCCATGTAAGAACGGCACATTCCTGCACACAGTGAGCTAGTAGATAAATAACTCCTGGATGCAGTTAAATATCATGTTATCATGTAGCACTCAATGGGGAGGAGACGACACACAGCACAGAGATCCACATGCATAGAGAGTAACCCGAGAAGCCCAGGCCAGAGCGGTTACAAATGACTTTTATTTCTCCTCTTATGTGCTTCAGTATTTAATAACCTGTCTTCCATAAGTATCAGAAAATAGCTTTTTAAAAAAGGAGTCATCTTCAAATGCCTTTCATGTTTTAAGCCCTATATAATTTTTGCCATATGTATGGACTAGTGTCCTTTTTTTAAGATTTATTTTGTTCTATGTGTATATGTGTATAGGCTTGTGCACATGAGTGCAGGTGCTGTGGAGGCCAGAAGAGGGCACCAACTCCTCTGGATACAGGCAGGTATGCACCACATGACACTGTGCTGGGAAGCTAACTTGGCTCTTCGGCAAGAGCAGCAAGTGCCCTTAGCCAGTGGGCCATCCATCAACCCAGCCCCTGGAAGAGTTGTCTTCATGTCTTATGATGTCAGGAAACTGATAACAGCATCAAAGTACAAGAAATCAGGGAGAAACACATTCAAAATTGACATGTAATCTTAGGACAGGTTGTGGAGCTCATATCATACTGTTGGCAGCACACGCTGGGTTCCTGTGGTCCTACTTCGTGAAAACCCATTGTCTGTGTTCCTACTTCTCAGCTCCATGACTTCTTAGCATATTGCCAGGGCCCTCAGAGGCACTCATAAATATCTTACAGATTTAAGGAGCACAGCTACAAAGCAGATGTGAGTAAAGCACTCCTTGTTTCCCTTGGCTCCTGGCCAGTGCGGCTTCCATGGTGTGCTTTGACACATCTTGGAAGACCCACCATTTGTTTTGAGCAAACAAACGGTTCAGGTGAATTTCCGAGCTTGTAAAGTGCTTGCAGTTTTTACCAAATCAGAAAAGTGTTTGGCTCTAAATCACTTGCAAAGCTGCGCAGCTTCTCACAGTAGCATATTGCAAGGTTAACCTCTGAGGGTTTTTACACTGATAATCTCAGGCTGTGAGGGGATGCGCTGCTTTTAATACTGGATGTCACTTCCAAGAATCTAGCCTGCACGTACACTTAGGAAGACATAAAGGGAGCTGAACATGGTGGGGTGCATCTGTAATCCCAGCATGCAGAAGTCCCAAATAGACGGATCCACTGAGACCCTACCTTAAAACAAAATACAAAATGACATATTCAGCCAGGTGTGGTGGTGCACACCTTTAATCCCAGCTTTAATCCCACCTTTTATCTCTCAAGAGGCAGGCAGATCTCTGTGAGTTCAAGGCCCGCCTGACTACAGGGTGAGTTCCAGGGCCAGGGCTATTGCACAGAACTGTCTCGAGAAGAAAAATGAAAAAAAGAAAAGGGAAAAGAAGGACATTTTGTCAGATTTTACTTGTCAAGTACCTTGGTGGCAGTTCCCATATTGTTTTCAGTCCTCTGTAGGTGCAGAAGCTAAAGAACAGAGGCATAGCCACTCTCCTAAATGTTCCCTAGCTTGTAGAAAGCAGAGCCAGGATGCACTGTGTCTGCCTCTCTGTTTCCCGCCTTATATGATGTGAGTTGCATCATAGGTTGCAAGGCCGAGCACCATGTGCAATTTCATCAGTTGGAAGTAACTAACCTAAGTGCCCACCCATGGGGAGACCATGTAAGTAAATAATAGTCCCTCTCTGCAAGGTGGCAAGGGAATGACCCCATGGTGTACAACTAGTGGAAATAGCAGGGCACAGCGGGCGCTACAGGGGTGTTAATAATGGGTGTGGTGCAGTATATGTGTTCATATGTGCTTGAATTATGATAAAAATACATGGGGGGGTGCTGAAGAGATGACTCAGAACAATTCTTACTGCGTAAGGACAAGGACTTGCGTTAGGATCTCTAGCGCCACCTAACAGCCAGGTGCTGCAGGTGCATCTGAAACAGCGATGGCGGGCAGGCAGGTGCCTGGAGCTCGCTAGCCAAGTCAGTGGGCTCTGAGTTCAGTGAGAGACCCTGCCTCAGACACGAACAAGGGGGAGGGGCGTGGTGGGGCGTGGTGGGAGCGTGACAAGAGCCATACTCAGGAAATATGGCGGGTGTTTATGGTTTTAATAAAATCAATCCAAGGACCTGTAATTAAAAATGAAGTCTTCCTTCCACTCCTGATTGGCAGCCTCCCTTTTCCCCTCCGGCAGGGTGGTGCCTGAGAGGGCTTTCCTCTCTTTCCTCCCCGACTATTGATCCTAAGGACAGAACAGCTTCTTCTGTTTGTCCTCTCGAAACTATTGCCCAAAATAAGACTCTAATTTTGGTGAGTTGGCTTTTTGTGGGTGTTTTTGGAGACATCCTATAGGACTAAAATAACTCTTGGCTAAATTATGGTTTTCTGAGCCCTTGGGCTCTGTCCTTCAGTAACCACGGTCCCTCTGTAATCACCGTCCATCATGCAGTAGTTAAAGAGCCCAGACTCCTTTGCGGTTTGAAATATAGCTTTAATTTGATCCTAAGGAGTTTGGGATGGATAGAGTCATTGCCACGGCTGTGCTTTCGGTGGCTGTGTGAGAGAGACACTCGGTGTCATGGTCAAGTGTACACCTGTGAAATGTGTGAAGGGTCTAGGCTACCGTGTGTCTAAAGGAGCCAGGCCCTTTGGAAGTCCATGTACTAGGAAAAGGTCTGCTTCTTCAAGGGCAGGGACGCTGCCTGTATATCTCCTCTAATGCTGCCCGACCCAAGCCAGCCACAGGTAATGCAGGGTCTGACATGGGGCAAGGCCTAATTCTGTCTTCTGTGGCTATAATGAAATACTTGAGGCTTAGTCATTTACAGTGATTAACGGTTTACTTGGTTCATGGTTCTAGAATCCAGGAAACTAAGAGCATGTTACCAGCATCTGGTGAAACCATTTTGATGCATCAGGATGTGGAGGAGGGTATCCCACAGTGAGTCAGAGCTAGCGGGCTGGCTCTGCTCTCGCTCACTTCTCCTTGCACATCACCTAATGGGGCCTAACCCCCATTAGATAATCTACTCCTAGTCATTTCCCCAAACGCAACTCCAAATGCTATCATTATGAATTAGGGGATTATGTTTACAACATTTGAACTTTGGAGGGGACACATGTAAAGGATAGTGGGCAGTTTGGGGACTGTAACTTTAGGACTAGCCAAAACAAAAACATAGTTACAAATGAGCCACCCATGTAACAGATTACCACACCATGGCATGGTGAGTTGTAGACCAGCCCTGGCTATCACTCTGCCTACTGCTCATCTAGAAGCCAGGGTGTCACGGGCATGTGAGGAACATTGGCGAATGTGAGTCCTCTGTGCGGAGATTTAGAGGGCCTGAGAGATGCCCACTGGAGCAAAAGCTAAAGTTGTCCTGGCTGAGCTGCCCTCATTGCAAAGCAATCTCTGCACAGGTTTCTAGGGACAGATGCTTGCCTTTGTAGCAAAGAGATATCACAATGGGTGGGGTGGGGAGTGGCAGTCAAACTATACACCCCAAAGGATGAGCACAGCACTACCCCTCCTAAACAGGACTTGGTTCTCCTAAACAGGATTCCTGGAATGCTGTTAGGGAAAGAAGCCCTAAACGGGTGACCCAGCCCACAGATGTCTGTTTCCTGGCTTGTGGAATGTTTTTGTGATATCTGGAGTCCACCTGATAGTGTGGTGATAACTCAATGCTAGAGTGCTTGCTTAGTGCAGGCAAGGCCCTAGGTTCCACACCCAGCATCACACATGCATGTGCACACCCACAGGAGGGAGATATCTGGGAATTTTAGGTTAAGCATCCTACTTCTCTTCACTTAGCACACCTAGCTACATGGATGCTCTTTCCACTTGGAGGTGGAAGGTGGAGCAGGGTCCCCACCCCCACCTTCACCCCCATCATAGGCCAGGTGCCCTGCCTTCCTACTCTGGTTTCCCCATACCTGTTACATGCCCCTCTGATAGAGCGCAGTCTTGCCACTTACCTTCCTGTTTTTTCAAGCATAGTTTCCTGCCCCAGCTTTAGCAAGCATTTGTCCCCAGGATCTCTCTCACCCCACACTCCCATACCATTAACTGAGCTGTCTATAGACTAACAAGCCTGAGACCAGATTCCTTTATGCTTTAGAGTAGAAGATCCAAATAGAATGGTCCTTGGGTACAACCTAGTGTCCCATGGGAAGCCAACAGTCAAGGCTCCTTGCTAGGTCTCATACCTAGTCTGCCCCAGAGGCTTAGATAGCTAGCTATTGCCAGCTTGTGAGAGCAGAGCATCTTCAAAGGCAGCTGTAGTGAAGTAGGTCTAGGGAGCCGAAGGAACCTCTAGGTCCAAATCAGAGTCCAAATCAGCCAACCTCCCTCCAACAGGCTCAGGGAATGCAGGCAGCTCAGGGAGAGAGGGACCCTCGCTTTTTGGAAGGAGATGTGGCCCCAGGCTATAGGCTCACCTAGTGTGTTAGTCAGGGGTCTCCAGAAGAACAGAATTGACAGGGTGAATCTACAGACATAGAGGAAGGGGATTTAGTAGAATAGCTTACAGGTTGGTGGTTCAGCTAGTCCAACAATGGCTTTCAACTAACAGAAGGTCTAAGAATCTAGTAGTTGTTCAGTCCACAAGACTGGATGTCTCAGCTGGTCTTCAGTATATGCTGGAATGTCAAAGAAGTAATGGTAATGGTAAGCATCAACAGATTTGATGATTCGGTACATAAAATTTTTGACAATGTGGAAAAATAAGGAAAATTATGTTGCTGATTGGTTGCTCCTACCATCTCTGGATCAACCAAAAAAGGAAAAGAATGAACTCCCTGATAAAATTAGCTTCTAGCATCTCAGAATACAATGAAGGGCAATAATGAATTCAGTGATAAAATGCACTGGCTCCAGATAGACACAGTCTTAAGGTTTCTGAGTGTGCTCTGGAAGAGAATCTTCTCTCTAGCAGCCACAGAGCTCAGGTTGCAGAAAATCAAACCAAGCCTCATTTATAAGGTTGGCTTAATTATAGCAAAGATTCAAGTCCCAGCCTTGGGGAGTAAAGTAAGGGCACATTGATTAGTAAAGGATGGAACCGTGTACCTTTAGGATAGAGATGGATGGGAGGACCCAGGAAAAGCTGAGAACTTTGAGCCATGAGATTCCAAAGGGCTTATCTCACCCAAGGAAGTGCTCTCTCCACCCTCAGTAGAAGATATACTCCCACCTCCAGCCCCTGAAATATTGCCTGTTCACCTTTGACTAAGGCAATCAATCCTTCATCGTCTGCTAAACCCACAATGACTTTTCCTGAAAGAGATACCAGATAAGACATTATTGATGTCCCTCAGTCCCCACCAATAGCTGCCACTAGACCTACAACCAGACTCATGGCTAAGCAGGCTCCTAGAGGGGAACTGAAAAGTGTAGTCCTTGAGTTTGCTAATTCATTCAAGTAGAAGTCTGGGGAATATGTGTGGAAATGGATTTTAAGGGTGTGGGATAATGGTAGAAGGAACAAAAACTTGGATCAGTCTGAGTTTATTGATATGGACCCACTGAATGGAGATTCTAGGTTGAATATGGAAGGTCATTTAAAAAGGTGTCAAAAGTTTGTTTGAATGGTTAGCTGAAGCATTTGTCAAAAGATGGCCTACTGAAAAGGAGTTGGAGACACCTTGGCTTAGTGTTGATGAAGGGATTTCAAGGCTCAGGGAAATTGCAGTGCCAGAGCGGGTATAATCTTCCTGAATGGGGAAAGCCCAGAAGGCATGCTTTTCACTAATCCTATAAGCCGCAAAATGGTGAGAGGGGCACCAGCACATTTGACAAACTTTGCTCTCGACTTTTTCCTTGGGCCAGACCTTAGGGTCTGAGACACTGTTGCTCAGTTGAATGAATTAAATATAACGGGTTTAATTGGGTCCTGAGGCAGCAGGGGCCAGGTGACAATACTGAATCTCCAAAGACAAAGTGAATGTGGTTATTGTAATGAGCAGCACAGACAAAGCAATGTCCATGATGGCCTGACCTATGATGGTCAGCCCAGGCAAAGTGATTTTTTTTTTTTTTTTGGTTTTTCGAGACAGGGTTTCTCTGTGTAGCCCTGGCTGTCCTGGAACTCACTCTGTAGACCAGGCTGGCCTCGAACTCAGAAATCCTCCTGCCTCTGCCTCCCAAGTGCTGGGATTAAAGGCGTGCGCCACCACCGCCCGGCGGCAAAGTGATTTTTATGAGAGCATGACTTGTATGGGCCTATAGTATTGGCTAATCAATCATGGCATTTCCAGGAATGAAACCAATAAGCCTGCTGAATTTTTGTTTGATCTGTATAAGTGGAAAAATTCTCAAACAAATGAAAGAAAAGCTACATTGGATCATGGCAAAGGGGAACCTTGGCCTATGAGCCAGCTTCCAGACTTGAGCTAGTTTGCAGACCTAGAACACCTTGAATAAAAGAACAGCTAGTTTCCCCTATGGACCGTGATAAGATACTCAAGAATTTTACTGTTAGCTTTTCTCCAGTCCTTCCCCAAAGGAACCTAAGGCCTTTGACACCAGGAGAAAGGAAACAATCAGACTTTCTATTGGAAAGTCTATTGGATACTGGTTGTGAATTAACACTGAGTCAGGGAGATCCCCAGAAACACTGGGACCCTCCAGTTAAAGTAGGGGCTTATGAAGGACAGGTGGGTGATTTCCTGGAGTTTTGGCTGAAGTCTGATTCACAGTAGGTCCAGTGGATTCCCCAAATTCCCCAGTCCCAGAATGTATAATTGGGATAAATACAATTAGATGTTGTCAGAACTCTCAAATAGGTTCCCTTACCTGTGGAGTAAGGGCTATTATGGTTGGAAAGGCTAAATGGAAACCTTTAGAATTGCCTCTGCCAGGGAAAATAGTGAATTAAAAACAGAATCATATCCCTGGAGGGATTGCAGAAATTACTGTTACATGAAGAGCTTGAAAGATGCAGGGGTGGTGGTTCCCACCAGATCTCCCTTTAATTCCCCTATCTGGCAAGTGCAGAAGACAGGTGGATCATGGAGAATGACAATTGACTATCAAAACCTCAATCAAGTAGAGAGTCCAATTGCAGCTGCTGGGCCAGATGTGGTGTCCTTACTTGAGCAGATGAACACAACTCCTGGTACATGGCATGCAGCTATTGATCTAGCAAATGCCCTTTTTTTGGTACTTGTCCAGAAAGACTGTCAGAAGCAATCTGCTTTCTGTTGTCAAGGCCAGCAGTATACCTTTACAGTAAGTCAAGGATACATTAACTCCCCTGCCCTGTGTCATAACTTAGTTCAAAGGGATCTTGATTGTCTGTCTCTTCCACAAAATATCACATTGACTCACTATACTGATGACTTTGTACTAGTTGGACCAAGTGAAATGGAAGAAGCAACCACTTCAGACTCCTTGATAACACATATGCACTTCAGCAGATGGAAAATAAATCCAACCTAAACTCAAGGGCTTTCTACCTTAGTGAAATTCTTACGAGTCAAGTAGTATGGGGCATGTAGAGATTCCTTCTAAGGTGAAGGATAAGTTATTGCACCTGGCCCCTCCCACCAAGAAAGAAACACAACATTTAGTTGACCTATTTGGATTCTGGAAACAGCACATTCCTCACTTTGGTACATTACTCCAGCCCATATACCAAGTGACTTGGAATGCTGCTAGCTTTTTGTGGGGCCTGTTACAGAATAAGGCTCTTCAACAAGTCCAGGCTACTGTGTAGGCTGCTCTACCACTTAGACAATATGATCCAGCAGACTCCATGGTACTTGAGGTATTAGTGGCAGGTAGAGATACTGTTTGAAGCCTTTAGCAGGTCCTTATAGGCAGATCACAGAAGAGAAACACCTTCAGGATTTTGGAACAAGGCTCTACCATCATCTGCAGACTACTATTCTCCGTTTGAGAGACAGGTCTTGGCTTGCTATTGGGCCTAACTGAATGCTTGATAATGGACCACCAAGTTACTATGCAACCGAGCTGCTCATCATGAGCTGGGTGTTATTGGACCCACTAAGTTTAAGTAGGTAGGCACAGCAGGAACCCGTTATCAAATGGAAATGGTATATATGTGGTTGGCCATGAGTATGTCTGGAGGGCACAAGCAAGTTACATGAAGAAAATACCTGAGTACCAATGGTTTCTACTCCCATTACAATGCCATCTGCTGCCAAGCATGCACCTACAGCCTCATGGGGTGTTCCCTATGATCAGAAGAGAAGACTAGGGCCTGGTTTGTGGATGGTTCTGCACATGATGCAGGCACCAACCAGAAGTGGATAGCTACATCATTTCAATGCCTTTCTGGAACAAATCTAAAAGATATAAGCAATGGGAAATCTTCACAGTGGGCAGTACACATGGCCATACACTTTTTTTTTTGGAAGGGGCATGACCAGATATTGTTCACTGATTTCATGGGCTATAGCAAATCAACCAGCTGGACAGTCAGGGACTTGGAATGCACATGATTAGAAGATTGGTGAGAAAGATATCTGGGGAAGAAGTATGTGGATAGATCTCTCCAAATGGGTAAAGGATGTGAAGAGATAATTGTGTCCTATATAAATAAATGCTCATCAAAAGGGGAGTTCAGGAATAAAGTAGGGATGGCCCATTCTGTGGACAGTCAGATTCTTTCCCCAGCCATCCCTGTCATTGCTCAGTGGACCCATGATCAAGGGAGTGGCAGAGATGTAGGGTATGCATGAGCTCAATAACATGGATTGCCACTCACCAAGGCTGAACTGGCTACAGCTGCTGCTGAGTACCAGATCTGCCAACAGCAGATAGCAACACCGAGTCCCAGACATGGCACCATTCCCCAGGGTGAGTAGACAGTGACCTAGTAGTAGCAAGTTAACTACATTGGACCACTTTCTCTGTGGAAAGGATAACACTTTGTCCTTCCTGGAATAGATACTAATTCTGGTTATGGCTTTGCCTTTCCTGCATGAAATACTTCTGCCAAAACCACCATCATGGACTTACAGAATGCCTTATTTACCCTCGTGGTATTCCACACAGTGTTACTTCTGACCAAGGAATGAACTTTACAGCCAGAGAAGTACAGCAGTAGTGCCCATGATCGTGGAATCTACTTGCCTTACTATGTTCCTCACCATCCTGAAGCAGCTTGTCTGATAGAAAGATAGAATGGCCTATAGAAGACACAGCTATAGCATTAATTATGTATATGCTTTGAATCAGTGTCCAATATATAGTAGTTTCACCCATAGCCAGGACCCGCAGGTCCAGGAATCAAGGTGTAGGAAAGAAATGGTTCCACTCACTATCACCCTTGGTGACCCACTAGGAAAAATTTTTCCTTCCTGTTCCTTCTGCCTTCAGTTCTGCTGGTCTAGAAGTTTTGGTTCCAGAGTGGGGAGTACTCTTGCCAGGAGACACAGCAAACATTCCATTGTACTGGGAGCTTAGATGCCCCCCTGGCCACTTTGGGTTTCTGATGCCCTTAAGCCAGCAGGCTAAGAAAGGAATAACAGTGTTAGGAAGGGTGGTTGATTCAGGTTACTAAGAGGAAACTGGATTGCTTCTCCACAATAGAAGAGAAGAAAGGTTATGTCTGGAGTGCCTGAGATCCTTTGCGGAGGTTCTCAACCTTCCTAATGCTGAAACCCTTTAATACAGTTCCTCCTATTATGGTGATCCCCAATCATAAAATTACTTTCTTTGCTCCTCATTCCTGTAATTTTAATACTGCTATGAACTGTAATGTGAATATCTGTGTTTTCCAGTGGTGTTGGGCAATCCCTGTGAAAGGGTTGGGATCTGGACCCACAGGTTGAGAACCACTGCTTTAGGGCATCTCTTGGTACTACCACCTGTTCTAAAATTTATAATGCATTTGTGGTTATACAAGGGATCATTATATCATGTTAGGTGTAATTATGACATGGTTATTGTTTTCATTTGGACATTAATCATGACATAAGGAGATATGATTGTATAAAGTTGACAAGGAGTGGACTTGTGGTGGCTATTCTTGGTCGTCACTTTGACTACATCTGGAATATCTGGAATGAACTAAAACCCATGTAGCTGGGCACACTTATGAGAGGTTGCATCATCATCATTATTATTATTATTATTATTATTATTATTATCATCATCATCATTTGGGGTGGGAAGACCTGTATTAGTCTAGATCTTTCAAGGTCCAATTAATCAGATGTATTTGCCTCCTTAAGTTTGCAAACTAGTTTACACCATGGGTTTTCAGTACTCTCTGAACTTCTAGAAGAGGTTTTGGTAACTGGAGAGGCTTCAGCAGCTGTAGATATTGGCAAATTTGAAAACCTATTCCAGATACTTAAATTCATCCTTATACTTCTGTTGCTCTAGAACCATTTCTGATACCAAAATCTGTATTAGTCAAGGTTCTCTAGAGGAACAAAACTTATAGAATGAGTGTGTATATATGGAATAAATATATCCCATATATTTATTTATATTTCATATATATCTATATATATGATGTATTAAAAATGATTTACAGGCTGTGGTTCACCTAGTCCAGCAACAGCTGTCTACCAATGTAAGGTCCAAGAATCCAGTAGTTGTTCAGTCCACAAGGATGTCTCGGCTGGTCTTCTGTATACACCAGAATCCTGAAGAAGTAGACTCTAATGCTAGTGATGGAATGGAGTTGCCACAAACAGCAAGCAGGCAAAGAGAGCAAGCGTCCTTCCTTCATGTCCCTTATATAGGCTGCTAGCAGAAAGTGTGACCCAGATTAAAGGTGGATCTTCCCCGTTCAAAAGATCTGGATTAAAGATGTATTTTATTACCTCAAAAGATCGAGATAAAAAATAGGTTGGAAGTGGTAGGAACACTTAAAATGAATTAATCTAGAAAGGATTCCACATAGGTGTGTACCCAGCCACATGGGTTTTAGTTCATTCCCGGTGTAATCAAGTTGACAACCAAGAGTAGGGATCACACTGGGTCAACAGGTTGGTGGGAAATGATGTAACGACAGAGAGCCTACGGTAGGGGTCGAAGCTAGGCTGCATCTGACTCTCTTATGAGTACAGACTTAGCAGTCTGCAAATGTATCCCGAGCTTAGGGGGATAACGATGGTTTTGGTGCCTTCCAGGAAAGTTGAAAGAATGGAGCCTCATTTTATATGGCACCGCAGAGCACCCATACCGCACCTTCAGCTCCCATCAGTCGCGCTCACGGATGCTGGAGCTCTCAGTCCCAGAGCAGGAGCCTCCCAAGGCTGCTGGACCACCACCCCAGGCAGAAACTCCAGAAGATGAGGAAGAGTATACAGGTAATAAGCCTGAATGAGAGGGGATGGATAGCCTGCCAACTTCACTTTCTATTGTAGCTCTCAAAAATGGGGCCCTTTCAGGCAGAAGGTGGGGATTTGGTTGTAAGTCTTACCTTGCCTGGAAGTTGTAATAATGACAGTAATTTGCACTCACACAGCTCCTTCCATCCAAGGCTCTCCTAATACTTTACAGACCAGTAAGTATACTTCAAACCAGTAAGTACTCTCAGGCTGGACCACTGAGCTCCTCCCAATATGCCCAACCAGAACTAGGGCTTGCCCTGGGTTCGCTTGGCTCCAGGGTTGCCCCCTTTCTTCAAAGTCCCTCATCACTAGACTCAATATCTGGACTCTCTCAAGTTCATCCATTTTGAGCAACCAGAAATGAAAAGGAAACTTGGATTCCATTAACTTGTTTCCAAAAAGGAGCTGGTGATTGAGAAGTGACCACTCTCCAGGACCACTCTCCTGGTACCCAGGAGAGGTTGTCAAGAGGTGAATCAGTACAGACTAATGCTATGCAAAAACATCTTCAAAAGCTCACAGCATGTAAAGACCCTTGGTGCGGAGGCTTCTACAGCTATCCCATTGGCATGGTGGCCTTGCTCTCTAGACCAATGGCTCATTCGCAAGGTAGCTAGGAGCCACAGTAACCCAAAGGTGTATTTGGACACCTCCAGTTTCTGGGTAGAGCGCAGATGTTATTTGAGCTTGAAGAAGCTCATTTTCCTCTGGGTCATCCCACAGCAATTATATGGCATTGGTTGTTTCTGGTTGGGCATATTTTCCTTAGCTAAATGTCCTAGCTACTTGACAAATGATGGGTGATATCTCAAAATATGGATAACTAGATGGAAACTTCCACCAATACAAATCAAGTGTAAACCCTGGTCGATTCCATTTTAAATTTTTTTCTGCTATTTTTTAAAAACGAAACCTTGAATTATGTATGGGCTAATCTGCTATTTTCTCTTGTGATTTATAAACCATGGCAAGATTCAGTAATTATTAATAAAGAGCTGATTTTTCCAGCCATGCATACTGGTATCTCACCCTTATGCTGTTCTGCTCTCAGAGTACATGGTTCCTATCCTGCATGGCATGGATGAAGGAAGAGGTTTCCATGAGAATAAGATGTGTTTCTGACTCTTGGGAAAGCTTCCTGAAGCCTAGGGGGAAACTGGAAGGGAGACCCAGTCACAGAGGCAGGCTAGAGTGACAGAGGATGTCATGGCATGAGTGGCCAAGCAGGAAGAATGAGGAACAGCAAGCCTCTTTAGAGTCCCAAGAAAGGGCAAGGGGCACAGGCTGTGACTTTCAGAACTTGGAAAGCTGGTTACTGAAAAACTGTACATTTGTGGCAATGCCACGACCCAGCCCTCATTGGCTTTAACTGGGCCTTATGGATAAGAGAGTAGTTGCCATATTAAGAAAGACAGAGACAGTCCAATGGAGCAGTGGACCCCAGGAACCAGCAGGAGGAGACGAGAGACAGGAGAGGAGGAGTCTTCTCTAGGACAAGAAATAGAGGAGGTGAAAGAAGACAGCAGAGGGAATGTTTGTAAATAACAAGGACCCCAAATAGCAGTTGACAAGATTGCCTGCCACAGGAAAATGGGGCTTCCATGGAGAGTGTTCTGCATTGCAGTGCTCCATTTTCTATTGCTATAACAAAATCCCCCAAGCTGAGAGGCATGTACAGAAAAAAAGATTTATTTAACTCACAATTCAGGGGACTAGAAATGCAGCCTACCTGTCCACCTCCAAGGAAATACTTGCGGCTGCTTTGCAAGAGAGTAGAGACTCAGGAAAACCATGGATGATGTATAAGGGCCAAGTGGGTGGCAAGGCCATTCTTTAGAACAACCTACCTTGCTGGAAATATAAGTGCCATAAGTTGGCATTAACCCCTTCTGAAGGCAACATCCAAAGTGTTCTAACTATCTTACACTATGTGCCCCTGGGGTTTTCATCACTGGGACAAACACCAAAGAGAAATAGTTAAAAGGAGAAACAATTTATTTTGGCTCATGATCTCAGAGGCTCCAGTCCATGTTTGCTTAGTCCCATGGCTCAGAGTAGTGGGAGAAGTTTGGCAGGGTGGGGATACTCACTGATGGCAAATAGGAAAGAGAAGACAGAAGAAGCCAATTCCCCAGTGAGGCCCCACCTTCCATGGTTCTACTACCTCCCCAAATCTGCCAACATTTTGAATCCATCAGTGACTGAACCTTGACTAGGTCAGAGGCATCATTGGTCCAGCCCTCTCTGGAAACATCCTTACAGACACACACAGAGGTGTATGGAAGTTATCTCCTAAGCATTCCCCAGGCCCGTCATTGGACAATCAAAGCTAGTCATCACACTGGGGGGGGGGGGGTGTTCCACAATCTCAGCACCATCGCACTGCCCCTGAGGACCAGATTCCAGCTTATTAACATTTAGGGCCAACTTCAAACTAGACCAGGCCCCTGGCCAGAGCCAAGCAGCAGGACTAGTCTCCAGGTAAGGTAAGTGGTAGACAGAAGTTGCACTGGAGTCTGAGGCAAAGGGGAATATGAGCCATGACATCAGCAAGGAGAGTGGAGGACCAAAGAACAAGAGGACTGGAAACCAGAAGGCCTGCCAGAAGAGAGGATACAGCCTTGGCAGGCAAGATGAAGCACAGGGAAGATACGAGGAGGGAACTAGCAATGAACAACTTGGAGTGAGGGATAGCCTACAGTGACAGAGCCATCTGGTGTGGCAGTGAAGGCAGACCCCACCACCACTACCAGACACACTTCAGGATACTTGATTGAAGAACAGACCCTTGGCTGGCCCTACCTGAGAGACCAGGTTTGGCAGATCTGGGGTGCTCTGAAGTCTACACCTGTAGCAGGTAAACAAGATACTCCAGGTAGGGTGTACCTAGGCAGCTAGTAGACCTGAGCCCAGAAAGGATGGAGGCAGGATATGGGGTGGAGTTCTTACAAGCATGTGACCAAACGTATTGGAATGAAGGGGAGCCGGGGTTGGAGAAAGAAACAGGCATTGAGCAAGAAAAAGGAAGTTGCCTCACGGTGCATGCCTATAACCCCAGGAACTTGGGGTGGGGAGTCATCTAAAGTAAGCTTAAGACTTACCAGGGCTGCAGAGTGAGTTCAAAGCCAGCCTGGTCAACTTGCAGAATTTCTGTCTCCAAAAAACATATGTGCAGGCAATATTGCTCAGTGGTAAAGCACTTGCCTGGCGCTGGTGCAGCCCCAGAGTCAATCCCTAGTCTTGGAAAGAAAGGAGAAGAGAGAGATAGAAGGGATGGAGGGGAGGGAGAGAAGAGTAGGACATCAAGTTGCTTTCCTGATTCATTGATTTGGTTTCTTCTTTTCAACCCTGGACTCGCCTCACAAAGGACAGGAAATTGGCTTTTCAAATTAGCCTGTGTTGGTTAACCCCATGGGGTTGTGATCTGCTATTAGCCAAGCTGTTCAGAACATTCAGACAGTCCTTTTGCCTCTGCTCCGCGTGCTGCATAGCACACTGACTCCGGAAGCCAGGCCTCCGAGTCACTTTCAGCTAATTGAGGAGAGATGCAAAGCAGACATAATTACAGATTGTGACAAAAACAGATGCTCACGCAGAGAATGAGTTACAGCTGGACACCAGCGTCCTGGGGAGGAAAGGGGTGATTGGGGTAAGATGGCTGGCTAGCTAGCCAGGTGAATCTGATTCAACGTGTTTCATGAGTGAGATGAAGTTTGATATTTGGCTTTTAAAGCCACATGCTGGTTGATTGGTTAGTTTATGAATTTGATAGCTGCCCTTGGCTGGACAGCATCATATCCCAGCCTCTCCAACTGAGAACTGGCTGCTGCCCATGGCCTTGATGCTGTATCAGAACTCTGCTGCCCTGGCTGTCATGTGGACTCAGCCCTCTCTTCCAGAGATGCCTGATGAAACTTCCCACTGTGGGCAGGTCTGAGAGGCAGGGACAGGCAGAGGTGCCAAGTGACATCAGCATCCTGTTGAGCAGTGCTGAGGAAGGCCCAGTCCAGACCCTGCTGAAGGCCCCATCTCTGTTTAGGAACTTGCTAGGACATTTGCCTACAGATGGTGAAGACATCTGCCCTTGCTCCACCCTCCTCCATCTAAACTGCCACATTTCAGCCACCAGCAGATATTCACCTCGCATCCACTCCACACAGATACATCCTAGGTACTTGCATTGAAGAAGCTAGACTGCATTCTGTTTGACCCCATCCTGTCTGTGAGGAAATGGGGCTCATGTTCCTGTCCCCCTCCCCCCAACATGCTTAATCTTTCTAAGGTAGAGGTAATTGTTACTAAACTTAGGGGCCATTGTCTGTACTCTAAAAAGCTGAGTTTGGCCACCCATCCTTAGGAAGCCAATTAAAACAATCAAATGAATATTAAGATTTATTTACTGTAGCTGCATTAGAAAAAGGAGAATGGACATCCTCTGACCCCACAGCCCACCCCAAGTCCGTGTTCATAGTTTTGAAGTGAGATTAAAGTGTAGATCGGGGGCACATCTAAGCAGTCCTGGGACAAATTGTGGTTCCACACACCATTGTTCTATCATTGCCTGGGCTCTTCTGTCCTATACTGTAAGGTGGGCTGACAAGTTATAAACCTCTCTGTGGTGACAAGCTCCCCCTTTAGCTGATTTTTTTTCCCTTCCCAGCATGAGATTCCAGGAATGTCTCATTTCTGTGGAGTCTGTCATCTCAATGGTCTCACAGTCAGACTAAGAGACATGTCTCTTTAAAGTGTCTTCCTTTCCACCAGGCTGGTTGCACTGTTACCTACCTACTGCCTTCTGGGTTGTACAGAGAAAGTTCTGCAGAAGGCAGAAGGCAAGCCCTTAAGTGACTGGTCACAGGGCCACAGCAGAATGCCACCAAGCCTTGCGTGTGTGTGGGAAGGGAGGTGGCCAAATGGTAGTGCAATGGAGTTGACGTTTCCCCATAGCTGACTCTGAGGTGAGGCCAACAAGAAGCTCCAAGATAATAAACAGTCATGGAAGACAGGCTTGGCATGTGGCTCAGGTGCTGAATTTTAGAAATGACAGGCATGTCTACCTAGAACACAGACTAGGCTAGCAGTCACTTGGAAAGGCCATCTAGGACATCATTGGGGAGAGCTCAGCTCTGTGGGGGTTCACAGTGGGAACTGAGGCAAGTGGAGATCCTCAGTGCAAACTGGGAGATACCAACAAACATGAACTTTAAGCAGGGAAGCAAATGCTAAGCCAGGAAAGCCCACTGTGGGCTGGGAAAATGGGGGGCTTTCGTGTTCATGTTCTGCATGAAATGCGGTGGCCAGCTCGTCAACTCCTCTTCTGAATTCAACCCCCATCTCCTGCCAACACAAGCTTAGCAGAAGGCTTTTCCTTCTAACCTCTCAGAAGCCTTTCCAGTGCCTCAAACGGTGGCATAGGCAGAGTCGCCTCAGCCTGGCTTCAGCTCCAAGAAGCAGATCCTGCAGCCATGCCCACTGCAGCTGAGGAAGCAAGCGCATCCCTGCAGGGCCCTGGGGAGGGACCTAGAAGGTGACAGCTTTCTGGATTTCGTGGAGCTCCCTGCACTTCTAGATGGCTTTTCCAACAACAATGGAACCCACGGTTAGAATTGAAGTCACCTGAGGAGAGTTGAGGGAAGACATGGTGGCTTACTGCTGGCAGCTAAAGCGAAGGAAACCAGGGGTGGAGGAAGGCTGCAGGAATGAGCACTGCCCACAGTCGCCATGAGCATCAGCCAGCGCCCCGTTCCCAACTGTCCATGCCCCCTTACATTCTGGGTATCCTGGGCATGCCAGGTGAGGAAACAGAGTCCTCCGTCGCCCTCTTCTGGCATAATCCATGCTGCAGTCAGAACCCCAACACCCAGCTGCGTTGCTTTGCTTGTCACAGTGCATATAACAAGGTGACTGGTCCCATTGTGATGGCTCTAATGCCTCAAATCTAGGATCTCAGTTCCCATCTCCTCACTGGCCTTCGTCTCTCACTACTACCAATGACTAAATATCACTTGTTCTCATGCCTTTCCTCCCTAGAGGGTCAGGACAGCTAGACTCAGGCCCCCGCTGGGGACCACATGCTATGAGTCGGTCTTGGATGTGGTAGTCTGTACAAGACACCACTCTTGAAGGAAGTTCCCTAGACCTGGGGGGTTGTGGTAACCTGGCAAAGGGACCCATGGGGCTGGATTGGATGGAGAAAGCATCTCTTTGAATGAAAAGAAGTGCTTGTGTCTTTAAGGTGTGTGCCATCCCGAGTGTGGTGACAAAGGCTGCGATGGTCCCAATGCAGACCAGTGCTTGAACTGTGTCCACTTCAGCCTAGGGAACTCCAAGACAAACAGGTAAGAAATGGCTGGAGCTGATGTCTGCGTACCCTAGAGCCCCGAGTTATAGCACTGAGGTGGCCACGCTGCACTGTATAACCCTCAGGAAGAAAGAGCATCAAAGTAACAGCTTTACATTTTTTTCAAAAAAAAAAAGTGTAGTATCTTGGTTTTAACCACCCAAGTAATACAAGTCCATTATGAAAGGGTGAGAAGTTGAACACTATGCCATGCTTAGAAATCATTCTGCGTCCATACTGGATCATACTGAGTACACATGCCTGCTCACAGAGGATTGTGGACATGGCATGATTCAAGAACCCTGTACTATAGGCCTCAGAGCCCCAGCAGGGTGACTTGACTCTTAGACAGACAGCAGCTGGCTGTGGGATCCCCTATCAGCTCCTAAAAAGTCTGTGAAACTTCCTGTTCCCTGAAGGGGAGCTCTGACAGACCTAACTTGGGACACCATCCTAGTTAGGATTGCCGCTGCTGTGAGGAGACACCATGACCAAGGCAACTCTTATAAAAGACAACATTTCATTGGGCCTGGCTTACAGATCCAGAGGTTTAGTCCATCGTCATCATAGGAGGAAACATGGTAGCATCCAGGTAGTCATGGTGCTGGAGAAGGACCTGAGAGTTGTACATCTTGATCTGAAGGCTGCCGGGAGAGACTGTCTCTTCCACAGGCAGCCGGGAGGAAGGTCTCAAAACCCACCCCCACAGGGACACTTCCTCCAACAAGGCCACGCCTACCCCAACAAGGCCACGCCTACCCCAACAAGGCCACGCCTACCCCAACAAGGCCCCGCCTACCCCAACAAGGCCACGCCTACCCCCAACAAGACCACATCCCCAAGTGACTCACTTCCCACTGGCCAAGCATTTCCAAACCACCACAGACACCCAGCCTATGGTCAATTGGCCCAGCTCAGACTGTCCCTTCTGTGGGAGTATGAAAACCTCAGGCCCTTGCATCACTCTTTAATAGACTTGAAGCTCCCCTTCTTTTTATTTACAATGTACAAATTCACAACTCACCATGGACTGCGTTTGCCTGGAATTGAAGGCCAAGGTGACAGCTAGACAGGGCTGTGCACACTAAAGGTCTGGATGACGGATGTACCTCAGCACTGCCAAAGCGTGGCCAGGCAGGGTGTACTATACACAGTGGATGTAAGATGCAGATCTAGCTGGAGTCCCCATCCCAGATCTGGGACACACCCCAGCTCTGAGCAAGAGCAGTTGTCTATAACTTCATTCACTGACCATCAAACTTATTCTGTGCAAGCACCCAAGCAGGATTTGACCCAGTCAGAAATTCCAAGTCAAGCCTGGGAGATAATGAGGCACTCCTTTAATCCCAGCACTCGGGAGGCAGAGACAGATGGATCTCTGAGTTCGAGGCCAGCAAAGTGAGTTCCAGGACAGCCAGAGCTACACAGAGAAACCCTGACTCAAAAGAGAGTGGGGAGGGGAAGGGAGAAGGAGAGGGAGGGAGGGAGGGAGAGAGAGAGAGAATGGGAATGGGAAAAGATTCCTGAATTATTTGGTTATTATGTAACCCAAACTCACTTTGATCTCACAGTCTTCCTGCCTCAGCCAAGTGTTAGGATTATAGTTGTAGTCTACCAAACCCAGCTCCTGGAATTGGATTCCTGTTTGTACCTAGGACCCCCCAGCTGCAGTCAGCAAACATAGGGGAACTTATTTATGGTCTAACCTTCCCCCCTGGGATTCTGTTTTACCCACTTAGCTGTGAAGCCTCAGCCCATGTAAGAACCACACAGGGTGGGCATAGGGTTGGAATGAAACAGAGATCCTCACCTGCCCTTGGTCCCACAGGAAGTGTGTGAGCGAGTGCCCCTTGGGCTACTTTGGGGACACAGCAGCAAGACGCTGCCGTCGATGCCATAAGGGATGTGAGACGTGCACAAGCAGGAGCCCAACACAGTGCCTGTCCTGTCGCCGTGGGTTCTATCACCACCAGGAGACGAACACGTGTGTGACCCTCTGTCCTGCTGGACTTTATGCTGATGAAAGTAAGTAGGCTGCCCACAGACACAAGCATAGATGAGCTGGCGCCTCTTCTGGACCATGCACCCCGATTTAGAGAGGGTTTCCTGGGCCCTTGGTTTCTTGTCCTCTCTGGTCTTTTGTGGGACTTTGCACCAGGCCAGGGGGCAAGGATGTGAAGTCGCAGCACTCAGCAGCTGCATAGTGGTGAAAGCACTGTGGAAATTAGTCCTGCACACTGAATTCATTCTCTACTGAGGACGGGATGCAGAAAAAGGAACTGGTCCACAGCTCGTCCTCAGTATGGCACTGTGGGCTCCAGTGCAGGCTTCCATAACTGGGAGAGTGAAAGTCACTCTGCAAGAGGTGAAAGAGAAGGTTTGTGCTAGATGGACAGGTGACGGACTGCTCTCAAATGAGCTGAGCACTTCAGAAACTCTGCAGGTATCACCCCGATCTAGTCCTCCCATCTTAACCCCTGCACCGATCCGGCCTGTCACATGTCACACCATGGCTGTTAACCCTGGGGAGAAGGAGCCAGGAACTTTTAAAGACTTATCAAGCCATCAAGAAAAGACTCCCTCTGGAGGGAAATGACAAGTCGCATAGGAACATTTCCCAGGCTTTGGGGACTCGTTTTCAGCTAGCATGCAGGATCCTCACCTTGCCTGGCCAGGTCAGCCGTCCTTCACCACTGTCCTTGCTCAGCACCAGCTGATGCATGTGGTGCCACCCACGGGCGCCAAGGAGGCTGTGTGTAGAGGTATAGCCCAGCCCCTCGGCTCTCGGGCCTGGCATTTAGCAATGACGCCAGCTGGGGTTTGATGAGGCACCTACACAAATGAGCTTGGCAACAAAGCTTGGCAACACAGGTAGGGCTGGGAGTACCCCAGAAGCTGCTGAGGAGGGGGGCAGAGTCCTGCCTCCCTGGGAGAGGAGCCAGTGGCCTCCCGGGTACCTCAAAAGTTTATAAAGATCTGCACCTGATACAGCTATACTCAGGGATCAGCTCCAGTTCCTGTGGCCATAAGCAGAAAACCAGAGTGTCTCCTGTAGAAAATTGCCACCTCTGAAGCCAGCTGGTCCTTTGACTTGGTTGAGTTACTCCAGAGAAGGGATGTGGGAAGCTTGGGGTCTAACACCCATGTTCATAGTCATTTCCTGCTCTGCTCTGGAGGGGGCCCTGGGGACAGCTGTCATTACCAAGGCCACCAAGCATGCTGGAGCTTGTTTTTCACTCTGAGCCCCTCTGTGTCACCCTGCCTTTCTCCAGGTCAGAGACTCTGCCTCAGGTGCCACCCGAGCTGTCACAAGTGTGTGAATGAACCTGAGAAGTGTACTATGTGTAAGGAAGGATTCAGGTGAGCCTGCCCTGAACTGGCGGGGGTGGGGGAGAGGGCAGGATCCACACTGTATTTGCTTTCCTGAGAGTTTGCTTCTTTTTCCGGAAAGCTAAAATGTCAAAGGCATGGAGCCCAAAGAGTCCTGACTGTCAAGTCAGGTGACTGCTGAAGAAGAGAGATTGAAGGGTGGCCAGAATCTCCACATTCTAGGTCGGGTTTGGAAAATTGGTTAAAGTAACATTTGAACCTATGAGATAACAGTAGTTTGCTGTTGGGAGGTCGGGGAGGGGGGGGACTCCTAGAAAGCACATGGCACCTTCCTCTGCAATAGTAAGCCCTTCTACTCCAGTTCCCCTCCTGGCCCAGGTCACAGCTGCAGTGGTGGCCCAGCCTCTTTCCTAGCCATCCTTCTGTCTCCATTCCCCGTCACCGCCTCAGCTTCTTCCATCTTCATCCAGAGTCAACTTGGCTCCCTGGGGATGTCCCATGGTTTCCTGATCCTCCCTGTTCCACAGAACTTGGCCCTATTTTGAATTCTTTTGTTTGAATCATTTACTGCAGCCAAATTGCATTTAGTGACATCAGATGCATATTACAAGTTACTATCCAAAAGTTTAGAAAGCATATATTAAGAAAGCCGTAGACACGCCCATGTAGAGGGACTAGCACCGTGGTTTCCTGAGAGAGAGAGAGAGAGAGAGAGAAAGAGAGAGAGAGAGAGAGAGAGAGAGAGAGAGAGAGAGAGAGAGAGAGAGACAGAGAGAGACAGAGAGACAGAGACAGACCGACCTCAGGGGTTTCTGTCCAAATGACAGTGAGGCTAGATGAGGCCTGCGTGCCTGTATTTCCAGCAGATGCCCAGGTGAGGGAATACTGTGGTCCAGATGGGGAGCTGCAGGTGCACCGCACGGCCCTTCAAGGCTGCAGCCTACTCACCAGGTTGTCCTTCCCTCCCACTGCTGCTGAGGTTAGAATTCACCTCAAAGGGGAAGCT
This sequence comes from Tokudaia tokunoshimensis, assembly GCA_036184795.1. Lineage (NCBI taxonomy): Eukaryota > Metazoa > Chordata > Mammalia > Rodentia > Muridae > Tokudaia > Tokudaia tokunoshimensis. The sequence goes on from BTHU01000001.1 coordinate 41,431,501, forward strand.
CTGAAATGAGGAACAATGGATGAGTCCATAGAGACACTCAACAATGGACAGGACCTTAGAGAGCATCTGCCCTCTCTGCAAGGGTCTCCACCGACGTTGCCCCGTTTAACCTTCATAGCAACTTATGAAGTCATTGGTGTTACTCACGGTCTTCATGTAGGGGAGATCAATGAATGTCCCAGAAGGCTCCATGTGACTGCCTTGGTGACATTGCCTCCATCCTGCCCTTTCAGAACAGAATGTGGAGGACAGGAAGGGAAAGCAAGACCTTCCAATGTGGCACATCTTGCTGCTTCTTCAAACCTGTTAGCTAGCCAGAACAAGATTAGAAGCAAAGGATCCAGGATCCAGCAAAGGGACCATAGCTGAGAGAAAGGAGACATTTTACTAGAGGCCATGACTGGGGGCCAAGCGAGGTCAGCTTTAATATCCTGGGCCTCTCTAACACCGGTGGGTCCTCAAACCCTGGGCTGCTAGCTGAGGGTATAAGTTTGGAAGTATGAAGTTGTGGATCCAACTCCCTGAAACCTATTTCCCAGAGGAAAGTTGCCAAGGAGTCCAAGATATCTATTTCTGCGTCCTGTGGGGGGAGCAGAGTCGGGGACGGATGCAGGGGAGGAGGAAGCTCTTGGCAGCAGTCACTCGGCAGTGTGATGCCTGCAGTAATAAGCTTTCATGGAGGAGCCCAAACAAAGCAGGGAAACATCCATCGGCAGCCAGAATCCACAGAAAGCTTCCTTTTATTGCTCAATATCCTCTTCTGCTGTGACTTCAAATCACTGCTGTCACATCACAGCTGGGAGAGAGCAGCAGAGCCGCCGCCTCCTGGCCATCCATCTCTTTAGGGGATAAATACTGGAGGGGTCCACGGGGAAGTTATTACAAACATGATTTAACTGTCCTGCATGGCGGCCCTGGCCTCACAATGAGGAAGCATCTGCCATCTATGGAGAGGAGCTCACAACCCTATGAGCATCACCCCGCTGGATGGAGGTGCAACACATGGGGCTGGAGGTCGGGGGGGGGGGCTTCCTACTCTACATATGTACAAAACACTTACATCCTGGTCATCAAAACATGGATGGGTGGACGACATCCACTGGATATCCCCATAAGGCCAGCTTCTCACTCCTATCCACCCACGCCCAGCACCATAGCCCACAAGTTGAGAACTCAGTTCTCAATGCTGGTCCCGCTTCTGAGGCTAGTTCTGAACCCCAGGGTGGACCATCTTCCAGCTGGCTGTCAGAGTTCCTTCAGTCTCTTCTTGGGTCTGATTGCTTTGCTGCTACACCTGCTCCCGAAACAGGGTGACATTTCCCTCACTTTCGCCATTTATTACACAGATGAAGTGGTGTTATACATACAGCAACACTGGCAGGTGAAGAGCATGGGACCTCCCATTCCTATGGAGTTGGGTGCAACACCCTCCCAGCAGGTGAATGGATGTGTTCTTTGTATTCAAAATGGTCCCTGAACTCATGGCAGTACCCCTGCCTCAGCCTCCTGAGTTATGTGAATGTTCTTGTTCACCAGCTTGGAAACTTCAAATCATTGTTCTTAGAATTGCCATGGAGACGCCATTGTGGAGGCCTGAGTTGATGTTAATGTTATTGGCCATGGGCGATGACCAATTTCACCTTCAGTCTCTTTCACCTCCTCTGAGGTTGGGCTGTGAGACTGGAAATCCCTGCTCTCTGATCAATGGTCTGTCTACCTGGCAACCAGTCTCCCCCACCTACCATGAAACCCCAGAAGAGCCCCAGCAACCAGTTATCTCATTAGCATGCAAAATGACACTTATCACTATTGATTCTACAGAGTTTTGGAGCTGTGTGCCAGGATGAAGACTAAATATATATTTCTAGTTATAAATCACATCACAGTAGGACTCGCTAGAGCTGGCAGGTGCACTCTAGAGCCCTTGCTCAATCTGTTTATCGGCAAACCCATTTAAAATTGTGCATCACACACAGTATAAACCCAGGAACCAAAGATATCATAGTAGGTGACATTAATTTACACTGCTGTGTGCCAGACCCTGAACAGTTATATATATTTGCTCAGTGAGTCTTCCAAGCAGTTTTATGCTGTGGGAACCAATTCCTAGGAGGAAATGGGCGTTGCTGGCTTACCTGGGGTAGCTGGGAAGTGGTGGAGCCAGGTCCTGCATGGGTGGTTTGTGTCCATGATGCCTTGTTGGACTGCCTAGCTAAAGGACAGGTATACAGGCACTGACGGGGTAAGAAAGGAAGGCAGACGCCAGATGTAGCAGGCTGCCAGATGCCAGGAGAGGTTTTTGTTTCGAGTTCATGTAAAACAGGAAAGTTTGAAGTAAGGAAGAAATCAGAGCAGATCCAGGACTAAAAGTCAACCTTGTGGCTATTAACCCCCTGCGCCCCAACCCCCCACACACCCAGAAATGTAGATCCTATGGGACTCAAACCAGTAAGCTGGGACTAGCTTGCCATAGTGGCAGCCACTCAGTGCTCCAGGTCTCCGGGGCGGGGGGGGGGGAGATTTCTGATTCAGGTTTCAGAAAAAGCTATAGAGATAAGCCATTGCAGAGGTGGAGAAAGCTGGAAGCTTTGACCTGTTGCAGCAGGCTGGAGGCCCCAGGACATCCAGCTGGCTTCAGGATAGCTTTGCCAGCTTTCATTAGCTGGGAACCTTCGGTGACACAAAGCACTGTGCTCTGATGACTTTCATTCCCTCCTGTGAAAAGTGTTGGAGGACGGATCCTAATTTAATTAGAATTTCGGAGCAGACGTGGAAACCGGCCTACTTTTCTTTTTACCAGCCTCGCACGGGGCAGCTGCATTCCAGACTGTGAACCCGGTACCTACTTCGATTCTGAGCTCATCAAATGTGGGGAATGCCATCACACCTGCAAGACCTGCGTGGGTAAGCTGCCAAGGCTTTGGTCTCATTGGACGTTTGCATGCTTGCTCCCGGAGATGAATAGACCAGCTACCTCGAAATTCAGGAAGTTCTGTAACTTTGTGGGTTCCTGGATTTATTACAGAGTAGAATTTAAAGGCAAGGGGTTTAAAGTGTAACTCTTGAATAGAACGTTTGCCTCCCATGTAGGACCTATGGGGAAAATAGACTGTAAAAACACAAAGGTCCTCCTAGCCTCCCAGGACTGGAGAGGGAAGATGAAGAGCTGCTATTTAATGAGCACAGAAATACAAGTTAGGGGAAATGAAAAATGTTCCAGAGACAGAGGGTAGTAATGACTGCCCACTGGTGTGAATTCAGTAATGCCACTCAACTATACACCTTAAGATGTTTGATCTGATACAGTTTGTTTTTAAATTAAAAACAAAACCACAACCAAAACTGCAGAGACCCCTCTGAGCAGGTGGCCTTGGGTTTCCCAGCTTTAAACCCATAGCCGTGCTTTGGTTTTGAAAGCATTCATAGCAAAAGCCACGAATGCTTTTAGATAAGAGATAGAGGAGGTTCAGCAGCTCGCAAGCTGGCTTGCCTTAAAACTCTACTCTTGCTGCAGAATTAACTGAAATGCAGCACCATAAAGATTGAGAGGCCTCTGAGAGGCGTGGGGACAGAACTGGGCGCCGTGTAATAAAACAGAGCTTCAGTTCTCTGTAACCGTCTCCACTTATTCTAAACGTTTTATTCAAAGAGGGGAACTGTCATAAACAATTTCACATGCATTATAGTTCCCCACCGAGATTATAGCCCAGATGTCTCCGGGCACAGGTTTTATGCAGAGTGTAGTGAGGATTTCATTCATTTTATTGGGTTTCATTTTGCAGTCATCCGCATGCATCGTGAGTTATGTGCTCAGATACGTTCCAGGTGAAGCATTCTCCTCTGTTTTCTTCCCGCCCCCCAGCACTTTGGTGCCGTCTAAGAAACTTGTGTTAGATTGAGTTTTTGCTGCAGTGACAATATAAGAATTAGGTCTCAGCTAAATCTCATTTGCCACAAAACTATTTATTAGAAACGCCAGGAGGCAGGTACCGTCATCCTCCATATGGTCCCATAGGGACCTCATGAAGCTGTCAGCTGTGCTACCCAAGTAGACATGCCAGAGATTCCAACATCCACAAGCCACGGCTGGCGCTGACCCAAGGCCACCTGTGGGAGATGTGATGCCTCCTCTGCCCCATCCTCGGACAGTCCCAGAAGGATCCAGGCTTTTCCATGGGTATCCGCCGGTTTTTCCCAGAGAGCTGCCCTCGCTGCATTTTTATTTCTTGTTTCTAGTCCTGGTTTAACCCAGGTTTAAGAAGTGTCTCCAGTGCTGCCTGTTTAAATGTCAGAGTCACTTGAATCCATAGCACTGAGGCCTGTGGTCCTTTAACTATTTTGATTTCAATAATTCAATTTGCTTGTCTTTCTTGGAGTCCCCAGACTGTCTAGCAGCCAATGGTATTGAATCACTTGTAAGTTTTCTTATCTCAGTCCTGTGTCTCCTCCATCACTTGGAGCATTCATTTCAATATCAGGCAGTTCCAAAGCTCTTGGAGGAGAGGAGTTCTCCATACCTCCCCACGGAGCTTTTTCTAACCTGTCTAGAACACGCGTAACTCGAGGCAGTGATGGGGGCCAGAGCCTTCTCTTCACACTCGGAGTCATCTGGGGCCCCTTGCTCCATATCAAGTGTTATCTCCCTTGAAGCACCTGTGCCCGGTGACATCTTTAGTTCAGCATGGTGGCCTACCCTGCCATGATCCAAGTACACTGAACTTTTGTGGGACTGAGACTCTCCTGACTACCTCCAGGGCTGGTACCCAGAGCATCCTGGCATTGAGGTTGTGATCTTTGGCTAAGTGTTGATGGGTTGACCCATGGGAGAGGCAAGTGCTGGCTTCCACTTACCCACCCAGGGCAAGTGGCAGCCAGTGGACATGTGTACATGCTCGCTAGGTCAAGGAGCAAGTCCCTAGGCCCTTGGGAGGGTTGACCCTGCCCTGTGCCTGGGGAAACCCAGCAAGAAACAGCAAGAGATAAAAATACCACAATAGTTGCAGAGAGGTTTCAGAAGAAACCTTAGCCCTTCTCACAGCATGTTTCCCTTGCTTTCTACCCCAGGGTCTGTATTTTTATTTGTACTAGACTGAGCATGGTAGGTTAGCATAAGCATAGCCCATTGTGCCGTTATCATTAGCACTGTGGGGGCTCTAAATGCCAGGCCCTCTAGAGGCCAAATGGAGTCCTTGAGAGGTTTTGAGTATGACATTCATAAGTAGTTGTGAGAGTTGTTTCATAGAAAATGTGCTTGCCAGCATGTTTTGTTGTAACAATACACATAACATAAAGTTTATAATCTTAAACACTTCAGAGAAATCCAGTTGACATATCGGTACTGATTTTTGAGGTTCCATGATCTCATTCAGCACCTGTATTCAATGTGTGATGACTAAGTCAAGGTCATGAGTGTTTCCATCTCCCCAAATATCATTTCTACGTGTTGGGACCCCTCAAGGTCGTCCCTTCTAACTATTCAGAAACATGACTGGATGTTGGATACTATGGTTGTCCTATTCTTGCTAAAGAATGGTTGCCATTGGTGGTTTTCATTAGCAACATCCTTGACAAAAGCAACTCAAGGATGGATTTGCGTCAGCTCGTGGTTTGTGGAGGTCCTCCGTTGTGTTAGGGAAGGCAAGATAGCTGCCTGCCCAACTAGGAAAGAGATGAACGCTGGTGCCCACCCAGCTCCTGCTTTCCCCTTTGTATTCAGTCCAACGCGGCCCATGGGGTGGTGACACCCACATTGAGGGCAGTTAGACTTCACTGGAAACATCCTCATAGATAAACCAGAGGTGTGTCTCTAGGTGGTTTAAATACATTCAAGCTGACAGTCAAGACATCACAAGCACATTAGGAGAGCATCCCCTCTGGGACCATGGTTTACACTGTGCCTGCTGTCCCTGCACGGCCGTTTCATATGTCCAGATCAGTGGCATTAAGCATGTTCACATGTGCTAGTCATGTTCATGACCGTGGCCATCATTCACCTCCAGAGTTCTAGCATTTTCCCCAACTGACCCTACAGCCAACATCTTTTTCTAATTTCTTCTTATTTTCTGGTGCTGGGGACTAAACCCAGTGCCTCAAAGCCAGGCAGTGTGGAGCACACCTTTGATCCCAGCACTTGGGAGGCAGAGGCAGGTACATCTCTGAGTTCAAGGCCCAGCACTTGGTCTGCAGAGTGAGTTCCAGGACAGCCAGGGCTACACACGCACACACACACACACACACACACACATGCCTCAAACAAACAACAAAATCCCCAAAATTAAAAAAGAAAAGAACAAAATCCAGTTCTTCACACACACACTAGATAGTACACCTTCAGTCCATAATCAGCTTTTTAAAAATGAAGACAAGAACTCAGTTGCGAGGTTGTCCCTTAATTTATGACACTCCTGCCACTACATCCTGAATGCTGGGGTTATAGGTGTGCACCACCACACCCACCTCAATAACTGTTAGGCTTAATAGACTGAACATTATCTAGAGGTATTGCCTAATGGTAGAGTATACACGTTACATGTGTTAACCCCAGCACCACCACTACCACCAAAAGAGTAGTGAACATTCAACTATGTAGAAATATGCATTCCCATCAGAGGGACCTAGGTTGGAGGAAGGCCATCAAGGCTAACAGAGCTGAGCAGATGAGGCACAGCAGTAGGCACTGTCTGGCACTGATAGTCCCCGAGGCTCATGATCGAGTGACCCCTTCTGAGTACATCAGTCTGCCAACATGACTTGTAGGTGCTCCCTGGAGACAAACACTGGAGGTGTGGGGGTAGGGTGGAGATTGGCCAAGGAATGGGACTAAGCTCCAATCAAAAACAAGATAAACCTGAGAGAATCCCAGTTTGAGGGGTAGGAGGTTGGCCACACAACCATACCATAGGAAAAAAGAGACTCCACATGGATATTCTCGTCCATTACAGGAGCCTCAAAACAGGTAGAGCCCCGGGACTCTCTGGTAAGTGGGTCTAACCTAATTAGTGAGTTCCAGGCCAAAAAGAGTTCTTACCTCGAAAATGATAGACAGTTTTCCTGAGGATAATATCCAATATTGCCTTCCAAGCTACACATATATTCATTCGTGTGTGTGCATGCTTGAGCGCACATGCACACACAAACATGAATGTAAGAACACACATAGGTACATATGCCTTCATGCACATGAGAAAAGTAAAAACCATGTGGAAATAGTTTGGGTACTGTCTTAGTTAGGGTTTCTGTTGCTGTGAAGAGACACTATGACCACAGCAATTCTTATAAAAGACAACATTTGATAGGGGCTGGCTTGCAGTTCAGAGGTTTAGTCCATTATCATCATGGTGGGAAACATGGTAGCCTGCAGGGAGACATGGTGCTGGAGAGGTAGCCGAGAGTTCTACATCTGTATCTGCAGGCAGCAGCAAAAGACAGTGCGCCACTAGGCCTGTCCCTCAGTGACATATTTCCTCCACCAAGGCCACATCTACTACAATAAAGCCATACTTCAATAATACCACCCCCTATGAGTCTACAGGGGCCATTTTCATTTAGACCAGCACATGTACAATGCCCAGTTTAACCCAGTGAGTCTCAGACACCATCACATCAGCGTGATGCAATTAAAATGTTTGGGTTCTACCCTCGCAGCACAACGCCATCTGGCCACTGAATCTATTGAGTGGCTACTGCAATAAATCTACCCTAAAGCTGATTGAAAGGAAATACATGCAATTGAACTCAATCACCAAGGCCCTAGCAGTGCTCCCCACTGGGCTAAGCTTAGGCCCCTGATGTTCCCATCTGTGAAGTGGGGAGAGTGAACTACTCCCAGAAGTCACATAGCCAGCCCTCAGTGAGCTCCTAGAAAGCTGTGTGGGCAGCCTGGGGACATCTGAGGATTCCCACAGATACTCTAGAACACCAGACATGTCCATAACATCTGCTTCTTTTCCTGCACCTGTCAGGGCCCAGCAGAGAAGAGTGTATTCACTGTGCAAAAAGCTTCCACTTCCAAGACTGGAAATGTGTGCCGGCCTGTGGTGAGGGTTTCTACCCCGAGGAGATGCCTGGCTTACCCCACAAAGTGTGTCGAAGGTATGGTCTTCTGGGCTGATGCAGTGTCGTGGTCATCTGGGCACTGCAGAAAGAACAGCTGGAGGGCCAGGTGTGGTGGCAGTGCCCCTGGAGCCTGGGGGATTGACATGCTTTGTCGCCCACTGCTGTGGGTGCAGAGGGCAGACAGGAAACCGTTTAATGAGGAAGGGATGCCTATAGTTAGTGATTGCCAAAGTCACAAGCCAGCTGGCAGTCTTCAAGCCTCTCTTAATGCCTAATTATTTGTGAAGCACTTTCCATATGTAGGCACTGGGTAGTAGTGGGCTAGGGCAGCAAACAGAATTAACAAGGTGCTGTCACGCAGCCCTCCCAACCCAGCAGCAGATGGTACAGGGCACTGATCTTCAAGCCATGGTGCGGAATGCTTTCACATTGTAGTGGTCAACGAAGCCACATTTATGGGAGTTAACGCTTTTTCTAAGTTACACATGTTAAACAAAAGAAAACTCTCCTGGTCATGTCCTCATTGCAAAGCCAGTCCTGGCATAGGCAGTATGCGTGTGTTTTAACCCTCTTGCTCTCTGTTCCTCCCATAAGCACACACTAGACCTGAGGGTGGTTCCTTGTTCTGTGGGACATGGGCAGTTCAAGAAGCAGACATACTTTCTTCTTCTTTTTTTTTTCAAAGTTTTGTTTTATTTTATTTCATATATATATATATATATATATATATATATATATATATACATACATATATATTTTTGTTTTAATTTATATTCCCAATGATTTCCCCTTTCCTGGTTCCTCCCTCCCCAAAGTCTCATAAGCCCTCTTCCCTCCCCCTGTTCCCCATTCAACCCCCTCTCGCTTCTCTGTCCTGGTATGACATACTTTCTTCTATGTTTGGCTGGCTGTGCCTTGTACGAGGTCAGGACATCATAAACAGGCCAGGAATAGGAAAGACAGCCTGGGGCATGAGCAAGAGGAAGGCATTTGAAGGTGACAGTGCTGATGCAGTGGAGGTGTGATCCTTGAGGGAAGTGGAAGTAGGTGATTGCTATCTGCCAAAGACTCGAAGCAAAGTCACCCTGAGAAACTTGTCAGGACAGGGGTGGGAAGCCAAGCCCAGATCCCACTCCCAGTGGCAAAGTCCACAGTGGGCTCTGCCTCCTGGGCTGTTTTGAGAATTATGGTGCGTTGTCACCTATACACGGTGAGCTGATAAGAGAGCAACTCCTTGCACTGGAAAAAGAAGGGCCAGTGGGGGAAGAGGCAACTTATGTCTGTGCAAGGGTCAGCACCCTGCCATGTTGATTCGGAAACAGGGGACTCACACTCACCTCCTCCTGCCATGCTGTGGGCACAGCTGTCTGCAGTAAACCTTTCATTTCACAAGCCAGCTGGTTTGCTGATAATTAAACCAAGGACAACAGCACAGGGACAGCATGGAATTTAATGATGATAATCGCTTTCATTTGTCAAGTGCCCCAGACTCCCAGGGATGCTGACTGTGGCATCCAGAGGCCATGGTGCCCAGCCCCGAGGAGACAGGAGGGAAGCCAGTCACAAATGCCCCTTGGACAGAAGTTCCTGGGTACTAGTTTCTCTCTGAGGAAATGCTAATAGCCCCGGAGTGGAGTTGAGCCTCAGCTTGGAGCTGACATACAGATCCTGGGAAAACACACCCAGGAGCCTTGCAGAGCCCCCAAGTGAGGAAGTGACAGAACTTCACACAGTTCCACACCACAGAGCCTTTGGCCCTGAGGAGCCTTTGTAGGTACGAACCTTTCCCTATGGGAGAAGAGCCTGAGTCATGGTTCTGCATGCCTCTCCCAACTCAGGCAGCAAGCCCCAGAAGGCGACCTGATACCATGCTTGCCCTTCAGAAGAGCCAGGGACGCTGCAGGGAACACATCACCGTTTGAGGGCTGGATGTGGAAGCCTTAATGGCACAGGCCTGTTGGTTGTTAGCCTGAGTACAAAGAAGACATGTAGAAGCTGAAGCCCCAACCTGAAGACAGTCCATGACAGCACCTCAGAACTGCCAGCCACACTCAAGACTCAGTAAGGGCACCTCCTGGCAGAGAATGAGAACAACCCTAGGGTTCTTGCTCCAAGGATAGTCTTTCTACTTCTTCCCCTCCATTCTTCCGACTCCTCAGTCGGTACAGAAGTCCTCAGGGTGTGCTTCTAGCCTAGTTTGTACCCAGACTGAAGCTTAATGAGGACTCTTTGAAGCAAGAGGTCTGTGTCCCACTCTTTCTTGATATAGGTATGTCTCCTGCTGTGAGAGAGGTCTGTGGTAGGCACAGCTCTCCCTCCAGAATTTGGCAGGGTAGAGTCACCGTGGTGTTTTAGAGGTGACATAGGTACTGCAGAGGAACCATAGGTACCCTGAAAGGCCCTGTTCTTGAGACCACTGCCGATATAATACTATGCCAGTAGAGTCAGAAGCAGGAGACGGGGCATCTGGGGAGTGGGTACGGGAGATACCACCTCTTTCTCAGGAAAGAGTTATGCTCAGTTCTTCCCCCACAAAACTCCAAATGAGCACTCAGGGTGGCCAGCACCACACCTGGGCCTCCTGAGACCTGCATGAATACACCGGCCGAGCCTGCCTGGGCTTCTGGCCGCTGAACTCAGACTTGCTCAGCTGTGACGTTTTATTAGCAGTTTTGTGCTGCACCCTCGCTCCATCCTGCTGAGCTCAGTGAGCAGTATGTGAAGAACTGAGCTGTGTCTAGCTGGGTTCTCTCTGCGGTCTACTGTGTACCGTACCTCTTCATGATTGAACAATGCTCAGCCAGTGCCTGCAAGTCCCCGGGGCCCTGAGCCTTCCAGACAACTGGTATTCTTGGAAATGGCTGTCCTTACATGCATTTCCATGAAAGAGGCCAGTAAGATCTCAGGGTGGGGGTGGAGGTGGGAGGTGGGGGCGGGAGTCATGAGAACCCAGACACCAGAGACTTCCCAAAATTGCACCAGAAGACAGCTTACACACTGATCAGAAACCAGGGCTCTGAACTGTAGCTAGTTCAGCATCCTCCATTGCATATGGAATAAAGTCCACCTCACCCAGGCTAAAGAGATGCTGCCCTAGGGCTTCTTATGACTTGGATTAAAGCCCTCGGGGACATTTCATCACTGGAAATAGCTTCGGAAGCAGCTCAGTGCACACAGAGAATCATGCAGTCATGCTAAGTTGGTTCTATCAAGAGCCACCCAACACTTAGTTCAGGCTTGCAGGAGCCTGCCTATCAGAGCTACTTAGCTTTACCACTGCCGCACAGAGTGCTCACAGACCGGGTGAAAATGAACCCATGTTCCCGTGAGAATGCTGAGGGCAGACTGCAAGTGTGGTCCACTTTCGTGATCTGAGGCCATAGCACTCTGCATTAGCAGGAACCATGGGGTCATGCTGGGCCAGGACTGTGTGGAAGCAGGAATGGAGATAGGCCCGCCCCCTCCCCAGATGTCTAGCAGACGTCAAGGATGCTAGCCTGGAAGGTAGCAGAAGTTTTAGGGTCAGCTCCAGATACACATTCGCCGTGTTCCTAGGCAGTCTGTATCCCCCTACCCCAAGCCTACAGCGGTCAGAGCTGGACAGCTGGAAGCTCTGGGAGGTACATGTGGGGAGTGGACTCGTGTCTACTAGAGTGTCCAGGTGGGCCACGGAGAGTCTCAGAGAGCAAGGCCTGGCCTCCCCTCCTGAGAATACTCCTGCCAACTGACTCTGACAGCCTTTGTCTTCCTGTGGCAACAGAGAGGTCAGTCAGACAAGAATGGCGTGCCAACATCCGGGGCATCCTGAGGGTCCCTGTGACTCCTGATACTTTGGGATTACATTCTGGGAGATCCTGGGATGGGAACCCCGTGTAGTAGGGTCCCCCCCCAAAGCTCAGGAGGAGTCCATGTCTTCCCACAGATGTGACGAAAACTGCCTGAGCTGCGAGGGCTCCAGTAGGAACTGCAGCAGATGTAAAGCCGGCTTCACACAGCTGGGGACCTCCTGCATCACCAACCACACATGCAGCAATGGTGAGCACTACCTCAGAGCTGCCCACGAGGCAGCGAAAAGAGGAGAGAGCGGAGGCATGGCTACCCAGAGCAGGAGTGCTCACTTCTGACCTGATCAACCACCACTTTGGCTACATGGCTTAAAGCGGTTTTGTTTGTATGCTATTCCCACTCTCCCACCATAGGCTACAGGCAGCTGGAGTATAAACTTCCCCATAAAAAGCCTCAACACCAGGAGACCTGAAAGACCTCATCCTCAGGACTAGGAGGACAGAGTTGAGCCCCAGCTGTTTACAAGTAGTGTCTTTACCTATGCAGGGAGGGCCCTGCTCTGCAAATAGATGGTGGGAGGTGGGGAGGATAAATTATAAAAAAAAAAAATCAGAAACTCAGAAGAAATCCAGACAGTGGGGGTACCAGGTAGGAGGAGGTCAGCAGAGGCCCATGTCCTGGAGGCCTTATACAGGAGCAGGTTACTGGGTCTTGGAAGAGGGACTCCTACTGAGCAAGCAGCAGGGATGAGCTGCATGGACCCAGTGCTGGACACCATGTCCTTTTATGCAGGGGAGAGGACCCACAACCCCATGTGCCCAAGGGTGGATAGCCAATCCCTGGTCATAAAGCTGGCATGGCCCTGCCCTGGCAGAGTACCCCCACAGCACCCTGCAGATGTCCTGAGGGCTGCCAGGTGGCCTACCTGCCTTGTTTGCCTTTTGGATTTGGAAAATCCTGTCCTTTCAAAGCCCAGAAGGCATTCTGTTTAGGAAGTCCCTGCTCAGGGTATGTACCAGCCCTAGAAAGGGAGGCTGCCATTGGACAGCCTGCTCCCAAGTGGCAATGTAGAGGCAGGGGTGCCAATCTCCACTGCTCTCCCCATCCCTGAGTCCTGCCTGCCCATCTTCTCCCTCCACCTCCCCCGTGGCAATGACCCCTAGACTGCATTACTGGAACCTGCTTTCCTTCCTGCTCCAGCCCTGCACCTCTGGCTACGCCCCTTCCCCTTTCTCCATGACCAGTCGCCAACACGGTGACCCCAGAAAGAGACTCACATGAGTAACAATGACTCCGTGGCAGACCCTCCATCTCACCTCCCAAAGCCCTTTCAGGCTCTCCCTCCCGCTTGTCACTTAAGCTCAGCAGAAGTCCCATACCCCAGGGCCACCTGGGCCTCCCTGAACCTTGCATCGAAAGGGAGACACTGTGTCCTGCCCGGTGCACTGCACCATCAGTGCCTGGCAAATGGAGAACGGTTGAATCTTAACAGGCAAAAATCTGATCCCCCTTTTCCTTTACTGTTGCCAGCCGACGAGACCTTCTGTGAGATGGTGAAGTCCAATCAGCTCTGCGAACGGAAGCTCTTCATCCAGTTTTGCTGCCGCACCTGCCTCCTGGCTGGGTAGGGGCACCAGCTGCCCGCAGAGGGTAGGGTCCTCCTGTTTGCCCGTTTGCCCATCTACCTTCCTACAGATGGTCAGCCATAGCCTGTTCCTTGGAGTGGCCCTGCATCTGACAGCTGTATCCCCCCCCAGAGCTGGGTCATACTGCGGCATCTCTGAGCACCTGAACGAGGTGGAGGTGGCCCTTAAGGATATGTGGCTACATTGACAAACCCCGCCCCTGAACTCTGCTTGCTGGCTGCAGTCTAAAGTTGGACTCAAAATAGAAACAAAATGAATTATGAGACTCATAACCTGCAGCTTCGAAGTGGCTTCTGGGACCCTAGTTTACTGAAACTTCAAGACCAAAGCAGAAAAAGAGAGATGCCTGGCATCACATCAAGTCCTCCTCCCAAATATTTGTGTGGCCGTGACAAATCTCATAGAGTTGGCTGGCAGGACCCTATGCTGTCCTCACCTATGATGAAGGGCCTCGCTTCCTCCCCATGCATCACTGGCCACCAAACAGCCTGAGGGACAGTTCGATCAGACTGTAAATAAAATAGGTTTCAGGGCATAAGATGTATGATCACTGGGGATAGAATCTACGTCTACGCAGTCAGCTCCTTCCGAAACGGCAGCCCCACCGGCCTGGAAGGTCCAGCACCAAACTGAAGTAGGTCCACTCATGCTCTCTTCTGGGTGAACGGAGCTGTCCATACTGTTCTGCCTGTGTCCCTGAGACCTCCTGGGCCCGAGCTACCAGCCATCTACAGATACAGAGTCTGTGAAGGAGGGTCCAAAGGAGCTACTTAGGGCTAGTCAAAAGACATCTGATGGCCAGGCAGTTCCTCCTTAAACATGCAAAGCCAGCCCCCGAATCACTAATCGCCAGCCCTCCATGACACACAACTGCTGTTCAAGTGCATTTGGCCTCTACACTCAAGACTCTGTTCTTGGGTGGATGCTACTCTGGTCCAGTATGGTACAAGCCTACATGATAGAGCTGGATTGATTTTCTGCCAAGCCTGTGTGGGCATTTTATAAGCTACGTGTTCTAATTTTTACCGATGTTAATTATTTTGACAAATATTTCATATATTTTCATTGAAATGCGCAGATCTGCTTGGTCAGTTCCCTGAGCTGAGGGAATAACATTTGCCTTAAATTTTTCCAACCTCGTCTCTCTCCATATGGCCCTGCTCTCCTCTCTGACTATAATGTGTTTGTCTTGTCACCTGTAAGTGGCAAGGACTCAGCTGTTGTCTGTTGAATCCACAACTTCAAATAAGAAATCAGTGAAGCAAATCTAATGTTAACCCTGAGTTAATAAAAGAGTTAACATCCCACTGCAAAGGGGCCTGTATTTCTTTCCAAGATAAAACTTTGAGCCTCATTGCTGGCCAGTGGGTGAAATGGAGATCACTTTGTGGGTTCTTGACCTGTTTGATGTCTGTATTCATTACTTTTCTCATTGCTGTAACAAAATATCTGACAAGAAGCTGTGTAAGGGGCTGGAGAAATCAGTAGTTAGTTAATAACACTTGATGCACCCCTTTAATCCCAGCACTTGGGAAGCAGAGGTAGATAGATCTCTGTTTGAGGAAAGCCTGATCTACAAAGTGAGCTCCAGGACAGCCAGGCTACACAGAGAAACCCTGTCTCAAAAAAATAAAATAAAAAAAGAACACTTGTTGGTCTTGCAGAAGACCCAGGTTCGATTCCTAGTACCCACTTGGCAGCACACAACTTTATATAGCTACAGTTCCAAGAAATACAATTTCTTCTTACCTCTCACCAGGCACACATGTGATATGCATGCATAAGTTCAGGCAAAATACACACATAGAATAAAATAAATGTTTAAACAGTAGTTGAAGGGATGGAGGCTTATTTCAGCTCCCAGTTCCAAAGAATAGGCCACCACGGTAGGGAAACCATGGTGACAGAATCCCGAAGCAACCAGTCATGCTGTATCCAGTCAGAAAGGTGAATGCTTACTTACACTAGCTCACCTTATCTTCATACACAGTCTGAGACTCCCACCCCCAGAGTGACATTGGGAGCAATCAGGATGGGTCTTTCCACCTCAATTAATCTAGATGAGCCCTCATAACACACCCAGAGGCCTGTGTCTTAGGTGATCCTAGATCCCACAAAGTGTAAAATGTTAACCACCACAATATCCCAAAGAGAGCTTTAGCAAATGTTGGCATAATGAAATAAAGGGGGAAACCCAGGGTTACAGCTCAGGTATGTCACTTGTCAGAGGCCTTCTTTATGGGGGCCAGCACTTGCCTCCTAGCCTGAGTACCTGAGTTTGATTCCCGGAACCCTCATGGTGAAAGGAAAGAATCTATTCCCACGGGTTGTCCACTGACCTCCACATGCTTGCTACACTACACAAGCACTCATACACACACACACACACACACCACAGCTTTAAAATTTAAAAATAAAGAGACCCTCTTTGAGTCATCAAAGCCAAGTAAGGTAAAGGGGACCCTGAGGTCCCCTACATCTGACAAGTACCATTTAACTGGGTGATGACTTGCCTCCTCTACAGCTACTGAAAACCCCACACTCATGGGTTACCTGCCTCTTGGGATTTTTATCATGGCTTGTGAGGCCCAAAACGTGTATGTAGAATCCTTTAGTTACAGATAAAGAAAGGACACCAGCTAAAACTGAGGCAGCAGGGAATGTGCAATGCTTCAGAAATCCAAGGCTAGTTCAGAACGTTGGGGATGAGTGCACCAGAGTCTGGGAGACACTTTGGGAGCACTGTCACCTGAACCCCATTTTCATTAAAGCCATACCTTTCTCCCCTATGACCTGCTTGTCTCATGTTACGACAAATGGAAAGGTCACCTCTATCTATCTCCCAAGTGCAGCTGGTGTTAGTCCAGCTCCCAAACTCATTTCCTGGCTGTTTCTTGGCTGCTCTGCTTCCCTGGGACAGGACTCTGCAGGGCCTGTCTTGCACAGTGATGGCCACAAGAACTGCTAGTACCACAGCATAGCCATGGGGGCTCTGTGACAGGAAGGGAGTGAGATAAAGCTCTTAAGAAGGAGACAGACCGCCCATAGCAGTCCACCACAAACATAGACAAGGCAGGGTTGTCGGAGTGAGGCTGTGAAGGGGTAAGTGGGTATGTCTGGAATCCTGTATCTGGAGTGGACAGATATCCTTAAGGACATCACCTCCCCCTGTGGAATTGTTAGTAGTGGTCAGGGTCTGGACTGGATGTTTCCAAGTTCTTGGCCTTTTCAAAGAATTGAAATAAAGACTCACACTGCTTTGCAAAAGTATCAAAACTTTACTAAAAGCAAAGCAATAGAACAGGTCAGACAATGTCAGTGCTCACAAAAGGTCACATGAGTCGAGAAGGTACTTAAGGGCCCCAGTTATTCTGAGGTCTTTCTTTTATGGAACCCAAGAGGAGTCTAGTGGCAGGTAGTTCTGTTTTGAAGTCTGCATTATATAGGCTCACTTCATCTGTTCCTTCCCATAATGATATGATTTTAATCACATGCATACACAATTAATTATGCATAGGGAAAAGTGGCAATAGAGAATTCTCTCTGAAAGTTCACTGAGAGTACTCAGTTTGCCTTATTGTACATGGACCCCAAACCAGTTCAAGCCTAGTCAGCCTCCTAGCCTCTATATAAACTGGAGTATGCTTGAATAGGATTTGTAATTGTTCATGAGAGGAGGGACTTATTTCACAAATCAAAGAGAGATGTGCATGCAGCCCAGCAGAGGTGGGGATCATAGGTTACTAGATGCACTGTATAGACAGGTGTATATGGTACATAGTACATGTGGGTAAGGGTCCTACTTTGGCATTTGCATTGTTAAAATGGAGGTCTGAGTATAGCGTAAGCCAAGTGGAGTTCCACACTAATATGAATCCTTTCCCCATATCTGCATCAAAACTATTTCTGAATTAAACCCAAGCTAAAGAGTATACTGTTAGCCTCTAGAACCCAAGCATTAAAAAATGCCAGATCATTGTTTACTAAGAGTGTAGAGTCCAGATGTATGGAGAGCCAAGTCATGGTAGCAGATACTATAATCTCACTACTCCTGAGGTGTAGACAGGAGAATCTCAAATTCGAAGCCAGCCTGGACTATATAACAGAACCCTGCATCAAAGAGAAGGAGAGGAGGAAGGGAAGAAAGGAAGAGAAACAAAAGAGCCAGCCTGGGATATGGATGTCTTTAGTGGAAGAGTGCCGACCTCACTTATAATCCATGAGGTCCTGGGTTTAATCCCTGGGACAGACAGACAGACAGATATATATAAAAACAAAGAACACCAAGTAGCCAACCAACAGCCTTACAAGCACCTGCCCACTTGCAGTGTCTGGGCTCATCCAGGGGCTAGCCAGGGGGGTAGGAAGTTGAGAAGCTATGAGAAGGTTAAAATGACTAAATGGCACCTAAAGAAAAAAAAAAAAGACAGATTAGGTCTAGCTCAGTGGTAGAACACCTGCTAAGCATTATGAAGCCTCAGTTCCTTTAATCACTAGCACTATCACTAAGCATAGGAAAGGGCTGACCACATCCAATACCTGTTCACATATGCTCACACTCAAGGTAAAGGTTATCAAACACTATTAGGTGGGGTATGTTTATGGATTTTATTTTAAATAACAGGATCACGGTTGTCTCCATTATGGTTCTATTGCTGTGAGGGCACATAATAAAAGAAGCACCTTTCCCTAACCAAAGAAGATTCCATAGCCCTTTACTCCTGTATCCTTCTTAACTCTAAATCCAGAACCCTGTGACTGATGCTACCCAGTTCTGCTTGCCAGCTTGGGCTGAAACCCAGTCCCCTCCGTGACTTATATTTGCACAGGCTTTGATGAGTTGACGCTTTCCTTTGTTGAATAAGCTTTGCTTCCGGGAGTTGGAAGCTTCCTGGGTGAGGTCACCACTCTCTTTACTCCATCTCTCCTTAAGCCTTTCTTAAACTTCTCATCTCCTTGAGCAAAAGACTTGGCTCCAAGATTACATATCCTTGGTACTATTTTTTTTTCCTTCCTCAAACTGTACACTTTGTATTTCTTGTTCCACTTGCTCTTTTTCATTATAGATCTGCAATCACTGGTAACCATGTGACAAAGTCAGAATTACATTGTCCTGAAATCTCCTTTTCTAACATTATTCCAAAGCACTTCAATTTTATCCTATGGTAGATTTTTTTCCCAACAAGAGCAGAAAGCCGTCACATTTGTTGCCAAAACATCACAAGAAGAGTCTCTAATATTATTCCCTTCTGAAACCTCTTGAGCTAAGCCTTCATAGTCTACATTGCTCTCAGCATGATTGTCTTCTATACTCCTTCTGTGATGGCCCATTAAGTTCCACTTAGCGTTCAACAATTTTTCGAGTCCAAAGTCTTCCACATTCCTCCAAATAAAAGCATAATCGGGCCTGTCATAGCAATACCCCATTCCTGGTACCAACTTCTGCCTTAGTTACTGTTCTATTGTTTGGAAGAGACACCATGACCAAGGCAACTTATAGTATAAAGCGATTAACTGGGATCTTGCTTACAGTTTCAGAGGATTAGTCTATTATCATCATGGTGGGAAGCATGACATCATGGTACTTGAGCAGCAGTTAAGAGCTTATGTCTTGATTTATATAGGCAGACAGAGAGAGAGAGAGAGAGAGAGAGAAGAGAAAGCATGGACTTTTGAAACCTCAAAGACCACACCTGTGTCATACCCCCTCCAACAAAACCATGCCTCCTAATCTGTCCCAAAAAGTTCTATTAACTGGGAACCAAGAATTTGAACATCTAAGCCTATAGAGGCCATTCTCATTTAAACCACTACATAGACTATCTATACTAAGAGTAACTAAACATCTCTTAGCATTCCTATGAAGCCTATTACTATAGGATTCCTGTTCCTCTAAGAACCAAAGTGACAAGAGCCAAGAATGTCTTATTACCTAAAAGAAAATTTCTCAACCAGGTCTGTTTTCTTTTTCAGAGGATCTTCAGCAATGTCCTCAAACGTTTTTTTGACAGCTGGAGGGTGTCATTCCCATCTATGAGGTGGAAGACAGGGATGCTACTAAGCTCCCTACAGTGTGCACAAAGGCTTGACAACCAAGAAGTATGCAGCCTGAAATGTCAGTGTGCTCAGACTGAGAAAGCTGAGCAACAGTAAATGTCGTTAGAAAGAAAAATGTTTAAAATGTCATAAGGGCATCAGAAGCCACTTATGGCTTGATGTCACCCATGTGTTTGCTAGAGCGAGACACCCTACTCCTGGTAACAATTTCTGTTTTAGTTAGGATGACTAAGACTGTGATGAAATACCATGACCAGACAACTTGGGGAGCAACAGGCTTATTTTGCCTACACTTCCACATCACTGTTTATCATCCAAGGAAGTCAGGACAACTCAATCGGGGTACGACTCTGCAGCAGGAGCTGATTCAGGGGCCCTGGAGAATTGCTATTTACTGGCTTGTTCTTTGCTTGTTCAACTGGAATTTTTATAGAATACAAGGCCATCAGCCCAGAGGTGCCCCCACCCACAATGGACTGGGCCCTCCCACATCACTCATTAATGGAGAAAATGCCCAACAGGCTTAGCTACAGCCAGATCTTATGGAAGAATTTCCTCAGTTGAGGTTCCCTCCTCTCAGATGACTCTAGCTTGTGTCAAAACTATCCAGCACAACTGACTCTTTATCAACCTGACACATAAACATATCAATAGCTTGGTAAGCATAACACTTCCTTTCTTATCTCCAAGATCTCATATTAATATTATAACATAAAACATATTTCAAACTTTAAAAGTGCCACAGTCTTTGTAAATTCAAACACTTTAAAAATTCAGTCTCAGGCTGGGAAGATGGCTCAGCGGTTAAGAGCACCGACTGCTCTTCTGAAGGTCCTGAGTTCAAATCCCAGCAACCACATGATGGCTCACAACCATCTGTAATGAGATCTGATGCCCTCTTCTGGGGTGTCTGAAGACAGCTACAGTGTACTTATATATAATAAATAAATAAATCTTTAAAAAACAATAAAGGTGTCCAATACCACCTCCCTTTTAAAAAAAAAATCAGTCTCAGGGCTGGAGAGATGACTCAGCAGTTAAAAATACTGACTACTCTTCCAGAGGTTCTGAGTTCAATTCCCAGCAACCACATGGTGGCTCAGAACCATCTGTAATGGGATCTGATGTCCTCTTTTGCTGTGTCTGAAGACAGGTACAGTGTACTCATACACATAAAATAAATAAATAATTCTTTAAAAAAAAAGTTTGGTCTCTTTAAAAATTCAAAGCCTCTATAAAGCTTCCAAATCTCTTATAAAAATTCAATACTCTCAACTGTGGGCTTCTATAAAATCAAAAATAAATTAAATAGTTTCTTATTCAAAAAGAAAGAACCAGGGCACAGTCATGAGCCAAGCCAAGTCAAGTTCTAACAGTGTAAATAATTACCCAATGTCCTGCTCTTCTGGGATCCCCTAAAGGACTTTCCACAGTTACCCCTTTTAAAGTAGAGAAATACTCCTGCATCTTTTTTTAAGTTTACTTTTTGAGGATTTCATATGGTATATTTTCATATTCTCTCCTGTCCCTCGCCTCCTCTCAGATCCCTCTGCCTCCCCACCTCCTCCGCACCCCACCCCTCCCATATCTACCTACCCAACTTCAAGATCTTTCTAGTTCTTAAAAAACCAGCTCTCAAGTCTAAGGACTCCACCTAGTGGTTCATTCTGGAAGTAAGGAAAGTTGGAATTATGTTGAAAGTTGTTTGGAATATTTGTGTGTGTTGGGGGGGGTCGTTATTTGTTTTGTTTTGTGTAATTTTTAAAAAATCACAAATAAAAATTATAGAAAAGTTATATGACACAACAGTATTTTCCTGAACAATGTGAGAGTAATTTTCTGAAATAATGTTTATGATTCCCTCAAACACTTTAGAAGGCATTTCTTTTTTTTTCTATCAATTTATTTATTTATTCACTTTATATCCTGATCACAGCCCCCTCCTTCCAGTTCCCCCTTTCACATAGCCCCTCCTCCCATTCCCCCTTCTCCTTCTCCTCTGAGAAAGGGAGCCCCTTCCCCCCTTCCAGTTACCAACAACCCCACCTAGCACATCAAGTCACTGTAGGACTAGGCACATCCTCTCCCACTAAGGCTAGACAAAGACAGCCCAGTTAGGGGAACAGCAACAGAGTCTAGGGCAGGCCCTGCTCCAGTTGTTGGAAGATGCACATGAAGACCAAGCTGCACATCTCCTACATAATGTAGGGGAGGGGCAAGGTCCAGGTCATGTGTGCTCTTTGGTTCAGTCTTTGGGAGACCCAAGGGTCCATGTTAGACTCTATTGGTCTTCTATGGAGTCTCTATCCCCTCTGGATCCCTCAGTCCTTCCCCCAATTCTTCCAGAAGACTCCTTGAGATCTGTCTAATGTTTAGTCAGCTGCTGAGTGGAGCCTCTCAGAGAACAGTTATGCTAGGCTCCTGTCTGCAGGCATAACAGAGTATCATTAATAACATCAGGGATTAGTTCTGGCCCACGGGATGTCTCAAGTTGGGCCAGTTATTGGTTGGCCGTTCCTTCAGTCTCTACTCCATCTTGGTCCCTGAATTTCTTGTAAGCAGAACAAATTTTGGGTGGAAGATTTTGTGGGTGGCTTGGTGTCCTTATCCCTCCACAGGAAGTCCTGTCTGGCTACAGGAGGTGGCCACTTCAGGCTCCATATCCCTCACCACTAACTAGGAGTCTCAGCTAGAGTCACTCTCACAGACTCCCCAGAGCCTCCCCCATCCCACATCTCTAGCACATCCTAGAAATGCCCCACCCTACCCCACTCACCCCGCCCCCCGATTTTCCTTCACTCTCCCTGCCCTCTCTCCCTGGTTCTCCCTACACCTGATTCCCATCCCTACCCACCCACTCCCTATCTCATCTCCAAAGAATCTTTTTAGATGTAAGATGTAGCTGATATTTATATTTAAAAGCTATAAAGAACAAAAATAACCAATGTGATGAGAAAAAGTGAAACTTGATTGTTCTTTTTGAAGCATGTATTATTAAAAACAGTATGATATGATGCAAGTAAATCCATAGAACAGAATGGCTAGTCCAAAAGCAGACCTTCACGAGTTTGGAACTTGGTTTTAACAAGAGTGGCTTTGGAGAGCTAGAAGGAAAGAATGGCCTTCGAATATGGTGTTAACTTAATTTTCTGTTGGTGTCTTAGTTAGGGTTTTATCGCTAGCAATTCTTATAAAGGAAAACATCTAACTGGGACTGCCTTATAGTTCCACAGGTTTAGTTCATTATCGTCATGGCAGGAAACATGGCAGCCTGCAGGCAGACATGGTGCCGGAGAAGAAGCTGAGAATGCTACATCTTGATTCAAAGGAAGTGAAAGGAGGCTGTGCCATGAGAATTCTACATCTTGATTCACAGGCGACAGAACGAGACTGTGCACCACGGTGGGCATAGCTTGAGCATATGAGATCTTAAAGCCTGACCCTACAGTGACACGCCTCCTCCAACAAGGCCACACCTCCTGATAGTGACACTATTTGTTCTGCTGCTTGCTGGGGCTAGAACATTTCCCCTCATTCAATTACATCTTCACCAGGATTCTATTTTTGATAGTTTCCTTCACTGCTTAAGCTTGGCAGTCGCTGTCCGCAAACTCACTCTGTAGACCAGGCTAGCCTCAAACGTGGAGATCCACCAGCTTCTGTCTTCTAAGTGCTGAGATCAAAGTTGTGAAGCCCACACTTGGCTCTAAGCTTCCCTTTCCTTCCTTTTCACAGGTTGACAGCTTAGCTGGGTGGCATCCTGCCCTGCGGCCACCACTCCTTCATTCTGTTTAACAGCAGGCCTTTATTTGATCTGTTTGTCTCCTTGATGGCAGGACTTAGCCTCATTCCATTTCCGTGTGTCTCTTTTCTGCTCAAATTAAACATTTTGTATTTTTCCTTGCTCAGCTTGCTCCATTTTCATTATAGATTTGCATAAAAGTACATTAATAACCACACAAGACAGTCTATAACTAGACTGTTTTGAGATCTCTTCTGCCAACAGAATTAATCCAAAACTCTTCACTTTAGCCTCAGGCAGACTTTTCCGATAAGGGCAAAAAGCAGCCACATTCTTCACCAAAATATCACCAAGAACAGCCTCTGGGGCACATACTAAATTTCTTCTGAAGCCTCTTGAGCCACCATGACACACTTCCTCCCGCAAGACCACACTTCCTAATTGGGCCTCTCCATATGGACCAAACATTCAAACACTAGAGTCTATGGGAGCCATATCTATTCAAACCACCACAATTAGGGGAAAAGTATATTTTGGTCACTTCCTTCCTATATTGACTCCAGACACACTGCATTAGTGAGGCTTCCTTTAGTTTTGTCTTGGGGGCATTTCTAGATAAGTTTAACTGAAAAAAAAAAATCCACCCTGAATAAAGGTAATACATTCCCATACTACTACTACTACATATATATCAAAACCAAAAACCATGGGCTAGGAAATGGGTCAGCAATTAAGAGTGCTTGGTGCACAGGCATGAGAACCTGAGTTCAAGTCCTCAAGACCCACATAAAAAGCCAGATGTGGTAGTGTGGACCTACAGCCCCAGTGCCAGGGGGATAAAATAGACACTGGCATAGGAGAATCGCTAAGGGGTTTGCTTGCTGCCAGCCTACCTCTAGGTTCAATGAGAGACACCTACTTCTTCCTCTATCCTCCAGATGCCCACAGGTAAGTGCACACACAAACTCATGTGCATTTACTACACACACACACACACACACACACACACACACACACACACACAATGATTAGCTGGGTTTGGTGGTGAAATGGTTCACATAAGATAGTTGTTGACAACCACACTAACTGAGCCAATTAGGAAGTATCTAAGTCCTTTTATTAGCTGGCAACCCAGAGTGAGCTCATGCTTCTTCAACCAAACTAAAGCTCGGGGGTACAGCATATTTTTAAAGACAAAAACCACAATTATATTGTTGTGTCCATTTTGTGAACCCCAAAAAAACACCAAAGAGCTGATTCTAATGTAATCACGCTAGGGTCTTTATTACAAGCTTAAACTTGGGACACACTGCTGTCTCTGATGCAGAAGAATGGGAGGGTGAAGCCCAAGCTCTCAGCAGGACAAGGTTTTATAGGAAACAGTAACCAAGCAAGGGGATTTCGGCCCTGGCACACACATCTGATTGGGGAGCCATTATGGGAGCCAAACCATAAACTTAATTTATGATTTCCTCCTGATTGGTGGTTGTTAGGAAGTGAATTGCCAGGGGTGGGCTTGTTAGAGAGTCACCTGGAAACTGGTCTTGTTTGGGAGTAACCTGGGAACTGATGGTAGATGCTGGCTGGTTAGTTAACTCGAGTTCAACTTTAGGTCAGGTTCTCTAAAATGGAGTCTAAACCTAAGATCTTGTCTCTCAAGATGTGGTGATTTGAAAATGCTTGGCCCAGGGAATGGCACTATTAGGAGGTGCAGCCTTGTTGGAGGAAGTGGACTTTGAGACTCTCTTTCTAGCTTCCTGAAGATAGTCTTCTCCTTTTTGCCTTTGGAATAAGATGTAGAACTCTCAGTTCCTCCAGCCCCACATCTGCCTGGATGCTGCCTTGCTTCTTGCCATGATGATAATGGACTGAACTCTTGAACCTGTAAGCCAGCCCCATTTAAAGGTCATCCTTTATAAGAGTCACCATGCTCATGGTGTCTCTTCACAGCAATGAAAACCATAACTAAGTCAGAAGTTGGTATTGGGGGCTTGGGTCTTGCTGTGATAGGCCTGACCATGTTTTTGTTTGGAGGAATGTAGATTTGGGGACTTTGGAAACAGTGAGATGCTTTAAGTAGGGTTTAATGAGCCATTCTAGTAGGAATATGGGGGCATTGATACTGAAGGGTGATTTGAACTCTGGATATTGTTCTTATGATGTTTTGGTGAAGAACGTTGCTGCTTTTTGCCCTTGTCTGAAGAAGAGTCTACCAGAGGCCAAGGTAAAGAGTAAAAAGGCTAAGGTAAAGGAAGACTCAGAAAAGCCCGACATAGACTTTGTCTTCTGGTTTACTCTCATGAAGAGAGTTTTGATCAAGTGTGGCAAGCTTAGAAAGGAAAAAATACAAAATATATGGTTTAAGTATTAAAGTGGCACCAGGAAGTTTAATGGAGCTAAATCCTGTGCTCAAGGAGATGAACAGATTAAGGGAGTGGTGATCTCAGGGCAAGATCCCACCCAGCTAAGTTTATCATTTGTGCGTTTGCAGTTGAACAACAGTTAGATTATTATGACCTGGTTATTGCTTTCATTTGGATATAAGGAGATATGATTGTGTGTCAAATTGACAGGGGATGACACAAGCTTTTGATCTGGATCTTGAGGCATAGTCACCATGACAAGCTTAAGTACAGGCATGGTGAGACACACTTTTAATCCTAGCATTCAGGAGGCAGAGCCATGCAGATCTCTTTGAGTTCAAAGTCAGACTACAGAGCAAGTTTCAGGACAGCCAAGCATAGGCAGTGGAGTTGAAAACAGAAAGCTGGTGATAATGTAGTAGAAGAAGGGGGCCATGTTCCAGCTCCAGTAAGCAGCAGAACTTGGCAGCTTCAGCCATGTGGCTCTGGCTCTAGAGTCAAGAACAGAAGGGACTACTGAGACAATTGATGCTGGTTAGCTGGAGCTAAGAAATTTGCAGTGATTAAGGACAGACCAGCATCACTGAGGTGAAATCTTCTGGGCAGTGTGTTCTGAGAGCACAAAGAGGCTGTGTTCCAGAGATAGCCAAGGTTGTACCTTGTGCAGCAGCTGGACTTGGTAATGTGTAAGAATCACCCAGGTGGTGCTAGTTTGAAGGCATGAAGGAGTCATGAACAACAGCTGAGACTTGGCACTGTGAGAGGCCAAGGATAGTCACTGGTGAAGGGGCAGCCTCAGTTGGAGTTGATGGCCCAAGGCTGAAGGGGTCACCACTACATTTAACTCACTCCAATAATCCTAGCATGTGGAGGCAGGAGAGTGAGCTGTTCAAGTTCACCCTCAGGTCAGTCATTCCATGACTCAGCAGGTAAGAGAGAATATACAGCTCTTTCAGAGAACCAGAGTTCAGATCCCAGCAACCACTTGTAACTCCAGTTTCAGAGTGTCTGGCACCTCTGGCCTCTGTGGGTATTTGTACTCATGTGCACAAAACCACAGAGACATACAAATAATTTTTAAAGTGTTTTTAAGGGTTTAACTTCTAACACACATGTCCACAGGATCACAATGGCCAGCTCCAGAGAGTTTTAGGCTGAAGCTGTCCCTGAACCCATACACAGGTGGGCTATGTGTTATTTAATAAGCTATGATAAAAAAAAATTAAGCAGGGAGCTGGAGACATAGCTCAGTAGTTAAGAGCTCTTCCAAAGGTCCTGAGTTCAAATCCCAGCAACCACATGGTGTGAGTCACCATCTGTAACAAGATCTGACGCCCTCTTCTGGAGTGCCTGAAGACAACTACACTGTACTTACATATAATAAATAAATAAATCTTAAAAAAAAATAAGCACACGATTTTGTGAGATTAAGCCTTGGGGAAAGAGGCCATGGCTCTGCAGGTATATTGTGTTCACTGTGGTACACTCATCAAGTGTCAATTTTTTTTCACACTTTATATGAATTTTTTTGGTTGTTTGCTTGAGACAGGGTTTCTCTATGTATTCCTGGTTCTGGAACTGGCTCTGTAGTCCAGGATGGCGTCAATCTCTGAGAACCACCTCCTTCTGTCTCCAAACTGCTGGGATTAAAGACATTCTCCAACATGCCTAGCCTTCAATATGAATATCACTTATGGTTTATTTTATTTTTATGTATGTATGTATGTATGTATGTATGTATGTATGTATGTATGTGTCTTTGCGATTGTGGGTGTCCGAAGAGGCTAGACATGGACGGCGAATCCCGAGGCTGGAATTACAGTTGTCAGGTGTCCAGATGGGTACTGGAATGCCAACTCAAGTCTGTTACAAAAGTAGCAAGTGCTCTTAACCTCTAAGTCATCTGACCAGCCCTTAAGTATGAACCTAAATGTCTATAGGCCACAAGTCCACCCTCACACTTTAAGGTGACTGTACCACGCTAGATGTGGTCTGTTTTAAGGCAATCCAGCCCACTGGTCAAGCCCCTTATCTGCCGAAGCCTTCCAGAAGACTTCACAGTCTCCGCCCTTGTAGGTTGGAGAAGGGAGGGTAGTCCCAGCTTCCCCTCCCTTGAGATTCACTGACAAGAGTGTCTCTCGCGTGTTCTTATCTTTTGAATAAAAAAAACAAAAAAACAAAACCTGGAATCTGGGCTCCCCACAATCTCAAGCACGCTCAAGCCCAGAACCCAGAAGCAAAGACACCGGACTACGTCTTCGATTGCTTTAGCCTGGCGGTCGAGCTTCGCGGGGCTCCGATTGGTGCTGTCTGGCGGTGAGGCGCGGTGCACTCTGGGACACTCCACTGGCGGGAGGCGCCGGCTGGTATCTGAGGTGAAGGGACGCGGGCTGCGACAGAATGGTGAAGCTAACGGCGGAGCTGATCGAGCAGGCGGCGCAGTACACCAATGCTGTGCGGGACCGTGAGCTGGACCTCCGCGGTGAGTTAGTCGGAGCGCGGGCTGTGTCCGGGCCCGGCGCGCGGCTGCAAGAAGCCGCCCCCGCCGCGTGCGCGGAGGCTGGAGCCTGGCCTGCGGGCCTGCGCCTGGGCCTGGGGTGCCTCCTATCGACGGTCCCGCTGGGCCCTTCGGGGCTGTCTGTTACCCGCGCTCCTGCTAGCAAACACGGTACCTCGATTCCTTCCCCGGTCCGTACTCATTAGACTTTGCCCCGCGTCTTGAGCAGCCTTAAAACTGTTTGAGGACTAGGACGGCGGCCGGCTGGTTTTTAGCAAATACGTTGCTATGACACGTGAGGTTGGATATGTACCAAAGTTTCCTTAATTTTCCCAATTATTCCCGTTTGGTTTTGTTCATTTGTTTTTGAGACAACGTCTCCTGTGTTCCGAGCTGACTTCAAACCGTTATATAGTTAAGGATTATCTCGAACTTCGGACCCCTTGCCTCCACTTCCTGGGTGCTGGATTTAAATGTGTGCACCACGTTTATATGGTGCTTCGGATGAGCCCAGGGTTTTATGCCTGTTAGGCAAGCACTCGCGCTACTGAGTCAGATTCGGTTTTTATAAAGGTGTTTTCAAAATTGAGCTGTTTGACCAAGGTCTAATGGTCACTTACATGTGTAGGGTAGTGGAACTCACCTGTTCAGTTCTGACAGCAGTAATACTTGCTTTTTAAAATATAGAATTGAGAATGTAATCGTTAACTTAAGATTGTAAGCCTGTGACCCGAGGCAACCACAGTCTCAGGGCACACTATGCACTGCCATTTGCGACAGTTTCTTACTGCCTATGGGAAATACTAGTGCTTTTGTTTGTTGAAATTAACTTTCTCAGAGAAAAGTCCGGAGCATCTGGATCCTTTCACTGTCTTGGCATAGTTTTGATCTGCCTTATCTCTGAAAACCATTGCAATCTTGAGAATGCTTATTCCAATACCATTTTTTTTTATTGCACTCCGTCACGACTTCCAACACAACAATTGTGTTCTTGATTCCTGTTCTTCCTATAGTACCTAGCTCGATGGTGATGCCCATTAGACAATCAAGGGGGGGATACTCACTGTGATTTGTGGTTATGTATAAACCATTTTCAGCTCTGAATTGGAGCCGGTGGGGAGGAGGGTGAGTCAGGATACCGTGAGGCTACACTGATGAGTTATATGAAAGATTGAGAATACCTGTCACCAGTGTCTGAACGAGGTGTGCGCATCAACACTGAGCAGTTTAAAGCGTTACTTTCTGTCATGGAGCCTAATAACACTAAGGACTTAGAACAGTGTGAATACCTGGTAGATGTTCTTAATAAACTGTGGGCACCAATACTAGTAAGTATGCCCATCTGTTCTCGTTCCTTCAGCCTCTTTAAGTTTACTTCAAAACTACAAGCTTCGTAGCATTAGGGACTCCACACAACTCATTCTGTCATTTATCTTATTTTTGTTCAGTGCTTGGCATGGCACCAGTGCCAGGTTAATCCTTCCCGAATGAAAACTTTGAGCCAAATTCCATCAAATACTCCTATGATTTTTCAGGACTTTTCATTTATATTAATATTTGTTATATGTATTTTTTCCCCTCTACAGGATATAAAATTCCTGTTATTGAAAATCTAGGTGCCACCTTAGACCAGTTTGATGCTATTGATTTTTCTGACAATGAGATCAGGAAACTGGATGGTTTTCCTTTGTTGAGAAGACTGAAAACATTATTAGTGAACAACAACAGAATCTGGTGAGTGTCTGCTAGTGAGAATACTTTTTTTCCTTAAGTTCTAATATACCCCAAAGATACTTTTTAAAAAAAATGTATATTAGTGTTTGCCTGCAGATACCATACACCCTCCTAGTGCCTTTGGAGGCCAGAGGAGGGCATTGGTTTCTCTGGAGCTGGGTTTAC
Source organism: Tokudaia tokunoshimensis (assembly GCA_036184795.1). Lineage (NCBI taxonomy): Eukaryota > Metazoa > Chordata > Mammalia > Rodentia > Muridae > Tokudaia > Tokudaia tokunoshimensis. Next base: position 41,461,546 of record BTHU01000001.1, read on the forward strand.
AGATGGTCCTGAGCTGCTCCAGGCCTTGGGAATAGAATTTGGGTCCTCTGGAAGATCGGCCAGAGCTCTTAAGTTGCTGAGCCACGTCTCCAGCCTTTCTATGTCTCTTCTTTTTTTTTTTTTTGGTTTTTGAGACAGGGTTTCTCTGTGTAGCCCTGGCCGTCCTGGAACTCACTTTGTAGACCAGGCTGGCCTCGAACTCAGAAATCCTCCTGCCTCTGCCTCCCAAGTGCTGGGATTAAAGGCGTGCGCCACCACTGCCCGGCTCTATGTCTCTTCTTAAAGGGAGAAATAAATAGAACACTTCCCTAAGAGACTGGAGATTAACTTGAGCATTGGTCTGACCTTACTTGCCACGTTTCAGAAATCTTTAATATTCGTGACTGATACTAAACTTTGATTTGAAACACTGTACTAGGTCAATGTTTCAGATTCTAGAGCAGTCAACAACAGCATCATAATAAAAAGATTTATAAAGGCCATGTGTAGTGATCTGCCTTTAATCCTAACACTCGGGAGTCTGAGGCAGGCTGATCTCTCTGTGAGTTCAAGGACAGCCTTGTTGACCGCACATTCCAGCCAGGGCTAAATAGTGAGACCCTGTCACAGTAAACTGAGTGCCTACGCCTCATCCATTCTGCTGGTTTTGGGTTTTGTAGTTGGTTTCTACGATATAATTCTGTTTGCTTGAGCCAGGGTTTCTCTGTGTAGCCTTGACAGTTCTGGAATTTACTCTGTAGACCAAGCTGGCCTCAAACTCAGAGATCTGCCTCCCTTTGCCTCCTGAGTGCTGGGATCAAAGGCGTGCACTGCCACCACCTGGCTGGCAAAGCTTTCGTTAAGAAAAGGACCCAGGGGCTGGAGCTGTGACTCTAGTTAACAGTGCTGGCTGCTGCTTTCCCCAGACCATCGTGGCAGCTTGGAACTCTGGTTCCAGGGAATTCAAGGCCCTTTTCTGGCTTCCACAGGAGCCGAGCACACAGTTGGCACAGGTACACACACCCACACACATAAAAGCACTTGAGTAGTGTTTTTAGGGAGAAGCCTTTTTCATGATTAAACATTTTCTTCTGGTGAATGTTAAGACACCAGCTCTCTAAATGCAAAATTATTGGGTTTTGAGTCTTCTGAACAAGAAATTGTAAATTGGCTAAGTAGTTCTTTCCTGTCCCCAGAGTTTCACCTTTCCTGGGTTGCACTAGCCCACTTGGCAATGGAAAGATGCTCAGTAGGCATGGGTTCTGAGGTCATCCCACCCTGTCACTGACCCTGTGCCTCAGACAAGGCTCCCTTTTGATACTTTCCCTGAGATGGGATGTGGGAGAAGGATATTCTATCATTGATGTATTAATACTCAAAAGGACAGAGACATGTTAGCTTACTTAATTTTTGTTTTCACTGAGAGCCTCTCTATTTTTATTTTAGCCGTATAGGTGAGGGACTTGACCAGGCTCTTCCCTGTCTGACAGAACTCATTCTCACCAACAACAGTCTAGTCGAACTGGTAAGTTGAATGGAGAAAACCACTGAAGGGGCAAGGTTAAAGATTCTTCCTGCTTTGGAAAATAATCTACTTTCTCTTTGATTTTTTTTTCTTGAATATTTTACTATTTAAAGCCCACTCAGGTCTGCCTTTTGGTTTTAATTCTGCTGGGAGTCTTGCTAGGAGAGTTCCCATTAGCTGCAGTCTAGTTTGTCAGTCACTGTCATTAGCACTTCTGATGTTCTGTTGAAACTCCCCTTCCCCTTCCATGGATAAACAAACTTCCATGTTTGCAGAGTTGCAGTGTTCAGTGTGGTACTCTAATCTCAGTTCTTAAGTGAATTGGGCAAAACTGTAAAATACATGCCTGACTTAGTATTAAAAATGAATGGAGGGGTGAGTTTGCTACTCTGCCTTGTGCTCTTGGCAGGTGGGTCGCACTTCCAGCCATCCACCCAGGAACTCTTGGGATTTGTGAATGATAGACACACTCACATTAGCTTATTTTTGAAATGCCTTGGCTAGCTCAAAGGCTGGGAGGTTCTAATCATCTACTTGACTGTCATAGATTTCCCTCTGGTAATCCTGACTCAACACCCTCTAAATCTGTGATCTGTCTTTGCTGCTCAAGATACTTCCGAGCAGCTCTTCCAGAGACTGAATTCCTTCTTACCTACATTTTGGATGATTTTTTTTCCTTCGGCAGCTCTAAATCTGATCCATCTCCCTCCGAAACCTGGTGATTCTCCTCTCTTTTCCTCTCTCCCATGTCCTAGCCTGTGCAAACCTAAGGGTCCTGCCCCATCTCCCTTTGCCCAGCCATTGGCCACTGGCATTTTTATTGATTGATCAAAAACCAATGGGGGACAAGAACCTTCAGCGTTTGGACAGGCAAATTCCCGGTTAAACCAAAGCATTAGAACCAATCCCCAACAAATGAAGGTGTTAACTTTCTTGGTGGCTTTTTATATCATAGTGCATTGATATTTTGGATAAGGGGTTAAATCACATTTTATCTGTTCCTTTATATTAACATAGCTACTAGCTGTAACTGCCCGCAGTTACATCGAACGGGTTGCCTGGAAGGGAAGCTGGGGATGTATGGGAAGGCGGCGAAAGAGATGAAGACCAAGACAACAGTTGAAGGTCTCCAAGTTTAATGGAGAACTCCAAATATACAGGCAGGGAAACCCTTCCCAGAGGCTGGAAGCTTCTCCACAGGTGGCTAGTGTTTTTCAGGAAACTGCAGGTGCTTGAAAATCCAAGGGCTTCACCTTGGTCTGAGCGCTCCACCCCAGGTGGAGGGGATATGGCTAACACAGGAGTTCCCGCTCAAAGGCTGAGAGAGGACTTCACATTGGTCGATGTCAAGTTCCTGCCAGGTGGTGTGGCACCCCAGTAAGGCACTCTGCAACTAGCAAGTTCTAAAATTGCCTGAGTCTCATGACATGGTTTAAAGTGCTTACCACCTAAGTATGAGGACAGACAAGCAAGCAAGTTGGGTATAAAGGCTCTAGTTTGCAGTTCAAGCACTGGGCAGCCAGAGCTAGATCCTTGGGGCTCACTGGTCAGCCAGCCTAACTAACACACACACCACCCCCACCCCCGCTGAAAGCGATATATTAAGATTTTATGTCATGATAGTAGATTCAGTTGCCTATCTGGAGTTTTGTCAGTTTTAGAGCTCTTAATACCTACAAGTTTTAAATTTGTTAGTATTTCTGGGAACTGAACCTTTTTATTAACTTTTTTTGTGACCTGTGTTAACACTGTTTGACCTTGAGGTTTATATCATGTAATATAATAAACCCCAAACAAGCTCTTTTTGGTTAATTGCTTCCATGACAAATCTTTTTTCTATCCAGAACTAGCTTTTATCTTTGTTGTCTCTTAAAAACTGCAGATAGGATTCTTTTTTTAATTTTTAGATTTTTTTAAATAACTTCCTTAATTTCATTTTATGTGCCTTGGTGTTTTGTCTGCATTAATGTCTGTGTGAGAGTGTCAGATCCCAGAAAATTGTGAGCTGCCATGTGAGTGCTGGGGAATTGAACCCCAGTCCTCTGGAAGAGCAACCAGTGCTCTTAACCCCTGAGCCATCTCTCTAGCCCCAATTTTTAGACTTATTTTATGTGTCTGAGTGTATGGCCTGCATATATGTATGTGTACCATGTGTATGCCTGGCACTCATAAAGCTCAAAAGAGCATCAGGTCTCCTAAAACTGGAGCTATGGATGCCTGTAAGCCAACACATGGGTGCTGGGAGTCAAACACAAGACGTTCTCTTAACCACTGAGCCATCTCTCTAGCACCAGTCATAAGATTTTTAAACCACTGTTAAGTTTGTCTTTTAACTGCATTGTCTATATCCTGTTTACATTTAGTGGTGCGATTGGCATATCACAGCTAGTCTCTTGAGGGGAGCCTTCTCTGTGTCATCCATTTGTTTTTATTTAGATTGTGTATGTATATATGTGCACTGTCTCTTTCTGCCATTCCTTCCTTCAAATGGCATAGAATTTACTTGCTGAATCTATCTCTTTTCTTACCAACTTCAAGTCAACCAATACCTTTACTCTTCACAATTATTCTTTTTTAATATAATATTTTCATTCTTTGAAATTTTAATACCTGTATACAGTGAGTTTTGGTCATATTTACCTCCAGTTCCTCCCATATCTGCCCACACCTTCTCACAACTTCATTTCCTCCCTCTTTTGGTGAGATGGGATCTTTTCTGTAGTTCTGGAGCTCCTGCCTCTGCCTCCTGAGACAGCACGCCCAGCCCCCTCCCCCAATTTTTTTTTTAGGATTTATTTATTTATTTTATCTATGTGAGTACACTATAGCCATCTTCAGACACACCAGAAGAGGATATCAGATCCCATTACAGATGGGTGTGAGCTACCATGTGGTTGCTGGGAATTGAACTCAGGACCTCTGGAAGAGCAGACAGTGCTGTTAACCACTGAGCCATCTCTCCAGCGATTACTCTCTCCTGGCAGGCTGCACACAGAAGGCTGTGGAGTCGCCAGGCTCCCTGGTGCAAATGGTGGTGGGAAGACTTCCGTCCCAGCTGCTCCACTGATCGTATGCCCTGTGTCCAGGCTGACTTTCAACTCCATATGTAGCCTATGCTGACTTTAACTCATTATAGTCTTCCTGACTTAGCTTCCCAAATGCTGGGATTGAAGGTGTGAGCTAGGACACCCAGCTTTAAAGCCAGTGCTCTACCGTCACATAGCTGGGGTGTAGCAAGTCCCAGTAGGCAGTCTTTCTAGAAGCAGCGCCTCTAGGACCTTTCAGATACTAGGAAAACTCTCCTCCACTACTACTGAGCAACAGTAGTCTTTTTCTTAACCGGATCATCATGCTGTCATTGTGTTCTGTAGTGTGTGTGTAACACACTTTGTTTTTTATTCCTTTTTGGATTCTTTTTGCGGTAGTAGGCCAGTTTTCAAGCTCTAGTACTCCCTCTGATCGTGTAAAGATGGCTGTTTGCTTTCTGAGAACTCTGTTGCCTGTCATTGTTTTTTAAAACTGTGAACCAAGCTGGGCAGTGGTGGCGCATGCCTTTAATCCCAGCACTTGGGAGGAAGAGGCAGGTGGATTTCTGAGTTCGAGGCCAGCCTGGTCTACAGAGTGAGTTCCAGGACAGCCAGGTCTACACAGAGAAACCCTGTCTCAAAAAAAAAAAAAAACAAAAACAAAAAACTGTGAACCACTTCACAAAGGTACACATCCATTTACAAGGCCACACTGACCTCTGTATCCTTCCAGTTTGGGTGTGTATGCTGTAGAAGTGAGTACTTCTTTCATCTGTGCTATTTCCCTCTTGAATTACTTAATTTAGATCTATCCCAAGTTTTTACTTAGTGTAGAAATTTGTCCTGGAAGGGACAGAGTTTGACTACCCAGGATTTATATATATGTCTTAGGGTTTTACTGCTTTGAACAGACACCATGACCAATGCAACTCTTATGAATATAACATTTAATGGGGGCTGGCTTACAAATTCAGAGATTCAGTCCAGTTTCATCAAGGTGGAAGCATGGCAGCATCCAGGCAGACATGGTGCAGGAGGAGCTGAGAGTTATATGTCTTCATCTGAAGGCTGCTAGCAGAATCCTGGCTTCCAGACAGCTAGGATGAGGCTCTTAAAGCCTACACCTACAGTGACACACCTACTCCAACAGGGCCTCACCTTCTAATAGTGCCACCCCCTAAGCCTAGCATATACAAACCATCTCAATATATATAGCAAGACTTTGTCCCAAATGGGAGAAGAGACAACAAGCATGAGGACCCACATTTGCTATAGCCCCATCACACACCCTATCCAGATCTCCTTGTACTTATTATTGGAACATGCAGATCCGTGGGTAACTTCTCAAACTGAACTTCTGTTGGTTATTATGGTATTCTCTGGTTTATCATAGCCTTTCTGCTTTCACAAACACTGGCAAGTCCTGTAGCTGGTATCCCTAACTATTCCTGCTCTGAGATGTCTAGGAAATACCTTGTCTAGATTGATTATAGCTTTTGATGGTGGGTTTTTAGTGTTGCTATTTTTGTTTCATCATGGTTTCCAGGACAATTTGGAAAAAGCTGAGAATATCCCTGACTGACCTGAACTCACTACATAGAATAAATAGGCTGGCCTCAAACTCACTGAGATTTGTCTGTCTGTCCCTCCTGAGTGCTGGGATAAAGACATGTGCTACCATGATTGGCATCCGTAATTTTTTGAACTATACTATTCACCTTGTCTTTGAAGATGTTTGAAGCAATGGGGGCAGAGGTGGGCTAGGATAACAGGACCTTTTCAAAGATAATAAATATACTCTCTGAGGGCACTTGGGATATACTAACAAGAAAAGACATTCTGCACCAGGTGTGGCAGGCGGCATACATCCATAATTCCAGCATTTGGGAGGATCAGGATTGAAGACCATCCTAGGCTGCACAAGTTCAAGGCCAGCCCAGGCTATAGGAGATTCTGTCTCAAACAACAAAAACCCCACATTAGACCAAGATCTTGGCTTGAGGTGGCTGTGTAAATAGCTTGCTCCAAGTAAGTCACTGGTGTTGGCTGGCATTGGTTTCACTTTTGAATCACTGCTTAGTAGCCATGTTGAGATTGCTGTAGATAATCAAATCTTTGTCTTCTGTTGAAGATGTTGTTAATACTAAACCTTAAGGAATATATTTATTAGTTTATTAATAATGGAATAGGTGCCAGAGCAATAAAAAAATAAATAAAAGTGTAGATACTTGCTTCAAAGATACTTGTCATTTTAAACTATCAGAGCAGTAGTGTGTCTGTCAGCCCCATTCTTACCGTGACTCTTATTTTATAGGGTGATCTGGACCCGTTGGCATCTCTCAAATCACTAACATATCTAAGGTATTTTCATATCTGAGGTATTTCTTATGCTGATGTGGCTAGAGTTCTGAAATAACACCTCAGGCTGCTAATAAACAGCTCTTCCCTGGATGGTGTGTATTCCTCCTGACAGTAAAGTGGGAGAGTGCGTGCTGGTTCTTGATTTGTAGTCATTGCACCTTCAGATGACCCCCGCCTTACGTGGGCTGCGGTGAGTAAGATTGGACCTGTCCCTTTTCTTACAGCATCCTAAGAAACCCTGTGACCAATAAGAAGCATTATCGACTTTATGTGATTTATAAAGTTCCACAAGTCAGAGTACTGGACTTTCAGAAAGTGAAGCTCAAAGTAAGTATTGCGCTGTGAGGCATCCCAGAGCCGCCCTTCACTTTCATTGCCAGGTTTTTAAAACTTGCTTAATAAGTCAATTTTGTTACTTTGAAATGATATGTGGGAAAGAAAACATTTAGTTAGTCAGAGTTGTTTGTTACTGTTTTTGTGGGGTGGTTTTTTTTCATTTGTTTTGTTTTGTTCTCTTAATAGTTTAAGGTAGGGCTTTGTTGGCTATTCCAAAGTTGGCCAAACTTTGTAGTTGTTCACAGTGAATTGTCTGCTTAGATGTATTTCCGGCAGGGAGCATACTGTAATCCTCCTGTGAGCAGCCTTGCCTGTTAGAATGACGCGTCCATGTTGGAAGTGCTAATTCTTTTTCATCTCTTGGGAGTCCCTCTTTGGAACTAGGAGGGGGAACTTTTTGAGAACTTTGCCCAAGAATGTTGGACCATGGTGTCTTCTAATTTAAAGTTGGCTTTTGGTGTTTTTACCAACCCAGACTACTTCAGGAGAATTCTCTTCCATGTTTTCTGAGGAATGCATCTAAATGCATGTGGTATTCCTATTTCGATTAACTCTGTGTGTGGTGTTGCTGTAGGAGCGTCAGGAAGCAGAGAAAATGTTCAAGGGCAAACGGGGTGCACAGCTTGCAAAGGATATTGCCAGGAGAAGCAAAACGTAAGATACGGATATCCAACTTAACTCTACTTCACCTTCAGAAACACTGTCTGACAGTTTGCCTCCTACAAAATTAAACCCAAAACTGGTTAGTGTGGTATTCCATTTGAATGATGGTGTCTGACCGTTTATGGTCTGCACATCATGGGAAATTTCTACCCCATTAGCAGAGCATATATTTTGGTGTACAGCCTTAATTGTGATGTTAAACATCCTGCTTTCTCTATAGGAAGATGATTGGGTGGTGTTTCTGAAGGAGAGAGTTCTTGTATCAGTTTGTTAACAAAGATAAGATACTACACTGGTTGAATTACTTTCAAAAGCTTTTGAAAGTAAGAGAAGCAGCTTGCACCAGTCAGAATGTAACAATTACATTCTCCCTCCCAGCTTTAATCCAGGTGCTGGTTTGCCAACTGACAAAAAGAAAGGTGGACCATCTGCAGGGGATGTGGAGGCAATCAAGGTGAGGATATGTGGGTTGTGGGACTGGAGAGAGCCAGGTCCGGCCGACAGTGGTGTGTCCTAGTACTGAGCCTTGTAGAGTCCATCTTACCATAGTCCTTTGGATGCTGGTGTTTCTAGTTCACAAAAAAACTTCCTTAAAACTACTCTTTGCCCAGACTTTGATTTGAAATAATTAGATATAAGTAGTTGAAGGCATCTGTATGCTTCTCCTTTCCCCAGGATCCATTTACTTCTTGAGCAGTTAAGTACCTTGGTGTGCAGTCTTGGAGTTTGCTTTAGTTTCTTTGCTTTCCAAGATTTGCTGGCTGACAATTCTGGTTGGAATATAGGTAGAAATCCTAAAGTCTCCAGTAACAGGAGTCCAGACAGATACTTAGCTTTTTAAAAGGCATGTGAAATGAATGCTTCTTCTCCTTTACAAGAGCCTGAATCTCCTCCTAAATATGAAAATTGACAGCCTGTTTTCTAGGTTGATTTGTAATGTGCCAGTGAAATCCTTCCCTGACTCAGAACTGTGTGGTTGACATTTTATGGGAATGTTGCTTGGGATTTCTGTAGTGCTTGTCATCATCTATCTCCGCTTTCCTGTGTCTTCTAGAACGCCATAGCGAATGCGTCGACGCTGGCTGAAGTCGAGAGGCTAAAGGGCTTGCTGCAGTCTGGCCAGATACCGGGCAGAGAGCGCAGATCAGGTCAGAAGACTGTTCTGTCTGAACTTGTAAAACATCACACTCAGATCGTTTACACAGTACTGACTGGAATGATGATACAGGCCTGTAATCCCCGTATTTGGGAGGTTAAGCCGAGAGGGTCAGAAGTTGAAGGTCATTCTTGGCTACAAAACAAGTTTGAGACCAGTTTGGGATACAAAAGACCCTTTTTCAAACAAAGAAAAAGTAAAAAAGAAAAGAAGAACAGAGGAAGGAGGCAGGGAGGGTCCATAAAGAGAGTTAAGTCACTGGGATATTTATGCGGTCTTTACAAATTATAGCAAAACATTTTATATGAACAGAACAAAGTTCTAGAGGTGACTCTATAAACTTCTAAGTCACATGCTGTATAATGGACATTTTGGTGAACTGATAACACTGCGTCTACAATAGTGATCTTATAGGGTAACAACTTCAAAATTCCTCTGCCTGGTATTTTTACTGTATGTTTTCTGTGTTTAGATGTGTATAGATGCATGGGTACTTATCTTTTTTTCAACTCTCTGCATTATTGAGAACAGTGACATGTTGTCTAGGTTCATAGATTAGGAAAATAGGTTAATAGTTAATAGCCTCTACCATTTAGGTTTGTGTAAGTGTGCTCCCTGTCATGTTCATCTTCACAAAATAACAAAATTTCCAGTGATATAATCCCTGCAAAGCAAGGTATTGCTGTATATGATAATTCAGTGGTTCAGCACAGGCTGTACAAAGAGCCTGACCAGTACTGTCCTTGGGCAGGTTTCATCATTTAAGGTGATAAATATCTGCATCTTTAAGTTTCAGATTAGTACTATCATTAAAGGTTTGTGGGAGGACTGCTGCATTTGCTGATGTTAACTAGCCTATTGTTTGAATACCAAACGTGTCAGCATGTTGAGCACTAGAGATACACTATTCAAATAAAGTAAACACATAGTACAAATTTGGATGTGAGTATCCCTGGGATGACTGACAGCTTCCAAGGATCATTATCTTTGAGCTGTTTTGGTTTTTTTTTTTTTAAGTTTTTGTGACCCACTGAGTTTAGTCAGTTGCCTCATGAATATGGGGCAGGGTGTTGGCTGGAGCAAGGGCAGCTTACATTGGGTACCCTGCTGAAGAAAATGGCTCATCCTACTTCAGCACTTATCAGTTGTCAGTCCAGTCGCTCCTCAGGGAGAGTGTATGAGATAGTTTTAAGAACTGTGGTACTGTGTGGTCTCTTGACCCCTGGGGACATGCACGGTAAAGTTATTTATGTAGTAACTCCAAGATGTTTGCTCTTTCCATTGAGTGTCATCTGCAGTGATGGGTAGAAACTGCTGGTGCCTCAGCAAGGCCAAGCGATGGTACTTGCTCTGTTCTTCCTTGCTTCCACTCCCATTGAATATATACCGTTCCGTCATTGTCCTAGGTGAAGAAATAGACGTGATTTTTCTGTAGTACTGAAGATAGAGCTGAGTAATAAATACCATATTTAAGTCCTCGAGTTCAATCCCCAGCATCCGACTGTTTTTTACCAATGATAAAACTGAAGATTTTAAGCAAAAATTGAAACTTGGAAAACTTGGACTGGGGAAGTAAATCTGGTAGAGCACTACCTAACACACGTGAGACCCTGGGTTCAGGGTCCATTCACTGTTACTGGAAAGACAGTTAAAGAAAATGTAGGTCGGAAACTTGTAGCTGGAAAACTGCTGTTTACTTCCAAAACAGACTTGTCAGTAGTTTCCCTAAACATTTGAATAAGGCAAAACTTTTTGGGGGGTATGTGTGTGTGCGCGTACGCAGTTTGAGACAGGATCTCTCTACATAGCCCTGGCTGTTCTGGAACTATCACTAGGCTAGATTCAAACTCAGAAATCTGCCACAAATTGTAGAACACAATTAACAACGGTGTGTGCACATGCATGTGTGTTCATGTATATTCATTTTTTTTTAAATCAATGTGTATGTCTGGAGAGTGAACAGATAATACAAAACTTGACATAACTTGTTCTGTGTTCTTCCAGGACCGAGTGATGAGGGTGAAGAAGAAATGGAAGACGACACAGTCACAAATGGGTCCTGAGCTCTGCCAGATGCTCTGATAAGCTCTCTTTGACAAGTCTTGCATTTTGAGCATGGAGTAACAGCCTTGCTTGTATCAGCAATGTGGAATCTGCAGCTTTGCTGAATATTCAGAACTACTGCTGATAATTTTTTAATATGAACCTTGAAATACCAATGCCAGTTTTCTACAAGTGGTAAAATAAAGGCAACTTACTGTGCTGCCAGACTGTGTGTTGTGTGTTGGCAGTGAGGTATAAGGTGATGTTTAAGTTAGAAGTTGGAGAGAATGGTGTTCCTGAATAGACATTATTCCTGCTCGTGAAATTTACAGAGTCTTCATAAAGGTAAAAGCACAAAGGCTTTAAGACTAGACAAATAGGCATTCTTTGACCTTTTTAATCAACATACATGAGCATCTCACAAACCAGTTTAAAATGATTTGAAAATTTTTAAATAGAAAATGAGACTTTTGCTTGTTGGTGCTATAGCATGAGCAAAATTAATCTTCCAGCCTGTGGGACAGAGGCACAGAGATCATGGTTTCTCTGTGGGGCAGGTTAAGGCAAATTTTTCTCAATATCTAGGCTTCTTACTGTATTTCTTATCTAGGAGAGATTTTGTTGTTGTTAAATACCAGTGCCTCAGTTTCCCTACTCTGACTTGTTGCCTTGAAAACAGTGCTTCCCACTGCCTCTCATTTGCAGCCAGCAAATCCCAGCAGTCCTCCTATCTCTACCCCCACAGTACTGGGTTGCAGGCATATGTGTGTAGACAGACCCAGTTTTTTACCTGGGTTATAGGAATTTGAACTCAAGTACTCAAGCTTGCATAGCAAGCGTTCTTACCCACTAAGCCATCCTCCCAGGCCCTGGTTACAGTTTTCAGACTCCTTCGGTGATTCTGAATGTGACAAGCGTGTTAGGTAGTCTCTGGATGCTTTTTGGTGATTGCTGGTAACACACTGTTCTTGTAGAGGCAAATACCAGATGCCTAAGATACGGAGGAACTGTGGCTCTCAAGCGTCCGGTTGAGAAGAATGGAGGAGCAGTGGCTTCTGCTGAGTTCTCTCCCGTGCTGGATTGGAGTCTGGTTTTCAGCATCTCCAGTGAGACTACCTGTTCTGCTCCTACAGTCCTTCTGTGAATGCACAGCCCCTGCTGCTGCTGACAAGACAGATCAACTGTTTGCTTCTTTTTTGTTGTTTTTTTTTTGTTTTTGTTTTTGTTTTTTTCGAGACAGGGTTTCTCTGTGTTGCCCTGGCTGTCCTGGAACTCACTTTGTAGACCAGGCTGGCCTCGAACTCAGAAATCTGCCTGCCTCTGCCTCCCAAGTGCTGGGATTAAAGGCGTGCACCACCACTGCCCGGCCAACTATTTGCTTCTTTTGGCTAGGGATATGGCTTGCTGGCAGTCTTCCTGAGACTACAAGACCCCCACAACCAAAACAAAAACAGATTCCTGTTTTCCATTGCTTCATTTATGAGTCCTCTTACTGGATGAGACTACATCTTGGTCAATAGTCCCAGTTATGACAAGCTAGTGATTGCTTCATAATTGCACATTTTTTACTAAAAGTAGCTTAACTTTGAAACCCTGGCCTGCAAATGCACTGAATTAGTCTGGACTGAAACTGTGTTGGCACTAGATGGTTTAGTGTGTGGGGTAGGTGAGAAAAACAGGACACCACTGCATCATGGATGCCATTGTCCCAATCAAGGACTTTGCAGAGCTAGCTAGAGGCAGATGAGGTTTCCTTTCTTATGTGTCTCAGGGCCCAAATAATTGATGACGTTCAATCATTTGAACCCTCAATCCATGTTTTTCCTGGAGCCTAACATTTTCAGTGAACAGTTTTGTAGAGCATGAATTTCATACAGGTTAATATTGGTCCTGTTACAGCAGAAATTTGTATCACCTGATAGTCATGCAACGCCTGCAAGAATGGGTCAGTGGAACTACATTACGATGCTGGTTTGAGATGGTCTCATGTAGCCCAGGCTGGTCTTCAACTGGCTACATAGCTGAAACTGACCTTGAACTCCTAACCTACCTCCACATCCCACCAGCTGAGATTACAGGTGTCTCCACACCTGACCTTGAATGTGTTATCTCTAGTATTTGTATAACTGGTAAATGCCCTGGTTTTGAGGCTTGACCTAATTAAATTAATGGATATGATTAACAAGACTGACTAGCTGAAGGTTGATCCCCAAATCCATGTGATAGAACTGATCTCTCCATACTTGTGCCCACATACATATACGTGCACACACAGGAGTTGGAACTGGAAAGATGGCTCAGTGTTCAGAGGACTTCTTCAAGAGGACCTGGGTTTGGTTCTCAGCACCAACATGGCAGATCGAGTAACCTTCTGTAACAGTTCCAGGGAATCTAACACCTCTTCTGGCCTCCATGGGCACTGCAGGTATGGTGCACTTACATGCAGGCACGTAAGAGCATTCCTGGAAAGCAGCAGGTCCTTCCTGCTTGAGCAGAACTGTCATTTTATTGCCTTCTCTGAGCCCTTGAGCTCCTCACACCCTTCATCCCGTGTAGTTGCTTTTTATCTTGGAAAACAGCAATTTTGGCAGTTTGCCATCAGGTACGGCCACACCGTCTGTTCCCTTTCATATTGACTCTGTTCTTTTTTTAATGCTTTATTATCCTATGTTAATTATATACAGGAATGGATTTCATGACATGTCCATACATGTACATAATGTATTTTAATTTTATATACACACACGCACCTGTTAGCCTCCTTTGGCCTTCGGATGCTCTCCCTCTTTCCAATTTGCTATCCACTTTTCGTGTCTGACTTAATGAGTTAGGGTTGATTATGGGAGCTAGGGCACCTTATCAGTGGCTACAGCACTGAAGAAAATGTTTCTTACTCTGTCAACTAGTAACTCTAAGTCTTGGGGGGTGGGGCAGTCCCCCATTAGCACCTCCTCCTCTCAGTGGTAGGATGTTGAGCCCAGTTTTGTGCAAATCTCGTGACATTTGTGATGAACAAGAGTAGGCTTTCTATGCCTAATTCTCCTTGAGCATCTAACTAAACTATGTTGTTACTTTGTTTCCAACCCAGTTCCCCGGTCAAAAAAAAAGTTCAACTCAAATCAGTTAACAAAACAAGCTAAAAGCCTAGATTGGGCAGTTCTCCCACTACACTACTCTGTTTCCATCTATATTATCTCATATAACTTGCAGTTTCTCCAGGCCAGGAGCTTCTCTCTGCAGCCTGTCTGTCGATCCTTGTAGCTCCTCTCCTGCCTCTTTTTTTTTTTTTAAATAAAGTAAATCTTGTTTGTTTGTTTTATTTTCTATATTCTTTATTTACATTCCAAATGATTTCCCCTTTCCCGGTTCCCCCCTCCCCGAAAGTCCCATAAGCCCTCTTCCCTCCCTCTTTCCCCATTCAGCCCCCTCCTGCTTCTCTGTCCTGGTAATCCACTACTCTCCTGCCTCTTGCCCAGTCATTGGCTCAGGCCTTTATTTGAAAAGTTAAGGTGGGGAGAAGGTTCACAAGGCAACTCCTCATCTACAGCCCCTCTGAGGGGTGGAATTAGCATCAAAATACAAGCCCAGGGCTATCCACAACAAAACTATACTCAAAACTGAGAACAGTTCTGCTTACTCACCATTAACCAAAGCAATTTACTTGGCTGAATACAATGCATGGGGAAATTCTAACCTGAAGGACATGGCCATAAGAAGGGCCCATACAAGGATGCGATTGTGACAGGTTAGAGCCAGGCATTGAGTCTACAGTCAGTGGTGGGAGTTGTGGTTACTATTCACCTTTGCCCTAGTTTTCCAAATAACACCTGAGCTGTTCAAGTGCTGCAGTAAGTATGGGGAGACAGCCACCACTTGAAAGGGACAAAGGTATCACACCTGAGAAGTAGGAGCAGTATTGTAGGAACCGAAATAAAAGCCTAAAATCCATGCACTCAATTCAAAGTAACTTAAATTTTAGTTGAATATTATACTGTGTATCTAAGTATGTACACTGGGATTGTAAACAAAGTTGATGTGGGGTATGTGTGTGTGTGTGTGCCTATTTTTAAATTTGACTTTGTTCTTTTTGAGAAGGGCTAACTACAGAGATCCGCCTGTCTTTGCCTCCCATGGTTTTGCTTTTTGAGGCAGGCTTGTATTGCCCAGTGTGGCCTCCGTATTGACACCAAAGATGACCCTGATTTCCTGATCCTCTTACCACCATTTCACAAACACCGTGATAGAAGCATTTGCCACAGACTCAGTTTATGCAGTGAGAGGCTTTACACCTGGGATTTTGTATATGCTAGGCAAGGAAGCACCTGGCCAACTGAGATACATCCTACTTTGTATATTTTAATGTGTTATCTTTCTGAATTGCTGCTAGTTTCCAGTTTAGACTGTAAAGTCCCAAGTGGAAAATATTCTTTTTGTGTGGGCATTCATTGTGTAAAATAATGATTTCATTATAACTTTGTATCAAGTACGCTGATCATATCCACTCACCTCCCTTTTTATTGGTTTTGGTTTTTTGAGACAGGGTTTCTCTGTGTAGCCCTGGCTGTCCTGGAGCTCACTCTGTAGACCAGGCTGGCCTCTGCCTCTTGAGTGCTGGCATTAAAGGTATGGGCCAGTACCTCTTCTTTTAATGAAACCAACCCCTCTTAACCAGTGTGCTGGGATTAAAGGCATGAGCCAGCACCTCCCAGCCTGTTTGGTTTTTAAGGCAAGGTTTCCCGTGTAGCTCGCACTGTCCTGAATTCTAGATCACTCTGGCCTCAGACTCAGAGACTCACCTGTGTCTGCCTGCTGAGCGCTGGGGTTGAAGGCACGTGCCACCACTGCCCTGCATTTCCCTCCATCTTGTAATGAAACTAAACGTTACTATTTATTTCATCACCTTGATTACAGATGTTAAGGGACTGGATAAACAGGCATGTGAGCAACCTCCTCCCTCGTAACCAGATGTTTCACTTGCATCTGTATGATGAAGCCAAAGTAAGGGAGAAATCATCTTAAAGAGAGATGGTTCAAGCTGGGGTGTGGCTCAGAGGTGGGGTGGCAGTCATCAGTACCCAAAACTTTTAAACAGAATGATCATTTTTTTTAACCACTAAGAGGAAACTATTGAGAACTTAAAACTTTGCTGGGCAGTAGTGGCGCAAGCCTTTAATCCCAGCATTTGGGAGGCAGAGGCAAACAGATTTCTGAGTTCGAGGCCAGCCTGGTCTACAGAGTGAGTTCCAGGACAGCCAGGGCTATACAGAGAAGCCCTGTCTCGAAAAACCAAAAAAAGACACCCCCCCCCAAAAAAAGCCATGTTGTGTCTGCAAAAAAATCAGCAAATTCATGGCGATCTTCATATCCTTAACTGATAATATCCAGTTATCAAAGTCCATTTTCGAGGTGGTTGATAATGTGAAGTGATTCCAGGCTTTTCTCTCCTATGTTCTATCAGCATCCGTCCTTCAGATGGAATCGCTGCATTAGCTTATTACTGTGACAAGATACTTAACAGACTAGTTTTTACGACACAGTGAGTTTTATTTCCATTTTGGAGATTCAAAGTTCACAAAGCTTGGTGCAGCATCGTATAGATTCTATCAGGGTCCTCTGGCTGTGTC
Source organism: Tokudaia tokunoshimensis (assembly GCA_036184795.1). Classification (NCBI taxonomy): domain Eukaryota; kingdom Metazoa; phylum Chordata; class Mammalia; order Rodentia; family Muridae; genus Tokudaia; species Tokudaia tokunoshimensis. The sequence goes on from BTHU01000001.1 coordinate 41,478,259, forward strand.
ATCTCATGGTGGGATGCATATAAATCTGGTCTCCTTTTCCCTGCAGAACCCCACATTGACCTCATATATAGTAGTTTCCCCAAGGTCCCACCTTTAAACACCACAGAGTTCTCACTTTCTTAACCCCATTAACCTAACTTTGGAAATTTGATTCCATCAGTTCCATTTCAAATCGCAGCTATCTTCTTTATTGCGTTCCTAGTATGTTGCAGAGAACCATTACAAAAACTGTGGCAATACGACACATAAGAGCCTAAACATGTTGGAGTCATTACATTAACTCCTTCCCTTGAGACAGTGCTTCAGAAGAAAGGAACTTTAAGTAGATTGTTTTCCGCCGGCTTGGGGAGGGGATAGTGGCCCCGTGACCAGGGCAGGACGCAAATCTCCTCCCCAGGAGGCTTCAAATCTCTTGGGCCTCAATGTCCAATCAGTATCAAGTACAAGGTCTGTTTAAAAAAAAAAAAAAAATGCTTACAAGATCGGTTATCCGCGCTTTGCTGAGCAGAGCTGTGAGCTCCTCCCTGAAAGTCAAACGCGCTTCCGCCTGGGAGTCTTCCAGCCCCGCCCTCTGGTCACACCCCCTCTATGATTGGTCGAGCGTCGAGGTAGGTCGGGTTGCGATAGGTCAGTACAGCCACAGCCGTGAGCGCCACGTGTACAAAGGGCCGAACCGGAAGCACAGAGCAGAGAAGAGCTGCGGGCCAGTCGTTGGAGGTGGCGGTGGCCATGGATCGCGTAGAGGAACCTCTGTCCGCGAGGCCGGCGCTGGAGACCGAGAGCCTGCGATTCCTGCACGTCACAGGTGAGGGGCGGCGGGTGCCGCCATGCTCGGTGGGTCGGCGTCTAGGAGGCTTGGCGTTAACGCCGCAGGCTGGCCCGGCCTGCTTGATGGGCCAGAGCGCAGCTTTCTCGAAGTCGCCTTATCTGGGCGGGTGCTCGCGGTCTTGGTTCACTGGAGTCCTTTTAACATCTTCCTTTTGCAGTGGAGTCCTCCGCCCGGCGTTTCGCTCTACCTGGCCCTAACATAATGCTGTCTCACTCCTTAACAAAGTGTAACTCACGGAGTCTGGATGGCCTTTGCTTTCCTGAATCAGACAGACACATCTCCCCCTTAGTCCTTCAGAACCTAGCTGCTGTGCTCTGCACCCTCTGGGCTACTCCCGAGTCCCCTTGTAGTTGAGAAGTTTCTGTACTCAGCGATTCGCTACTTAGGAGTCTGTTTCCTCAGCTAGATCGTGAAGGTTCTGAAAGAAGGAGCTATGATTATTTTTGTAGATTATTTTTGAAAAAAATTGCTATTTTCCGCTTCTGAAACTGGTTTCTTTTTTCAGTGGGCTCCCTGCTGGCCAGCTACGGCTGGTACATCCTCTTCAGCTGCATCCTTCTGTACATCGTCATCCAGAAGCTCTCTCTCCGACTGAGGGCTTTGAGGCAGAGACAGCTGGACCAAGCTGAGGCTGTTCTGGGTTAGTGCCATGTGATAGAAATGAAGGCGCCTGTCATTTACTTGGTGGTGGCAACACATGCCTTTGAGTTTGGGTTTTGAAAGATTTTTATTGAGATGCAAAGACTCCCCAGTGGTATATAGCATACTCAATGCATATCTTGTTTAGTGGCTGGGGACCAGTCCCTGGAGATGGCCAGGTCCTGTGGATGAAACAAGGAGTGTTGAGGGGGAGGAGGGAGCCAGGCACGGGGGTCCTGGGAATCTTGTAGCCTGACTGACTGGAAGTGGGGTGCTTCTTTATTTATACAATACTCAGTCGACAGGGATTGATTCATATATCGTATTTTTGACCCCCACATGTATTTTAGCTTCCTTATGGTCATAAGGTTAGTCATCATTGATAAACCATGACAGAACAGTTATCTTTTACAATCATTTTCCCTCATCAGCCCCATAACCCATTTTTTAAGAATCTAGAGGCATATTTTGCCAAAGCATGACAGCCCATTCTCAGGCTGGTAGCTCTTGTGGTTTCAAAGGCACTAGACAGAAAATCTCCGAGCCAGCCTGGGTAGATCGTCATGTCCTGAGCAGTTTATTATCAACTTTTGATGGTCAGAGTGCTAATTGTAATCAAGTCCAATGAAAATCTTCAGGCCAAAGCTGCTACAGTTATTATTCAATTTTGGACATAATACAATGTTTTTACCTTTGTGGAATTTATTTATATGTCTGATCTTGGTATTCTTTTGTTCCTTGGTCATAGGACACCACAATGGCCCTGCACAGACTAATTTTTCTAAGGGAAGTCTTAATACCTCATTCTTTTATCATTTATTCACATCATTCTTTGTCCATCAGTATAAATTGGCAGAGATGACTCAAGCCAATTTAACTTTGTTGTTGTATCTTTTTCCTGGAGGGACATACCATATGTGCCCCCCAATCTTATATGCCACTTATTCCCAAGAGAATAGGAAGAGGAGGCTTTTAACCTGATCTGTTGCCAACTTCTCTAGGGCACTGAATCTTATTTATCTTTTTAAGTTTACCTTGTTCTAATTATCTTGTTCCTGAGTAAATACAGGGGCAGGTGATCCCAGAATACCTTGGAGCTAGAGCCTCTCAAGGAGATCTCTGGTGTCTTTATTTGAGACACAACCTCCAGGCCTAAGGAAGACCCTTAAGTAGAGCTAGATAAGGATATCTCCCTCAAAGCGGGGTGGGTGGTATGCTTAGGACTCTGCTGGGAAAGCTTAGAAGCTGTACTCCCGGGAGAAGGCATAGAAGATTCATAAATTTCCTATCAATCCAATATCCCCAAGTTGTACAAATATTAAAAGCCCCCAAGCATGCAACCCATGGAGAGCAAGACCAGAAGTGGAAGACCACATGACAGCGATTGTATCACTCTGCTCAGCCTCACTAGATAGTGGTAAAGCAGCTCTTCTGGCTTATGGCTTCCACTGTTCCCATCAGATACAGCTGTGCCATTTAGTGGTTCTTAATTTTAGGGAGGATTAAAATGAAAATTTCACTGTTTTCTTTGTGTTCCAGCGACAGCCCCAGTGAACCTCTAGAATTATTTTGAGTGACCAGAAACTCAGTGTTAGGGTCCTTCTATCCCTCCCTCCCTTCCTTCCTTCCTTCCTTCCTTCCTTCCTTCCTTCCTTCCTTCCTTCCTTCCTTATTCCAGTCAATGTATCAACCCCTCCCCCCATCTCCAGTGTTAGGGTTTTTTGGTTTTTTTGTTTGTTTATTTTTTTCTAGACAGGGTTTCTCTGTATAGCTCTGACTGTCCTGGAACTCATTCTGTAGACCAGGCTGCCCTTGAACTCAGATCCGTCTGCCTCTGCCTCCCAAGTCTGGGATTAAAGGCATGCACCACCACTGCTCAGCCACTGTTAGGTTTTTATATGCACTTCATTTTGATTTTTCACTGACCTCATCAGACCTGATTTTCACTTATCATTTGATTGTTTAAGGAAATCTCAAAGGGCAGCCAATCTGTCTAGAAGCTACACTCCTATGTGTGTATCCTAAAGAAATATTGTTTTATGTTGCAGTATAACTTAAATATAGATCACAGTTCATCTGATTACTACAGTACTAAGACTGGGGTGGATTTACAACTATGTTGAAAAGTATGGTGCACATACCTTTAATCCCTACATTCAGGAGGCAGAGGAAGGCAGATCTGTATGAATTTGGGGTCAGCCCAGTTTGCATAGAGAGTTCTAGGTCAGCCAGAGCTACATAGTGAGGCCCTGTTAAAAAAAAAAAAGAAAAATGTAAGTAAGCTGGGGCTGGGACTGGGACCCAGTTTGTAGTGTGCTTGACTAGCATACATGACATAGCATTTGATCTCTAGTACTAAGTAAAAGTGTACGCATAGTGGCAGACTTTTATAGTCCCGCAGGGGGATCAGGAGTTCAAGGTCATTCTGTGCTACATAGTGCGTTTGGAGCCAGTCGAGGTTACACAGGACCCTGTAAGTAAGTTAAACTGGAACATTCAGATTCTTTTTTTAATTTAGTGTATGATTAATTTATTTAATGCATATATATCCGCAGGCCAGAAGAGGGCATCAGATCCCCTTACAGATGGTTGTGAGCCACCATGTGGTTCCTGGGAATTGAACTCAGGAGCCCTGGAAGAACAGCCAGTAACCACTGAGCCACTTCACCAGCCCAACATTCAGATTCTTAATGCTAGTTGAAAGAACTTTTTCTTTGTAGGAATAAGAATCTTCCACCTCTTCTTACAGACCTGGGCTTATCAAGTGATGGGTAGAGATGCGAAAGCTTTCCGCTTTGTGATAGGCCTGGTCAGGTGCAAGTGAAATGGCCCCCTTGTACAGTGGAATCTCTCTCCCTCACCGTGGCGGCCGGCAGTGTTTAGTGCTCTGCTAGAGCATGCAAAGGGTACTTCGTTGTGACTTCCTGACATCTGAGCCTCTCTTTATGGTCTGTTTCATATGGACTCATACATAATTGTTTTCCTGTTTTAGAACCTGATGTTGTTGCTAAGCGACAAGAGGCTTTAGCAGCTGCACGTTTGAGAATGCAGGAAGATCTAAATGCCCAAGTTGAAAAGCATAAGGAAAAACTAAGACAGGTATGAACTGGGTTGACCTAATACATTTGTTGGGTCTTTTCTTTGATTTTTCTTTGAGCATGCTAAGCAAGGTCTCTTATCACTGGTCCACACCTCTGCCCTTGATAGCACTCATCAAGGCTTTATATTTACTGTTATTTGTAAGTTATAGAGCAGGGTCGTGTCTCATTAAATTCATGATGCATTTCAGAGTCTACTATGTTCACTTTGGTGATGCAGAGAAAAATATGCTAGCTAGGAATAGTTGTGTGAATACATTACTGCAGTGAAAGGCAGACAGCACAAGAGGACGGTGTGTGTCTCGGGTGAATATGAAGAATTAATCTCATTTCGTTTGCTGTTGGTCAGCATGTTTACTTTGTGCAGTTTTGAATTGTCAAGGGAGAAACACTCTGGAAGAAAAATGTATCTTTTGTTTGTTTTTGCCTTCAGGTGTTTGTTATAATATTATTCAACAAAACTGTGTGCCCAGGTCACATGCCTCTGGAGCCAGGGTAGATGCCAGCCTGTCCCATGTGCTCGGATACCATGTAATCCCGAGGGCTGGGATTACAGGCTTCGTATCGAGTTTTGGTTGAAGTTGGGTATTGCATATGACCTGGTTTAGGGGTGGTGGAGCACACTGCTGCAGGTTTCAGAAGAGCCAAGTAAAGGCAGCCTAAGGCTTAGACAAAGTCTGTGTTGGTGGAGGTGTGGACCAGAAGGAACAAGGTTGCTTGGTCGGCCAGGGTACTCATGGGAGTAAGAGTGCTGTGTCAGGTGCTTTTCTGTTGCTATGATGGAATGACAGAAGCAGCTGGGAAGAGGGGGTTTATTTTGGTGTACAATCCTGGGGGAGGATATAGTCTGTCATGGCAGCAGGAGGCAGGCCGATGACATGTCGTCCTCATACAAGCAGCAGAGAGGACAGGAAATCGAGCTGGGCTATGAATCCTCAAAACCCACGTGCTGTCTCTAGCAAGACTGCCCCTCCCAAAGGTTCCATGGCATTCCCAAGCATTGCCACCAGCTGTGTTCAGATGCAAGAGCCTCTGGGTGACCTTTATTTTATTTTTTTAAGCTTTATTTATTATATGTTAGTACACTGTAGCTGTCTTTAGACACACCAGAAGAGGACATCGGATCTCATTACAGATGGTTGTGAGCCACCGTGTGGTTGCTGGGATTTGAACGCAGGACCTTTGGAAGAGCATTCAGTGCTCTTAACCGCTGAGCCATCTCTCCAGCCCTGTGGGTGACCTTTCATTGAGCTTATACTTGCACAGCAGTATTGAGCTGATCTCTCATTGAAATGATTGTTTTCTAGTTTCAGTCCAGAAGTTTCCAGAGCCTGTCTCATCCCCACAGAAAGAACCCTCTGCCAGCCTTGAGGCACCAGAGAGTTCGGTCCTATTATTATAGTCTCAGTTGCGCTCCCGACACTTCGAGGGACACGTGTCTTTCTGCTCTCAGTTGCGCTCCCGACACTTCGAGGGACACGTGCCTTTCTGCTCTCAGTTGCGTTCCCGACACTTCGAGGGACACGTGCCTTTCTGCTCTCAGTTGCGTTCCCGACACTTCGAGGGACACGTGCCTTTCTGCTCTTAGTTGGCTGCTTCTCTTATTTTGGCCTGGTCATCCCTTTGGGTCTGGCCAGCTTGGCTGGGACTCAGAAGGAAAGGACATAACAAGATACAAACACACACCCTCCCTCCTAACGCTTCTTCCAGTAGTAACCTTCAGTGGAAGTTAGCTGTCCATCCTCTCTCAGTCACCAGCTTAAAGTGTTTGCTACTGACTCTAAAGTTCATAATTAGGAACCTGTGGTGTAGAAGTCTGTTCTGTGAAATAAGTCTCCACTGTCCCTACTTCTTACCTACTGCCTAAATAGCCCACAAAATATTAATTTTTTTTAGGTATTTTTCACAGATATATTTTATCTAATATATTTTTTAAAGATTTCTTTATGTATTATATGTAGGTATACTGTAGCTGTCTTCAGACACCAGAAGAGGGCATCAGATCTCTTTAAGGATGGCTGTGAGCCACCACGTGGGTGCTGGGATTTGAACTCATGACCTTCGGAAGAGCAGTCGGTGCTCTTACCCCCCAGCCATCTCTCCAGCCTTATAATATTTTATGAGCACATTGTGTGGGTCTCTCTCCATGGAAGTGGAAGTAGTCTGTGCATTGTTTTTTAATGTTTACCTATCTGCCTGGCTCATAGTTAGCTTAGATCTCTCATAGATAATGCTAGAATTTATCTGCGATACACCTGTTGGGGATGTTTATTTTGTTATAATTTGTGTCTGAGTGCAGGCATGATCATGTCATGGTAAGCTATGGAGGTCAGAGGACAGCTTACAGGAGCCATTCTTTCCTTCCACCATGAGTTCCGAGGCTCATGTAGGTTAGCCTGGCTAACCTAGAAGTTTGCCTCTGTCCCCTAGAGCTGGGGATTCTGGGATCACAGGCATGTACCACCATGCCCAACTCAGCTATACTATACATTCTTTTTCTTGTTTGTTTGTTTGGGGGTGTTTTTGTTATTGTTTGGTTGGTTGATTGGTTTATTTCAAGACTGGGTTTCTCTGTGTAGTTCTGGCTGTCTTAGAACTCACTCTGTAGACCAGGCTATCTTAAACTCACAGAGATTCACCAGCCTCTGTCTTCCCAGTGCTGGGATTAAAGGTGCGGCTGCTGCGGCTGCCGCCACCGCCAGCACCACCTGACTTCTTAATGTAGCTAACAGTATAAAGCAATCTTTATGTTAAGAGGTATTTGCTATTTTTCTCAACTTCCTGTGTTTACAAGCAATGGAAGCTTGAAGGGACGGTTTAGCAAGAGATGTACATTCCATGGAGAGATCTACAGAATCCATTCTTTTAAGGAATCTTGTCACATCCTCATGTCACCATTTATTAGAACCAGAGTGGACTGTACTGGAAATGGGAGAGTACATACCATTGACATTCATGTCCACTGGGACACTTGCTTGCTTGAAGAAGTGGCTACTGTCCGTGGAACAGGTAGCAGAGCAAAGGCCATGTGGTCGGTCCTCCCACAGGCTTTCTTGGGCGCCCATTACTGAGTGCAGGTTTTCTGCTGGGATTCATCTTCCCTTAGGTTTCCATACTACCTAACTTTCCAGTGCACTTGGAAATCTATTGTCCTGTGATCCAGTGCCTGAGGCCGAGAGGCTGTGGCATAGTCAGGTGACACCCAGGTGGTAACAAAACAGGTCTGCCAACCTCACACACTCATTCCAGGTCATTGGTGAGACTGGGCCTCACTGTGGGCCAGGCTGGCTTTGAACTTAGTCTTTGAACTCTCGTCTTCCTGATGCCAGGCTAACAGGTGCATAGCACTGTGCCCAGCTTTCTACAGCAGCGTTGTTGTTGTTTAAGAGATGAAAGTGAATACTTGTTTTGGGAGATGTTTGAATTAAGAATTCTTTTTTTTTAAAAAGATTTATTATATATGAGTACACTGTTGCTGTCTTACACGAGAAGACACATCAGAACCCATCACAGATGTGAGCGACTATGTGGTTGCTGGGAATTGAACTCAGGACCTCTGGAAAAACAGTCAGTGCTCTTAACTGCTGAGCCATCTCTCCAGCCTGAATTAAGAATTCTTAAAATGAGCACTTTCTTTGAGAATAGTAGGAGCTTATGGATGCTTCCTATGTGTGCTTTCTTGTATGTGGTTCTTTCCGTGTGTGTGTGTGTGTGTGTGTGTGTGAGAGAGAGAGAGAGAGAGAGAGAGAGAGAGGAGACAGGGTTTCTTTGTGTAACAGCCCTAGCTGTCCTGGCACTCACTTTGTAGACCAGGCTGACCTCAGAGATCCACCTGCCCCCTCCTCCCAAGTGCTGTCATTAAAGGTGTATGCTATCACTGCCTGTATATTAAAGATGTATGCTATCACTGCCTGTATATTAAAGGTGTATGCTATCACTGCCTGTATATTAAAGGTGTATGCTATCACTGCCTGTATATTAAAGGTGTATGCTATCACTGCCTGGCTCATTGTGTGTGGTTCTTTCTTAGCTTGAAGAAGAGAAAAGGAGACAGAAGATTGAAATGTGGGACAGCATGCAAGAAGGCAGAAGTTACAAAAGAAACTCAGGAAGGCCTCAGGTAACTGGAGGCGGCAGTACTTAGCCATGTAGAGTGCTGGCATTCGGCGTGGCTTTGTGGCCTTGCAAACTGAACCCAGAGCATAGCATATTGTTAGCTGTACCTCCAGCCCCGAGTAGAATTTATTGATTCTTAAGCCTGTGTTTGTTCAAACAGGAAGAAGATGGTCCTGGACCTTCTACTTCATCTGTCATCCCCAAAGGAAAATCTGATAAAAAGCCTTTGCGGGGAGGTGGTAAGAACCTAGCAATGTGAAAGAAACATTTAGGATTGTCAGCACTTACAAAATATATCGTCTTTTTATCTGTACTCTATATGTGATGTGTGTGCCAGTACACATGCCCATGCTTGTACACGGAGGCCAGAGAGGACATACGTGTCTTATTCTATCACTTTCCACATTATTCCCTCGAGGCAGGGTCTCCCTCATTCTGGAGCTAGTTTGGCATCTGGAAGGCCACAGCAGTCCTGTTTGTAACCCTAAAGCATGTGTGTGTCGCTGTGCCTGGCTCTATACACGGGTGCTGGGATTCCCACCTGAGTCCTTCCTTGTGCTAACTCAAGTCCTTTCCCCACTGAGCAATCATCTTCCCAGCTCTGTATTTCCCTTTTAAAAGTAAGATTCTCCAGCTAAGAGCGTGCGGTGTATACGTGTAATCCTAGCACTTGGGAAGCCGGGAAGCCGAAGCAGAGGGATTGCCCAAGTGGAGGCCAGCCTAGGCTACACTGCGAGATTCTGTCTCTAAAGAAAGAAGATTCTCTTTGTTTCTGGGTCCCCAGGTTAGGACTGTAAATCTAAGGGAAGCAGCTGCAGACGGCCATGTGGCGCTTCCCTAAGCAACTAGGATGTTATGGGAGGCGCTGTTTGTGTCTCGCTGGCAGTGCTGCCCTCTTCCTTTGAGTAACTTTCTCAGGGCATGAACAGACGTTCACTCAGCTTTTTTCTGTGTGCATGACTGGACTCCCCAGGTGACACCATAGCAGCGTGACTTCATTTTGTCCCTGAGGGATTTCACATCTCTCAGGAAGATAGAACATACAAATGGAATAATCAGCAATCTTTTGTGATTCCAGCTGAGTTTGAGGCAACGGAACCTGGGGTGTTAGGGATCTCCCCTCCTACCCTCCAGAGTTCAGGGGCATTGCAGAAGGAAGGGCGGGAACTTGAAACTTCTCAAATACTAAATACGCAGTGGAAGTTGTGGGAAACAGAGCACCTGGCAGGCCTAAGTTTGTACATGGCTTGTCTGTCCAGCAGTCCTGAGCTAGGGCCAACCTAAATAGCCTGGCTTTGCAGATGAGGAAACTGAGGCTCAAGGCAAGATTTCACAGTGAGCAAGGGAAAGAACCAGCCCACAGAAGGTCTGGCTGGATCTGGAGACTGGGCCGTTCGGCAAAGACCCATATTGGCTATGAGGAGCTGATGTGGGGGAGAGATGGAAAAAAAGATGTAGGTGACCCAGTTCTGACTACTAGAAGTGGAAAGTTCCATTCTGGTTGTTGGGCATGGTTTCTGTTGTGGGTTTGTTTTTGAGACAAGGTCTTACTTAGGCTTAGGCTGGCCCCCAGCTCCATAAGTAGCCAAGGTGACCTTGATCCGTTGCTCCTCTTGCCTCCTCCTGGTCCATCACACCCTTTTAAAATGTTTTCATTTTGTTTTGTTTTTGAGACAATTAGATTATCAGGCTACCTTGAGTAATTTCCTACTGATGTTTTCCATGCCTCCCAAACACTGGGATTGAAGACTGCACAACTGTCTTCACCCACCTTATTTTTATGTAATAGCTAAAGTCTCTTGGAAATGGCCATAAGATGGAATCTATACCTTGCAATTTGCCTGCTAGATTTGTGGTTATAGTTTTAATATAGGATGTTCCCAGATTTCCAGCCACCAAAATGGTTCTGTTTCCTTTTCACTTCCAGGTTATAACCCTCTGACGGGTGAAGGGGGTGGAACCTGCTCCTGGAGACCTGGACGCAGGGGCCCGTCATCTGGTGGATGAAACTAAGACTCTTGTTAGTGTCGCTTTGACATTAGCAAGGTGAACCTTTAACCCTCAACTCAATTGCCTTACGCACACTTTCACAGTGACTGGCCAAGGAGAGGTGGGACTTACTTCCGTTCTAAACTACTTGTATTTTAAGGGCTTTGGTCAGCATGAGGTACAGACATTGCCATTAGGCCACACTCTAGACGAGACAGCATTGGTTTCATGGCTACTTGCTAGTTGGTAGATTGAAGGCTTCTTGCTGTTGAGCAGACTTCATAACGAAAGCCCAGTGTCGATACTTTGGGGTAGAAGTCCTTGCTGACAGGATGGTCTCTGTGACAGGATGCGTTGAATGATGTCTTCCTTATAAATGGTGAGCCCACCAGTGAGGATTACTGATGTATACAGTTGATGGGGTTTGCTTCTGTATATTTATTTTATGTACAGAACTTTGTAAAAAAAAAAGTTAAATACTTAAAAAGAAACATTTTTAGCATCTTTATTAAACTCAAGGAAATTTCTTTGTGAGCTTGACTTTGTCTGTCATACAGTAAACAGCTTTGTATCATGCACAGTCTCCAATTTTTCTTATTTCTCATGGTCAGTGATTTGAAAGTTGACAGACTCCTTGGGGTTCGGCTGCTACATTAGTAGGATAAAGCAGCCACACAGCAGGCTATGGTGGTATGTGCCTCTAACCCCACACTCTGGATGCTGGGGCCTGAAGACACATTGTGTGAAGTGCACATTTGAGGCTAGCCTGAACCACGTGGTGAGTTCCAGGCTCACCAGAGTTATTTAGTGAGACCCTGCTAAAGGAAACACAAGTACATTGTAATAAAACTGCTAAAACATGTTTTAAAAAAAAAAAACAGGTAGGCTTGTAGGAGCTTTCCTGTAAATACTTCAGACACCAGGGGATAACCAGTCTGGCCTGTGTAGCAAAACCCCATCTTGCCACACAAAGACAATCACAAAGTCTTGCTTGAACTGCTAGGATTCCTTTTTTGTGTGTGGCTCATTTGTTATGTCCCTGAGAGGACCAGCTGGGGATTTGCTACAAGACTGTTGGTTATGTATGTGTGTGTCCCAACCCGCAGGACAGTCAACCGGGGTCTCGGTCACCTAAGAGAGAATGGGGGACAAGAGACCCAAAGAACCGACAGCAAGACAGAAATTCTGATCAAGCTGCAATTTTTATTTTTCTCACACTGCAATATAAAGGAGAGCAAGCAGGATGTAGAGAGGGGGTAGACGTTATCTCAGGAGACACACTGCAATATAAAGGGGAGCAAGAAGGATGTAGATGTTATCTCAGGAGACTTGCTTTGACTTGTTCTCAGGACCTTAGAGGGAAATTTGGCCGCAGCTGCAGGATATTGATTAGCTAAAAATCAAGGGAAGGTGGGTGCAGGTTGTGTCGCTAGGCTAGGTGACCCAACTGTAGGAGAGCTATGTTCTAACTTACTCACTTTGGTTAGCTAACTTGGCTAAATCAAGAGCTAGTATCTTTTCAACTTAAATGAGCCTGAATAGCTGAGCCCGCCAGTAACAATGAAAGGGGGCTGAAGATCAAAGTAAGAGTGGCTCCTGGCATGTGTGTCTATGTCGCTGTTTGATATTTTTGTTTGTTTGTTCTCTATGTACTGTCCTGGAATTTACTTTGTAGACCAGGCTGGCCTTGAACTAAGAAATCCACCACCCTCTGCCTCCTAAGTGTTGAGCCTGACACCACCATGCCCTGCTATGAAGTCTTTGATTTTTAAATCAGTTAAGGATTGTTTTAGACAGAAAACCGTTCTTAAATCGTGCTAGCTTTGGCTTACACGGTGGGTGTGGGACACTTCTGCTGTAGAATTAGTCATGGAAAGTAAAAAGAATTAAACAAGAATAGTACACTTGACTCGGAAGTTACAGGTCTGCAGAGGCAAAACAGTATGTGCTTATCCATCTTGACCTGAAAGAGAAAGCCGTGCTTACATGGGAAGCTCTGCATGACAGGCCTTCCCTGGAGTCACACTTGGGACTGGCTCAGGGATTTTGAGTTCAGGGACAGGCTGGGCAGTGTGGAGGCTAACGGTCTTGGGGGAGGACTTGAGGAAGAGATGGGTTGGACGAGGTGGCACTAGAATTGGAAACAAATAGCTCCTTAAGGCTTAGAGGCTAGAGGGACTGAGTGTGTTAAGAGGGTCTCAGCTAAGCTGCAGTGTTGATCTATAGTAGGAACTAAACAGGTTTTCCCTGTACTGTGTGGGGTTCCTGGCAGGTTATGGTGATGATGTCATGCAGAACTGATGAAGAGAGTAACGGGATTACCTGTTTATAATTATTGGGTTATGCATTGCTAAGCCACCTGTATAACAAACAGTTCAGTAATGCACTTGCTGTGTGGCGTCTACATACCCATTTAACACTCTACCTGGGAAGCAGGTAATTTGGTTTTAGGAACTGAGGCTGGAGGAGTTACGTAACGTGCTCAGTGTCAATCAGTGTCGTCTATTTCGTTCTTGTGTTCCTCTCTCCCAAAGCCTTAGCTAATCGGCGTGTGGGCAGCATAGTCCAGCTAAAGAAACAACTAACGTGGAAATTGTGTGGGACGAATTGAGGTCAGTAAGCACTTCAGGTGGGTGCTTCAGGTGGAGTCACTAAAGGCCTGCCTGCTCTAGAAAGACAACGGAGGGCAGGAATACAAAGGTCAAACCCAAGGCTCACGTGGAAGGATGGACTGAGCCAGTTGTAAAGCCTTTTAGAAATCCAGCTGTGGTCTGCCTTGCCCACGTACAGAAACTAAGAAAAAGGGCTGCTAAGATGCTGCTTTTTCTCACCTTCCTGACTTCTAATTGATTCTTTGTAAAGTTCACATTATCCACCCCAGTCCCACTCATCCTCCCCATCCCTTCATATCCTCCCTCTACCCTTGCAACCTTCCCTGCAGAAGAAAATACAAACAAGCAAACAATCTCATCTGGAAGCTGTAGTGCGTCACAGTGTAGCTCACATCTTCACTCGCACCTTTGTTACAGTGAGTCATTGGTCTGGTTCAAGGCCTCTGGCTTCTGCCACACCATCCGCATAAGATCCTCACTGGGGCCCCTCTTAGGTATCTTGTTGTTACCCTTGTGTCATGGAGATCCTACAGCTTTGGATCTGTAAGACCAGCCCCTTCATTCGCTTCACAGATGGGGTACATAATGGCCAACTGAGAAGCCTTGAATCTAGGCCTGGGTGGTAGCTCACTTGGTCAGCCCATCAGCTCTCCTGCACCCACACCACCAGGGTGAGCCCTCCAGCACTGCCCTGCCTAGCTCACCCAGGCTTTGTGCAGGGCTGCTCTCCTGAGTGCTGCAGCAGGCGAGGGGCAGGGCTGATTCTGCACAGTCCTGGGACAAATATGGTCCAATTGGACACCAACATGGTCCTAGGTGGCATCCCAGATCAGAGACATCCACATGGTCTTTGGTGGTAATTTGGGCCACAGACAATGACACAGCTCCCCTCCCCCTCCTCACCCCCTTCCTCCTCCCCGCTCCACACATGGTCATGAACCAAGACATGGCCCTCAGCCACAACACTGGCCAGGACTTCATCATGGCCTCAGGTGGCAGGGGAGGCTACTCATATCAGGCTATTCCTCTCCACCCTTGAGTCTCCAGTTCTGACTCTCTTCATAGTGATCAAACCATTCTGCTTCTCTTTCTCTCCCAACTCTCCACCGTATGCTTGCACATTGTACTGGCTCCTGAGGCACCCAGGCAGGTGGGCGGGGCAAAGACAGGCCTCTGGCCATTATCTTTTTTTTTTTTAATCTTTTTTGTTTTCTTGCATGCCCACATACTGACTCCTACAAATTGTACTCAGACTCCAAATATGTGCCTCCCCCTACCACCAACACATAAATAAATGTGTAAAAAAAAAAAAGTAATAACTTGGAGGGAGCACTGACATTCACAAATGCAGAGAAGGCTCCAGTGTCTGGCAGTTGCTGGCATATTCCTCAGTAGCTGCATCCTCCTTGGGGTCCACGTGGGAGTGGCCCTCATGATACATGGGAAACTCACTGGCCTAGCTGCCTTTTTTGGTAGCCTGAGACCATAAGCAAAGTTCTGCAATAAACCCTCCTTATTTTGATGAGGTTTGATTATCTGAAACCTCAAAAGGTCATTCCATACCTTCCTTGGCATCGTCTTCTTGCAGACCCTGGGACGGAGGGACAGAAGGAAGGAAATGATGGGCAGAGCAGTGGACTCGCCGGAGCGGCCCGATTTGGAAGATGCGCTCATTGGCATTCACATTCCATGCATCATAAGCCACCTCGAGTACAATAAGTTCTTATCCCGGAGAGGCTGTGGAGCTTGGCTCCTCCAATCTCGATTGCCGGCACGCGTGGCTCCGTGGCTCATGTGGAAGCCTGCTGGGCTCGGCGGCATCTCATGGCTGTCACCTGGGCTGTTGGTGACTGACTGACCCTTGTGCCTCTCAGTCTGAAGCTGGGTACCCTGGGCTTGTTCATGCAACTACTCAAGTCCAAGATCAGGATGCCAGAGTTTTGTTTTGTTTGGTTTTTAGGTGTGTTAGTCACTTCAGGAACACATAGTCACAGTGCATGTATAGAGGCTAGAGTGCAACTTTGAAGACATTTTCTTCTTCCACCTTGTTGAAGCAGGGTCTCTCTTGCTTCTTGTACTTTGTGTACCCCATTCTAACTGACCCTTGA
The DNA here is from genome assembly GCA_036184795.1 of Tokudaia tokunoshimensis. Lineage (NCBI taxonomy): Eukaryota > Metazoa > Chordata > Mammalia > Rodentia > Muridae > Tokudaia > Tokudaia tokunoshimensis. The sequence goes on from BTHU01000001.1 coordinate 41,493,650, forward strand.
GCTTCTGTTAGATTCTCCTGTCTCCACCTCTGATTTCATTGGGGATTATGGATGCAAGCCACTGCATCCTGTGGGTTCCCCACCGAGCCATCAATCTCATTGGCCCACATTTTCAAATCTTCACGTTTCGCTACTATTCCATTGACTCAGGCAGTTCCAAATGCAAAAGTTAGGAGAGCGATACTCAGTGAGAAGACCTATAAAGTCACATTATAAGGTTACAAATGCAAGGAGGAGATTTAAAAAACAAAAACAAAAAACTTGCCATTTAGAATTAGCTTAACTCTGGCCAGGTATTATTAGGTGACTCTTGGTTGAGGTTTGGTCCTTTGCTTGTATTGTAATGTTAAATACTGGCCCCCAAGGCCTGGTTGCTCCCAGGTATACTACCCAAGTGATTCTATGTTACCTTGCCCCACAAGTTATCCTTGGTTGGTGAATAAAGATGTCTACAGCCAGTAGCTGGGCAGAAGAGAGATTGGTGGGGTTCTTAGGTTCCCAGGTTCCGTAGCTTGGGGTCAGAGGAGGGGGAGAGAAAGGAGAGAGGAGGCGGCTGCCACGGGGTAAGTGAGTTACTAACACATGGCCATGAGGGTTGGCCAATTGCAGTTAAGAGCAGCCCAGATGGAACATAGCAAGTTTTAATTCGGGGTTATTGATAGATAGATTCTAATGGCATAGGGAGTTCATACCTGCCCAGCTTTAGTGCCGATTAAGGCTTATAAAAATAAAAGTTGTGTGCCTTTTGTCTGGGAACTGAATGATCAAAGGTGGTGTAGAAACCCCGATTTGAGATTAAATAATTACTACAACACCTCACACAGCCTTCATACAGTTTGCAGTCTGTGTCAAGGCTAGCCCACCTTACATTTAAAGCTCATCCCCAAGATTTACAGTGGACAACTGAGTAGCAATTGTGCAGAGCCCCACTCTGACCAATCCATTATATTTCCATCCCACAGAGAATCTAAAATTAATCTTAATTGATGCCCGCAGGGAACAAGAAGACATACAGATTGCGATTTAGCAAAAGCACTGCTAGCAAGAAGGCAAGGTTTAGGCACAGACAATACCAGGCAGTGGTCTACTTGGCTAGGCTGGAGAGCTGTCAATACCTGCCAGTAACCAGTTACTTGTGTCTGCAGAAGGGATCTGTGGAGAGGGCCACACCGCCAACTGGTAGGGACCCAGGGAAAACGATACAGTGTGTGCTGACCTCACTTCTCCCATCTTCCACAGTCAATGCCTTCTGTTGGCTGATCCGAATTGAGAGCTGGAGCCCCCGTGGATGTGTTAATAGCTGCTAAATTGGGTAACCATTGCCTTTTAGGCTTTTAAGAACAGGAAGTTCTAACTCCTAGTACCTATGGATATGGCCTTATTTGGAAATAGGGTATTAGTAGATGTAATCAAATCCAAGGTGGTCATGTGGCCATGGGGGTGATATAGCTACAAGCCCAAACATCTGGGCTGACCAGAAACAGAAAGGGCAAGGTAGGATCCTTCCTGACTTTTCTATGGCTATAAGTCAATTCGTTTTTGGTGATTTGTTACAATAGCCACTAAAAAGAGTCTCACTGTGAGCATTTCCCTCCTGTGTTACAAAGGATAGAGTCTAAAGGCTTGGGAGGCATAAAAGTTACATGGGACTCCCACATGGACCATGCCAGGAGATAGCCTGAGAACATTCCCATTCCTGAACAGCATTAGTAGCCAGGCTAATGTTGAGGACGAGAGACGAACCTTGCTATATCCATTCTTTACCTGCTTCTGCTCCAGGAGACTGACCTCTATGAGCTGTGGGGACTCATCCACCTAGTCCACTTGGGCCAGCCCCTGAAGGTAAAGACTATGAGCTATCCTAACCCAGCAACTAATGATCACCACTACTGGGCCCTCTTCCCAAAACAGTGACCCTGAACTCTTTCTATAAGCCTTCACAGTCATCCTGTCTCCTGCCTACCTTAGAGACCCCACTCTCATAATCGTGCCCACTACTTGCCTGTGCATATGGATGGGATCTTGCCCCACACTCAAGGAATATCTATGGCTACTCCTAGCAGACATGTACTTCTCAAAAAGAGCGTTGGGGAACTCCATGAGGAGTGAGGCATGAGGGTAAGCGTCAGGGGTTAGCAGTGTTGCCCCTGGTGTGGGTACTGACAGGTGCTGATGGAAGTGGTCAGTGGGGTGCTGAGACCCAGGGTCAGAGTCCTTTGCAGCTCTTTATGCCATCAGGCTTAGGATGGGGTACCAGCAGGGCTTTCTGGCTTCCCCTGTGTTCTACACTGGGTCATAGCTATCTGCAGCCTCTTCCTTTCTCTGTGTACTGGCAACAGCTATCAGAAGCAGCAAGTTGACCTCACAGCCTCTGCAAGCCCTTCGGTCGCCACGTCCCTGCAGCCCTGTGATCCCTGTTACCCATCTTACCTATGTTTACCTTCACAGACCATTTCCAGGGACCCTCTGACTGCCTCTGAGGTTGCTGCCATTTCTCTAATCCTGTTTTAAGAGTGCACTTTCTAGATCCATGGCAGCGCTAGTCAGGAGGCTGCAAATGAAAAACCACAGTGAGAGTGGGCTCGAAATAGAAATGGCTCCACAGTTAAAAGCTCGTAATGCTCTCCCAAAGACCTGGAGTTTTGTTCCTGTAGGGAATTTGGGACTGGCCACCAGAGAGGCAAAAGAACTGGTGTGGTGGGACATGCTCAAACCCTGGGCATCTCGGAGATCTGAGAGGGCAGGAATGGAGCTGCCCGTCCCCCCCCACCCCCCACCCTGCCTCTGTGCCTGCTCTGCAGCTCGTAACCATGGCACCTAACTGAGGTGACCACTGGCATGGCTCCTGGAGTTCTCCCCATGCAAATAGAGCATCACCAGCATTTTAACCTCAGCTGATAGAAAGCATTTACTTCCCAAATCCCATTCCACCCCCAAGGTTCATATATCCTGTCCACATGGAATAAAGCGCCTAAATTATTTTACCAAGGATTGAGAGTGGCTGTCTTTACTGAGCTATAACACTTAGGGAAGGCTCTCTACCCCAAGCTCTCATTTGGATTAGGACCCACTTGCCTGGCTAGGTTCTTTTCAGACATTGCCTCCACAGCCGCTGCGGGATCCGGGAGCCCAACCAGCTACCTGCCTCTCGAAGGCTGCCCAAATCTCTTCATTTCTCCTTTAAGAGCTGTAACACTCTCAGCATTCCTAGCCAGACCAAAGGCCTGTGGAACCTCTGTGTCTCAGAGGCTTCATCCTCTGAAGGTCTGGTGTACGGAAGCATCTTATGCCCGGGAGGGAAACGTGTGGACAGCGACATCCAGACATCTCCAGTGGAGAGGCAGAACCTGGGACCACAGGTTCCCAGTGCCTACACCACACAGCTCATATCCATAACTTTAGCTGCAGGGGATCTGAGGTCCTCTTCTGGCCTCTGCAAGCACAGGTACACACACACTAAATAAACAAACAAAACCATAGTGAGATAGCACTGAAATTAAGACTACTTCTTCGAGTGTCAGTGAGGACACGGGAATGGGAACACCTCATGTATCTCTGCTGGAAACAGAAAATGGAGATGGCAGTGGGTGTGGTTTCATGACAGAGCACTTAGCTAGCTAGCATGTACAAAGGCCCTGGGGTCCGTCTCCAACACCACACTGGAGAGTAAAATGAGAACAATCTGTCATCACCCAGCACTTAGAGTGCTTGCTCCTCGTCCCAGACCTGAGATTATTTCTTAGCCCTGTGTCCAGTGGCTTATTACCCCCTGTAACTCAGCTCTGGGGGATCCAGTACCCTCTTCTGACCTCAGGCGCCCACACACATATGGAAGGCACATATACACAAGAATTAAAAAAAAAACTTCTTAATCCTGGCTGTCCTGGAACTTAATCTATGCTTGAACTCAGAGATTCGTCTGCCTCTGTCTCTTGAGTGCCGGGACTAAAGGTGTATGTACGCCACTACACCCGGCTTAAAAAAAAAATCTTTAAAAAAATGAATTTATTTCTACTATACCACCCAACACACCACCTAGCCACTGTACTCATAAATATTAACTAAGGGACACAAGCCCCTGGGAAAGCATGCACAGGACACCAGTGCTCACAGCAGCTGTACGGGCCACAGCCTAACTTGAAATCAACACTCGAGAGCAGGTGAATGGACAGACACCATTCATTCATAGAGTAAAACGTCACTTGGCAATAAAGCGTGATGAATGAGAAACATGCCACGGCATGACAGATTTCAAGACATTTATGAAAGAAGACAGGCAAAAGAAGTACACTCATGATTCCATTCATAAAAAAACCCCAGTGCAGGTCTGCTGGGCTACGTCAATAGAGCACACATCAGGTTGCCTGAGAGAGGTGGGCTTCGGAAAGAGGGGCAATTATCAAGGGAACAAGAGTTGAGTAGGAAGATAGTGATCTCCAGGCTAGCCTGAGCTACATAGCAAAATGTTTTGTTTTTTGTTTCCTGAGACAGGGTTTCTCTGTAGTCCCGGCTGTCCTGGCACTCACTCTGTAGCCCAGGCTGGCCTCGAACTCAGAAATCTGCCTGCCTCTGCCTCCCAAGTGCTGGGATTACAGGTGTGCTCCACCACTGCCTGGCTTCAAAATGTTAAAACGCTAACACTAGATGTGGTTGTTCACATCTGTGATCCCACGGCTCTGAACACTGAGCCTGAGACAGAAGTTTGTCAGCAGTGCAAGACCTGGCTGGGTCAGAGTGCGAGACTCCACCCCCACCCCCGAGAGGAGGTCGTGGAAGAAAACATTCGATGAATAAAGTTCACTGTTTCAACTGATTGTGGCACTGTGGTGGTTTAAATGAGAACCTGCCACATAGGCTCAGATGTCCTGAACACTTGATCCGTAGTTGGTGGCCCTGTCTGGGGTGGTTTAGGAGGCGTGGCTTTGTTGGAGGAGGAGCCACCGCGTGTGGACCCTGCTGTTCCCAGTCTCAGGTCATTTCAGGCACTCTCTCAGCTTTGTTCTTGCCTCTGCATTGTGAGCTCTCTCAGCTTCTGCTCCAGCTCTCACACTCTCTGCTCCAACCTGCTACCCTGACCCCCACTCTCACCCCCGACCCCAGCCACGACATACCCTTCTCCCCCTGGAACCATAGTCCCAAATAAAGGCTTCCTTCTATAAATAGTGTTTGGTCATGATGTTTCATCACAGCAATAGAAAAGTACCTAGTACAGTCACATACATATGTCAAAAACTAAAATGTATTTTTGAAAAATGTGGCACTGGAAATCAAACCTAAGGCCTCGGGCATGCTAGGCAGCTCTCTGCCCCTGAAAAATTTTACACTTCAGCCCAGCGGTGGTGGCACACAACTTTAATTCCAGCACTCAGGAGACAGAGGCAGATGGATCTCGGAGTTTGGGGCCAGCTTTGTCTATATAGAGTTCCAGGAAAGCCAGGGCCACACCGGGAAACCCTGTCTCAGAAAAACAAAATCAGAAAGGATTAAATACAATGGTATAAATGTTTATTTCTAATATTAAAGAGTGGCAAAGGTGTCAGTCTGCTATTCCACCCCACAACCTGGGGTAGGTGAGGGTGTTTGAGAGGCAGACGAGCCTGCCGTGGAGTGAACCAGACAGGCGCACGACTTCAGACACCTGACCTAACTCCGCCTTGCCGAAATCTGTGTTGATGTCCATGACCCGCATTATCACCGAAGGCCGTGCAGATGACCATGGTATGTGCTGCTGCCTGAAGTCATGTTGATGTCTACAGTCTGTGCTGTCACGGGGTGGGGCTGAGGCAGAGACTGACCTGATTAGCCTGCACTGCACCCGAGGCCATGGTGATGACCATGGTTCGGGTAATCTCCGAGGACCTTGTCTGGGTCTGTGCACGTATTCTTACTGATGTGAGAAGAGCAAAGAGGCTACTTTTGCTGTTATATCAATGACTGCAGATGCACAGTTGAGAAGGAGGGACATGGAAGGCTTCGGTGATACCCCTACCACCACCCCACAGAAGTGTGGGAGGGAGGACGGGGACTCAGTTCTTTTTTTTTTTTTTTTTTTTTGGTTTTTTTTCGAGACAGGGTTTCTCTGTGTAGCCCTGGCTGTCCTGGAACTCACTCTGTAGACCAGGCTGGCCTCGAACTCAGAAATCCGCCTGCCTCTGCCTCTCAAGTGCTGGGATTAAAGGCGTGCGCCACCACCACTGCCGGGGCAACTCAGTTCCATTTAAGAGGCGGGCCACTGAGGTTTGGCCATGCTCCAGTGAGTACACAAGTCGGACGTGTGTTATTCTTGCTCCCATTCTCTTCTTTATTTTTTATTTCTTTTGTGTGTGGTGGAGGAGAGGTGTGCTTGGAAGAGCTGCAAGGGACTGTGCTCAGTACTAAGGCCCAGGTAAAATGGTAAGGCCCGGTCACGGTTGCCTGTCTAGCCTGCCATCTTGTGCTGTTAGTAGTGTTATAAGGAAACCTTTCCATGTGCTGTTCCTAGGAAGCTTTCTCATGCTCCAGCCAATTGCATGTTGTTATGTTCTGTGTTTTGCTGTCCTTGGAAACCGATCACCTTAGAAGTCAGTTAGTCATGCTTTGATAGTTAGCCACAATAAGCCTGGGCCCAAACCAACCACTTAGCAGCCCTTGCTGTACCCATATTTGAGCTTTTATGGTTTCTTGCCTTTATAAGCTGCTCCTGGGATGGACCCCAATATAAGAGAGACATCTGCACCAATGTAAGAAACTTCCATTTGGAGTAGGAGTCAAATAAAGTTTAAGTTCCCAAGACCTTCCCGGGAACTAACATTCTGCTTGGCAGATAGGGACATGTTCCTGGGTGACTGACGTCCTGGTTGGCAAGTTAAGACACGAATGTTAGGCAAGGCAATTCCTCTACTACAGTTGATTATCCCAACCAATGGGAATAGTATACATATACAACAAAGACATGTTCCTAAGGAGTCCCCTATTCCTAAATCCTGATTGGTGAAATAACTTGGCACAGATGCTTGTGGATTTCAAGGCTTAAAAGCACTATAGGATCCTGGCCCGTGGTAGCAACCAGCTCCCAAGTCTGTCTTGTGGCCATGACCAATCAGTCCTGGGGCAAATGCACATGCGTGCATGTGTGGATGTGTGTGTGTGTGTGTGTGGATGTGTATGCACATGTGTGTGTGTGTGTGTGTGTGTGTGTGTGTGTAGGTCAGAGGACAACTTGTTGAAGTCAGTTCTCTCTTTCCACCATGCAGGCCTGGGGCAGAACTCAAGTCACTTGCTGGCAAGCACCTTTGCTCACTGACCATCTCACTGGCTCCAAGTTCTCTCTCTCTCTCTCTCTCTCTCTCTCTCTCTCCTCCAAGTTCTCTCTCTCTCTCTCTCTCTCTCTCTCTCTCATTTTCCATTGACTGAAAAATATCACAAGGGAATCGAGGGAACGGCAGTGTGTAAAGTGCTTGCTGCACATGCATGAAACCCTGAGTTTTGATCACTTGTGCTCACGTGAAAGCGGGCATGGTAGCATAGACCTGTAGCTCCAGTGCTGGGCAGAAACAGGAGCTCTTTGAGAGCTTCATTCAGGAGTTCATTGAGAAATCCTGTCAGAAAATATGAGTCAAGGAGTGATTGAGGAGGGTACATTGACTTCTGACCCCCATATGCATATGTAAGGGCAGGCGTACCCACACATGGATGCTCACACACACACACACACACACACACACACACACACGAGCCAGAAAAACTAGAAGAAAGCAAATTACACTAGTTCATGAAAATTCTTGGGACTACACGTATATACCACTGTGCTGGACTCATTTGAACATTTTCTTTTCTTTTCTATTTATTTTTTATTGAAAAAGGAAGTAAAAACATTTTGTGATAAAATTAAAGATTTACATGTAAAATGTTTCTGACAAAATTGAAGAAGCATATAGAAAAACACATTAAGATTGACTATTTCATGGAAAATTAAAGAGTAAAATGGTAGGCATAAAAAACATTGCTAAATTAATTGAAAAAGGAAGTAGAAACATTTTATGATAGAATTGAAGATTTACATGGGAAATACTTCTAATAAAATTGTAGAAAAATAGAAAATAACATTAAAATTGAAGATTATCATGGAAAATTACAGATAAAATGGTAGGCATAAAAATATTTCTAAGTTGATTGAAAGTGGAATTATAAACATTTTCTGATAAAATTGAAGATTTACATGGAAAATATTTCTGTTAGACTATGTTTTTTGTTGGGGAATTGAGTCCATTGATGTTATAAGATATTAAGGAATAGTGATTGTTGATTCCTGTTATTTTTGATGTTTTATGTTGGTGTGGTTATTTTCTTTTGGGTTTGTTGGAAAAAGATTACTTTCTTGCTTTTTCTAGGGTGTAGTTTCCCTCTTCGTGTTGGCGGTTTCCATCGATTATCCTTTGTAGGGCTGGATTAGTCAAAAGATATTGTGTAAATTTGGTTTTATCATGGAATATTTTGTTTTCTCCATCTATGGTAATTGAGAGTTTTGCTGGGTATAGTAGTTTGGGCTGACATTTGTGTTCTCTTAGGGTCTGTATAAGATCTGCCCAGGATCTTCTAGCTTTCATCATCTCAGATGAGAAGTCTGGTGTAATTCTGATAGGCCTGCCTTTATAGGTTACTTGACTTTTTTCCCTTACTGCTTTTAATATTCTTTCTTTGTTTAGTGCATTTGGTGTTTTGATTATTATGTGCCAGGGGGACTTTCTGGTCTGGTCCAGTCTGTTTGGAGTTCTGAAGGCTTCTTGAATGTTCATAGACATCTCTTTCTTTAGGTTAGGGAAGTTTTCTTCTATAATTTTGTTGAAGATATTTACTGGCCCTTTAAGTTGTAAATCTTTGCTCTCTTCTATACCTATAATCCTTAGGTTTGGTCTTGGATTTCCTAGATGTTTCAGCTCAGGAGCTTTTTGCATTTTGCATTTTGTTTGACTGTTGAGTCAATGTTTTCTATGGTATCTTCAGCACCCGAGATTCTTGCTTCCATCTCTTGTATTCTGTTGTTGATGCTTGCATCTATGACTCCTGAATTCTTTCCAAGATTTTCTATCTTCAGAGATGTCTCACTTTGTGATTTCTTTATTGTTTCTGCTCCCATTTTTAGATCCTAGATGGTTTTGTTCAGTTCTTTCACTTGTTTGTGTGTGTGTGTGTGTGTGTGTGTGTGTGTGTGTGTGTGTTTTCCTGTAATTCTTTAAGGGATTTTTGTGTTTCCTCTTTAAGCGCCTCTACCTGTTCACCCATGCTCTCCTGTATTTCTTTCAGGGATTTTTGTGTTTCCTCTTTAAGGGCTTTTACCATTTGACCCATATTCTCCTGTATTTCTTTAAGGGAGTTATTTATGTCCTTCTTGATGTTCTCTAACAGAATCGTGAGATGAGACTTTAAATCCAACTCTTGCTTTTCCGGTGTGTTGGGATATCTGGGACTTGCTGTGATGAGAGAACTGGTCTCTGATGTTGCCAAGTAGCCTTGGTTTTTGTTGGTAGGGTTCTTGTGCTTGCCTTTCGCCATCTGGTTATCTCTGGTGTTAGTTGGTCTTGCTGTCTCTGTCTGGAGCTTGCCCTTCCTATGGGCCTGTAAAACTGTGTCTGTACTCCTGGGAGACCAACTCTCTTCTGGCAGGGTCTGTGCACAGAAGACTTTGGAGCTGTCTGGTTCCCTGCTGCAAATGGCGTCCAGAAGGGAAGACTCCTGTCCCAGCAGCAACACTGATCATATGTCCTGTGCACTCCTAGCTGTACCCCTCCAGAGAGAAGGTGGAGATCTCACCTCCATCCTCAGAAGTGAAATCGCTGCTGGGAGATCACTCTCCTGGCGGGCTGTACACAGAAGGCTTTGGAGCTGCCTGGTTCCCTGCTGCAGATGACCGGACATTTTCAATGTTAATGAAATGGATTGAAGAACCAGCAGGGGCAGCTGAGATTCAGGGATAATTGTATACCATGACCACATCCAACTTATAGTAAAAAAGACATGTTATCGTTTTGAGATTTTCCTTCCAGGCCATTTGGCTTCGTTACCTTTGGGCCTATGGAAGCATAGCATATCATGTCAGGAGCCCATAGCAGAGGAAACTGCTCACCCCATGGCAGCCAGGAAATGAGAAACAGGAAGGGTCCTGGCCCCAACATCCCTCCGGGGCATGCCTCTAAGACTGGACCCACCTCAAAGGTTCCGCCACCCCTCGGCAGCACTCGGAACTCATGAGCAAGCTCCGAGCACACGGACCTCTGCAGGACATTCCAGATCCACAGTGCGACTCCTAGCAGCGACAAAGATGTCTTCACATTGCTGCTACTGATGAAATCCTGATGGCGTGAACCACCCCTCTGACCTTTAGCTCCATCCTTTCCTCCGACTGCACACTAAATGGCTCCATTGCTACCCAACCTTCAGAAGACGTGGACTTTCCAGGCTTGGGAGACGCGCTCTCATGATTGTTTGAATCACGGCTGTGCATGGAGCTAGAGCATGCAGCAGACCTCCCCAGTCTCTGCAGCCATGCAATGCCAGCGCTTTAGATTCTGTTGCAGGAGACTCCTGATACCCTCTCCCAGGTGCACCTTGTGCTTCCCAGGAACACAGGCTTCTCTGTAGCATCTATGTCCATCCGTGATACTTACATTGGTTGATATTTTGCATTCACTGGGGGGGGTGGAGTGGGATGGGATGTGAGGCTCATCAAAGAGGCCAGCCGTGGCCGCATACCAATCTAGACATCAGGATCGTTGGAATAATTGCTGAACTTGCTGAAGCCAACTCCGTCTTCTTAAAATTCTCAATTCGCCGGGCGGTGGTGGCGCACGCCTTTAATCCCAGCACTTGGGAGGCAGAGGCAGGAGGATTTCTGAGTTCGAGGCCAGCCTGGTCTACAAAGTGAGTTCCAGGACAGCCAAGGCTACACAGAGAAACCCTGTCTCGAAAAAACCAAAAAAAAAAAAAAAAAAAAATTCTCAATTCAAGATACCGAGGGTAGATTCTGGCTTACAGCTCTTTCAGGTTAAACTTCTCTGTGTTTACAGTTTCATCACGAATCCAGAACCATCTTTAAATACTGGATTAGGTAATAATTACAAACAGACTAAAATGGACCATGAAACATGTGACCATTGCTTTCTGTCTCTGTCTCTTTTTTGAGATGGGGTCTCTGAGTAGTCCGTGCTGTCCTGAAGTTCAATATGTTGATCAGATTGGCCTTGAACTCTCATAGATTCCCCTCGTTTATCTCCCAAGTGCTAGGATTAAACATGAGTACCACCAAACTCAGCTCATTATTCTCTTTGAGACTGAAGATTCAAGAAATCCTGGGTGGACCAGATGGCTCAGTGGGTTAAGGTTTTTGCTGTTAACACTGGGCATCTTGAGTTCAATCCCCAAAACCCATGCGGTGGAAGCAAGGACTGGCTGGATTCCTGTTAGTTATCCTCTGACCTCCATAGACACACACATTTTTAAAAAAGAAATCCTGTCATGGAATAAATATAACAGAAGAGGGCGATGTTGCTCCAAGTTGCTCTGAGTTCCTACGCTGTTGGGAGTCATAACCTTTTTTTTTTTAAATGAACATTGTACCAGATAAGAACATTTTGGAAGCCTTTTTCTTCTACCTGTTTAGGGTAAAAAGATAAATCTCTAGTACTAGGTACAGCCCAAGAAGAAAGTGAAGGGAGGTACTGAGTGTGAACGGAGTGGAGAAATTCTAAACAGAGGTTGAACAGCCCTCACCCAAATGCACACAGGCAAGGGATTCTGATTTCAGAGTGGTTTTGTTGTTGTTGCTGAACTTTTACATGTGTATAATGAGAAATATTTGATGTGAGACTAAATTCATTTATATTCCATATACACTTTATCTTAGTCCGAAAACAATTTTAGGCACTATTTTAGATAATTTATGAACAAGAAAAAATGTAGTGTCGTCCAGTTTTTCACATGTGGCATCTGTCAGCAGTTACAGAGTGGCAGATTTTGGAATATTTGAACTTGAGATTTCCCCAATTAGGGATGCACGCACCAAGTAGGCCCTTTAATGACTTAGGAAGATTCTCAGTAGTATTTCCCTACACAGTGGTCTATTAAGGAAACTACAAAGCAAAGTGCAATTTACTCTTTGCAGTTTCTACTTTAGTGGACTGTTGAGAGGCGAGAAACCAGACATGCAAAAGAATGTTTTGGCAATTCCTCCTTCCTGCCCAGGCTCTCTGGCTGTGGCTGGTAATGGCCCTCCATCAATGACTTCATTTCTCCGGGCCTCAGTGTCCCCTCACGTAAGACAAAGACTTGAAGTTGTCAAGTAGAACCCATTGTCTTAATGAGCTACACTGCCAATATTTGAGAGAATTAAATTTGTTGATGTTTGTAGAGTATCGTTTTGTGGTTGTGAAATCCTCACATAATTAAAAGCCAGACCAAGACAAAGAGTGGCTCCTGGGAGACCTTCTCCCTCGGGGACATCCTCCTTCTCAGACCATTCGCTTCCCTGCTTCCCCGGTCTTCACTTTCATTTCTTGCATTTTGTAATAAAGACACTAAGGAAATGCTTTTTTGTTACTCCTGTGTGTGTGTCTCATCATGTTGGATTTTTTACAACTCCGAGCTGGAGAGAGCCCTTCACTCTGCCTTACAACTGCAGGACACAGAGGGTCCCGATTTAAGAAAGTTTGACTTTTGGTGAGCAAAGCCAGAGGGGTCAAGGACACCACAAGAAGACCCACAGGGTCAACTAACCCGGGTCCATTGGGGCTCACAGAGACTGAACCACCAACCAAAGAGCACGAGGGCTGGACCTAGACCCACTACCCACTTGTAGCAAATGAGTAACCTAGTCTCCATGTGGTCCCCTAACAGTCAGAGTGAAGGCTGTCTCTGACTTCACTGGATCCCCTTCCCCTACCTAGACTGCCTGGCTGGACCTCAGTGGGAGAGGAGGTGCCTAGTCCTGCTGGGACTGGGTGTCCTGGGGTGAGATGGTACCTAAAGGGGGCTTCCCCTTATCTGGAGAGAAGGAGAGGGGGTAATGGGGGGGGACTGGGAGGAGAGGAGGGAAAGGGGACGTGATGAGGATATAAAGTGAATAAATAAATACATTATCAGAAGAAAGAAAGAAAATGTGGCTTCTGGCTTTTTTTTTTCTCTAGCATAGGCCAAAAGTAAAATGCATTCAGTGGAAACTGCACTTTGAATTTTATTCTTTTTCTAGGCTGGCGATCTGTGATTCCGTCCTCTCGTCCGATACTGGACCACACCCCCACCCCATCAGCCACATAATTCCTAGGAGAGACAATTAGCTTTCAATGGGTCCTGTAACTACACTGGTGTGTTTTAGTACACTAGGTGTATCCCACAGTTTTCCCACTTAAAACAGTCCTAACTTACAATGGGATATCAGAACATAACCCTGTCACAAATAGAGCAGCAACTGTCTTCCATTCATAGTCTTATAAATGGACATTTGGATTGCCCAGTTCACCCTCACACACAACGGAGCCCAGAATAGCCCATCCAAGTGGCACTCTGTACTTGTGTGGGTGAGGGGGAATTCTTAGAAGTGAGATTGCTAGGTCAAAAGCTAACACAGAGGCCAAGGAGGTGGGTCAGTAGATAAAGTTCTTGCTATGCTAGTGCAAGGCCCAATTAGGATCCCTCGAAACCACATGAAAACAGAGCAGACGTGGCAGCTGCCTGAAATCCCAGAAAAGACAAAGGACGAGGATCCTTGGGGCAAGCCAGCTCGGCTAGTTGAATTTGAGAACTTTGCTTCTGTTGAGAAACTCTGCCTCTGTAAATAAAGTGGAGAGTAACCAAAGAAATCACCCAGCATCAACTTTTAGGCCTCTATACTCAAGCCTGCACGTGTGCCCCATTGCAGGCATGCACGTACTCACACCACAGGCTAAATAAGTAGTAACAAGAGCTGTTGCCATTATTGACAAGAAAGACTTGGCCTCAAGACGAGTTACGTGGTTTGCTTTCCCCCAGCAAGATGTGTCTTGCCCTCATTCCTGCCACCTCTCAGAAAGGCCTTCATTTCTTGGCTTGCCGCCTTCAGCACCTACTGGGTAAGTGATAAGACAAGATGACCTAGCACTGTTAACTGGGCATGTAATGTGGGTGGATCATTTAGCAGCAAAGCTTACTCTGTAAATGTTTATCTTATCATCAAAATTATACTTTAGGTGTTTGTAGATCTGAATGTCTTCTGCCTCCATTAGTAGCTTACGCTTTCTTCTGCGGCTCGTTAGACCTCCCCTAAAACAAAGAAAAGAGTTTGATCTACACTTCTGGAGTGGCTTCATGAACCACCAGACCCTGAACCTTCAGGTGACCATGCTCTGGGTCAGCTCACCAAGCACTGGCATGATTCACCAGCTGACAAGCACTGGGGGTGGGGTGTAGAAGGGAGGGGTATCCTCCTGTGGACGGAACCGTTGCTCAAACTGTCCAGTTGTGGAAACTCTGGCCTCGCCTTAAAGAGTCATGGCACTTTAACCGATGCTTAGTTATAGGTCTTTGCTAAAGAAGGATCAAGCCTTTGACTGGAGCAAACTTTGTAGTGAAGGCATCCCCTAAAAACACTTAGGCTGTCTCCAGAGAGTCTGTGCATCACCATTTACTGGTTAATCTGTCTTGTCTAGTTATTCTCCTTCATCCGGCTGGCTGCCAGTGCTGTGCTGTGTCTTTCAGCTGTCTGTCTCTGAGATACCCGTATGCGCGTGCACGCATGCTTGTATGAGGAACACTCCCCATGTCTCACAGAAGCTGCATAGAGAGCTCACAAGTAGACCAAGGATGCATGAGGTGCCTGTGATGGCTCATCTTGGTGGTCAACTTGGCTAAGTTTGGAATGAATGGAACCAAGAATCGGGGAACCTCCGTCTTAATTGGATACTTTGAGGTGGGAAGACCTGAGCTGAATTTGAACTGCGCCTTCTGGTAGCAGCCCACATGGATGAAGAGAAGTTTTGCTGCTGGCCCTTTAGGTCAAGTTCACCTACCCTGCTGCTAAGACATTCCCGACCTGATACTAAAGCCTACTTCTTTGAGACTCTAACAGAGGCCATAAAGTAGCTGAGACACCCAGCTTCACGGACAGAACAACTACCAGATTCCTGGACCTTCCACTGGGAGACAATCATTGTTGGACCAGCTGGACTATAGCCCATAAGCAAATCTAACAAACCCCTTTCTAACATATATATTCATTCTCTTCCTCTAGAGAAACCTGGTTAATGCAGCACTAAGGATATTCTAGACAACAAATGTTAGATCCGCTACTGTCGCGCAGCTGTAACATAAGCAACAATCATTTCCTGCCTCAGACTGGAAATACTCCAAATAGAAGGAAATATTGAGAAAAAATGGGGGAGTATTGGGAATTGAACCCAGGCTGTGTGTGTGTAATAGGCAAACACTCAGCTACACCCAAAATCCTTCCTTTCCTTTTTCCTTTCCTTTCCTTTCCTTTTTCCTTTCCTTTCCTTTCCTTTCCTCTCCTCTCCTCTCCTCTCCCCTCCCCTCCCCTCCCCTCCCCTCCCCTCTCCTCTCCTTATTTAAGTTTAAAACAGGATCTCACCAACTTTCCCAGGCCTTGAACTGACAGTCCTCCTGCCTCAGCTAGGAGTGCAAGTGTGTGCTGTCATTCCTGGTGAGAAAAATGACTAAAGTAATGAGGCCCTTGCTTGTGAGTGTAACGGTAGTTAGTGTTAGTAATGAAGCAAAGTCCCACCGGACTAATCGGGGTTGAGCGGTGATATTAGAATGGCCATTACAGTTGTCCACTGCAGGCGGCAGACAGAACCTGCTGAAAGAACAAAAGAAGCATTTCTGAACTTTAAAAAAAAATTTTAAAGATGATTACTTTTTCCAGGAACCTCTGTTTGAGGCTTGAATCCAGTTGCTGTGTCTTCAAGGAAGCTTGTCCAGGGAACTCTGTCAGCTATTTGAGGCATGCTGCCAAGAAACAATTGAGGTATTTACTAAAGGTTTCCAAGAAATCGCAGCAAATCATACAAACTGTTATACCTGTTATAAAGAGGCAATCAAATATATGAGCAGCAGAAAGAGTGCAGCGATAGCAAGCAGAGCTGTACTCTGTGAGACCACGGGACGTAGGCAGAGATCAGTCTTAGTCACATAAAGAACTGCACTCATGCAAGCAGAAAAGTAGGTGATCTGCCACTTGTGAATACATTTTGAAACACCAGCCTAGAACACCACACCACAGAGCCCCTTCGGGGTGCTGCTGTGGGAACACCCACATACAGAGCCCTTCTGGGTGCTGCCACGGGAACACCCACATAGAAACAAGAGACTGTCAGATTCTAAGACTCTGGACTTGGCCAAGTAGGACTCAGTGTAGAACTCCCATCCCTTCCAGGTTGGACACACATCCAGTTCAGGTGGTATGTATGCTATCAGACATCTCCAAGGGGCTAGCAAGATGGCTTAGCAGGTAAAGGTTCTTGTCTTGGGAAGAGAGAAACAACTCCAGAAAGTTGTCCTCCGAGTGCCACATGTGTGTCAGAACACACACCGACACACACTAAATAAATGTGATAATTTTAACTCTCCGAGGAGCAACGCCAGCGCACAGCTTCTCTATTCATCAGTTGTTGACTTGGGAACAAGGTGTTCAACATTCTCAGCGTATTCCCGACACACACACTCCTGTCCTTTCATTGGACTTTTAAGTTTAGAAAATATAGACCTGTCTAAAGCAGACTTGAAGATACTGAGGGCATTGACGATGTCACAAAGTTGAACATCTGTGACTTACCAGATTTGTGCTTTATGGAAATCAGTGTGGATTATGGGGCAGCTGCTCAATTTGGGGGCTCTGGTGACGTCTTGGTGTTTGTGGTTATGGTCTTACTGGAACCTTTCTCTATGGTTTCCCAGCTTGTAATTCATGGCGAGGTATTCTGTATTTCCCAGAGACCACTGCTGGAACCTGGTCCTCACTGCACAATGAGTATCTTATTCTTAGATGTGGACCATCGCTTACAGAGGGAGTCAGGAGAGGGAGGTGATGCACTATTTTTGAAATAACTCACAAGTGTCAAAGAAAGTGGTACTATCCAAAGAATAGACAGGAGCAACCACCATTCAGTAGCAGAGAGGAACAGTGCCTCACACAGCTTTGTGACTTAAACTGGAATATATCAGTTGTTTGATTTATTAATCATGAAAAAAAGATACAAGAATAGGCCCCCATCCCAAGCACTCTTGTTTTCTGTCTTATTTTTTAAAAGATTTATTTATTTTATGTATATGAGTACACTGTCTCTGTCTTCAGACACGCCAGAAGGGGGCATTTGATCCCAATTACAGACAGTCGTGAGCTAATTATGTGGTTGCTGGGATTTGAACTCAGGACATCTGGAAGGGCAGTCACTGCTCTTAATTGCTGAGCCATCTCCAGCTCCATTTGCTGTCTTTTTGTTTGATTAAATGAGAACTTCTCAGGCTCTGGGACCGTAGTTCAGAGGGTAGAGTACTGGCCTAGTATATGAGATCCAGTGGCTGATCCCTGGCACTCTCTAAACAGGGGCCGTAGCATGCAGGCCAGGCCACTCCAGCGCCATAGCATGAGTTTAAGAGTTTAAGGCCATCTTCAGCTTCAGCTAGCACCCGGGCTCTATTAGACTCTTTCCTAAAGAACCTCTCAGGTCCGGGTGGCTACTTTGCGGTTAAAATCCTAACACATTGGTGACTAAGAAATAAAATTGGTATTTTCAAACATTTGTCATGTGGGTACCGTATTGAAGGGCTTTTGTTTTTTTAACAAAATGTATAAAAGTTAAGATGGAGAAAATATAGAGGAAACTGGTATCCAACTTAAAAACTCATTCAGTAAGCCTAGCCTACTTGGAGACCTCCAAGATACTGAGAGATCCTGTTTAAAAAAAACTAGGTGTGTGGCTCCCGAGGTGTATGTGCCCCCTCCCCCCCATGTACACAATCTATACCCGTTTTATAAATCTACTCTTGAAAATATTGAGACTTAGGTGAGGGAAACTAACCAGCTCCCTGCTCACTGGGACTAGTGGTAATTCACCCACCCATTTCTTCAATATCCATTAAAAACTAATATGCCGGGCTTGGTGCCGCTCGCCTTGAAGCCCAGCGCTGGAGAGGCAGAGCCGGAGACCTCAGATTCTCTGAGTTCGAGGCCAGCCCTAGCTACTTAGAGAATTCACACTTCGCTCCCACCCCGCAAATTCCCCCAAGCGTTCCTAGGTGAACTGTGGCCGTGTGGCTTCAGCTCCCCCTGCAGCGCACAAAGCTGCAGTGTGGACGCTGCTGTCCCGGCCATGGAGCCTGGAGATCGGCCTGGGGAGGGAAGGGCGTGGCGGTCCTAGGGGCATCTAGGGAGCCGGTCAGCTCAGTCCACGTGCAGTGCGGGGCCGCCGGCCCCGAACGCTGGCGACGGGGGCGTGGCCGCGGGTACCTGGCGGTGGGGGGCTGGAGTCCCGCCCGTCCGGCTCTCGTCGATGCTAACCCACACCCCTTCAGCCTGGCCGCAGACAGCGGGGCGGGTGCTTTCTTTTTTTCTTTTTTTTTTTTTTTTTTGGGTTAAACTTTGGCCACGTGAACTGCCCCCCATTCACTTTTGCGCCAATCACGAGGCGCGGACGGATCCCGAGAGGGGCCACGGCACGCCGCCGGCGGGCCGCTTCTTAACGCGCGGTGCGTGACGTGAGGGGCTCCTTTGCAATGGCGCGCTAAGCCGGAGGATGTGCAGCTGCAGAGGCAGCGCAGGGCACCGAGAGGGCGGGCGCAGCGCGAGCCGAGCCGAGCCAGCCGGGGGACGCGAGCCGCAGGAGCCGCTGTCGCCTCGCGCCGGAGTCGCCGGCCGCGCGCGCGGGGCATGGTCCCCTCTTAAAGGCGCAGGCCGCGGCGGTGCGGGCGGGCGCGCGGAACAAAGCGCCGGCGCGGGGCCTGCGGGCGGCTCGGGAGCCGCGATGGGCGCGGCGGGCCCGCGGCGGCCGCGGCGCTGCCCGGGCCGGGCCTGGCGGCGCTAGGGCGGGCTGGCCTCCGCGGGCGGGGGCGGTGGGCTGAGGGCGCGCGGAGCCTGCGGCGGGGACAGCGGCCCGGCGGGCGGAGGGGCGCGGGCATGGCCGCGCGCGGCCGGCGCGCCTGGCTCAGCATGCTGCTCGGGCTCGTGCTGGGCTTCGTGCTGGCCTCGCGGCTCGTCCTGCCCCGCGCCTCGGAGCTGAAACGAGTGGGCCCGCGGCGGCGCCACAGTCCCGAGGGATGCCGGCCAGGGCAGGCGGAGTCGCAGCCCGGCGGTGCGCGGGGCGATGCGCGCGGGGCGCAGCTCTGGCCGCAGGGCTCGGCCGCGGAGGGCGTCCAGCGCGACAGGAACTTTCTCTTCGTGGGAGTCATGACAGCCCAGAAATACCTGCAGACCCGCGCCGTGGCCGCCTACAGGTGAGCCCCCTTTTCGTGAATACCATCGCCTGCATCCGGCATCCTGGCGGGCGGGCGGGCGGCCGGCGTTACGGGTTCCCCGGAGGCTTCTGTGGTAGCTGCCAGCGATTCAGCGCAAAGGCAGCAGGGCTTAGACGAGGATGGTGAGCATCTCTCAAGGGCAAGCAAGGCTTTGGGATTAGTTCAGTACGCTGGCTTCAATGTGTGTGCCTCTCAACCTCATCTCCAGGGAGACACGTAAGCTTTCTGTGGTCAAGACTTCTTTGTTAAAAGGAACGAGTCTGCCCCGTAAGGTGGTGGGGAAATTCAGTGTTGTACCTGCGATAGTGGAGGCAGAGGTATAATTTGAGTCTCTAAAATAGGCACTTTGTCATTTCGAAGGGAGAGCCCGCCTAAATTAACCTGGCTAGGGCTCCTCCGGACCGTACTTAAGATTCTCACTTTTGGTGAGTGTCCACTCCGCTTTTGAGCACTCTCGTTTGTCAAGTAGAGAAAAAGAACCTTGAGGAAAAACAGTTTGTGCGATAGATTCAGTCAATGCCAGACTGCAGCCTGGTGTTCCCCAGCTCAGTCACAGAGGTGTATGCGTGGTAGGAAGTAGCTGGGCCCTAGTAGGCTAAATGAGTCCATAGAAGTGGCAGTGATCATGTTCAGGATTAACAAAGGGATTAGCCAAAGCTGCCTTTTAGAAAGGAGATGGTTTTGGAATGGAGGGCATTGGAGTGAATCTGAAATACAAGAGGGGTAGACCCAAGTGAAGGAAGGGATTCGGTGGAAATTTTTTTTTGTGTATAGTACAGAAACCTTTACTGTACGGGTGACGTTTGGCGTTCTTCCAGGCACAGAATCAGTGGCAGGAATGGTTTCAGAGCACAGATGTTCTGGAGCTGAGCTTTTTTGAACAGGGCTATACTAGTTGCTGTTTGTTTTAAATTTATAACCAGTGCTTTTATAACTTTGGCTTTTAAGTCCAGTTTCTGGTCTAAGTTTTCAGACAGCAGATGGTATAAGAAAACAAGCATAGCTGAATCTCTGCTTTCTTTAAGACAAGTGAGGGAATGAGAAAAAAGGCGACCACCATTCCTGCTGCTAATGTCAAGAGGCTGCTTCGTGCTAAGAACAGTTCTGAGTGTCCAGAGGCCACAGGTGGCAGGCTGTGTGTGTGGACTAATGGAGTTTGAGAACCAGTGGGCTAGAGTTCTCTCCCAGATGTTCTTTGACTTAATATCTTTGTCAAAAATTGAGGGCCAGATGTAGTGGCACAGGTCTTTAATCCCAGCACTTAGGAGGCAGAGGAGGTGGATCCAGGCCAGATATGACAAACATTGAGACCCTTCTCAAAAATAAAAAATAGTTAAGCAAACAAAGAAAGAAATGGGAAAGGACCCCTCCCTCCAGGTGGCCCAGTAGGTAAAGGTGATTGTTACTAAATCTGACAACCTGAGTTTGGTCCTCAGAAAGATCCCACAGGGTAGGAGAGAGCCGACTCCCCCAAATTGTCCTCTTGACTTTCACAGTTCTGCCATGAGGTACATTTGCACTGCCACACAACATACACACAATAGATACTCGTAAAGAAAATAAATGCCCTTTCAGTAATAAGATTAAATTGAGGAAAAGACCACTAAATTGTGTTGTGGGTTTGAAAAAAAATCCATGAAATTAACAGTTTAGTGACAGATCACATGAAATCACAGCTCTGGAGACAATTGCCGGAGTAGTTCGTTCAGATAGATAGTATGACTTCTTAGCCCTCCGCGTATTTTTCATGCTTATAAAATCAATACACACAAGTCAACACCAAGAGGTATATATGCAGTGTACACTATTTTATAGTTGACCATGGTTTCCCGAAGCCCATCTTGCCAAGTTAAGTGTGTGTCATCCTTTTGGTCTCTTCTTTAACGTTAAGATCTCCTCATTGTTTTCTTTTAGGCAGTGGGGACTTACTTTTTATCTGTGATCTGAAGAAAGCAGAGTACAGGGAGAGCTGCTCCCTGCCTCTCAGCCTGTCAGCCCTGTAGGGAAAACCCAGGGAAGGCCTGAATTGGGAGAGGTGGGTTATGAGGTTGTTAGTTATTATTACAGTGTACTGGGTTTTGCAGCCTGGCCCGGAAGCCCACAGTGAGTGTCCGTGTACAGTACTGTGTGAAAGTAGTTTGATTCTTGAATCTTGTAGCATAAAAAGTAGAGTTTGTGTGCCACCACACCTGGCTCAATCTTCATCCTGTGAGAAACTCCCGGCATTCAAGAGGTAGAGGCAGGTAGGTTAGATGTTCAAGGCCCCCTGCGGCATGAGACTTGGTCTTTAAAAAAAACAAAACCTCCTTCAGTTTGCTGTCCTCATGTCTTCTTCTTCCTCCTCCTCCTCCAATTTAATAAAACAATTGTTTGGCTTATAGATGAAGGAGATGCCAACACTTTTAGTAAGAGGGCATTGTGATAGAAGATTGATAGTGTCAGAATTTATGTTTTGGGACTAGTAACTAACACCCTTTTCCTTCTGGGGACTGAGATCCAGGAGGGAGCTAAGAGGCCCATGAAAAATCCAGGAAGGTATGCTTGTCTGGACTAAAGTTATTATAGTGTAAGGCTTTAATGGTAGAACAACTCCATTTGTGTATGCTCTTACTTTGTAGACCTGCTGTGCCCCTGAAGTGCGGCTAGGCGCCGGGAGATACAGCTGAGCAGTGGTAGCTAATAGGAGACACAAAACAGTTTTAAAAGCAGGCAGAATGGAACTCAAAAGTGCATGGAGAGACCAGCTGGAGCCAGCTTTTGTAGATCCTGTGTAGTTGCCTCGCTGTTGAGCTCACAGGAGTGATCCTGGCTCATTCAAACATTTAAGTGCACTTAGGTACAGTTCAGCCCTTGTAAAACAGGTAACCCGCCTGGCTGTTGTGGATCCAAAACCGGAGTCTGAAGGCACAGCACGTCACATGTCTGTTCTGGTAGTTGTATTAAAAGGGACAGGCTCTAAAAAGGGTTGGGTAGAGATGGGAGAAAACAGAACAGAGGTTGGGCAGGGTGGTGTCCTTTCTGTATTAGCTGGTTGTGAAGGCTTTAGAGAAAGGGGCATTTGTACCCCTGGGTCAGATAGTGAAAGACTGGTTGTGTGACTATCACTGATAAACATATTGACAAAGGGAAAGCTGGATGCTGAGAGGCAGACGCCAACTTGGAAGCAACCCCAAGAAGACCGTAAAAGAAGGAACTGGGTCTGACTGTTCAGACTCATGGAATCACATTCTGAGTGAGTAGAAAAGCCACTTGAGGCTTTGAGCAGAAAGGGAGATGGGTAGCTGACACTAATTTGTGTAGGCTCATTTGCAAAGTTATTTGTCTATTATGTATTTTTACTTTAAAATATCATGATTCACGTGTGGTAATGTGGTGTGTTATCAATAGGTTGATTGGGTGTCTGGAGTGACTAACTGTAGTTCGTATTTTCTTGATTTTTTTTCCCTTAGTTTTTAAAATTATATAGAGGCTAAATAGCCAAATAATTTAACCTGCCTTTTCCATTGTTGTTGTTATTATTTTGTGTATGGGTGTTTGCCTTTGTGTATGTCTGTGTACTATGTGTGTGCCTGTATCCAAGGAGACCAGAGGAGGGCCTCAGACCCTCTGCGTCTAGAGTTAGAGATGGTCGTGCACTACCATGCTGGTGCTGGGAACCAAACCCAGGCCTGCGGGAAGAACAGCCACTGAGTGCACACCTCTTGTTTTGTTTCCTGAGACTCACTGTAGTCCAAGCTCACCTTGAATTCTTAGTGATCCCCCTGCCTCCACCCTCCTGAGTGCTGGTACTGCAAGCAGAAGTCACTACTTGGCTGCTCCTGATTTTAGATTTCCCTCCTTAAGGTCAAAAAGGTATTTTCAAAAGGTCCTGTCCTGAGAAAGTTCTTTTGAGCATACTGGATAAATAACTTTATCACTGAACAACACTCTCGTCTCTTTTGAGTTTTCAAATAAGACAGGGTCTCATTAACTTGTCTGAGCTGGCCTTCCACTTGCCTTAGCTTCCAGGTAGCTAGGATTACAGCCTTTGTCATCAGGGGTAGAGTGGGGAAGAAGGGATTTTTAAAGGAAGTATTTCTTTTTTTGCTTTGAGAAGGAAAAGACAGTCTGAACCATATCAGGTGGCTTATAACTGCTCCAGCCTCTGAGGCATCTGAGCTCATACAGTTTAAAGTCTTAGGAAAAGAAATTTTAAGTAGCTGAGGATGACCTTCAGGTTGATATTCCCCTGCCTCAGACTCTTGAGTCCTGAGATCACAGACCTCTTGCTGGCATACCTAGCTCCTTTTTCCTCATCTGTTTTTAATGCTCAGAACACTGAACTTCAGTTGGAGATAATAGCCCAATTAGTAAAGTGCTTGCACGGTACAAGGACCCGAGTTCTAGTCTGGGACCCAGGTATGGAGGAGGGGACGGCAAGAGTGGGGACACAGGGCAGAGGATTCCTGGGGCTTATCTGACAGCTAACTTAGTCTAAGTGGTTAAGTTTCAGGCCAGTGAGAAACTGTTTCAAGAAGTGGACAGCTTTCTTGAAGATGATGCCTGAGACTGTTTTCAGTCTCATGCACCCCCCCACACACACACACACAGAAAAAACATTGAGCTATCCTAACACCTCACCGTTATTTGGATCTTACTGTCTGGCCTGAAAATAGGTGACAGTTTTTTTTCTTGACTTTCCTGTTTACTTCCCCTGAAGGTATGATTGGCTGCCCGTTTCTGTCCAAGAATGATTAGCATTAGCGTGCGGAGGGGTGTGGGAAGAAAAGGTGAGAACAGGACTCTTACTCAAGATAGCTTTTATCTGTTAATTACCCTTCCTAATGCTTTGAAAGAAGGCAGACTGTTCCTCTTGTCAGCCTTAATGAGCTTCTCCATAACCTAGCAGTAATTTCCTTATTTCTTGAGCTAAGTAAACTTGAAACAGGTCAGTTGTTCTCTTCCACACAGTTCGTTTTAGCAAGTATTTGGAAGGTGTTTACATGTAAAAATCCAAATAATCAACTTTTAAACATGCTTTGGAGCACAACTAATTTCAAGTTATGAATTACATGTAGAAAGAGACTGGTAAAGATATGGTCTGGAAATGAGTGTGATTCTTATCTGTCAGAGTCGGAGGGTCTGTGTTGTCAGAACTCGTGGGATCAGTGTGGTCGCCAGCAGGACTCGTACATTTTTCGCTGTTGGTTATGGAAAGATTACTAATACGGGGCTGCAGCCCTACAGAGCCTAGTTTAGATGAAGAACTGAAGGCTCTTGACCGACAAGGGCTCACAAGGTGCCCGTAGAAGTGTGTAGAAGGGAGGGCACCGAGCAGGGCAGTCTGACCGCCCTCACACCCTTTCTTCGCTTTTGAGCTTTGAAGAACGAGTAGGAGTTTTAGAGACAGTGACAATTTCAGGTTTCCTAAGTCATGAAGTGGCAGGAAATGGTAGTGGTGGGTGATGAGAAAGGAGAGCCATGAGCTATGGGAACGTGACAGCAGGGACACCAAGGGCCTATGAGGGAAGGCACCTGTGTGCTATAGAGACTGACGGCATGGCCAGCCATGGTGTAGTTAAGAGGAAGCTTTTTAGTGTGTGTGTGTGTGTGTGTGTGTGTGTGTGAGAGAGAGAGAGAGAGAGGGGGGGGAGAGAGGTGGAGAGAGAGAGACAGAAAAGGAGAGAGGGAGAGACAGACAGACACACAAACACACACAGAGAAAGAAATTGATTGATTGATTGATTGATTGATTGATTGATTATGAGAACACAGCCAGAGGCATCTGAAGAGTCCAGAGCAGAGATTGAAAGTAGACTGAACACACAGACCAGCCAGGGCTATCTGAGAGAGCAGAGAATAATAGCAGGGATAGAGAACAGGGAACTGAGAGAGAAGCAGGAGCAAAGAAACTGGAGGGCTGGACATAGGGGGACTAGTGGAGGTTGTGCCGGAACTGACCCGGGAGCTGGAGGAGTTCAGCTAGGGAGGCGGTGAAAGGCTAGGGTGTGTTAATAGGCACCACAGGTTCCTTTTGGTAGAGAGGAAGGCCTGGTGGATGCTGGCTTTTATCTGACCACCAGAAATCCTCCTACAGTCCATTAGTCCATAGAGTTAAAAGGTTGAACCCATTTCTGAATATTTGGATTGCCTTTTGGAGTTTGGGGAATTGGAGTTTCCGCTGGGATGTCACATGCACCAGACTCAGGAACCTGAGTTTTGTGGAACTGTCAGCTTGAGAGTGGTTGATGGGATCTGTGTTTGGAAGTTCAGCTAATGGTCTTGCTATTTGGAGACTGGTTGTATTAAGCTTTGTTGAGTTTGTTTCTGATGGCAATGTCCACACGTAAGTGTGCAGGATCTGTGATAGTAAGCAAAATCTCACCGGAGGTTTGAGGCAAGTTTTTTTGTCTTTTTTTTGTCTTAAGAGTTAAACCTAGTCACAGCCTGAGGAGTTTGTATGTTGCCAAGCCGGGCAGACAAAGGGCAGGTGGAAGTGGGTGAAGTGTGTGCGAGGCTGCCCTCCTTATCTGAGAGAACTGTTTCCTGGGTCTTATCGTCGCTCCAGTCCTCTCTGTGAAATAAAAGGCGATAACCAAAAAACAAATGCCAGTGAGAAGATAGGCAGGCCTGGGAGGCCGCAGAGGGCCACCTGTTTGTCCACTTGGCTGGTACTCATGAGCCGCCAGTCCTTGCCGGCCCTGAGTTTCCTGTGATATCTGCAGTTTCCTGTGGTAATGATACTTCAGAGTCCTCACCTGGTAAGAGTGAGAGGCTGTAAAGCAGCCTGTGATTGTTGAGTAAAGTGTGGCTGGTGGCAGCTGGTGAACAGGCTGATTCCAGATTCCATGTAGCACCTCACTGCATCAGGACACTGAGGTACAAGAGAGCAAGCCTGGGGTGGGCTTATTGTTTGCATAACTTCTCTGATCTCTTTTCTTTTTTTGCCTAAGAGTTGAAAACTTACATTTTATTTATATATACTATATACTCATCCCACCCCCAGCAAACAAACAAACAAAAACACACATTTGGGCCTAATAAGAACTGTAGCTCAGGAAAACACAAGAACTTTAAGTATATAGCAGCAGTACAGAAGTTGTTCAGAGAGCTGTGGTACTCATTTGGAGACTGGAAGAAAGCCACCACACACCTTCTCTTGTTTATACTTTGCGTTTTAATCCTTATGTTTCAAAAAAAAGGTGTATTGTGGTCTCCTGGTGAGTGTCCTTACTGCTGTTTGTGAACCTGGGCTCAGTGGAATGGCTTCTAGTACTTGGGAATGCCTTCGGGACTACTGTTCAGACCATTGTTGAACTGGGAAGTTATAAGAAAAGGGCTTCCCTCCCCTCTTTTAGAATAAGAGTCAGTATATAATACAGCCTAACTGGGTATCTTCCTGCCTCAGTCTTCCAAATGCTTGGATTGTAAAGCAAAGATACCCTTTTATACTTGCTTTCCCAGTCAGTCTATCTTTAAGGATCAGCAGTAAAGAGTATAGTTTAACCTTTTAAAATAATTTCCCCACTGTTCTCTATTCTATTTTTCCCGTAACAGCTTGAGGTTACTCATGTCTTAAGCACAGTGAGTCAGTTGACTTGAGAGGAAACCATATACTCAGAAACCACGTACCCATAGGGATGCCAAGGACAGTTAAAGTAGGGTTCCTAGACTGAGAGAAAAACAGCCCTTGTCAGTGGCAGAGTCTTCACAGGTCCCCGTCCTGCTCTGACAGTGGACAACAGCATCTCCCTTCTGTACATCACTTTGTAAGAGGACATTAAGACTGTTTCCCCTCAAACCGCTTCCCACAGGGCCCTTTACTTGCCTTCCTGAGTGGGCCTGGAGGACTTCGTGTCTGGAGTAGCTCTTACACGGAACCCTGAACAATAGGACAGGTTTGTGACATCTGCTGCCTCCTAGACAGTTTATAGCTGAGAGATCTGAACACAGGAGCTTGCTCAAGCTGAAGGTTCTTCCTGAGAGACCAGGGCAGAGCACCTCTCATTGGTCAAGAGTTTGCCCTCCCTGCAAACTCTGGGCCGCCCCTCCCCCATCCTCCCTCTGAGATTATTCTCTTGCTCACTTGTCTGCTTATGCATGCATTTTGGTTGCATGATCTTAAGTCCTTTCCCTAACGGAAAGGGTCATGTACATTCAATTCCTGGTGTCCATCAGTTCTACAAACATTTTGACTTCCTGCTTAGACTCCAACCACCTAGCCACAAGCCCGAGAAGCTGTGTCCTGAGTGATCTTAGCTTTCAAGCTTAGCAGTCTGTAACTAGCAGGTGACAAGTAGAGTGGTTTGTGGGTAGAAAGTCTTCCGACCTTTCTAATTAGGGAAATTAGCGTAACTATTAAAAAGTAGAAACTGTAAAAGGAGGAACTTGATCTTATGCCACTTTTCTTTGATTTGCCTGTTGGATAAGATGATTACAAAATAAACTGCTCTGTTGTCTTTCTGTTTTTTCTTGTTACACAAAGCTTCCCCTGGGGAATTCTCCCCCCCCCACACACACACCACCCCCTTGGTAAATGTATCTAATCTATTATAGAAGATGTAGAAAATACAAAGAAAATTAAATGTTTTAATTTAAAATTTTTTATCTTAAAATTTTTAATTTTTGAGATTATAATTACATTTACCTCTCCAAACTTCCCATGTACCACCCTCTCTTTCAAATTCATAACCGCTTTTTTTCTTTGTGTGTGTGTGTGTGTTCCTAAATACATAAATACCCATTCAGTCTCTACAATGTCATTGGTGTGTATATATGTATATGTATATATATATATATATATATATATACACACACATATATACATATATATACATATACATATATGTATGTATATATATATGTATGTGTATATATATGGTTTTAGGACTGCTCATTTGGTATTGGATGACTACTTGGCATGTCTTCCCTGGTGAAGACTGTTACCCCTGCTCTCAGCAGTCCTCAGCTGCCTGCCGTTCTTCACCTAGCTTCCCCGGTCCATGTTAGCATGCCTGTTGATGCCTGTTGTTGTCCTTGTTCGGGTCACGCTTAGGTAGCCATGTTGGTAAGACTTTATTTTAGGTGTGTGTGTTTTGCCTGCATGTATGTTTGTATGCCACATGCATTCCTAGTGCATTCCTCAACCATAAAGAACACTTGCCCTACCACTCAAGCTCCTAAATAAGTATTTTCAAATTCCCCACCTAGAAACAACCACAGTGAATACTTTGGGGTAGAGCTGTACCTTATTTTTGAATATTTAGTAAGCCAGGATAGCTATGTATAGTCATCCCTGCATTAAGTTGTGTGGGGTAGGGCACAGAGTCCAGGCTCTTGAACTTGCTAGGCTACAACCTTAGCCCTTTTTGCCTGCTTTGTAAACTTAGACATATATTATGGCTGCTTACCCAGGACAATGTCTGTATTGTAGATGTAGTTTTTCTTGCAATGATATTGACTAGAACCTGCCAGCTGTCCAGCTGCAATTCTTAGTGTGGTTTAATCTGTGCGGGGGATAGCGTTTAGAAACTTGGGGAAATAGAAGATTTCCTTGGCACCCTCACGTTTCAGCTGTCTTATCAGGGCTGTAGAAAGAGTTGGGTATCAGACCATTGAAAATTGAGCTTTCTGGCAAGGACTTTTGCAAATGTTCTGTCATTTCCATTGAGAGCCCCAGGCAACAAATGTGTTGGTGGCCAAGTAGACATTTGCTTATGAAAATCACAGAACTTGACCTGTTTTGATCACAGAAGGGCAAGCTTGCTTGTTCAGCAGTATTGCCTTCAATTTGAAATTATGAATATGTTCCCTTCCTCCTCTTCCCACAGAACAGTGAACTGAGTTATGTTCCAGAATGCATTCATTTTGTGGAACTCTAATTGAAAAGATCACAATTTCTTAAGATTGGGAGGTTTGCAAAGAATTCATAATGAGAAGATTTTCCTCAAACCACCCTTCAATTAGAATAGAAAAGACAACAAGAGGCTTGCCCTGGGTTACCTAAAAAGGACTGGATAATAATTGGGTGGGGTCACCAAAAACGCAGAGGAGCTTTTAAGGATGATTTGAGGTTGGATTGTCTGTTTTAAAATTAATTGCTTTCTCTTCTTGGGCAAATTACAGCATTTCAAGTCACAGTTCGGACATTAATTGCATCCGTGACGGCTCTGTTAGTGTGCTTTCTTTCTGCTTGCATTCTGCCTGGGGCACACAGTGCAGGCAGATTAAATTCTCATCTTCAGGCAAATAGGAAAGAGCCTAGTGTTTTGATAGAATTCTACCCTAAAACAATATCTGAAATTGAGAGTTAAACACAATTCAAATACAGTATATGACTTGAGGGTTAGGTTTTCAGGCAGAAATGTGTGAGACTTTTCACATGATCATTGCTACAGTGCAGACACTTCCTGTCTCTTACTTCTTTCCCTACCTAATTTGCAAGCCTCTGTCTTCTCTAACAATAAGTCGGACTGAGGCAGCGCTGGACTGGAGTCTGGGCTGGCTCATCCTAGCAGCACACTTCGAGAGCCCATGCACTGCAGACCCGTTCTGTCATAGGCTGGTTCTTTGAAGACAGGAATTGCCTTAGCTGCCCCTTCTCCCCACTAGCATCCTTGCTCTAGTATTTTTGTGATTTGGGGGTTGGTTGCTGTAGTGTTACTTAGAACTTGGTCTGTTTTAGTAATCACATGTTAGTGTAGAAACACAATGATTTATTTATACTGAGAGGCGATAAGTTTCTTTCATCTTTACCTTTATAAAATTTCCTCCTAAGATGGTAGACATTATTTAGCTTTGACTTACATTTCAGAAGCTCCA
This sequence comes from Tokudaia tokunoshimensis, assembly GCA_036184795.1. Lineage (NCBI taxonomy): Eukaryota > Metazoa > Chordata > Mammalia > Rodentia > Muridae > Tokudaia > Tokudaia tokunoshimensis. The sequence continues at coordinate 41,523,923 of BTHU01000001.1, forward strand.
CAAGTTATAGTATATTTCAACACATGGAGCCTCTGACTTTTCCCTCTGAATAATTGTTTTCTTTTTGTGCTTTGAGTAACTTGGTTTTCTTCATGTACAAATTGTAGAAAGTATGGCTGGGCTGGTGGACAGTTCTGTGAAGCTCATCTGGAAGTGATTTTTGTCCCTTGGCAAATATAACACAGAGCATCTGTAAGTCACCTGCTGTATAGGAGGGGCAGTTCTCATTCCACATATTCATTGACCTCTGTTGTGTGCCAAGAATTGAGGTTACTTACATTTTCAAAGAATTATTGTGACTGAAAGAAAACAAGAAAGCCCAAATATTACTGGACAGCAGACTAAGGCTCCTTGGCTTAAAAGGGTTGGGTATACTGGCTTCCTGGGGTTAGAGGAATGTGGGAAGTGTTTTCTCCTGCAGTGTGACCACATCAGAGAGTTACCTATAGATTGACATACATTCTGCATGTTGTAGTCATTTGCCAAAGGATTTGTCCCTTTATAGTAGAGCTAGTTTCTCCTTGTATTAACAGTTCATCCCTCCTTTATTTACTTTACCTTTTTGCTCTATTTTACTTTTTGATTTTATTTATTTTTTATTTATATGAGGACACTGTAGCTGCCTTCAGACACACCAGAAGAGGGCATCGGATCCCATTACAGATGATTGTGAGCCACCATGTGGTTGCTGGAATTTGAACTCAGGACGTTTGGAAGAGCAGTCACTGTTCTTAACTGCTGAGCCTCCATATGAAAAAGAGATCCACCCGCTTCTGTCTCCATGGTGCTGGAATTAAAAGTGTGCACCCGTGTTGGGCCTTGATTTTCTTAATATTAAATTTACTGCAAATTGAGCATCTCTAATGTGGGAATTAAAATGCTCTGAAAAGAGGAGACTTTTTGAGTGCCGTGTTCAGTTCTCCCAGTGACAGGTTAAGAGCATTTGGATTTTTGGATTAGGGGTATTTGACTGGTATATCCACATTTTTTAAAATGTGAAAAACATACTTTTTAAAATGTAAGTGTCTAAAGGATATTCAGCCTACATTTTATTTGTTGTTATATTTATATTGGAAGTAATCCTTATAAATGAATGATTGTAGCTAAATTACTTAAGTTCTTAGCAGTAGCCTGAAGCAAAAGAAAGGACATTATGATGGCCTTAAATTAGTTGTTCTCAACTGGATACTTTGTTTCCATTTACTTGGTCACTGATCTTTCCTCTGGCCTGAACCAGCTCCTTTTAAACCTCAGACTGTTACCTATGGCTTATTTCAATTCAAATCACTACCTGGGAGTGTCCATGCCTTTCTCCTGCTGTGTTCGTTTGGTCTCCCAAGGCCTAGCAGAGACTCCTCTGCTTGGCTGGAGCTCTGCTTCTGCTGAGTTCGCCTCTGTCTCTGGAATAGCATCTGCCATGCAGCGCTGCACCCTGGCTTGGCCGTAGCATCCTGGGCACTCACCCTGCCTCAGGGGAGCGTTGCTTGTTCTGGGCCTGCTCTGCCTGTGTGCTCCTTTCTCTCAGAAAGCTGGTAGCATCTGCACATGTGGCCGTCCTGACAGTGTCTTCTCCGACTGCTCATGACTCCAGCTGTGTTTTAGCTCACCACCGCATCTGTCTTGCTTGGTGCTTGAGCAACTTGGCAACAAGCATCGTTGACTGGAAAATTTGATTTTTGTCATTTATTTTTTACATTTTATTTACTTTGTGGGAGTATGTGGGCATGTGCATGCCATGGTGCAGATGCAGAAGTCAGAGGACAACTTGAGGAGTCAGTTCTCTCTTTCAACCATGTGGCCTCTGGGGACCAAATTCAGTTGGTGATGAGGTTGGCAGCTTGTTCCTTCGCCTGAGTAGCCATCTTACAGAGCTGAGGAGTTGTCAGTAGGAGTTGATGAAATCCAAAAGTTGAATACCTAGATCTTGCTGTGTCAGTTTGGTTTTCAGCTGTAAGTAGAACTTAACGATCTTTTAAGCTTTCCCCTTCTTCAGTTGGGGTTCTTATGAAAATGAATCTGGAGCCAGTGGAGTCTCCATTAAAGGAGGCAAGCAGACCACATGTAAGCAGTCACATAATGATTCAAAATGAGCAGATAAATGCATTTCTGAAAAGAACTGTCCTCTAATCTGTATTTATTTTAATTACAGAACATGGTCCAAGACAATTCCTGGGAAAGTCGAGTTCTTCTCTAGTGAGGGTTCGGATACCTCTATCCCCATTCCAATAGTGCCCCTGAGGGGTGTGGATGACTCCTACCCACCCCAGAAGAAGTCTTTCATGATGCTTAAGTACATGCACGACCACTACTTGGACAAGTACGAATGGTTTATGAGAGCAGACGATGATGTTTACATCAAGGGAGATCGTCTGGAGAGTTTTCTGAGGAGTTTGAATAGCAGCGAGCCCCTCTTTCTCGGGCAGACGGGACTGGGCACCACAGAAGAAATGGGGAAACTGGCCCTTGAGCCTGGAGAGAACTTCTGCATGGGGGGACCTGGCGTGATTCTGAGCCGGGAAGTGCTTCGGAGAATGGCACCACACATTGGCAAATGTCTGCGAGAAATGTACACCACCCATGAGGATGTGGAGGTTGGGAGATGTGTCCGGAGGTTCGCAGGTGTGCAGTGTGTCTGGTCATATGAGGTAAGAGCAGAATTCTTTATGTGGGAAAAACTGCCAGTTTCGCCTTTTGAATTCTGAGTTAATCATAAGAAACTAGAAATACCCTCTTCAGGGTTAAAACTAACATAAGTATGTGTTTTAGCCTTCCTTTTTTAATTTTTAAAATTCTCAAAACACATGTTTCCCCTGGCCTTTTAGACTGCTAGGCCTTTAGAGTATGCCTCTGGATGTCTGATGTCTTCTAAAATAAATAATGGCACTTGGGGCTTTAAGTAAGCTCAGGATTCACTGATGGTCACAGTGACCTTTTTCCATGAAACCCAGAATCATCTGATTTCTGTTGATTCCACAAGACCTTCTGTAAGAGCATAGGATACTTCCTTGTTCTCCATCTCCCAAAGGCTCGCACTTTCATCTGGTCAAGATGACCTCCACAGATCAGAAACTTACATGTTTTGAACTTATAAAATGGCCAGTGCTAAGAACAGGCCAGGAGCTGTGTTTGGGAGCTGGGGTTGCAGCACAGTGGGACAGTGTATGCTATGGTGTCTGCTTAACATCCCTAGGGCATCTCTAGCACCAAAGAGAAATGATCGTTATAAACCTTGACTCTTTATTTGTAAGTTTATGATATAGTTGTTCCTTTCACACTAGATGGCAGGCAGTTCTGAGTGGACACATGAAAGCTTTAAGAAAGTCTACTTGCAGGTATTTGCTCTTTAGTAAGAGAGCATGAGTTCATTTTGGGCTTTTCTGTTCTATTGGCACATGAATGCCTCTTGCCTGTAGTTTCAGGATCAAATAATGGTGGCATGAAATGGATTGTTATATTTAGTTTAGTTAGCTATTGACGGTTGTGAAGAGCAGAAGGAACTGCTAGGCGCTTTGCCCAAAGCAAGAACTTGCCCTCCTGTGTAGTCCTCAGCTCTTTCAAAAGGGAAGAAACCTTCTCTTGTCCTTGCTTGCCTCCACTGAACTACAGCTTGCTTTTAAATATCTTCCAATTATTTTGTTTCTTCTACTTAAATTTTTAGGGAAACAACAGTTTTAAGTGTACAAGAATGGTCTTCATTTAACTTTTTTTTTTTTTAAATTGGACAGTGTTTTATTTTCCTTTGCAATTTAATAAATACTTCTTGATGACTGCACATGGGGTAAGACTGGTTGGTAGTTCAGAAAGATCCCAGCAAGGGTGTTTTCTTGACAGTGTGTAGTCTTTAGTAGTGAGTGGAATGACTTGTATGACGTCACTGTCAAACCAGCATAAACCGCATTTATGCACTCATCGTTTTCAGGATTGTTGGTAACTTGGGCAGACTTTCCCCAAATCACCCTGCCTCCTTGTGTCACAAGGCCCAACTCCCTCACATTCACTTCAATCACTGCACCTTTGGTGATCACACCCAGGGTTGTATATAATGGGGATGATGGATTTCTTTTCACACCAAGGATAGGCAGGCAAAAGGTAGTTTTCAGATCAGGGTGTGCGACATGGGCTTTTTTGAAACATAGACCCATTGGCCTAATGAACCTTTCATATTTAGGTGGTTTTCTTGTAAAACCATCACCAAGAAAGTTGACTTTAGTAACTGTTCTCTTCCATGCCTTCTCTTTTCTTTTTCCTGTTTGAATAACTTTCAATACTTCTTTTTCTCCTTAGACACAAACTTTGGCTAGAGGGACCTCCCATTTCCCCACCTTTTCTTTTCATTTCTGCTTAATCATGTTGAAAAGCACTTTTGCTCTTGACTGCCCCTCTCTGTCCAGCAGGTAGGTGGGGACTGCTCCCTGTGGAGTCTTCTCACCATCCTTCTTGGTGTTTCTCTTTTCATGTATTTTAATCGTCTTTTTCATTGTATTTTCTCAGCATGGCACTGTTTATGTTAGAGCTTAGCCTTCAGGCTAATCTTTTTTTTTTTTTTTTTTGCCTTCTATGAATGAATGTTCATGGGCCTCCTGACCTTTCTTTCTCTTTTTCTCATGGTAGTCCAAACAATATTCATATCGTTTGCAGTGCAATTCAATATATTCATTTTGTGGCATGATGACAGCCTTGGAGCAGCCATCTGTGACCTCCTGGGTTCCAAAAACCTTTTAATTTCTGGGTGTCACTGGTCCACAAGTCTGCTTCATTCCCCTCATGTAATTTTTTAATTTTAAATTAACAAAGGTACATTTTAAATTCCAAGTCTGATCTGAGGGAGCCCTTTAATCTCCATGAACCTTACTGTCTCTGCCTGTCTCCATCATCGTGTGGCTGTTCACCAGGCCAGAGGAGATCTCTTTTGTCATGAAATTTTGCAGTGAAGAAAGCTGTCTCAGTTATTGTTCTATTTTTGTGAAGAGATACCATGACCAAGGCAGTTTATACAGAAAGCATTTAATTGGGCACTTGATTACAGTTTCAGAGAGTGAGTCCATGAGCAAAATGCTGGGAACACATATGCATGGCTCTGGAGCAGTAGCTGAGAGCGTCCCTTGCACAGGCAGTGCAGACACACAGACTGGGCCTGTCACAGCCTTTGAAACCTCATAGCTGACCCCCAGTGCCATTTCTCCTCCAGTAAGGCCGCATTCTCTAATCTTTCTCAAATAGTTCCATTAACTAGCAACCAAGCAATCAAACTTGGCCTATGGGGGAGCCATTCTTATTTAAACCCGCACAAAAGCCATTTAAGGATTTCATGCTGCGTTAAGTAGATTACAACTAGCAGTGTTTCTGCATTTCCCCATCCTTAATTAAATAGTTATGACCATAACATACTTCCTTGTGGCGAAAATACATAACGCTTTGTGTATGTTGGAATGCTTTGTCTTGCTGGCATTCTAGATGGACAAGGTTGCTTTTAGTTTGTTATTTTGAGACAGGGTCTCCTTGGTGGCTGAGGCTGATGGTGAGCTTGCTCAGTAGCTAAGACTGGCCTCAAAATGCTGATCCTTCTGCCCCCACAGTGCAGGCATTACCTGTATAAACCACCACGCCCAACACTTTTATGTGTGGGTAGAGGTCAGGGTCTCACTCTGTAGTGTAGGCTGGCCTAGAACTCTGACTGCAGGCATTGGCTATCATTCCCACGCTGCTCAGGGCTTGTTTTGAGAATTAAAAAAATAATTGTGTCTTGATATAGTCATCAATATCTTATAGGTGCTACTGGATAGAGTCAGTATCTTGAGGTAGATAGAGCAAGAACTGTGAACTTTGATTTAACATGAGTGCCAAATTGTAGGTGTAAAGTGGGGTCTAGAGTTCCAGGACGTGAAAGACTGAGGGGATGATTTCTTATTCATCATGACGTAATCTGACATATAATCTGAATACCTGTGATCGATATTGTGGACTGACACTAAGACTTTTGTAAATAGTGTTATTGGCTCAGACGATCTGATAGGCAAGCAGCTCTCTGTGGTGTTTTCCTCTCTGCCTAGGGAGCTGGGTCAGTTACAGCAGCCACAGGCGGCTTCCCCCGGAATGTAGGGCAGGCAGGCAGGAATGTCCCTACTGCTTTGCAGTTCTTTAAATGCCTTATGATGACACTGATTTTCCTGGCTGACCCTCCCCTGCTCGTGCCAGGTTCTTCCCCTCAGCTGTGCTGAGTGCTCTCTTCTGTGAGTTGCCTGTTCGTAGGTTTGGCCCATGTTTCGGATGTCTGTCTTAGAGTTTTGTTCAAGTGCTTTGTCTCAACACAGTATCTTCTGGACTGTGTGCTTTGTATTATTGCCTTCACTGAATTATAGAGTCTAACTCTAACATAACCTTTCTTTGATGGTTTGTGCTTTTTATTTTATTTTATTTTTTATTAGTGTGTATGGGCGTTTACCTTCATTTATGCTGTGTGTTCATAATATCTGTCCATTCCCGTGGAGGCCAGAGAGGAGGGTTGGATCCCCTAGAAGAGGAGCTGTCATCTGGGAGCAGGAACTGAACCTGTGTCGGCTGGAAGAGCAAGCAGCCGAAGCTCTCGGCGACTTCTTAGTATTTAAAGAAACTGTTCCTTCTTTGGGTCACACAGATTTTAGCCTGCATTTTTCTGCTTGTTTGAGAATTTTCCCTTCTTCATTCTCATTTAATACATACAAGGACCATTTACCATTCAATCAGCCTGCCTGATACCTGCACCTCCTCCCCTACCGCTGAGAGATTCCATGTTCAACAGTCAGGCAGGATTGATCCTTAAACTTCCTGTAAGATAATTATGTTAAGCTTTGAGTCTTGGAAGATATTTATTTTGCTCTATTATAAGCCTAGCCAGAGGATTAATTTTTTAAAAACTTGCCTTGAAGTAGAAATAATTCCTCAGGTAATAGCTGTGTAATTAAAATGACTCATGAAGAATAGTTGTGAAAGCCAAAACTCAGATTTATTTCTAAGCTTATTTTTTGATTATTGCTGGGACTTAATAATAAATGGCTTTAAGCATATGTTTTTAAATGATTTTAGTTTCACAGAAGCTTAAATTCTGGTTAGGTCTGGTGCCTTTCACATGAAGTAAAAGCTGCTACCTCAAATTACTCAAGAGTGTGAGACATGGTGTTGAAGCATTGGAAAAAGTGATTTTGTGTGTGTTTGGGTTTTTTTTTTTTTTTTAAAAGACAGGGTTCCCTATGTAGCCCCAGCTGTCTTAGAGCTCTGTATATCAGGCCGGCCTTGAACTCAGAAATCTGCCTGCTTCTGCCTCTGCCTCCCATATGCTGGGATTAAAGGCATGTGCCACCAGCGCCAGTCAGCTGCCCCACTTTAAACTTTTATTGAATCTTTGTGAATCAGTTTGCATCCGTTCATCTTCCTGTCCCTTTGTATCCTCCCTCCCCCCTTGCAATCTCCCCTCCCCCCAGAAATCCCCTGAAAACATCTCTCCATGTAATCTATAGTGTGTTACGGTGTGTCACACAGTATTTTCTTTTGCCCGAACATCTTTACTTGCAGATGTCCGTTGCAATGAGTCATTGGTCTGGTATGCTGCTACACTGTCAATACTGGATCTTTACCAGGACTCCTCTCAGATCTCCTGTTGTTGCTCTGTGCTGTGGAGATCCTGCAGCTTTGGACTGCAAGACCTCCCCTTCATGTGCTCCAGCAGTTCATAGATGGGCACACGTTAGGGTGAGCCAACTGGATCAGGGACCTAGATGGTAGCCGAGTAAGTCAGCCCACCAGTGCTCCTGCACCCACGCTACCAGGGCAAGCTCTCCAGCACTGCCCTGCCTAGATCTGCAAACGCAGGTCCCCATAGACGCCAGCAGAGGATATTGGCTCCACCAAGAACTGGGGTTATAGGCAGTTGTGAGCCACTTAGTGTGGGTACAAGAAACTGAAGTCCAGTCCTCTACAAGACCAGTAAATGCTCTTAACCACTTTTAGTCCTAGAGTGCAGTTCTGAAGGAAATTTATGCCTATATCTCACCTCTTGAGGGACTTCTAGGCTGCTCATTTTGACTGTGGTTGTAGACAAGGATAGAGTAGATCTGGAAAATGAGTTGGATATAGGGTAAGTTCCAAGACCATATAGCCCACTGTTTGTATAGTCTTTCTGTTTCTCTTGTACAGTGTTCTCTGGATTACTTCAGGTGTTTAGTTAAGATTCAGAGTCCTGAAAATGCTGCTTCTAGGCATTCTCACCAGTGCTCTTTGTACTTTTATGGAGGACATGTTTTTGATTTGTTTACTCTTCTCTTTCACTGATACCACCTAAGATCATCCTTTTCTTGAATGGCCAGTTCATAGCTTAAAGTGTCTTTTCACTTAGATACATTGTTCTGAATATCTCTTTATACATTAAGAAGTCAAACAAATTGTAAAAATTTGTAAGACTTCTGAGCAATAAGTTACAAGATGTTTATTAAAAAAAATAAAATTTGTGCCTCTTTCATTAGCAGTGCACACTTCTGCTGACACTAGTGCCGAAAGCATTCCTATTATTATTTAGATCACAGGAATAAAGAAAACATAGCCCCTTGTAGTGGTTGGAATGAGAATGGCCTTAATAGGCTCATGTTCGAATACTTGTTCCCCAGTCGCAGAACTGTTTGGGAAGGATTGGGGTGTGGCCTTGTTGAAGGAGGTGTGTCACTGGGGACAGGCTTGGAGATTTTAAAAGACTCTTGCCATTCCCTTTCTGCCTCAAACTTGAAGATCAAGATGTAAGCACCCTGCTATTCCTTCTGCCATGCCTTTGCTCTGCCATCATGGACTCTAGCCCTCTGAAATCATAGCCCCAGTTAAATGCTTCTTTTAGAAGTTGCCTTGGTCATGAGGTTTATCACAGCAGTAGAAAAGTAAACTAAGACAATCTTACTTTCTCCTACTCTAGAATAAATGGGCTGGAGTACAAGGAAACAGAGAGCAAGGTGTGTGGTCTTAAGACAGCAAAATGATTAGCATGAGAAGTGGTGGATGGGGAGGCCAGGGTGGCACAGAGGTTGAGACACAGCAAGGTTAGGCTGGTGAGGACTTTGGTCACAAATAGGCCTGGGTTTGAATCATGGTGCTTCTCATTTTAGCTGTGTGGTCTTGTGCAACAAGTTACCTAACTTCTGGAACCTGAATTTTTTTTTTTTTCAGAATGGAACAAGGGGAGAAATTGCCCACAGAAGGGCCTGGTTTCAAGGATTGTGATGATGTGTGTTACCATAACTAGAGCAGGATAAGAGTTAGTCCTGGAGGTGAGAGGCTGGTGAGGGTATCCTTGAGTATTGCAAAACAGCCATTCAGAACTCATTGCCTGAGAACTCTATGTGTGTAGATGTTGACCTGTATAAACAGGTATTTAACTGTAATTGGTAAAAACAACACTGAATTAGAATCCCTTTTTTGAACTTGCACTTAGAACTGTTAGTTGCTTTGGTTCTGTAATTTGCTGTGCAAGTAAATCTTCAGTAGTATCTCTGAAATAGTGTATAGGTAGATTACGTTTGTGAGAAAGGCAGACTGGCGCATGTCTTTATAATTTGTGTGTCTGGTAGGCCTGTGCTGAAGGTAGTCTAGGCTTTATTTCTTAATCACTTTTATTATCAGAATGTTGTCATTTTACCTACTAAACCTGTTATGTGTAGTTAATACAGGAAGGTTTCTTTAGCACACTAACAGGAGGGAGGATAGACATTTTTTTTTAAGCCTTAAAATACAGTATTTCCTATATAAAGAATTGATATAGCAGATGTCATCACCCGAATTCCTCCAGCAGAATGTATAGCCTACCTTTTAATATATAAGTATTCAAAGTGGTGTAGAAGTCATTTTGAAATAATAGGGATAAGGTGAGTCCTGAATTTTAAGAACTTCTTATCAACATCAAGATAAACTATTTGTACAGAAAAGAGCTTCAATGTCCACTTGGCAAATTGGCAGTAACCAGGACAGAACACTGTGATGTGTACAGGAGAGGAAGGGAGACCCGGGCAGCAGCTAGAGGAGCAATATGAATTAGAGGTGCAGTATAAAAGGCTTTGGCAGCCTGGGTCTCTGTTTTCTCTAAAGATAATTAGATTCCTAGAATATTCCAATTTTAGTTTATGTATTGTTAAGCATATGTTTAGGTTGCTTCAAAGTAACTATGATATCTTTCCAATTTTAAGAAGCAACAACAAATTTAAGTTTGTAGTTCTGATATTTAATCATCCTTATTGGTATTTAACCTGGTGTCTTCAGCATAGCAAATGAGGGAACAAAGGCAAGAATGAACTTGACAGTGCACCAAAGGTGTCATAGGACAGTGTTGCTGGGATTAGGGAAATTGGGCTAAATTGCTTAAGGTTTAGAAGAATGTTGTAAGTTGATATGTCTCAATCTTGTGCAACAGAGAATGTTTGTTTATTCAGAATATTGTAAATGTGTGTATATTTCAAGTACTAGAATTGTCTGTGGATCTCACACCAGGTTGGAGTTTATCAAAAGTGGACTTTACATCAGATTTGCTTGAATAACTTGAGAGGAGCAGTCGTCTCTCCAAACCTAGACCCGGTGTCTCAGAGGGTGGAATTTCCCTATCTACTGTAGTACAGCCTTCTCTGACAGTTCTTTACCCACTAAACTTTCAGGAGTTGTCATTCATTTAGACTCAGAAACATTTCTTAGGAGGTAGTGGTGTTCTGGAACCATGTAGAACTTAGTACTGTTAATTTACATTTCCACTTGTCCTGGGTAGCAGAAAGAGAGTTTGACCTTGGTTTTTCTAGTAAGTGTAGACTGTAATTGAGTTTGGGGAAGCCAGACTGGGTGCCAGATGTTCCCTCTGGGCTGTGCTTTATAAGGTTAATACTATTTAAACGTTCCTTTCTTCTCTCTGAGTCATGTTAACACTCATGAGTTGTTTGACCAACCCAAATGAGTGGGATTGAAGGACAGTACCGTCCGAGTGACCACAGTGTGAGAACAGCATTCGCAGGAGCTGACACACACAAAGGTTTGACAGGATTGGGTTTCTTTGTTGTACTCCGTCTCACTATGTAGCCAGGCTGGCCTTAAATTCCCAGTTCTGCCCCTGCTTTCTGAGGGCTGCTATTGCAGTCATGGACCACCACAAAGTAAAAACTAAATGTTTGCTTACATGGTGTATCTGGGAATCTCTCAGATTTTCAGTCTACTAAGTAATTTAACGCTTATTTATGGACCGGTTACATGTTTCAGCAGTTAGAAAGCAAGTCAGCATCCACCAGCAGAGTCTCGGGGTAACATGTCCATGTTAAATTCTCTCCAGTGTGATGGAGTATGAGGAGGGCATCTCACCTTCTTATGTTAAGTCTGTAACTCCAGACCACGCAAGACTGAACTAGAGTCTAAGGTATAGAACTTCCTCCAAAAACCTACCTGATCAGTGTTTCCTCCAGTATCAAGGTCTTGCGGCATGAAGACTTCACTCAGTGTGGGCCTCTGGACTGGAAGAGAAAGGGGCATGGAGGAGAAAGCTGGTGGGTTGTGGCAGAGTCACTGCTCGGGGACTAGTTGTGTACAAATGTTAATTTCCTCATTTTACCCCCTGTGTCATAGTGAAGCAGGATGTGAAACAGGGCAGGAGTGCGTCTCTCAGCATTTACAATTCTGTTATTGGAAATGGTTTCAGAACATTTTTATTACATTTCAGTGTATGTGTGCCTATGTGTGCCAGTTATGGTGTCTATGTAGAGGTGAGAGGATAATCCATGGAGTTGGTTCTCTCCTTCTACCATGTGTCCCAGATACTGAGCTCAGGTAGTCACTTGGTGGCGAGTGCCTTAACACACTGAGCCATCTCACCAGTCCCTCTAAAATTATTTCAAAATTTAAAAAAGGTAGAGCCAGGAGTGGTGGAGTTTAAGATCCTTAGCTATGTAGTAAGTTTGAGGACAGCCTAGACTACAACATGAATCTGACTCCAAACGTGGGGTGGGGACAATTAGAACACAGAGCCTTCCAACTGAAAATGAAGGGCTTTTGTTGTGGTTGTTGTGTCCTGTGCTCTGGGAAACTGGGCAAAGCAATACAGAACTGGATTCTCTGAGTGGATCTTGTACAGGATGTGATTTGTAACTTACTGACTTCTAGGAACTTGAAGACAGAAGAGGTCTTTGTTCTAGAGGCCACAGACTTCTAGCTCCATAAAGAGCTTATCATTGAGCAAGACTATAATGTGCCGTGTAAACAATGTGTGATGGGACCATTGCAGCCAAACCTTTTCCTGGGTAGCAAGACTCTTCCAGCATTCACAGAGCAATTGAGTGCTAATCCCCTGTGACATCAGGATGGGGGAGGGCAACCCTGAAGGACTCTACTACCTTTGGGTAAAGAAATCTGTGCAAATTTATTTCTTTGATGCCTGACATTTATTTTCTATGCCCAAACCAAAAAATAAAAACCCCCAAAAATAAGAATTGGGGTTTGAGGACTTAGCTCAGTGGTAGAGCACTTACCAGACAAGCATGAGGTCCTATGTTCTGTCCCTAGATCCCTTCCCCTCAAAAAAGAAGGTTTAGTTTTACTTTATAATGATGTAATTTAAAGTAGTAGAAGGCTTGGTGGTAGATATTTATAATGGATAATTTAATAATTCAGGTTTCTGCTTGTTCAATTAGAGCACAGTGCCTATGGAAATGACCAATCCTAGATAATACAAATATGCGTAGCTTTTTAAATGATGTAAAAACAACGTGCCTGTCTGCCCTGGACATGGAGACTGTGGCACTGTGATGACATAGCCTTGCCATCCTCATCTGTCAACTTCTCTGTATAAATGCTAGAAAGCAAGAGACTCAGAAGAAGCAAACATAAGGTAGCATAAGAGGGAGGCTTAGAAGACCTGCAGAAATTTTTTGGAGATACAGTTCATGAGGGGAGTCCCTTGTTTTTTTAAAAATAAACAAGACTATATGGCTCTAAATCATTATTATAGTGACTCACATCCACCTGTAACTGCAGTTCCAGGGAATATGATGTTCTCTTCTGACCTCCACGGGAACCAGGCTTGAGTGTGGTGCACAAACATACAAAAGGAAACACCTACACACACAAAATGAAATAAACAAACATGTAAAATGTTATAATTGAACATCAAATTTCATGAGATAGGCATGCTGACATACACCTATGCTAGCTACTAAGAGGCAGGAAAATCACAAATTCAAGATGTGCCTGGTAATACACGAAGGTCCTGTCTGTGGGAGGGTCCTGGGTGCTAATCTTCAGCCATCTGTGCCCCAATTGTCCTCAGGCTCTGGTAAGATTGCATTCTCAAGTCTGTTCCTCACACTTGTCACCAGAATTGCACATGCCCACCACATCCAGGGGTTCATTCTCTTTAGAAAAAGTGTAGGTACACTGCAAGTACCCAGACATTGAGTGTGCAGCATTGCCAACCTCAAACTAGCAAACATAAACCAAAGACTCTGCCGTTGGAATGTACCAGATATTCCCTGATAGGCTATGGCTTGCTGATCAACAAATTGCTGAAGTCACCTTGGTAACAGTGGCAGGGGATCAATAGAACCATATTCTCCCTCCCTCCCTCCCTCCTTCCTTCCTTTCTTTTTGTAATTTTATTTGTTTACCTTTCAAATGTTATCCCCTGTCGAGGTTTCCCCTCTACAAACCCCCAATCCCATCCCTCCTCCTCCTTGCTTCTATGAGGGTGCTCCCCCTCCCCACCCACTCCCCTTAACCAGCAAAGCAAAAGTCACTATGACATTGTAGAGGCTACAATAATGAAATTGGTTCAGTTAAGCCTTTGTAGTAAAGCTTTTTTTTTTTTTTCCAATTTTAAGTTACATTTATCTATTGTATGTGTGCATGCTACAATACACATGTAGACATGAGGACAACTACCAGGAGTTATCCATATTGGTCCCAGGATCAAACTTGTATCATTAGCCTTGGCAGCAGGGACCCTTATCCACTGAGCCATCTCACTGATGTTAACAGAGAAGTCACATTGAACTGTTCTACTCTTTATAATGATCATGTTCTTGTCTATGTACTTAAAATCTTTTTCATTGTAACTGTTTCCAGTATTCATTTGGCAGTTATCAATAAGGTCGTGTTGCCAAGAGTTTTAGATAAAGGGAGAATCTTAATCTTCCATCTTTTGTTTGCCAGATCACTTTTAGAATGCTCTCAGGTTTAAGCTAATGTCTAGTGATGAGACCTTATGGGCCTCTGTCAGTCTGCAGTCTCTTGTCAGGATGGTGTGATGGCTTCACAGAGTTGATGGCAGCATGAAAACACATGGGTCATTCTGCCTCAAGCCCAGCGTCTCAGGAAGTTCCCCGCATCCTGGCACAGTTGCTCCAAGAGTTGTGATGCGTAGACTCTCACGTCTGTGAGGGCTCTTCCAGGGTCCCGGTCTCTGAGTGCTCCTTGATCCTTGATGCAGGAGCCTTCAGCTATTGCAGTAGCTCAGAGAGGAGGACACTGTTTCATGTCACAGCAGAGTTTGTTTGACATTTAGTGTTGGTCATAGAAAAGCCTGTCATTAAAAACATAGTCTGTCTATTCTTGTTGATAATATTCTTTTCTGTAATTTTTAGGAGAAATCCATTTAATATCATTTTGACTTTACAGTATGTATAGTCAGTTGAATAGCATCCACCCAGAGATAGCAAGTCTTAATAAATGTCACTTCATTTGGAAAGGTGTTTTTGCAGATTCCTTTATTAACTGAGGACCTTGAGGTGAGGACACAGCCCTGGATTGCCCTGGTGGGCATTATACAAGAGAAGCTTAAGACACAAAAACAGGAAGGCTGGTACAAGCCAGCAGGCCCCTGGAGAGACATGGCCTTGCCAGATATTTCTAGCTCTCAGAAAGGTGGGAGAATCTTCCCCTGACCCATTTCTCTCTGCCTTTGTCTCTCTGAGTGTCTATGTGCAAGTGTTCCTGTGTGTGTGATATACTCAAATGTTGACCTCTGAAAGCCAGAGGTTAACTTTGGGGCTTCTTCTTCAGTTGTGCTCGACATTGTTTATTTGCTTATTTGTTTGTTTTTGACAGGGCCTCACTGAATTCTGAGCTCTTGAATTTATATAGACAAACTGACCTGCAAGCCACGGATACCTGTCTCCTACCCCTCCCCCTAAGCACTGGGGTTACAGAAGCACACCCAGACAACTTGCTTTTTATGTGGGGTCGTGGGACCCAAGCTCAGGTCGTCATACTTGCTCAGCAGGTATTTTACTCACTGAATCATCTCTCCAGCTCTGCATTTCTGTTTTGTTTTTAAGCCAGCAAGTCTGTGGTGATTTGTTACAGCAGTCTTTTAAAGACAGGTTCTCTCTATATAGCCTTGTCTGGCTTGCAGTCACTTTGTAGACCATACTAGCCTTGAACTCAGAGAGATCCACCTGCCTCAGTCTCCCAAGTACTGGGATTAAGGGCATGCACCACCACAGGCTGGCTGCTCTGGCAGTCTTAAGATGCAGGAGTAGAATACTATCCAAAAGAGGAGCCTTCATGAATGCAAGAACAGAGACGCTCCATCATGGAGCTGTGGGCCAAGGCCACCATCTCTAATCACAGGACCTCACAAGTGTGTTGTGTGAAGTGCCTGACACCGTGAGCACTGCCCTCCTTACTGCCTGGTTTGTCTAATGCAGAGGATATTACACTGTAGTCCCCAGACCAGCAGGCTCTGCACCATCTTGTCTCAGGGCCCCCCCTGTTCTGTATCGAAAACCAGAGCCACTGTGTCCTCAGAGTTAAGCATGTATCAGAGTCACTTAGGGCTTTTTTGGGTTTGGTTGTTTGTTTTGAGACAGATTTATTAAATAGCCCAAGGTGGTCTCAGCCCCACAATACTCTTCTTGCCTCAGTCTTCCAAGGGCTGGCATCACAAGTTTGTGCCACTATGACATGGGATGGAGAGGGATCTTCTCTTTCTCCTATCTTCCCTCTCCTGGCCTTGGCATAGAACCCAGGGTTCACCTGTAGTGTGTGTACGGTCTGTTTTCTAATGTGTCTCGTTAGGTTCCTCTTGTTGTGAAAGTGTCTTAGGCTTCCTTGTTTTGATGACCTTGACAGGAACATTTTGGGTAACATTTCTTCATCTGGGACTTTTCTGATGTTTCCTGACTGGGATAAGGGGTGTTTGAGGAGACCACAGAGATGGAAAGCTGTTTTCCTCACCTGGTGTCCAGGGTGTGCTGCCAGCTCCATTGTCACCATTAATGCTGACCTGGCTTTGTGCTGTGTCAGGCCTCTTTATTACAAAGTCACCTCACTCCTGATTTTCTCCCAAGCCCTTGGAAAAAGGGAGTCACTTTATCCTGAAAAGCAGGGGGGTTATTACCCAGCCTCTTTGAGGTTGAGATACTGACATATTTTAGAACTCTGTGTAATGGTATGTTTTGCTTTGCATTTTTGGCAGGGTCTCTTGTTTTGTAGCTTGGGCTGGCCTGGAATTCACTGTGTAGCCCAGGCTATCCTGAGCTGCCTGGTAATTGTTGTGTCTTGGCCTCCCAAACATTGAGTTCACAGATATGAGCCACAGGTCTAATTGGCATTCTCCAGTGCAGGACATCATTTTGTTCTCTCCACTTCAAGAGTATGCCTGTATATCATGGTACTACTGTATTTTCCACTGAAATAAACTGCTATCATTTTTCCTTTGAGAGTTTGTCCAGTTGAGCATGTTTTGCCGTTTCTCACTTTCAGGCACTAGAAGATGCTCTTGCCTCTTTCCATACTCTTTATCCTGTTTAGAATCTTCAGTGTCTTAAGGAGCCCAGCTTCCTTCTGTTGTGTGACACAATTAGAATGTAAGACCTTGTATTGGGGAGCCTAGGCCCCCTCAGATGCTAGAGCGAGGATGTGTGCTAAGCCATGTGTACATGCATAACTATAAACATTTCTATTTGTGACCATCTGGGTCTATATTGAGGTAAGCATAATTCAATACTGTTGTCCCAAGCTCTAATCTCTACCCCACAGATGATTGTAGCTTAATTGCCTTCCCACCCCAGCAGAAAGAAGCCTGCTTTTACCACCTGACATTATCTACCAGTGTTCTGATTAGTGGTTTTGGAATTGTTGCCTGACTCCCCATGAGAAGCAGCTGCACCCTGTAGAGCACAGCGCTTATGTAGCTTCACTTGCCTTGAGTTTAAAGTCTCTGCTCATTTGCCGAGCTACAGTGGTCAGCATCCATCTCCTCAGCACTCTTCTTTCCTGTTCTCATTGTTTTTCTTGGTGCTGGGAATAGAACCCAGGCTAATAGTTGTGTAACTTTTTCTTTTGAATATCATTTCTGTTTAATTCAGGCTAGGGTATTTTTTTTTTATCTGATCATGTTTCTTGCTGTTGGTAATTTAGACGGGTGGCACATCCCACTTTTGTGTCTTGATAATACTAATTGTATTTTTAAGGACAGGTTTATGCCTGAATATACAGAAAATTATTCAACTGATGTGTTTTGAAGTTGGATTCAATCCCTCTGGCCCCATTCTTTTTATAGTGGTTCATATGCCTAAGGGCATGTGGAATTCTAATAGAATACATTAATGGATGTGTAAAAAATTTAAAGACAAGTCTAAACAGCTTAGATGATAGCATTCCACGTTTTATACTTAGGTGGTTGTTAGCAAGCTAAAGAGGGTTTGGGAGAGTGTGTGGATTGTTCGTTCATTTGTTGCTCATGGGATCATTATTAAATGTCTCCTTGTGCTTAGTGGCTCTTTTAGCCAGAACACTGGGCTAAGTAAATGTATACATTCTTGCCATTAAGAAATTTATCTGAGGCAGATAATTTCTGTGACTCATATAGTCACAGAAATATATAGCTTTCAAAGGGGTTGTTTGTTTCTTTTAGGAACATGCACTTATTTTGAAAAATCAGCAGTCAGTAATTCTTGTACCTACTCTGTACCACACCTTGGGGCGGGGTGAACGACAGACAGGGTCTCTGTTTATGTCCAGGAAGACAGAAGAGCAGGAACCATGAGCTTGTGAGCAGGCACTTCTCCCAGGCTGGAGAGAGGCGTCAGAGGCTGAGGAGGACCTAGCAGGCTCAGGTAGCATGGGCAGTTTTCTGGGAAGAGCTCAGCAGTTAAGTGAAGGTTGGCTAAATGGCGGTCCGCTGAGTATCAGAGCCTTGAGTCCAGCATCTGCCCACTTGCTTTAAATTGTTCATTTCCCTCAGCAAGTGCTGCTTTTATGCCTCACTCCAGACATTGCCTTCACCACAAAGGTGTAAGTGGTATAGGAAACACATCTTTGCACAAAGAAAATGGATATTTTTAGAATATTTTTGTCATAAAATACAAAGTGCAGGTATAAAGCATTCTTGGAATGTAGGTATCCACAGAAGACCCCAGGGGAGTAAGAGCTGTCCCACAGAGGAAAGGGTGCACACTGCTGTGTCTTAGGAGGACAAATGGGGCTAGGACAGGTGGCTCTAGGAAACCAGAGCAGGGTGGGTGGGGCTCATCCACGTGTACAGTGACCATCACAGCCTTATGGAAAGGACATCAGGCTATTTATGCAGTGATAATCACATATAATGTGGCCATGTTCCAGGTCACGTGGAAGGGAAAAGGAAAGATTTCAAAATCAAAAAGAGGCTGGGCATGTAGTTCACTTAGAGGGCTCAGCCAGCATGGAAGAAGTCTCCATAGCAACACATAACCAGATGCGGTGGTGAGTTCCTGAAAGCCAGCATTCTGGACATGGAGGCAGGAGTGGAGGGAATTCAAACTCATCCTTGCCTACATACTGAGTTTGAGGCCAGCCTGGGCTGTATGAGGCCCTTTATCAAGAAACAGGAACCAGCAAAATGGCTCAGAGGGCAGAAGCACTTGCTGCCAAACCGAGAGCCTGAGTTCAGTCTTGAGAACCGAATGGTGGAAGTACAGAACCAATTCCCAAAAGTTGTCTGATTTACACAGGCACACTGTTGGGTGTGCACACACATGCTACACATATACTACATAAATATAATTAAAACATTAAAAATCAAATGGCATTAAGTCAGAAGCATGAAATAAGAATGCTGTAAATCTATAATTAAAAATATTAGGACTTATTCTTTAAGATTAAGGGAGATACTGTGCCAAGGCAGCTGGGTGAAAGGACTATTTAATACCTGTAAAATTCTGTGTGCTTAACCCTTCAGTTTCCTTATTATACGGCCTTTTAAATATAAGTGTGCTCTTCCTAACATTGTGAGCTCATATTGATAGTCTACTAGATAGAAAATATCATAGGATTTTAAGCTCTGTGACTTAGTCTTTCTTGGTATTTTGAGATATTGACACACAACATTCAGTTGCCAAGGTGAACAGACACATTACAGAGGGTATACTCAGTTGACAGATCGCTTACTGTTTTCTTTAAGATGGAAACATGAAGGCTTTAAGTGAGATTAACACATATCTTAATCACTGTCGCCCACTGTAGTAAAGTATCCCTGAATTTGTTCTGCACAGGTCCTGGTTAGCAGGTGGTCAGTATACTTCAGGCAGGGCTGGCATAAGGGTGAAATGGGCCATGCCCAGTGATGTGAGGTTGATTCAACATCTCTAACAAATGTGTGGTGAAGCTGAGGTTGGCAGTTGGGAGGCAAGAGGGCGAGGTACCTAATGACTGCCTGGCACATTTCAGTACTGGCTTCTTAATGCCTGCATCGTAGGTGATGAGTCCTGGTCACATGGGCTGGCACAAAGGAAATGAAATTGCCACTCCTGAACTTCCTATATAAATAAGATCAAGAGTAAATATCTGGAAGTAGAATTACTAGGTTATAGGGGAGGTGTATGTAATTTTATAAGAAGTGGCTGTTTTTTTCTAAGGTACTTGTGCCATATTCTCTATGTGAAGAATTCTGGTGTCACTTTTCCTCATGTTCTCAATAGTGTTTCTATTCTACTACTTAATAGCCTGCCCCCCTCCCTCTCCCCCCCCCGCCCCGTGTGTGTGTGTGTGTGTGTGTGTGTGTGTGTGTGTACGAATGCACGTGCATGCATGTTTGTACGTATATAAGTGCCATGACAGGTGTGGAAACAAATTGTAGGAGTCAGTTATCTCCTTACACCTCATGGTCTAAGGGATTAAACTCAGGTGGCATCAGACTTGATAGTGGGTGTCGTACGCACTGAGCCATCTAGCCAACTCTGTGGTTTTGTTCTTTGAGCCGTCCAGGCTACTCTCATCTGTCATCTTCCTTCCTACCTTTATCTTCCAAGCTCTGGGACTATATAGGTATGTGTCATCACATCCATTTCATAATTTGACTTTTTAGGTGACAATTTTAGTTGCCTGCTGATGATATAATTGTATTTTATGTCATCTCCTTCTTAAAAATTAATCACATGTTCTTAAAGACTGTATCTGATATGCATCAGTCTCATGTCTATGCCCTGCCTTGGTTTTCAGTCATTTGGTCTTTGATTAATGAACTGACTGACTGGACTGATGAATTGATTAACTGATTGATGAACTGATGAGGCCTGCCTAGCACTAGTAAAGCACACCGGTGTCCACAGGTGAGGGGGAAAGGTCTGCCTTGAATGCACATCCCATAGGCTGCCATCCCATAGGCTGCCGACCTGAAGGGCAGCTCTTCCCACTGACAAATAACAATCATGTATGAAATTGGCAAGCCTTTGGATATGGTTAGTGTCCCCAGGTAAGGTTGTGATTATGCTTCTACTTTTGAGAGACACTGTGTGACACTTTACACCCTTCAGATGGGGATATAGCTGGTTCAAAGCTGCTTCACCTTTCCAAGATTGCTCTGTAGTTCATTTCTGCTCTGAAACTACAGCTGTCCATTCTCCTCTTCTGCGTCTGTATGCGGATCCTCACTGTAATAAGCATGTTCTCTACAGTGGAGCTCCGTCTCTCACCCTTAACACGCCGTTCTGTGTTTCTGTGTCACAACATGGGCTATAATTTTTGTTGAGTCAGAGAATCTACTTCTAAAACTGAAGAAAGTGGGACTTGAGATGGAAAACAATCACATTCCTATCTACCCAGACACTGCCACATCTTCAGATTGTCTCTGTTACTTAACATTTGGGTGGGTTTTCTAATCATTGGTGGGTGCAGTCTTAAGAGAGGAGTAGTGGGACCCTTAGTTACTGTTCCCTGCCACCGGTTTACTTTGTATGTAAAATCCTGAGATTATGAGCGCCATAATGCTTCCTGGGTTCAAGTAATAGAAAAAATTCCTCACCAATAAAAGGCACTGGCTGACCTCAAACTAGTTTAAATAGTAGTCAGATCTTGTGCCAAGGTTAAAGTTGGTGTTATTTTTGAGAGTTAGTGCTCTGTGTATGTGTGTATGTGTCTGTGCGAGCACACTGGTTTTTAATGTTGATGATATTACCCCCTTTTGCCTCCACACCACACACATTAACTAGCAAGTACTACTGTGTGTGCTGCAGTCGGCACTGGGCCATTGCAGCAGTCTCAGATATGGCTGTGACCTACCCCGGAAACTCAACACGGGAAGTACGTATTCCCTTACCACTCTTTCCCCTCCTCTCTGTGACTCAGCCGTGTCTTAGTCTTACATAGTAACTCACCTTGTATTGGTTGGTTTGGTTTAGTAATTTTTCTCTATGAAACATTAAATTTGTGTAATTTCCAGTCTCATAAACATCAATATTTAACTCTTTTTCTTTAAAATAGAAAAGACCTCATGGCTCACACATAGGTACTTTTTTAAAAACTACTTTTTAAAATCTGTAAGTCTTCATTTTCTTAAAATGAATGGAATTTTAAATGCCCTGAGTGTTACATCTTTTATGTCATGTCCAATCTGAAATAGGTCCTTAGACTGATTTTCAGAACTGACACTCTTAGAGGTCACAGACGAGAGAATTAGTCAGTTCAGGTTTATTTCCTGTGAGTAGGTCCACACTGTCAGGTGGGCGAACTGTAGATACGGCACTGCCTCGAGTTCTGTGTGGTTCTGGCCACGCTCTCCATTGCAGAGCTACTCGGCTTAAATAAAGTTAATGTAAAACTAGTGAGCATCTTGGCGGCCAGCTCCTCAGTCTCTGTAGTGCCCCGTCCACTTCGGGCCTTCTGCTCACCAGTGCTTCCTGGCTGGGTAAAACTGTACAACTGTGCTGTCGGCTAAGTGGCCCTGGAACCCAACACCCTTCTGCTGTTATTAGTTGTCTGTCCTCCTGGGTTTATACCTGTAGATTCTTGTGTTCTGTGTTCCCATTTGCTTAATAGGTTATGCGTTCGTTCATTCTTCCTTTTGCTCTGTCTTCCTACTGAAATCATGTCGGCTTTGTAGTGCTTCCTGGCTGGCTCTCTTTAAGATGGGCTTTTAGCATTCTTGAGCAGCTTTTTGCTTTCTTCTGTAATAAACTGTACCAAAATTATTTCTTGTTCCTTAGTCCTATAACTCAGACCCTTGTTCTGTGTACAGCAGAAAACATACAGAAACTAAGGCTCTAGGTATATTCACTGTTTTAAGGTATTGCTGTTCGCAGCTGTGTTTAGTGGACGGAACCAGAGAAAATCCAAGTTCTTACACATTTGAGTAGATCGATGTCTGTCTGTTGGTTCATGCTGTTACCCCAAACTCATTTCAACTCTAAGGGATCTAATTATCTCTTTCCATATCAGGAACTCCTTTCTTTGACAGTTGAGGACCCGTTGTTCTAGGATGTATTATTTACTGCATCCTGTGTGAAAACAGTCTCCTGTTGCCTCCACATTACCACTGTGCTTCCTGGGCCCTCACTTCTGTGCTGACGGCTCTGATAGCTCATCCCACTGCCAGTCCCAGTGCCTACAGAAGCCTTCTCACTGGCATGGGAGACCCCTGCTGGGCTCTTGGGCCTGTCTTCTTCAACCTTGCACCCCAGCTTGGGGTTCTTTACTTCAAGAGTAAGGCTCAGGTAGGTCTTGAAAGAAGCCTGAATACATCTTAGAATTAGCTGTCTGTCTGGTGCTAGAGATGGAAGCAAGCCAGGGCCTCGCACACACCAAGATGCACTCTACTTTTATGATTAATGTATTTCTCAATTATTTTTTTAAATATTTATTTTAAAAATTATATCTGTTGGAGGATCAGTGCAAGTGCCCACAGATGCTAGAAGAGAGTATTGGACCTTCTAGATCTGAAGTTACAGGTTGGTTGTGAGTTGTCGGATGTGGGTGCTAGGAACTGAACTCAGATTCTTGCAAGAGCAATAAGCACTCTAAACTGCAGAACCGTCTCTCCAACCCCACAGCACCTAACGCTTGATAAATTTACATGTACAGAGGATATGGTAAAGGTGTTTTGAGCTTTAAGAAGATGCCCCTGAAATACTGAATAAGCGTGCAAGTATGGCTGGCGGCCAGCATCATGCACTGTCCTCTGGAAATCCCGACCAGTGATAAATGAGCTCGAGTTGGTCAAGTGGTAAAGCATTCAGAAATAACTAGTTCTGCCCAGGTGGGGGCAGGGGGCATATGGTTCAACTCCTCCTTTTTTTAGCTAGATTTTATTTCCACAAATTAGCTATGGAGGAAAAGCCTTGTAGTCCTGTGTTAAGCAGTGAGTAGTTTTCTTTTTGATGGTAAGTGTTGTATTAATATAAAAAACAATTGTCGGGAATATAGAATCTTTGTGAGAAATATGAAGATTTGTTTCGGATGTCTTCTCAGGAGCGCTCCAATTTCCATGCTGTTTTCTGTTTGGTGTGGTTTGATTTCTCTTAAGTTAAATTTTGATTTGGAACCAGATCTCCAATGGCATGAATAAATGGACATGCCCAAGCTGTAAACTCTGTCTGAAGTTTGGGTGTAGGAAGGGCGAGTTTGCAGTGAGCACCACTTGTTTACACACTCGGTGAGCACCGCACACTTACACTGATGTGTATTTATAGGAGTAAGTTTGGGAAGAAAAACCTTGTGTCCTTACTGGAACACTGCTTAGGCTGTGCCCCCAAGCCATTATGGCCCCATCACCACTGCTCTCTGCCGTAAGTAGTAGTTTTGTGTGGGATGAAACCCAGGAAATAGCATGTTTTCTCATAGCTGATGAAGTCTGTTTTCCTTCCGTAGCCATTTCATTCTTATGGGACCACTGCTTCTGCTTGGGTTCTAGCCCCGTGGTTTACTGTTTGCTTCTCTACAAAACATTTTCACAGGAAGCAGGCTCAGTAGCGGCCATATCCTTGAGCGGGGGTGGTCCTTAGCATCCTTGTTGCTGAATCAAGGGATGAGGACTTGGCTATGGTGGTCAGGAATGTCTCAGGCATCCTCCACCTGGTTTCATTGGCTCAGGTCCTTCTTTGAGTGGATCAAGTGACTCTTGAGAAACAAGTGTCTGAGAATTAGCCCCACTGATTTGAAAACTGTTCAGTTTTTCCTTGCTTGTCTAGTTTGACATCGTGGAACAGGAACCATGCCTGCTCGTATGACCTCAGTTCCATTTCTGAAACCAGCCCTCTCATCTCAGAGCCTGTACCGGGGGAAGAGAAAGGATATGGATTAGGCATGGGTTTGAAATAAAACCTTAATTATCAGTGCAAACATTATATGAAGGAAGGAACATGTTACTAGCTATTGGTACTTAAAATAGAAAATGATACCTTAAGAGGAACACAGGAGATGGATCACAACCCTCTCCAAAATAGAAGTCTTTTACTCAGAGCCAAGTGTGTGTGTTTGTATTAAACCCCGACTGCTGCTGGGAGTATGCATAGAAAACCTAGGCTTGTTCTGTTTGATCTCAGCACCCTCCAGGTTTGAGTACTGAATCTTTCAAAAGGAGCTTTAAAATCCTGGTGGATCTGCGTTTTCTCTGCTTCGTCTGGGAGCTCTGCACAGTCTTTGCAGATTGATAATAACTATGTTTGTATTGAAGGAGAAATATATAAAGACCAGACTTTTCCTTACACACTAATGGTCATACTGGCTTGACTTGCAGACACTAATTTTTTCCTCTGGATCACCAGTGCATGTGGTGGTAATTTGGTGACTAGAAGGCACGGTAAATTATTGGTTATAATAAATTGATGTCATACCCACAGAACAGCAAGCAAGAGGATGAATTAGAGACAGAAATAGTAACGGTTTTTGTTCAGGAAACCTCAAAGCGCACACTGAAATCTTACCACGTTGATTCCATTTTTAAAAGAAAAGGAGGAGGAAAAAAGATTCAGAAGACAAAAATTT
This sequence comes from Tokudaia tokunoshimensis, assembly GCA_036184795.1. Taxonomy (NCBI): domain Eukaryota; kingdom Metazoa; phylum Chordata; class Mammalia; order Rodentia; family Muridae; genus Tokudaia; species Tokudaia tokunoshimensis. Next base: position 41,549,132 of record BTHU01000001.1, read on the forward strand.
CAAAACTGTAAGTGTAGTAAAACAGATTATAGACCAAAAATGTACTGCTTTATCTTTCTGGAAATCTCTTTACATAGTTTAAGAACCTTTAAGAAGTCTGGTCATTATTTGGTGACTGGTGAAAGGAAGTAAGACTGCATAAAGCTAATGGCAGTGATGTTTCCAGAGGTAGCATGTATAACCTGTGTGTGTGTGTGTGTGTGTGTGTGTGTGTGTGTGTGTGTGTGTCTTTCCAAGTGAGTGAGTTTATGTGCACCACATACACATGTGAGTCTGGAGTTACAGGCCTGGGAACTGCCTGATGTGGGTCCTGGGCCTTGTACAAGAGCAGTAAGGGCTCCTGACCCCTGAGTCATGACTCTTGCTCCCCAGATGGCCACTTTTGATCAATCTTTTCTTTATAAATGTTTTACATTTTCAGTCATTTAAGTTTAACAAACAATGACCCCTCTATACCCTTCACCTAAGTATCCTGATGGCTGACTCTTAGCACATTAGCTTTTGCTTCTTCTTCGTGCCTTTTATTTTATTTGTGAACTTCATGTCAATTTCAGATACGATGCTTGGTTTTGCCCTTAAATACCTCAGTGATATAAACATAGTTCAGTAACAAAATTGGGACATTAACATTGCTCCTTTATCTCATCCACAGACTGTATTAATATTTTATCAGTTATCTCAATAGCATCTCTCATAGCAAACAAACAAACAGCTATTTTTCAGGATTAGAATCCAGGATTCCATGAAATGTTTTGTTGGTCTCTCTCATAAGTATCCTAGGTTTTGACCTTGTATTTGCTATCTGACCTTTACATTAAAAATTATAGGTGAAGTAGGGTATGGTGGTGTGCATGCTTCCCTAGAATTCTAGCACTTAGGGGGTCTCAGACAGAAATAGCACAAGTTCCAGGCCAACCTAGGTTAGCCAGTGTAGGCTTTGATGTTTCAAAACTTATTTTTTAAATAAGTGCTCTTAAATGTTTTAACCTCCCTTCTAGCCTACCACCCACCAGAGGTAGTGGAAAAGAAAGGTTATTTAGGATACAGAGGGATATGGACCTGTTTAGAAATAATTCTTTGGAGCAAATTCAATATGTATTGTCAGGATCTCAGCAATTCAGTTCCCAGGAATCAGCAGTGGCAGCTCAATGTACTTGGAAACATCATTAGTCCAGTTCAGTAGTATCAGGATGGCAAACATGATTGCAGCAGCAGTAGCACATCCAGCAGAAACAGCCAGGCCTCCACCGAATTGGCAGGAGTGACCAGGAGTAACAGGGATGCCAGGAGTTCTCTGCCTGCCTCTTGACGAAGTGAAGATTAGCAAAGACAAAGAGACCAGTGATTCATTGCAAAGCTAGCTATGCAAGGCCCCCTGTCAGTGTCCATTGAGTCCTATCTACGCTCCCTGCAAACATCACATGTCCTCACACAGGTCTTGCCTCACCACGTGAGTCTGTATCAGCTGACGTCACTGCCAATCGGCCCAAGGCCCAAGTTTGTGGAAGCAACAAGAAGCCGCCAGAACACCACCAGAAGTTTTTCTTTTCTTTCTTTTTTTTTTTTTTTGCTGCATTTCTTTCTATGAAGTCATGACAAACAATGACCAATAAACAATGGTAAAGCGTACCAATACCATCCAGCCTTGTCTACCATCTGTTAGGTCTTTCTCTACACCATGCGTCCTTTCACTTGTTTGCTTTTGCAAAACATCCTTTCACCTGTGTCTGCTTTAGTAAAACACCGTCTGACACAACTGGTTTTCCAAAGAAACCATAAGTTTCCACTTTAGCCAGCAAGAACTTGTTTCTACCTGTCTCTCACCCCCAAAAGATTCCGGAAACTTATTCACAGAATGCTCCTAAATTTGGATTTTGAGTGATATTCTATTCTCAGAACATTACAGGAGGAGCACACGACTGCAGTTCTGTCTGTGTGACAGTGTTAACAGAGCACTTGCCGGGTTTCTCCTATGACTTTTCCCTTTTTGTGATTAGTAAATCTTACATACTTTGAGACCCTGAGGTATAGTTTCTCCTCTCACTGTCGTGGAATTTTATCATCCATTGATAATTGTTAACTTTCTTGGAGTTAGCTTGAGTGTCTTACTAACTTGTGAAGGGATTATGTCGAAGTTGAATAGTGTGTCTCTTGTCCTGTGTCAGTACATGTCCGTGTGTAGCCTCAACTGTACATCAGGTACCCAAAAGGGAGAAGGCGTGTATTGGGATTGGGGTTGGGGATGGGATATTGAATGCAGTCTGGGTGCTTGTTCTGTCATTGGATACCCCCTTTTTCCCCATTTCAGGGACTGTGGCTTCTGGAAACTAGCACATTCTACTTAAAAGCAGTTGGGAACAGAATTGATCTGTGGTTATTCTCTTGTTTCATTCACTTCAGAAGCTGTTATTGAATCTTATTGCCATATTTTAAACTTTTTAACCAGTGCTTGCTGAAGTTTAATGTGTCACACATCAAAATCAGTAGCTAGTTCCACGGCTCCAGTGATGCTGAGAGATGGAAGGAACATAGAGAAGTAGAGGCTTACTGGGAAGTCCCTGGGCTCACCTCCTTCCCAGCTTTGAGGATTGCTCCTGCTGTTGTCCAGTAGGGATCCCCTCCAGAGATAGTGTGCCTCTTAGACTTTCAGCCTTCAAGCTTGTGAGATAGTAGTGCTTTCATAAGTGTCCAGCTGAGGTGCTTCCTAATAGTGATAAGTAAGAAGGACCGAGAAGAATGCTAGTAGTTTTTATTCCAGAAACAAGTGACACTCTTGTAGTAGAAATGAATGTAAGTACATGGCATCTAAAATGTGTGTGTGTGTGTATACACTGTCTTATATATTAGTTTAGAAATTAATTTAAATGAAAAAACATGGACTCTATCTTTTTTAAAGCCCAAAGACAATGGTATGTATTTACCCCAAAATTATACCTTTATAGCTGATTTGTGATAGGTTTTTATTTTGTTTTTAAAGCTACCTAAAGCAATTTATCTTACTAATACTTTTTTCCTTGCTTGGCTTTTAATAGTGCTTTTTAATTTAATTTTAAATAATACTGAATTTTAAATTATTTAAACTTTTTTGTGTGGCTTTTTAGCTAGGGTCTTGCTTTAGTAAAAGTACCTATAAACTAGTATTTTTAGAACTATCTTTTTAAATTATTAATCCCTAAACTGGAGTCCTGTATCCCTTCCACACTAATGTGTGCTGCCAGTGATCAGCTTTGATCTGCGTCACTCCCCCAGGACAGTCTCGCACCCATTGCATACTTTGCCACTTTCTCCCTCCCTGGCATGCTGGGCAGTGTCCGCATGTCACTGGCACCCTCTGGGGCTGCTGAAGCTCATGGTGAGCTGTTGTCCGACTTCAGGAGCTTAGATTGAAAGTGGCTGGAGTATGTTCGGAAGTCTGGGTTGGCTTCCTCAGCTACGGGATGTATATTGAATCCTTCCCTGGCTGGCTTGCTCTGGCTTGATGTTGCTCCAAATCCTACTTGTAAGACACAGAAGCAACTTTCCAAAGTGCTTGGGACAGTTCGGGAAAGGTGTCTGGTGACATAGTCACTATTTGTGTGTGTGTGTGTATGTGTGTGTGTCTAGTTCACCTGGCTTCTTTATGATTACACAGGCTAAAATTACAACAGGACTGGAGAAAGCTCCTGTCACCCAAAACTTCCAGGGAACACCTCTCTGCATTTCTTCTTCTCAGTTCTGCTAGCTTCCTGTCATCTCTGCATCAAATGACTCAGCTCCAGCTTTTGCTAGGATTTAGCTCTTCTGCCTGCTCTGCTCCACCTCCTCAGTGACCTGCTGGAAAGAAAGGAGCCTCTTGTATCGATCCATCAAGTGGATCAGATTGGCCACCGAGGACACGGAGGAAATATGCGAGGGCTACCTGCAGCCTTCCACCCGTTCTTGGGAAACAGAGCTCAAGGGTTTGCTGTGCTGTCTAGGCTGGCCCTGAACTCCCAGGCTCACCTTAGATAGCTAACTACCCGTGACTACAGAAGAGCACCACCATGCACCATGGGTTATGTACCCTCTTATTCTACTCTCAAACGTCACCTTAATCCATAGGGTTGAGATGACTCTTCCTGCTAGAGCACCTTCATGTCCACGGGGCTGGGGAGCCACAGAGGAACAGGGGCCTGTTTGTCTCATACTGGCCCTATTACTTCTTTTTTATTCGATGGGATCACATAGGACATGTTTGTTCAGGTATATATGCTCAGCATCTTTCCCCATACCTCACTACCCTTCCTCTTTCATTATTCTCTTAATAGAACTGAGTTTTTGCCAGGAATTTACATGGTTTAGATGGATTAAATTTTTCTAGGCTTCTGTAGCAAAAGAATACACAACCAGTTTCAGACAAGGCCAAGGCTGGGCAGAGAGGACAAAAGAAGTCTCTGCATCAGAGAGTTGAGAACTGAGGAGGTCAACACCTGGAGCCTTGTTTGTGGGCTGCAGAAAGTCTGTGTAGGAAAGAGCAGTTGCATTTCCAAATGGTTGGTACTCACTGATCTAGGGGGGAACGTGGGGCACAGGGCAGTCTGGTATCTTTATCAGATTCCATTGTACCAGAACAGTCTTCCCCAAATCCTCAATCTTGTTCATACTCTGTTTTGTACCCCAAAACTGTAATCGCAAAAGATATTTTTTATTTAGCCCAAACTGAGACTATTCTGGTGGGATACTTGGACAGAAGCACAGACTTGAAGAAGCAGAGCTGACTTTAGCTTCTCATTCAATGTAGTATCTACCTGTTGTTAAGAGCTGAGGTACTGTGAACCCTAGTAACCTTGTTTATAGCTAACACCATTGTGTAAAGACTTTTTGTTTTATCCTGATAGTTATAAAAATGAAATAAAAATAATTCTGTTTCAAGAAATGACTTCATATAATAACTACCTTTTCTCTTATTCTGCCTAGATGATCATTAGTTAGTGCCTAAGTATCATGAGAGCTTAGAATTAAAATACTACTTCCATGCCATGGGGTATGGCTCACCATGCATGCACTAGGTCAGGCATGTGGTGGACTGACCAAGTGCTGTATGACGTGAGCTGTATGAGAAAGGGACTTTCTTGTATCTTAATCAGAATGACACTTCTCAGCTTTGTGGCCCATACAGTTGTTGATGCAGCTGTAATACTGGTTGGAAGCAGGGATGCAGTGAACATACCTGGCTCTTCAAGGTCTTTGAGGGTTCTGTTTTTAGAGCTTATGTCTGTTTTTAGTTTCTCGAGAGTACCTTTTATTCACAAAACCAAAATAGAATGAATGTATACCACAAAGTCAAGTCCATGCAGAAAGTGCATGGTGCACTGTGTTTAATTTTATAGTTACCTCTTTATTTGTTTATTTTGTGGCTGAAGCTGGGCTCAAAACCCAGTAGTCCTCCTGCCTCAGATTCCTGAGTGGTGAAGTTATATATAGGTGTGCCCCACCATGCCCAACAACTTTTTGTTTTTTAGTTGTAACATAATACAACATTTGTTGTCATAGCTGTTAGTTAGTTCAGTGGTGTTAACCATCTCTGGAACTTTTCTTACAGAAGATTACATTTCCCCATGAATGTGTTCTGTTAGAATTAACAACGTAGGACTGGAAGGCAGAAGTGTAATCTCCCAGATGAAGTGAGCTATCCTGGCATCAGTGAGGCAGAACTGGTCTAGCATGGTACCTTGGCATTCAGGAGCCAAGGAGAAGCTCGGCTGCAGAAGATAAGGCAAAGCGCTTAGGGAGGAATACCACGTTTAGGTTGGCAAAGGCTGCATGTCCCAAAAGCTCTAGATAAAGGGTCAGTAGACTCTTTCTCAGAAGGGCCAGATGGTAAACACCTTGGTGTCTGTGGACCATGAGCTCCATGGGAACTCAGTTAGTGAGACTCTCGCTGTGGACATATGCCAACCCAGTCCATGTGCGCATGATATTGAAACTGAGCCTACAGTTACCTACCGCCAGTCTCCTTATTGAGGTTCTTGGTTCCCCAGAGCTCTGCCACCTTCCCAAAATGGGAACAATGTAAATAATAGGATACCTAGGGCTGACATACAGTTATAGAAATATGTGATACAACTGTTTTTTATGAGATGTTATTCTCCTAAAGTGTTGCTTAAGAAATAAATTGTTAATATGGCATGACAAAGGAAGGGGTAAATCACCATAACAGACATCCAAGAAATGCAGTAGAAATAGGGAAATTTCTATATTGAACACAGGCTGAGTGCCCCAGGGATTCCAGGTTGGCAAGGCAGTTGCCCAGGATATGGGGGTGTGGTCTGGGTTCTTGGCTCTCCTGCGATGGTCCCTTGTTGGAGATGGATGCCATGGTTGCTGTGCTGAGACTCTGGCCCAGGACAGGAACAAGGCCTCAAGGTTCAGAGGTGGGAGACTTGTCCTTTCTCCTCACACACCACTGGGAGAAGAGTTGGGTGTGTGGTCACACCTAACTGAACATGAAGTCTGGCTTGGAAGACAGACCATGAGGTCACAGTCTGTAAATAATTTAAGCAGCCTGTGCTCTCTTTTGTTCCCAAAGTTTCAAAAGCGGATCACTTGGGTGTCACAGTTTATGGCAATGTCCCAAGGTCAGGTGCTTAACACAGTTGGACAGTTCAAGTTAATTGGCTTTCAGGTTTAAAAGGTCTTAATTTTGGAACAGGCTTCTAGCATCTCCATTTCAGCAGGTTGGCTATTGGAAGCTGGTCGTCAGTATATTCTGTATGTAGTTTTGGTTTTGTGTGTTATGATTTAACATAAATTTATAATTTGATGTTCTATAAATGACATAATTTGGGGCTCTCTTTATGTATTTGACGTAAACTTTTCTATTCTGGAAATCATTCTGACTATAATAACAGATGTGACAACTTGGGAATACTCTCAGAGTATAAACTAGTACATCAGTCCAGATGGGAATGTTCCTTACAGGGCGTCTCCCTTTAAATTTCTGTTTCGCGGTTTCAGCTTTCCCTTGTAACAGAGTTTGGGAATGCATTTGTGGTGAAGCCTGCATTTGGAAGGGTTGGAAGTGCTTTATTATTATTAATCACACCACCCTGATCTCAAAGAAAGAAGACATTTAAATGGGTCCTGCAGTTAGATCTTGCCAACTTCTTTGGAAAGAATCAACATAAAAATTAGGAGTATTTATATAGGTACACTCTTAGATAAATCAAAGATGGAAATAATTAAAACTAAGCATGTTTTGTTCCTTTCCCTCTCAGGAAGTAGCCCGTGGCTCACTGTCAGTGCTAGGGTTGCGTACACCCAGTGTGCGTGACAAGGACACATGAAGAGAGGCGGGGGCATGCCTTCACGTTGGACCAGACTCTCCTGCTTGCTCTAGTGACTGTTGCACAGCCCCTGGTCCCCGTGGGTCGTGGTGTGGAACACTGTTACTCACTCGGTGGTGTGCCTTTGATCACTGACTTTGTCATTAATTGGATCTTAAAGTACTAACAGTGGCTATTTCTAAGTAATCATTCTGGTTAGTTCTGGTATTTCTGGAGTTAATATTTGTTTTTTACCTCTTGAGGTTTTCTGGTTTCTGTTGGTAAACATGAATTGACTGTCGCTTGCCCCCGCGGATACCCGCCGTCATGTGCTGCACACAGACAGACAGTTTTTAAAACATCTTTTAAAATTGTAAGTGTTTTCAGGCCCTGAGTATGGGAGGTCTGCCATCTTCTAGTGTCTTCTTTAGTTTCTTTCTTTCCTGTTTCACGTTTTTCACTGGGGAGGTCTAACATCCTGGGTGTACTTTATCCTAAGGTCTATAAAGTCTTCCTTTTTTGAAAAAAAGTTTGTTTTTTTTTTCCAGCTTGATGGAATATAAGTTTTAGAAGATGTATCGTAGTGCTTTTCTGAGTTTCTTCAATAGCCTTTCTCAGGCCTCCTTTCTACCTCTAATCTGGTTAATGTGTCTCTTCCCCTTTTACTTTGGCTCCCAGTTTGCTGATCCTGTGTATCTTTTCAAAGACCAACTCTGTTTCCTTGATTTTTTTTTAATTGTTTTTTTTTTCTTTTCTATTTCATTAATTTTCTGCTGTAATTTTGACTATTTCTCTCCATATACTTATTTGAGTTTGGCCTGTTTTTCTTTTTCCAGGCCTTATTATATCTACCCCATTTTACATGAGCATAGCACTGTTTGTTACCTGAACATCAATGGGTCATGAGGAGATGAGTGTGACTCAGATACAACATTTTCCTTCCATCTTAGTTAGGGTTTACTGCTGGGGACGGACACCATGACCAAGGCAATCTTATAAAGGCAACGTTTAATTGGAGCTGGTGTACAGTTTCAGAGGCAGTACATTATCATCATGGCGGGAAGCATGACATCATGCATGCAGACTTGGTGCTGGAGAAGCTAAGAGTTTTATGCCTTTATCTGAAGGAACCCTGGAGGAGGCTCTCTTTCACACTGGGCAGAGCTTGAGGCTAGGGTACCTCTAAGGCCCACCTCCACAGTGACACACTTCCTCTAACAAGGCTGTACCTCCTCCAATAAGGTCACACCTCCTAATAGTGTCACTTCCCATGGGCCAAGCATATTCAAACCCCTACACCTTCTTTAAATTAAGTCATTCTCACAGGGTTCATGAGTAGCCCATTTTTAAAATAGTATATGCTTACTTTGTATCTGCATCTACTTTTTATTTATTTATTCACCTATGTCTGTCTGTCTGTCTGTCTGTCTGTCTGTCTGTATCTATCTATCTATCTATCTATCTATCTATCTATCTATCTATCTATCTATCTATCTGTCTATCTTTTTTTGAAGCAAGGTCTCTATAGAGAGAATTCAGTGTGTAACCAAAGCTACCTTCAATCACATGGCATTGATGTACTTAAGTCTGCTAACAGTTGTGATTACAGATGTGGGCTCTCGGCTCTACTTTTTATACTTTTTATACATAATTGATACTAATGAAATCAAGATGCCATGAAAATGGAATCGGTTCTCTATGTTGTTACACTGCCTCTCCCACCATTTTTCATGAGAGAAATTGCTCTGGTCTTTGGATGATGCATGATTTACTTCTTTGCCAGTAATCTATGCTTTCTCTCTTCTGTGACTTTTTCCACTGCTCATAACTCATAGTTTTAGCGTATCTTTTTATTTATTTAGCCAGTACTGTCCTCAAGGTTAGTTATTGTTTGTTTAGGGAGGTTAAGGTGGTCAGAGGTAGAATGTCATAACTGAACACAATGAAAGGTTATGTAGTGTAATTGGTTTTTCTGTTTTTAATATCGGTAAGTACTTTCATTAAACATTTTAAAGATGTATTTATTTTTACTTTATGTGTATTAGTACTTGCCTTTGTGTGCAAGTCATACCACACATGTGGAGGTCAGAAGACAGTTTGCAGGAGTCAGTTCTCTCTTGCATCATGTGAGTTCTGGGGTTCAGACTCACAGCGAGCACCTTTACCCACTGAGCCATCTCAGCAGCTCTGAAATGATCGTAGGGGCTTTAGAATAGCATTGTAAGTGATGTAACTTTCTACACGTGCATGCTAAGAATTATATGCTTTATAGCTGTAGACTTAGAAACACTACTCATAAGGCCACATTCCAGGGCTGGAGATGTGACTCTGCATTTAAATTTAGTTCTGTCTTCTGCCATTGATACCAGGCATACATGTGGGGTACAACATGCAAGTCCTCACACACACACACACACACACTAAACTTTTTTTTTTAACACACCTTTCACTTATGGAGTCCCATTTTGTTTTTGTGAAGACAATTTAGAAGATGGTTTATCAGATACAGCTTATGAAGTCTGTTCAGAGCCCAGAAGTGTATTGCAATAAAGTGGTGGCTTTTAAGATGTTCCTTTTTATCCTCCCACCCCTCCCGGCTCTCAGTGTTCCTCTTCCCACCACATTCACACATGCACACAAAGTGGAGACTTGTGATCTAATTGAATGTAGAGATAGAGGCAGGGTTGGGAAGTGGGATGTGCAGGCCCTTAGAGATAGCCAGGATGTCAGTGCTTCCTTCCATGGTAGGGAGGGGCCGGAGCGCTGGCTGGGGCGTCAGGCTTCCCTGTGCTGGCCGCAGCTTCAATTCCGTACACAGTACCAGAGGTAAGCAGGGATAGAAGGCCAAATGAGTAGCTAGATTTTTTGACCATGTAATTAATCTGGAAGGTAGAACTTAAACTGGATAATGAAATAGAGTTAAAGACATAAAAGTTTCGGTACTGTTTCTCAGGTGAAGTACTCACTTAAAATGTGTGTGTCCAAATGAGCAAGATAAACAGAATCAACATACGTGATTAATTGAGGGGAAATGGTCTTACCGTAAATGAACTTTGCGGTTTCTTCCTTTTGGTTAGAAGCACTAGGCTCAGTCTGTGGATTGTTAATAAAACATAAGTTACCCATTTGCTTTCTTTCTCATTTGAAGCTTAAGAATAATACTTTTAGTAATGTCTTCCCCATAAAAGTCTCCCTTACCACACAGAAGGCAAGTAGCTCCCTGCTTTCAAGTTAATCCCATTTGGACAAAGTACGAGGCAGTCCCTGGTCCAGGCCTAGGTGGACATCTGACTACAGGTGCACATGAGGAAGAGCAGGCAACTGGACTTGTACTTGTCATGATTGCCCCTTCTTGCCGGGGTCCTCCGTTGCTGGGACTCCGGCATACCCACACGCAGAGCAGAAGTGCTTGCAGAGCGGGCTCCACAGCCCAGAGAACGTGTTTTCTTAGGAAAGGCCCACGTCACCCAGCATGCACGACTGGCTCTGTTCCCTGCCAGGAATGCCCATCGTCCACGTCACATAGGTTGCTTTCCAGCCTGTCCTAAACCCTAACCCAAACTTAGAGATCAGCCTTGAAGCTTATAAACTTCTGTTCAAAAATTTTAAGTAGCATTCCTCACTGAAGTCTTACTGCTGATGCTGATGCTGATGCTGTATGTGTCTGGTCTGGAGCCTCTCAGTGACTCCCAACAAGGAGACTCACTCGCATGGTTCTTTTGTGTGGTTCCTTGTTCCTGGGTATGTGGTCAGCTTGGCCTGGGGCTAACCCTGGCTACTCTTTGCTCCTGGAAGTGCTGTTCTGCATAGAGGTGGGTATGAGTGCCCTTTCTTTCACTCCCTTCCCTCTCACTGCCTGGGATCTCTGCTCAGGGTCCAGCCTGCTGGAGAGAGGCCTTCTCTGACTCACAGGTGGAAACTGCACCCGTCTCTGCTGCTATTTCATTTCTTTGTAGTTCTACCAAGCTCTAGTCACCATCTGAAATGTTACTGGTTATTATATGAGCTCTGGGAAAGCAGCATCAACTCCTGCTCTCTGGGTGGAGCCAGGTCTGGAGACCTGGTTAAGTAAAATCTTCTGATTTCAAGGGTCAGCCCTGACCAAGCCAGGCAGTAACAGTGGGTGTGTTCAAGGTGCTGAACCCAATATAGATACATCACGCCTTTCATGTAAAGCATGGACAGTAAGTACACACCTCACAGGCTGTCATTAGTACATGGTGGCAAGTGCTAGATACAGCTCCCAAGAAATGTTACTTGTTAAGGTACCTTTATAGAATATCAGTTGTTTAACTTCAGTAAGGGTAAGGAAATGATAATGACCTTTAAAAAACAGAACAAACCTCTGAATGGTTACAGAGCCAACTGTCATTTCCAAAAGGTTGTGTACTGTGAAGTCAAAGGAAGGAAAGGCTGTGCTGGATGACTGTGCAGGGGTGACCTTCTGTCTAGCACATGCACTTGTTCTCAAGATGACAGGCGTGTGTACATCTGTATTTGCCATCGTATGTTGTCTTTATCACTTTTGAGTTGGTTTTCTTGTCCAGCATTAGGATCCCTGAGGGTTTTGACTTGGACAGTAACTCACCTGGTAAGTCTTATTCAAATATCTCTCTTTGTAGCCCTGGCTGGCCTGGAATTCACTGTGTAGATCAGGCTGGCCCATAGAGATCACCAGGCTCTGATACTGTCTTTTTATGATAGAAGTTTCTAATAAAACCTAGTTTATTGATTCTTTCTCTTTTGAGAGTCGTGACTTTGGAATTCTGTTCAGGTGGTCATTGTTGAGGTACCTAGATTTTCTTGTGTGTAATTTCCTTTTAGGTCTGTGATCATTTTGAGTCACTTTTTTTTCTTTTTTCTTTTTTCTTTCTTTCTTTTTTTTTTTTTTTCATGAGGAGTGTCTACTTTCACTGTGTTGTGCCTGTGGAAGTCCAGTTCCAGCAGCCTGTGTTGAATTTCTCTTTTCTTTTGTGTGTTGCCCTTTTGCCTTTGTTGGTTGTTTTTTTGTTTCTTAATACACACACACACACACTCATTCATATATTTTAAATTAAAATATAATTATGCCATTTCTTCTTTCCCCTTTCTCCATCCAACCCTTCCTACACATCCTCTCTTATATACCAAAATATATAAATGCATCCTAGTTAGTCTATATGAAGTTAATTGTATATATGTGATTTCAGGGTTGACTGTTTGGTATTGGATAACCAATTTGGAGGCTTTTCTCTGGGGAAGACTATTTCTCCCTCTCTACATTTTTTAGTTGCTTGTAGTTGCTATGTAGGGTTGAAGCCTCATATGATTTCCCCTGGCGTATCATCATGCCTGTTGGCGCTGTTCTTATTTAGGTCTTATTTATGCAGCCACGATGATGAGATTTCATGGGTGTAACTTCAGATATTTCTATGAAATGCAGTCTCACAGTGAGCTTCCTGTTCCTCTGACTCTTAGACTATTTCCTTTGGAAATGACTGAGCCGTGAGTACAAGACTTAGGCTGTAGATATATCAGATGGTCTGGGAGACATGACTGAGCCGTGAGTACAAGACTTAGGCTGTAGATATATCAGATGGGCTGGGAGATATGACTGAGCCGTGAGTACAAGACTTAAGCTGTAGATATATCAGATGGTCTGGGAGACATGACTGAACCGTGAGTACAAGACTTAGGCTATAGATATATCAGTCGGGCTGGATGCCCACCATCATTTGTGCTCTGCCTTTGGGTTAGTTTTGTTTTCCTGGGATGGTTTCCATCTGTTGTAAAGAGGGGTTTCCTTAATGAGGGGTGAGGGCTACACTTATCTGTGGGTGTAAGGACAGATATTTAGGATGTAGTTAGGGATTATTCTGGTTTAGTAAAATGGTAGCTATAGGTTCTTTTCTAAGATCCATGACTTCACTAGCCCTAGGTACTTACTTAGGTTTCCAGTACCAAGCATGATTTCCCACTTGTTGAGTGTGTTAATTAGAAAAGTCTAATTAGAGAACTGTTGGTTATCACCAACGTACAATGCCCTGCTGTTCATTATTTTAGTTCATAGGCTCATAACTGGGTATGACTGTTGGTTTCTTCCTCCCTTGGAAGCTTGCATGGTGCTTTCTAGTATCTCCAAATCCCATATCCAAAATACATGGTATCTTGAGCAATATGGACTTAGCTTCTACCTCTGGGAGGCAACATAGTAGCTTATTTGAGGGGATTCTCTTGGACAGCCCTGCCTAGGAGCTCAAAAGAGGGGTTTTCATGCTTATTGTTGAGGTTTTGTTACATAGTAAATGGCTCGTAGGGTGAGCATTCAGCCCAGATGGAAACATTTTATTTTAACTCTGTGTGCATGTGTGTGTGTCCCCACCTGCCCCCACCCATGCAGGCTAGAGACACTCATCAAATGATGGAAGTATTTACTGATAGTTCTGCTTTTAATGCATGAAATTGAAAAAGGAGTTTTTGAGGTAAAAGGTGAGGCTCTTGCAGCTCCTACAAGCTATTTGGGCATCCATTTCAGTATGCAAACTAAAGAGACAAGCAGAAGAAATTTAGTGTGGTCATGCTGTGAAAAGGAAGGGATGAAGTCTATGTTTGGGGTACTGACATTTCCCTAGATTTAAGTAGAGGAAGAAAGGATTGCTTGAGGGGACAAGATGCTTCTCAAAAGATGATTTGCTTCTGCTCCAGGTTGTAGAGCCTGTTCACATTTCTGTTGTTGAGGAAATCCAAAGCAGGTAGAGGAAATCATGAGGGGATGACCTATCTTTTTGCCTTGGGCCAAAGTAAAGCAGTTTGACAGACACGACAAGGCAGAGATGTCCTTATACACTTTAATTCCCCTGTTCATGCCGAGTGAGGACAATGCCCTGGCAAAATTAGCTTCTAAGTGCGTGTTTCTGAACAGAGTGAGGCATGTAGCTCCAGTGTGCTGTGCCTCTAGCCTGCAGGGCTGGGGATAGGCCAGCCGTGGGTCTCGTTCCCTACACTTTGCTCTCAGAGGCCTCACGCAGGTCTTCAGGTGCAAATGCCACACGTGTATTTTATCTTTTATTTTTTGATTGGTTGACTTTGAATTGGGGTATAATACTTGATAAAATCTATAAACTAGCACAGCACAAAATCTTTATGTAGAATGAATTTTACAATAAAAGCAAAAATCCTGGAGAGCCATGACCCTGTAGACTGTAGACCTTGTAGACCTTTCGGTTTTATCTTTTTATCTTTCTCATCTCTCTCTCCCCACCACACTTCCTAATTTGATAGTTTTTCACAAAAGAACTAGAGTTCTGCCTTCCTTTAGATCTGACCCTCCTGTGTGCTCATGTGTCTGCTCCCACCCCCATCTTCCTAACCCACATCTCCCTGTAACGTGTGTTCTGTTTGGGTTTTGTTTTGCTTTGTTTTGGCAACCCGTCTGCTAGGACTGGAGTCTTTCAGTCATACAGAGATGCTTGCTGTGGTGCTACCTGACCCGTATTGAGTAGTTACTACACAGTGCTTTGGGGAAGCTGTGAGGATTGGATCCTGGCACTGGGTAAGTTATGTTAAGGCCCTTCCTAGGTACCCCGTCAGCAAGCCAGGCCCCACCTTATCCTTGTCCTTTGCTGGGCCTTTGATATTCCCACTCTGCACAGTGCCATCCACGAGAGGGTAAATACTTGATCCACATCTGGATAGGACTTTTCATTAGAAGATAGTTTTGTGTATAATTCATCTACACTGCATGGCCACGACTGCTTCTTTAGTTAATAATAATGATGGGGTAGGGACGAAAACGACAAACACGCATTTCCTCTGACATAGACTCTGACGTGAAACCAGAAGGGTGCAGTGTACTCTGGGGTGAGAGCGAGAGAAGGCACTGGAGAGTGAGTGTGAGCAATGTAGAATGCTGCATTATACAGCATCAGGGGGACCCAGCATTGTCTACCAACCAAGCAAAAACTAACAAAAGATGTGATGTTCGAGAGCTCGGGTGACCCAGATGGATGGGGCTCTGGGCAGTTTTCTGAGCTCAGGATTATCTTAACCCTATCATGTTATTACTTAAACCAAGGGACCACTACTCACAGAACCTTTTGTTCTACAGTCCAGAGCTGTGTGTGCTGCATTACACAAAGGACTTGCGTCCTACCAGCTGCTTTTGTTTAACTTTGCCAAGCTCAATTCTCAGTGACTTTGAAATGGGCCAGGCTTCTCTACTAAATATTCAGATTTCTGAATTGGAATCTAACCAGTGAGGCTCAGAAACATACTTCATAATTTTTACCATTACAAACTCAGTTTAATTCTCATGAAAATTTTAGGTTTATGAATGAAATCTTTAAAATGCAAAGTACATACTTCTTGAATTTAATTGAATGAAAATTGGCAACACCAACACAAAACTAATTAGGGGAGAACTAGGAGGGATGTGTAGGACAACCATATGCTCCAAGAGCCTGGAACAGCTCAGTGTGTGCTGAACAACTGACCTAGTTATTAACGTATGCCTACTTTCAAAAGTTCTGCTTTGAGGTGTGAATTATCTGGAGATGCCACCATGTAAGGATATTGATTTAGATATCTAAAATGTGGGAGTGGCTACTTAAATTATTATTGTTAAATTGATATTGTTTTGAAGCCATTTTTTAGAACAAAAGGATAAGAAAGTTTTGCATAATGGAACTCTAATCCGGACAAGCAAATGTCTATCTGGAGCAGCGATAGCATACTAATGTGCTGTGTTTACTGAGGCGCAGTGATGTAAACAGCTCACAGGAAGAACAAGGGCCTAGTGAACTTGCTGGCTTTTGTTGTGGAGGACACGGGATACTTGCTAATGAAAACTCTAGAAGGCATTTGCTAGGGAAGATTAGATGTGGGCAGTTGATGGCTGTTCCCAGCTGTGCTGGAAGTTCCTGGGAATAGCATGACCTTGGAATTACTCCGCTTTGGTTTACAACCAAGTGGCACAGGATCCTGAGATATCTTAGAGCTGGGAGATGCCTCTGCTGAAGCCAAGATGGTAGAGGTACTTTGTGAAACAAAGAATAAGGGCTGTTTCAATGCTGGAACTTAACCCATAAGTTTTTAAATGTTTTAAACATTTACAAAGGGTTCTGTGATTTTTAAAATAAGGAATAATCTTGTAATTATTAGATAAAAGATTTTCATTAGCTAATGTTTTATTAAGTACCTTTTAACTTTCTGTTACAGTTTTCTTTTCTTTTCTTTTTTTTTGAGGGGGGGAGTGCTTGGGTTTGGGTTTGGGTTTGCGTTTGGGTTTTTTGGAGACAAGGTTTCTCTGTGCAACCCTGGCTGTCCTGGAACTTGCTTTGTCGACCATGCTGACCTCTAATTCACAGAGATCTGCCTGTCTCCAAAGTGCTGGGGTTAAAGGCATATACTACCACCACCTGGCTTTATAGTGTTCCTCTTAACATTTCAAATTATAAATTATTGATGTACTGTGTGATAATAAAATGCTCTTAAACTCTAAATTTGGCGTGTGTGTGTGTGTGTGTACACGTGTGTGTTTATATTTACAAATATCTATTTAGATGGTGTCTGACTATATAGCCTAGATTGCCTGGACCTCCTGAGTACTGGGGTTACAGGCTTGTATCACCATGCCAGGTTTAAAAAGACCCCCTTTTCGAGTCGGGTCTCATGTAGTCCAGGTTGGTCTTAGACTTGCTATGTACACCAAGGATGAACTTGAACTTCCAATCCCCCTGCCTTCACCTTTTGAGTGTCAGAATTATAGGTGCTCCTACCATGTCTAGTTTTGTGCTGTACTAGGATTGAACCCAAGGCTCTGTGCATCTCAGTTAAGCATTCTACATCTTAGCTCTCAAAAATGTTTTTGAGACAAAAGACATATTACATATTTGTTATTCCTGAGGTATAAAATGAACTGTACAAAACTCATGTTCTTAATTATTTTTATTTTCTAGAACAATTGGAGATTTGTTTTTTTATAGGCTAGAAACTATTAAAGAATATGTTGTCACCCATTATTTCTCCCAGTGTCAGCAGCAGTGGCCGGGGAGAACTTCAGCTTACTTCAGGGGAATGACAGCTTATTTGTATTAGCAGAAAAGTAATTCATATAATTATGCTTCTTCGGGGCAAGATTTTTTTAGCCTGTTGAATTATTTGTGAAATTGGCTGGAGTTCAGAAATTAAATCTTACTTTCATTTTTCCTGCTGAGTTATTTGGAGATGAGCGTTGGGCTAGCCATAACTTGACAGAAAGGAAAATGAACAGAAAATACCAGTGTTTTACTTATTGACCAGTCATTTCTCACTGAAATGTCTTTAAGACCACAATGGTTCCATTTCATCACTCACACCTACAGCGTACTCTGTTAAACTCAGTTGTGTGAGTTCTGTGGTTCTGTGAGGAAAGGTTACACTGTGTAGCCCTGGCTTGGAACTAGCCTGCTTTTTAAGTGCTGGTATTAAAGTCATATGCCACCACACTGGCTCCCAGGCAGGTGTTCTTAAAGATGAAAGAGAATCTAAGCCACAGCAGAGACACTAGAAACTAGTGAACTTGCAAAGATAATAAAAAAAATAATTTGAGGAGAACTTTGTAATTGCTTCTAAAGCCAAATACAGATGACTGAAGTATGACAAACGCACCAGCCATAGCCAAAAGCCCTGAAATCAATGGATGTGTTCAGATGGATCGGTGACTCTCTCAGCCCTACCCTATAGAGACCTGGCAGGATGGGGACCAGCATGAGGCCGGCAAGATCCTCCCTCCCTCCCTCCCTCCCTCCCTCCCTTCCTCCCTTCCTTCCTCCCTCCCTCCCTCCCTCTCTTTCTTCCTTCCTTCTTCTCACAAATGATTTCTAAACTTTTCTAACCTGGTTTTTACCTTACTTACTTTTTGCCTTAGGTTATATTATAATCCTTATTCTTAATTTCCTGTTTGTGTGTGTGTGTGGTATGCATGCATGTTGTGTATGTACATCTCCCCTTCTCTCTCCCTCTCTCTCCCTCCCTCTCTCTCTCTCTCTCTCTCTCTCTCTCTCTCTCTCTCTCTCTCTCTCTCTCTCTCTCTCTCTCTCTCAAGGCCCAAGGTCCACACAGCTTATCCTTCTCAATCTCTTTCCCATCTGTTGCACTGAAGTAGGGTCTCACCGATTGTCCGCTGTTTGGACTAGCCTTGCTAGCCAGCTTGCTCTGGAGTCCTTAGCCTTGCCTCCAGCACACTGACTGCTGGCACCGCCATACCCACCAAGCTTTTAATGGGTTCTGATGATCCACACTCCAGCCCTTGTGTTTATGGACTTACCTCTCTATTCCTTGTTCATTTTGAAGGTAACATACCTCTAAATAACTTTTTTGGTAAGTCTGACAAACACTTGATGGCCCCTCCCCAACCTCTGAGAATTAGAAGAAGCGATTGCCTACCTCTCAACCTAAGCCCTTCTGGATGAGGCTTTGTACAGTGTTGAGGTGGCTGCTAGGCTGATTGACTGAGTGTGCCAACTGAGCCCGTGCAGGCAGGTCTCGGCATAGCTATTAGCACAGTTGTCTGGATGCCCACACCCTCACGTGGTGCATCTGCTCCCCTGTTTATTTCACCTCCATCAGAAATCATGGAACTTCCTGAAAGTTAAGATTATTCTACGAGTGTGTTGTGTTTCCCTCAGTGTATCTTTGTGTAAAAGTTTCATTTGGTCACAGCTGCAATAAATATACAGAAGAAATCGCTCAAACAGCACAGGGGCCACTAGCCACTCTGAGTGTGGACTTTATTTTTGTTGTTGATCACTCTGTCTTCCACCCCACTTATTTTTATCTTGTAATGAACTTACTTGTTTAAAAGATAGAATTAACACAAGATTCCCTCCAGTCAAACTTTAAGGCCCCTAGAGCAACTTGACTCAACTTTAAAATTCTCTTTTATTGCTTCCATGGCCTGTTAGTGAATACTTCCCCCATATTGCTATCATTACTAGGTACTAGATAAATCCTACCTAGACTCTAGAAACTGAGAAAGTAAGGCAAAAGGTAATCTCTAAGTCACTTTAGAAACGTGTTATCCTTGCAAATCTGTAAGAAGTAATTGGCCATACAGAAAAAACCAGACAACCTTGGGAGTGTATTGCAAAGAGGGTGTCTGTTGGCACCCACCTTCTCACATGTAGGATATTGTCCAAATAGAATAAAATCAAATTATGGTAGGAATTGTAAATAATACAATAAAGACAGCATGGAAGGACATGTGCTTTTCTTTAAAAGTGCTAATGCTCTTAGATTTGAAAATATATCATGGTTAGAGGATTCTAACCTTATCTATGTACACTATTTGCCATATTTAATCTCACATTAGCCTTTATCAATAACTTAACATTGAAATCATTCAACAACTTCTCAATATCTTGCTATACTTAAAGATTTACTACTCCATTATTAGTCTGTCAGATATATATAAGCATCTTAAAACATGCCAGGCCCTAGGTGGGGCTCTGGAGACGAAGTCAGTAATGTCAGAGTCTTCTAGCCCTTAAGACTTCGTTGTGTAGTCATGCCGGATTGTGCCCCTTGCCTTTTGGATCAAGTGTTACTATCTTCTCTCATTCTTGAGCTGTTATATACCTGATTGTCCTGGAGAGGCATATTCTTCACAATATTCTAGGAAAAGAAAGGTGCGAGAGAAATGTGAGCCTGTGTTACCTGAAGATCTTTTCTTTATCCTTTCTTGATGGACAGTTTAGCTGGGAAGGAAAATGTTCACTGAGGATGGTTTTCCCTTTCCCTGATTTGGAAAACATCATTGTGTTAGCAGTAATATCTACATCCATTATCATTATAGCTTTTGAGTATTTGAACATGCATGTGGGGTGCAGTGTGGTGTAGTATTCTTGTGGATGTCAGAAGACAGCTTTGTGGGATTGGTTCTCCCCCCTCCTGCCCTGACATGGGATCCAGAGGTCAGACCCGGATCATCAGGTTCACCTGGCACGAACTTCCCTCTTACCCCCTCACCAGACCCCTCTTGACCCTCTTGAGATGTTTTTAGTTGATTTGTCCTTGGCATTCTAACTCGAATTCCTTATGCCAAGTACTTAGGGCCTGACCAGGTGCATAGGTCCTGGAATTCTGAATCTGAATGATAACATTTCTGTGTTATCTCACTAGAATGATTATTGCGTTGTTATCCCAGGTTCCTTGGAAGATTCTTCACTATTGTGAACACTGTTCCCCTTTTATCTTTTGTAAGTTTAATTTCAAGGCCTTTTCTCTGCTCTCCTTTTCTGTATTAGATGTCTCAGGATGGACCTAGGTTGTTGTAGTTTTTCCTTTATTTGCTGCATTTTTTGTTTGTCTTTCCCTGGGGAGTACTTTCCAGTGGTCCTTCCTTAGCTGATAATCCTCTTTGTAAGGAGTAAATCATAGGCCTAGAGAGATGATTCAGTGGCTAAGAGCACTGGCTGCTCTTCCAGAGGTCCTGAGTTCAATTCCCACCAACCACATGGTGGCTCACAACTATCTAAAATGGAATCCTCTAGCTTGCAGGGGGTATAAATAGATAGAGCACATCACACACACACACACACACACACACACACACACACACACACACACACACACAGGCTCTTTGAGGGATGAGGAGCGGGATCTGTGCTAGATGACAGGGACTATCGAGGAGTGGGTCCTACTACAGTTCAGAGGCTCAGTGCACTCCGCTGTCAGATTCGCGCTTTATTCCTCCTTCAGCACTTGGTTACTTTTTTATGGTTTTGATTGTGAGCATAGCCTTTAATGGCTGCACCATTTCTCCAGCTCTCAGTTAATTTTTAGGGAAAGTAAACTGGAGTTACATGATTTAGAATCAAGAAGTGACTACTGACAAGAGGAAAAACCGCCTGTAGATAATCAATTTCCTTCAGAAATAAATATTGCAAGTGATGATCATCATCTTTAGTGTTGAATATATATTTCTGTTACCTGCCAATTCTAATTTAGTTACAACTCTTGGTAGATACTCCCTGGTGCATTTTTAACAAAAGTGTGCCACCACCCCTGTGTAGATGACAGAACAGCTTGGAATGTGCCCGTGCAGACTCTGGTGTCTCCAACTTCTCTTCTACTTCCTGCCTCCGTGGTTCCTGACTATGGAGAGAACCTGAGGACCTTGCTGTCGTAGATCCTCAGCTCTTCTGTTCTCCCCATGGTCCCGCCTCAGCCATGTCGCTGTGGCGCTCTAGCATCGGGAGTTGGCTGTTGGCTTCTATCCCCTTTCACTTGGTCTCCTTTCCTCAGGAAGTAGGGACATCTCTCAGGTGCAGCGACCTCTCTTGACTCGTTCTCTTCATGTTGTGTGTTCGTTACTTTTATGCTCTTTTATTTCCTCTCATAGAGACATTTGAGAGGAGAAGAGGGCAAATCATGCACGTTCTGACACCCATATTTTAGCCATAACTCTCCAGTTACCTTCCCAGAATGCCCCTTTGGCTGTGTGTTGGGCAAATTACCCACCAGACTTGAATTTGAAGTCAGAGGGAGAGGGTCTGAGGTCCTCTGGCAGGGAGAGGAACTGAACATGCTTCTGACTGGTCTCATCTAGTGTAGAAAGCAAAATCAGTGGTTTGGATGTTTTTATTCTTAGAAATATCATCTTTCAATAATTTTAATATTTCCTCAGTTTATTGTTTACATTTGGAAGTGATAAGTAGGTGGAATGGCGATAGTGCATGTGTTGAAGCAAGTGCACATCAGTGGTTCTGATCAGAGCTTTGCAACTGGTGCTCACCATGCTCTCCTCACCATGTGGAGTCCCCCGGTGGGGTCAGCATGGTGTCCAGTGGCTCCTGGGAAGTGGGAGCTGTGCCAGCTCAGAGTTTAGAGGCTCAGTTACCTTTGGGGCTTATGGTTATGAAATATGTTTAGGAATATGAAATATGAGAGTTTTAGCACCTGTAAAAAATTTTTCTAAACTCCAGTCCTCATTTTGAATCCTGGAGTCTGTTGCTATGGCGCTGCCCTGCAGTTAGAAAGTGATCGGTAAGGAGCTGCTGCCGAAGTGAGGAGGTTCTCTCGTCAGAGCAGCTGGATACATCTGAATTTGCATTGCCAGTTACTTTTCTGGCCCAGCCATGTGTCACGGAGGAGTGGGATCAGGCAGTGTGCCTTACGTCTCTGACTTTCAGTGACCTTAAGTCTTTGTTTATAGTAGGGAGCCTGAGAGTTACAGTAGGACCCACTGTGCGCTATGATCCAGTTTGCTGAGCAGCAACAAGCAAAAGCCCGCCACATACGGGGCCCCACAGTACACTGGTTCCCTGTGCATACGGGAGAGTCACAGTTGGGCTTTGCTCTCCTGAATTAGATGGACTGTTTTTAAATGTTTTCTTAACCTCTTTTAAGTTTCATTTTATGGTTTTGTTTTATTTATTTTTATTTTTAATTTTTGAGACAGGATCTGGTTATATACCTGATTGTCCTGGAACTTATTATGTAGACCAGGCTGGCCTTGAACCTATGGAGATCCATCTGCCCCTGCCTTCTGGGAGCTGGGATTAAAGGTGTGTGATACCACACCCAGCCTTCTACTTCTTTTTCAAAAAGAAGCTTTTGTTGATGTTGTTCATAACAACCACAAAATACCTCACCTTCAGAGCTTTGTCTACAGACCCAGAGCTGCTGCGCTCATAATCTTGGGCAGGGTCCTTAGCCCTTGGGGCCGTTCATTGGCTAATAAGTCTTGTTGAAATGTTACGTTAAGCTATTCCTATCCATTACCTTCAGATCTTACGCGGTTGCTACTGAGTGAGTGAGTTCAGGCCTTCTGTGTGCTGTTCCCTTGTGTTCAGAGTTAGTGGTTGTAAGGAAATGTCAGGATGGAGCGACACTTATGCAATTCTAAACCAGCGTCTTTTCTTTCCTTAACAGATGCAGCAGCTTTTTTATGAGAATTATGAACAGAACAAGAAAGGGTACATTAGAGATCTCCATAGCAGTAAAATCCACCGAGCAATCACCTTACACCCCAACAAAAACCCACCCTACCAGTACCGGCTACACAGTTACATGCTCAGCCGCAAGATCGCTGAGCTGCGCCATCGCACAATCCAGCTCCACCGGGAGATCGTCTTGATGAGCAAGTACAGCAGCACGGAAATCCACAAGGAAGACCTCCAGCTGGGCATCCCACCCTCCTTCATGCGCTTTCAAGCCCACCAGCGAGAGGAGATCCTGGAGTGGGAGTTTCTGACTGGGAAATACTTATATTCAGCCACTGACGGCCAGCCTCCCCGGAGAGGAATGGACTCAGCACAGAGGGAGGCCTTGGATGACATTGTCATGCAAGTGATGGAGATGATCAATGCCAATGCCAAGACCCGGGGGCGCATCATCGACTTCAAGGAGATCCAGTATGGCTACAGACGTGTGAACCCCATGTACGGGGCAGAGTACATTCTGGACCTGCTGCTCCTGTATAAGAAGCACAAAGGGAAGAAGATGACGGTCCCTGTGAGGAGGCACGCGTACCTGCAGCAGACCTTCAGCAAGATCCAGTTTGTGGAGCATGAGGAGCTGGATGCACAAGAGCTGGCAGACAGAATCAACCAGGACTCTGGGTCCCTGTCATTCCTGTCCAATTCCCTGAAGAAGCTTGTTCCCTTCCAGCTTCCTGGGTCCAAGATGGAGCACAGAGAGCCCAAAGAGAAGAAGATAAACATTCTGATCCCTTTGTCTGGACGCTTCGACATGTTTGTGAGGTTCATGGGGAACTTTGAGAAGACATGTCTCATTCCAAATCTGAACGTGAAGCTGGTCATTCTGCTCTTCAATTCTGACTCCAACCCTGACAAGGCCAAGCAGGTTGAGCTGATGCGAGATTACCGAGTCAAGTACCCGAAAGCTGACATGCAGGTTCTGCCTGTGTCTGGAGGGTTTTCGAGAGCACTGGCCCTAGAAGTAGGCTCTTCCCAGTTTAATAATGAGTCTTTGCTCTTCTTCTGTGATGTGGACCTGGTGTTTACAGCGGAATTTTTACAGAGGTGCCGAGCCAACACAGTGCTGGGGCAGCAGATCTATTTCCCAATCATCTTTAGCCAGTACGATCCAAAGATTGTTTATAGTGGGAAGGTTCCCAGTGACAACCATTTTGCCTTTACTCAAAAAACCGGCTTCTGGAGAAACTATGGGTTTGGCATCACTTGTATTTATAAGGGAGATCTTGTCAGAGTGGGTGGCTTCGATGTCTCCATCCAAGGCTGGGGTCTGGAGGATGTGGACCTCTTTAACAAGGTTGTCCAGGCAGGTCTGAAGACATTCAGGAGCCAGGAGGTTGGAGTTGTTCACATCCACCACCCTGTCGTCTGTGACCCTAATCTGGATCCCAAACAGTATAAGATGTGCTTGGGGTCGAAGGCGTCAACATTTGGGTCCACGCAGCAGTTGGCCGAAATGTGGCTAGAAAAGAATGACCCCAGTTACAGCAAAGGCGGCAGCCACGACTCTGCCAGGACAGCCTGACTCCAGCCCCACTGCGAAGGACGTTTTTAATTGCCTAATTTATTTTTAAAAAATTTTTGTATAATCAGTTTTTGAAGTCCATACAAGGATATATTTTCCAAGTGGTTTTCTTACACAGGACTCCTTTAAGATTGAGCTTTTTAAACAAAAATGTGATCAATGTTTGCCTTTGAACACACCTTGCTGAACACTATGTAGCACCGGCTTAATCCTGACTTGAAGCATACCCGATGAACAAAACTTTTATATAAGAATTTTTTTGGTCTTTGGTTTTTACATTTCTTTTCCAGACAACTCCCCTTTCTCTATAGTCCTGAGGCAGAAAACTCGAACATTCCTAAGAAGTATTATCATCGTGATAAGAACACTGTAACCCCGTCGATGTTCTGTTGAGACTGTTAACCTGTCTCTGGTAAATGTTCTGCTGTGACTGTTAACCTGTTACCTTTGCACAAACTCCACCTTTTTCCTTTTTATTTTTTTTTTATAATGTTTTTGTTTTTTTAAGCCATCTTGAGTTCCAGTCACAAAGTAGGCGACGTGACGTGATAGTAGTTGTCTTATTACTCTCTCCAGGACAGCTTTCCGCCCCCCATCGTGCTCCACCCACTGTGGTCACACAGGCTTTCCCAGCGGGGAATGGAGGGAAGCACAGAGCTGCTTACCCCACTGAAATCCCGCGTGGCCTCAGCGGACCTGGCCCCGGAGTCTAAGAAGAACTTGGCATTTTCTCTGCCCCGACCCTTCTCTTTAGAGGGTGCAGTATTATTTAGGGTGACAGAGTGGCTGTTAGCGGTGTAATGAATGCAAGCTAAACAGACACACTCCTAATGGAAATGTGAGGGAAGCTGTTCTCTGTGTGGGGCTCTGTTCTCTGTCCTGTGATGTGGATGGAGATGACTGCTTCATTTTTTAATTACTGGGTTTTCTATCTTGTTATCTGAAATACCTTTAATTTATTTAATACCCATTGTTTAGATCTCTGCCATTTTGAGTACTTGTCAGTTACTAGTATTTATGTGTACCATGAGTGTGGTTAGAACGTTTTATTTGCAGTAAACTGATCTCCAAAGATTTCCTTTTGAAAACACTTTTTCCTCATCCTTAATTTTTACATTCCCGTCTTACTAAAGATTAAGTGTTCTTTGATAATTTTTGGTGCTCATGTGTTTTGGGGACAAAGGTGAAATGAGTCTGTTGTTACACCAGAGTGTTTGTTTTCAACTCACAGATCCAATGTGCCTTAATAATTTGTCTTCATTTAGAATTCAGACAGTTGATAGATTTGCCATTTTTAATATACATCGTTGGAGATCTACTTATTTGTAAATAGCCTATTGCACATTCGAACAAATAAACCAGTGGACAGTATTTTTCTATTGTACTTTGCAGACCCATTTTGTCTCATTATTTATGTGTTGGTTGAAGACTTGAGTTCCATTTGGAGAGGAACACTGAAGCGCAGACTTCCGTCCAGCCTTCACAGTTCCTCCGTCGGTGCTTCTGTGGCTGCAGGGGGAGCGGCATGGAGCAGACTCCTCCTGTGTGAAGACCAGAGGGCTTCAGACCAGGCCCGTGGCTGGCCCGTGGCTGGCCCGTGGCCGGCCCGTGGCTGGCCCGTGGCTGGCCCGTGGCTGGCCCGTGGCTGGCCCCTGGCCACAAATACACTTTGATCGGCCCAGGGATCACCTATTAAACAGTAGTCCATGTAAAATCAACACTGATGGTTGGGGTTTTAGGCTCCATCTAGCCAGAGAAAATCTTGCACATGAGTTACTGTAGAATTCAGAAGTCAGAAGGTGACCTCTGGTGCTATTAGCAAGGCTCTGCAGATGACAGTTACCCCCGAGAGAGGCGTCCGCAGTGTGACCACACTTAAGCCAGAGCATGGCGCTCACAGCACTGCTGTAGTCTGCCCAGCTGCCCTTCAGTGCGTGCAGGCTGTCGGGTGTGCTTGTCTTTTGCTCGTGGAGGGAACCAGAGCCGACTTTCCCCTCCAGTGAGGAAGAGCATTATCCACAGCCCGATGATGTGTGCGTCGTCTGCACACTGGTGTTCTGACATCACACTGTATGGCCTGGGGCAGGGGGCGTACAGAGCAGCGTGACACCCGCTTAAACTTGCTTCTTCCTCCTCTACCCCGACTCCACCGTCTACCACACTTCCTGGTGACATTGATCTCCCCTGCTCCCCAGCTATCTCCAGGAATGCTGTTGGCCCCTATCCCAGTTCCCTGCCTCTGCTAAAACCTGTGATAACTGCTGCTCCACAAGTTCAAGTCTTGTCCCATCACTCCCAGTGTCCTCCTTCCAGAGGTATTCTCAGTAATTCCTCTTGTCCCAGACCCTCAGTGTGCACACTGCCTGGTGACCTACCCAGGACACCTCCTGTAGCCACAGAGCTCTGTCTCAGCATAGTGGGATGGTAGGTTCTGCCACTCTGAAACACCCCAGTATCTACACAGATGCCACCTTAGGTCCTCCCACCCTGAGTGGATGTGACTAGTTGGACTTAATCCTTCTCTCAGGTCATTTCTCCCTCGTTAGAGCTCCTGGAAGTTGGACCTGGCTTCTTGATGTTGCTGGTTCCCTGGTGTGTTGGGAACAGTGCCACCTAGTCTTCCCGATGGGATCCCCACCAAATCTTGTAGTCATTGCATGCACTGAGGCCTGCCACCCTCATCATGGACCCAGAGATACTGCCCTTGACCTCCAGGAAAGCTTTCGGTTTACGGCTCTGTTTCTTACTTGCCAATACTTTATTCTGCATGGGTTGCTTTGAGACAAGATCTCACCATATGACTGACTTGAAACTCACTCTGTAGACCAGGCTGGCCTCAATTCAGAGATCACCTGCCTCTGCCTCCTGAGAGCTGGGATTAGAGGCATGTGCCAGCAAGCCTGTGTTACCTTATTTTTAATAAAATGTATTAAGGAATTAGAGTGACCCATATATACTAGGCACATCTAAAATTTTTTTGGTAATATTTTTAAAATTAAGAATCTGATTGTAGTTAAGGCCCAGGGAAAAGATCATTATGCAGAAGGGCATGCAGATAGAAATTTCTCTTCTCATCATCCACCTAGCCCAAGACTTCCCATAGTGGACCACTAGATTTGTATGCATCTTGGTGAAGAAAGTATGTGCATGTGTGTATGCAATGAAAAAAAAATAAGTGTATCCTGTAACACAAGAGATCCTGGCAGGAATGTCTTTGTGCTCTTGGGGTGTTTCAGGGCAGCAGGGTTTCATGGCCCTCTGCTACCTGGAGACATTTGGGCTGGTAGGGCTGACAAGTGTGAGTGCTGTGATTGGAGGAGTCAGTCTCGAGAGTGGTGGGCTAGGATGGTCACCGAGAGCCATGGCAGATGTTGGTAACTAGTACATCTCATTGGGAAGGAAGTAGCATTTTGCTGAACCTCATAACTTGGGCCAGGGTAAGGCTGGTACAGGCCTTGAGCCACAATACCCTGAGATCCTCGTGTTTGAAAAGGAAGGCGAGGGGCATACGGTGCCATGAAGTACCCACTCTGGGCTGTAGACACAGGCAGAGCCTGGGGAAGAAGGTGGAGCTATACCCGGCCCTTAAGTCTGAAAGGAGGGAAGGGGAAGTCGAAAGCGGTCATGAGCCGACCAATCACGTTCCAACTCTCTGCACAAGTCTTTCTGCCCCTCCTTCCTGCCCAGCCTTGTCCACATCCTGTTTTACCAAACCCTCCAAGCCCAACTCCCAGCACACCCCAAGAGTCGGTCCGTGGTGTCTTTTCCCAGATTGCAGTCTCAGGGACTTTGCTAAGGCATCCTTTGCTTGCTGTCTGTCCTGATCTGGCTTTTTTTGTCTCCTTCCCTGGGGGGACCACTCAAGGGTCTGGCATGCTCTGCAGGCAGCTTTATTTATTAGCCAGCGTACTCACAATTGGGACGCTTCTCATCTGCGAAGGGAATGTTTACATTAAAAGAACCTGCAAGCTTTCAGATGTGTGACCCTGGCGCCAAGTGTCCTTGTCTTTCAGGACACTTGAAAGTGAAACTCTTAGCTGAGTTCTGCTCAAGTCCCCAGAGCCTTAGGGATCCCAGGTGCCAGCCCTCCCCACCCTGAACCGCACTAGCTCTGGGGATTAGGTTTCCTTACTACTGGTTCAAAGATCTGCAATCTAGGTTACAAAGGAGCTTATGTGCCACGCGACCAGAGCCAGCCCGGGCTGTGTCGGCTAAGGTGACTGCACAGGGCTGCCTTCCACCTAGGTGAGTCCCATAGTATTTCACAAGCCCTTGAAAGAAGTCATCCGTTCTACCTGGAAATGTCCACTATGCATTTGCTTAATCTGACTTGTAAATGCAGAGAAGATGTAAAAGTCAGAATGTAACGGAGCAAACCACAGTAACCAGTGCTTTAGTATTTCCAATAGGGAAACGTAGTTTGCTTGCTTGCTTGGTTGGTTGGTGTTGAATCTTTTTGTAGGGATGTAAGGAATGGGTCTCAATCTTCAGAAACCACAGGTCCAACTAGAGCAGAGCCCAGCTTATTAGTGGAGTTAAACCATTAAAGCTTCTGTCGCCGAGTGTCCTGAGTTCACTGTTAATTAAGCTGCAGTTACAGCCTTTGCGTTTTACTAATCTAGACCAAAATCAAATGTTTCCCTTTAAAGAACATTCTAGCCATACTTCCTTTAAGATAGTAAGAGTAGTCATGCTAGATTGCTTTTAATGAGAAGATTAAACAATTGATCAGTTGTCTGATGGGGCAGATAAGAAGCCCTGGAGTCTCAATGGCCTTGTCTGTGATAAGCTGTTCTCTGAGTGAGACAGTCCAGCATATCTGAGATCATGAGGCTCCTGGCGGCCACCTTCTGTGACTCCTCATAGCCCCTTGCCCTTTTGAAGCCTCGGTTGCTCTAAGTACCTTCTCCTTTGGGCAAAGAAAATCCTTCTGGTTGGACTTCAAAGTGACCTTTAACCTCATTCATTCTGAATGAAATGTCGCTCTTCAGCCAAAGCTAGATTCTTTTCCCTTAATGTAAAGGGGGTCCTTGTTCCCATGCCCCCAAAACATCCTCCGCAGCTCATGCTGAGGCTAGAAATACGCATGTTTCTGAAAGTACGCTTTGAAAGAGTCTCAGAATTGGAAGTATTTCAAGCCTCTGTTGGATTAAAACTATGGAAAAATTTCATATGCTAAACATGTTATAGGCTTTTTGCCCTGTTTGTTGCAGTTGTACACAGTAGTAGGTTTTGCAAGTTAGAGGTGATTGAAAGCTACAGGAAGAATATATGTAAGTTTGGTGTAGATTCTGCACCATTTTCTGTAAAAGGATTGGTTATCACAGATTTTGGCAGGGGCCCTGGAACCTATCCTTGAGTAAATGGGGTTTGGCCATCCATGACAACGTGCAGGCAACTGGGAGTTCATTTGGTCAACAGTGACAGTTTGTACCTGCTAGCATTTCTTTCTTTCTTTTGGTTTTTCGAGACAGGGTTTCTCTGTGTAGCCCTGGCTGTCCTAGAACTCACTCTGTAGACCAGGCTGACCTCGAACTCAGAAATCTGCCTGCCTCTGCCTCCCACGTGCTGGGATTAAAGGCATGCACCACCACTGCCCACCTGCTAGCATTTCTAATAACCCTATTAACAAAATGAGACTGACAGGATGGCTCAATGGTTAGGAGTGTACATTTCTTGTAGAGGACTTGAGTTCTGTTCCCAGCATCCATATAGGGTGACTCACAACTGCCTATAACTCCAATCCCAGGACATCTGGCACTCCTTTCTGGGCCTGCAGGCACCTGTACTTATGTGCACATGTTTCCTCAAAGACAGCACATCTAAAAATAAATCTTTTAAAAGACATTTTTGCATTAAAACCAGATGAGGTACTGGGATATAGCTCAGTGGTCGAGCACCTACCTACCACGTGTAAGACCCTGGCTTTGATCCCCAGCACCAGGCAAGCACAAAAAAGACATAAACCTGAACAACAAAATCATATCTTAGAATTATTGTGGGAAGACAGTGACCCATGTGTTGTTGGCTACACCGTCCTGGGAAAAGAGCAACTCCCAAACTCAGCCCCATGGCTACAAAACTTGAGTCATGGCAAGATGAAGAAAGGGCAGACATAATGGTGAGTCAGGCAAACTTCAGACACACATGGCCTTTTAGGGAATTCGGTCCACTCAGAGCATTGCCCTGGAGACAGATGAGACGCAGAAGCTGCCAGCTCACAGTAGGGCTTCCCAACTTGGCCATGTAACAGCCATGCAGGATAAAGTGGGGCAATGTGACAGGCATCCCTCTGGAAACCAGGTATGATGTTTCTGGTGGGAAAGTGCTTGCTTGTAAGTACACGAGAGTGAACTTTGATTGACAATCGTGGAACTCCTTAACCTGTGTCCTAGGCTAGTTTTGAAGACCGTTTTATAAAATGACATTTAATAGGTGCTAGTTAAGATGTTTTATTGTTGCTTGGCAATGGTGGCTCATGCCTTTAATCCCAGCACTTTGGAGGCAGAGGAGGATGGATCTCTCTAAGTTCGAGACCAGCCTGGTCTACAGAGCAAGTTATAGGACAGCCAGGGCTACACAGGAAAACCCTGTCTCAAAAAAAAACAAAATAAAACAAAAAACAAGAAAATTGATGTTGGCTTTGGTGTTTCCGGAAGACCCAGTACATCACTAAGATGGAAGATGGTGTTTAGCCAAGGGTTCATTCCAGTGATAAAGACTCCACAAATGGGAGTTTTATCAGAAGGGTGGGCAAAAGGAAGATGGCTGGGTAGGGGTAGTATTTATCTCATCCCCAGCCTCAGTGCACTGAGGATTTCCTTAGGGACCTTGAACTGCAGGGAACTGACCATAATCATATATGCCCTAGTGACTTCCCAAGGTCCAGCGTTGGATGTGGCAACCGTCACTGGGAAATGAGTTTACATCATGACTCGTGGGTCTTTAAAATTAGATTCAGAGGTGGGCCTTTCCCGCTGAGAGGCTGCACCCTCAAGCTTCTGAGTACCAACCTTTTCTCTGAGATGGCTTGTCAGGGCAGTCACTGTCTGGGCCACATCCTTGGGCGGATGTGACTGGTAGATTTCATCAGTGTGGACGGATTGGAAAGCTCTGTCCAGCTCCAGCTGGTTTCCTGTGGGTCTGCCAGAAGTTCTGGGCAGCCTTAGGTGCTGTGCCTGCCCAGAAGTTTCTTCTCAGCTGCCAGGCCAGCCGTGGAGCAGGGAAGATGCTTGGCTTCCACTTCCTTCTGTTAGCTCAGAGGCTGTAGGCATGTGCAGACCATCTCTCAACCCTCCTCCCCTCATGTGAGGGCTGGTCAGTGTGGCAGTTCTCTTTGAACCACAACTAATTGCTCTTTGACGACTCTACTACTCAATTTCACCCAGGGCCCTCTCCTCACCTCCCGGGAGGAGTGGCCCTTACCTTAGCAAGCGTCCTTCCTGGCTGCCTCTCAGTTTCAAATGAGGAGGAAAATATTCACGAGCCCCAAGACTCAGAACCACATAGAATTCCATAGATTAGGTGTAAAAATGCCACAGGTTGTCCTAGAAAGAAATCATCTGAGAGAATGCAAGGTTGCCAACTTGCAAGAGGAATGCTGTCAAGCTGAATCCGCTCATAGGCTCTGACATCAGAAACACAATCTCTACTTGGGACAAACAATTGCTGGGCTTTGGCTCTGAATGAGCAGATATCCGTTACCTCAAATGTAGGAACAGTGCCAATCTATGGCTCTTGGGTGAACCGGAGAGCCAGATGCAAACATGCTACCTTACTCCCTGCATCTCAGTCGACATCAGTGTCTGAAGCATGCTGCAGACATGCTACCTTACTCCCTGCATCTCAGTCGGCATCAGTGTCTGAAGCATGCTGCAGACATGCTACCTTACTCCCTGCATCTCAGTCGGCATCAGTGTCTGAAGCATGCTGCAGACATGCTACCTTACTCCCTGCATCTCAGCCGGCATCAGTGTCTGAAGCATGCTGCTTTACTGTGGTTCTAAAATGGGAGGGCCCCTGGCTCAGCTGTACATCCTGAAATATCAGGTGGCTCAGGGCTCAAGACCAGTCAAGGGTGTACTGGCTGGTTTTGTGTATCAACTAGTGATCAAGGGGGGAGGGCCCCTTGTGGGTGGTGCCATCCCTGGGCTGGTATTCTTGGGTTCTATAAGAGAGCAGGCTGAGCAAGCCAGGGGAAGCAAGCCATAAGGAACATCCCTCCATGGCCTCTGCATCAGCTCCTGCTTCCTGACCTGCTTGAGTTCCAGTCCTGACTTCCTTTAGTGATGAACAGCAGTGTGGAAGTGTAAGCTGAATAAACCCTTCCCCCCTCCCCCAACTTGCTTCTTGGTCATGATGTTTGTGCAGGAATAGAAACCCTAACTAAGACAAAGGGATAACAGGCTGTCATACTGTGGGATGTATCTGAGTAACTCACTTTACAGACTGGCCTGTGGTTAGGTAGACTCATGAGAATGTGCCGAGAAGGGTGTCTACACAAAGGGCTGTCAAGCCATTTGCCTTACACTGCTTAGGAGCCGCAGGCTCAGAACCAAGCACAACTGAGTTTGGGTCAGCAGTGGTCTGGGGCCAGCTCAGACTGGAGAAGAAGCCTCATTTCTAGCTCTGCCTGTGATATCACAAGGGACGTCAGTAATCATTTACATTTTAGGAAATGGCCAGTGCTTCAAAGTAGGCTTAATTTTTTTTTCTAAGTTAGGTTTGCCACACAGCACTGGTTTGAGTCAACTGCGTAGACCTCAGACGCTATCTGCAGCTATGTGATCTTGGGCAGATTTCCTGTGCCAGAGTTTGGTTTCCTGCTTGGTAAAGAGGACATTCTTACCCATCTCCTCCCCAGACTGACTTGGGGTATTTTGTGGTTTTATGTCAGTTATAATGCCACGTACCATCATCATCCCGCGGGGCCCCTGAAACCACTGCTTGATCTGACTGAACATCCTGCACTTTACCCCGTGGCCCTCAGCTGCCTTTCTAACTTTACCTGTCCACATAACCCCTGCCTCATCTCTGCACCCAAGCAGAAACTGGGTGATCCTGCTCTGAACCTGAGCTCCAGTCACATGGCGTAGCCCCTGGGCACACCTGCGGACTTGGCCAGTACCAGCCTCGGACCAAGGTTTCTTCCTGCTTGTCATAGCAGATTCTAGGTTTTAGCTGCAAATGCCAAATCTTCACTTCCCTGTCACCTAGCTAGCACAGTGGGCAGAAACAGGATACAGTCATCTTGGAGACCCACGAGGGATGTGGTAAGTCACTGTGCAAAGCTGTGTTAGTCACCCTTTGTGTTGGCTGGGGTGTGTGTCAAAAGGAAAATAAGAGCTAAAATGAAATACTCCTATAAAGGCAGCTGTGGCTTTCAGCTTTTCCATGAAAAGAACCAAACAGCTCTCAGTGAAAGACAAGAGCCACGGAATACCTCTTGTCGGCTGGAATCCTGGAGTGAGTGTTCATGGGCCAGTGACTCTGTGGCCAGCACTCTGGGGCTGTTACCTCATTTGTGGCTCTCTGTCCCTGTGAGGTCAGTGTTCCTGACCTTGGCTGCGGATGAGAAACTGAAGCCCAGAGAGTGTGCGTAGCATGCCTAAGGTCACAGAGCTGGCAACTGGTAGATCTGTCTGAACAGATCAGCCTCATTCTGGTAGCCAGTGTGTGGTGGCAATGGAGGTGGGGATTGGAGTATGTTACCTGTTTTGCTTGTCGGGAATATAAGATCCTCAACTTAGAGTAACTCACCTACTACCAGGAGATGGTGGTCACTGAGTGGAGTCAACTGTTGAAGAGCTAAAGACTCATACATAAGAGACCTTTTAAATTTTTCTCCACTTTAAAAAAGGTTAAACCTTTTTATTGTCAATTGGCCAGCCTGGGCTACATACTTCTAGGCCAGCCTGGGCTACATAGTAAAATTCTGACTCAAAAAAAAAAAGGTTGTACTTTGTAAAGGTTCCACATCTTAGTGTATTTTCCATTGTCACAACAAAAACACTTGTGATCAAATACTTTACAAAAAGTTGAATTTTATTGGCTCACAGTGCTGGGGACTGGGAAATACTGGCCTCTGGTGAGGGTTACTGGTGTGGTGAAGGGCAGTTCATGGTGAGACTGGGCAAGCACTGTAGGTTTGGTCTCTTCTTGTTGTTAGAAATCAGCTCATGCCAGCATAGGGACCCAGCTTCACAACCTCGTCTGATTGGACTCACCTTCCAAAATTCGTTTCAAACACCATCAGTGCGTGAATTTGAGGATTAGGTTTCCAACACAGGCATCTTGGGGTGGAGGGAGCACATTCAAAACAAGCACTCAATTAAATGTGTTGTTATTTGGTACAAAATGAAAGGAAAAAAAAGCTTCAAAATAGGCAGTATTCTGAAGATTCTAGCTCTAGGAATAATAGGATAGTTTGTATCAAACTAATCCTCTTACAGACAATAACTGTACATCACAGAAAAGGCAACAAATTAAAAAATGTAAATGAAGAAATGGCTCAGTTGTTAAGAGGCGTGGTTGCTCTTTCAGAGGACCCAGGTTTGGTTCCCAGTGCCCACAGGGTGACTTACAACCATCTGTAAACTCCAGTTCTAGGGCATCTGACGCCCTCTTCTGGCCTCTAGAGGTAACACATGCACACGATGCAGACATGCAGGTAAAACATCCATACACATGAAAAATTAATTAATTAAAATCAACAACGAAGGTGCTGGTGAGGCTCTGAGATCATGCCCAGTTTGGAGTTCTTCTACTCTAAAAGAAGGAATCTTCACTGGGTGAGATGCACATCAAACAGAATAGACCACTTATATGTGAGGGTTAGGACTCACCGAGCGCCATTGTTCTTGGCTTGAGGTGCTGTAGGAAAGAGTTTGGAGCTGCCAGAGCAGCTGGCGGTGGGGAAGGAGGTCTCAGGAAGAAGTGGAACCAGAGGCCGGAATGACTGAGTCTCCAAGTTTACTCCTCTCCAAACCTCAGTCGACTTCTAAGTTTGTTTGTCTGGGGCAGACTCCAAGGAACCAGGAGAAAGCAATAGCTGGGCATCCTGGAAAAGCAAACCAGATTAGCTCCTGCAGCAGGGGAATCAGAATCTCATTAAATTAGAGAGCCGGGCGGAGGGCTCAGTGGGTGAAGTCTTACCACACGGACCTGATGGCCTCGGCTCAGATCTCCAGAACCCACATAAACAGCCTAAGCCTCTCACTGGACACAAAACAAGACACCCGGGCTCACTGTTGTTGTTCTGCATTGACCCAAGGCCGGCCATACAGAATGGACTGTCAGGAGGCGGCTGCAGGGCTCAGCCAGGGACCCCACAGATCACTGTCTCCTTCTCCCCAGTCACGGCAGGGCCTCTCTCGATGACAGTGGTTCTCAGCCTTCCTAAAGCTGCAACCCTTTAATACAGTTCTTCTCTGCTACTTTGTAACTAATTCTGCTACTGTTATGTATCATAATGTAAACATCTGTTTTCCAATGGTCTTAGCCGACCATAGGGAGAAGGTTGCGACCTAGGGGCTTGCTACCCCACATTGAGAACTGCTGCTTTATGGGGGTCTCTTGCTTCTGCTCATTTGTGCTCTTTTCCCTACTCAGCAAATGCATGTCACCTTCTACATCTCTTGTGTTTCACTGCCCTCAGCATAGCCAGACACAGGGACAAATGTGGGATCTGGCTTGTGCCTCAAGGTGCCAGTCTTAAGGTTGCAGCTGTTCCCTAGGTTTCCAAGAACCTAGAGTCAAGACAGATGGTTCCGATGGGGACCACCCATCCTCACTCTCTGCTCTCACTTCTCCCTACCCAAGGAGTCTCCACTTCATCACGTGGGCTTGAGCTAATAAGCCAGACTTACCTTTATTCCATTTGTGTGGTGTGGGAGATGGAACTCAGGATTTGAGGGCTAGCAAGTGCTTTACCCCACCCTGGTGCTTCTGCAGTTTAAAGTCAAGCACTTAACCACAGCTGTTCCTTAACTTACAATAAAGCTCTGTGCTGGTGAACCACCCACAGACAGAAAACACTCACAGTAAAACGTGCATTCGCTAAAGCTGGGAGTGTAACCCGCTGGCAGAGTTCTTGTCTAAAGCATAATGCTGTGATCGGATGCCTAGTGTTCAAGTTCACAAATGTGCACACACACACACACACACACACACACACACACCATGCTTTTGCTACATTTAACTAGTGAGAATCCTAGCTTCCCTTTGTAACTGCAGGTGACTAGGACTGGGGCCCCCTAATGAAGCCCAGCACCAACAAGACACTTTGCTCTCAGTAGCATGGGGAAAAGCCAGGACTTTAGGTCCCAAGCCCAGCTTCTACTTGAACAGCTTCTACTTGTGACAGCTTTTGCCCTGTCACATCCACAAAGATCTCAAGTGTAACTTGCGTGCCCTACAGTTGGGGACCACGGTCTATGTTGTTCTTCCACATTTATAGTGTCGGTGTTCCATGTATTTTCTGTGTTTATAATCTGTCTTCTCCTGTGACACCAGTCCCTAGAGGTAATGGCTGCCCCACAGCCAACTGCTGGAATGAGGGAGGAGCAGGGCCAGGCCTGGCAATATGGTGTAGGAGAGGAGAAAGGCACTTGCCACCAAGCCTGACAACCAAAACTCACAGGGTGACAGGGGAGTACCCACTCCCAAAAGTTGTCCTTTGACCTCTGAGTGCAAACTATGACTTGCACACACATGTGCACATATTCAGACTGAATGAATTAATGTAAACAAAAAGAGGGTGGGGTAAAACTTTTGTTCCAAATGCAATTCTGGCATACTGTTCTAAGTCTGGGGTAGGAGGACGGAGAATGTTCAGCCTGGAGAGCTCAGCAATGGACCTGTGGATAACTGGGTGCCACATGTGACAGAGGTGGCATGTAGAGACTGTGCTCTGGCTCCGTGGCAGAGGGTTTGCCTAGGATACACGAGGCCTGGGCTTGGCGCTCAGCACTGTGAAAAATAAAACAGGTATCATGCAGGTCTGTGGCCGAGGGTTGAGTCTTTAATACATGGAACTGTAACCGTTACACATAAAACCAATTTCCCACCCACAAACCCCTGATGGAAGAGAGAGTAACATAGGCAAATAGCTTCCAGAGCAGCAGGCAGATTTCTGTGAGTTTGAGGCCAGCCTGGTCTACAGAGTGACCAGGTTAGCCAAGGCTACACAAAGAAACCTTGTCTCAAAACACCAAAAACCAAGACCAAAACCAAAACGAAGAAACCAAAACCCTCCCCAAATGCTAGCTTTTCCCAAAGGAAAAGATTTGTGCCTGCAAGCCCATCAAACTATACGAAACAAGTCATAATAGGAGGAAGGCATTTGCAACACCTGAAATAACAAAGGACTTGTGTGTGTATGTATGAGAATGTGCATATGTATGTGAATGTGTGTGTGTATATATAAGAATGTGTATGTATAAGAATGTGTGTGTATTGATGTGTGTGTGTGCGCACTCCTATATGCTAATAACAATAACATTGCTACTGACCCTAGAGAGGAGTCAGTTTTGAGCACCAACCCCCCCCCCACACACACAGAGGAAGTACATGAAAGGACACTCGCTTTAGTCCTTAAACAGGAATATGCAAACGATGACCTTGGTGAGGGGCTGAAGAGACAACTGAGCAGTTGAGAGCATTTGTTGCTCTTGTAGAGAACCCAGGTTCAACTCCCAGCACCCACGTAGTAGCTCACAACAGTCTATCACTCTAATTCCAAGGCATCCAACACCCTCTCCTGGCCCCCACAGCATGCACATGCAGGCAAAATATGGATATACATGCAAATAAAATAAATCTTACATATTTTTAAAAAAGGAAAAACAAAACTGAGTATCACCACACACCAAATACAGTTTACAGCAGGGTGATCCCCAAAGGCCTGTGTGAGAATGTCAATGGGAAATCCTCACTGCTAAGTAGAACATGTGTTGGCATAACATGTTGGAAACCGGTCGGCACTCTGGTCGCATGACAAACACACCAAATCTATGATCTAGATGTTCCACTCCAAAGCATTATCCCCACGGCAATCCTGGCATGTGCACTATGAGGCATATATGTGACTGATATGATAGGACTGAGGCCCAGCATACAGGAGGCCAGAGTGCAATCCTCAGCTCTGACAGAAAATCAAATTCTCATAACCGCCAAACACTGGAAACAGCCCAAAGAGGAAGAAACAATAACAGTGGTGAATGAATTAGCATATGTGTCTACATTAACATATGTGTCTACACTGGCTAGTGTTTGCCAACTCGATGCAGGCTAGAGTCACCTGGGAAAATGCTTCCATCAGATTACCTACAGGCACGTCTGTGGGTGTTTTCTTGATTCATGATGGATGTGGGAGGGCCCAGCCCACTGTGGGCAGTGCCAACTCTGGGTAGATGGCCCTGGGTTGTATGGGCAGGCAGGTTGAGCAAGCCATCGGAAGCTAGCCAGTAAACAGTGTTTCTTTATGGTCTCTGCTTCAGTTCCACATCCAGGTCCCTGTCTTGACTTTCTTTTATGTTAGACTGTTTATTTAGCTTACAAGTCTACATCAAAACAACAGAAATTTCTCCTAGTCCTGCAGGCTAAAATTCCAAGCCAAAGCATCAAGGGCATTGGTTCCTTCTGAACTGGGAAAGGATCTGTTCCAGGCCCCTTTCCCAGGCTTGAAGATGACTGTCTTCCCAGATCTCTCATGTCATCTTACTGCTGGGTGTATTTCTATGTCATACTTACATGCTTATTAGGACTATTGGCAAATTGAATCAAACCCTTCTCTACTGCAGTGTGATTGTAACTTTGCTAATTATACCCAATGACCCTCTTTCTAATAAGGCCACACTGTGAAGTGGTAGAAAAGGGACTCCAACTTGGGGAATTTGGGAGCCAAGTAGACACAATTTAGTCCACAACGGCATTGTCCATGGTTTCTTTGGAAAAGGTGTGGAGAGGGCAGTACCTGAGATTCTCTGTGGATAAACCATGGAGTCCTTGATGGTTCTGTGTCAGGGGAGAGACCTCCTGGATTCAGGGCTCTAAGACTAAACTCTGAGCTACAGGTGGAATCTGAATTCATAACCCCTATCTGCTGCAAATATTCTTAATTTTAAAAAAGAGCTATTTAATTTATATATTTGTGTGTCTATATGAGTGTATGTTCACATATGTGAGCAGGTGCTCCTCCCCGACTCAGTGTGTTTATGTGTGTGTGTGTGTGTGTGTGTGTGTGTGTGTGTGTATAAGACAGAAGGCACATCCCCTGGGGCTGGAGCTGAAGCACGTGGGGGATGGTGAGCTTGTCCCATGGGTGCTGAGATCACAGTTCTCATGACTGTCAGCAAGCACTCTTAACTGAATTGCCGTCTCCCCATCCCCTGCAAGTATTGAAAGTCATCAGAGGCTGGTGATGTAAAGGTGTTTGCTACAGAGTTTGATGCCTTGAGTTCAATTCCCAGGATCCATATGGTAGAAGGAAAGAACCAACTCTTGAAAGCTGTCCTGACCCTCTACATGCATGCACGTATGTGCATGTGCACGTGCACATACATACACACACACATTTACACACACTATATGTAATTTTTAAAATAATCACTGTGGACACAGGATTGAGAAGGCAACATGGAGCCTACCTGCTTCCTCCGTGTCACAGCCTCTCACCTGTCAGACTGAATGGGTCCCTTTCCACTCCCTCCTTTACCGTCTCAGGCTGAAGCCATCTACCGTCTGGCTGGGGCTGTCCCTGGGGCCTGGGGCTCTGTCACCTGCTTATCACCCTTAATAGAGCTGTTTTGGAGCCTTGGCACACACTTGGATTAGAGGAAGAGGCCTCAAAGAGAATCTGAGCTCTTTATCTGTACCCACAGAGGCCAGGCCTG
Source organism: Tokudaia tokunoshimensis (assembly GCA_036184795.1). Classification (NCBI taxonomy): domain Eukaryota; kingdom Metazoa; phylum Chordata; class Mammalia; order Rodentia; family Muridae; genus Tokudaia; species Tokudaia tokunoshimensis. The sequence goes on from BTHU01000001.1 coordinate 41,589,789, forward strand.
GGGCTGAGACACATGTCTCTCTTCCTCCCACAGACCCGCAGTGTCCCTGGACAAAACCAGGGCCTCCTGCACTGGAAATGGCTCTAGACCAGCGAGATCTGGCTCTGCTTCCCCTGCTGGGACTGGCCCCTCGAATGATAAGCAGTCATCTGTGGCCAGAGGTCTAGGAGAAGAGCCACATGGCCCCCAGTGAGGGTTTCTCATTTCCCTCCTGGCAGGTATCAGCGGGGACAGTGCAGATGCTGTTGTCTCTGTTGGTCACTCCAAGCTTGGATTCCATCCTGGCAAGGTCCCAGAGGCACGGGCTGCTTTCCCTCCTCGGAAAGAGTTGCTCTTTGTGCTTGTGCAGATGGTTCTGCTGCCAGACACCTGAGTCAGGGTGACTCTGGGAGGGCGAGGTGGAAGGGCGGGAGGATCCTTCCCTGGAGAGGGGCTGCGGTGGGGCTGAGGTGGACTTGCTTTTGTAATTGCAGTAAAACAGACTCAATATAAATGCTACCATCCTCACTTATTTTAAGTGTTCTCCTGATGTGGACTGAATGTCTTTATCCTCACAAAAGTCATAAGGTGAGTAGAACTGCCAAGTGCAATGGTAGATGGAGGTGCGGTGAATGGGGGTGATTAGGTTTAGATGAGGAGTCTCCATGATTGGTTAGTGTCTCCATAGAGAGAAAGAGAGAGCCTGAGACAGGAAGATGACTGCAAGTTCAGGGCCAGGCTGGCTTATACACTGTGTACCAGGCTAGTTAAGATGACATGGCAAGACTATCAACCAAGATGGTGCCAAACTGCCTTCTAAATAGTTATGCTTATGCTCACAGGTTAGTGCTATCCCAGTCTGAGCATCTGTCTGCAGTGGAACGTGATTAACCCTGACCAGTAGCTGGGCCAAGAGCTGAGGATAAGGGACTGTTGAGTCTGTGTCTTAGTTAGGGTTTTACTGCTGTGAACAGACACCATGACCAAAGCGAGTCTTAAAAAGGACAACATTTAATTGGGGCTTGCTTACAGGTTCAGAGGTTCAGTCCAGGATTATCAAGGTGGGAGCATGGCAGCATCCAGGCAGGCATGGTGCAGGAGGAGCTGAGAGTTCTACATCTTCATCTGAAGGCTTCTAGCAGAATACGGACTTCCAAGCAGCTAGGCTGAGGGTCTTAAAGCCCATATCCACAGTGCCACAGCTTCTAATAGTGCCACTCCCTGGGATGAGCATATACAAACAATCACGGTCTTCATCCCTAAACAGGGCGTCTCTATCAGGATACCCCTATAGGTCAGGGAATATTGCAGAAGAGTGATCAGAAAGAATGCAAGTAGTGGGGGATGGGAGGGGTGCCGTGAAATGCTGCCTTTGATGATGTGTGATACCCAGGGATTTAACACAAGGCCTGCACAAGGCTCAGCCTGGTGTCTTCCAGCATAGACTGGGGGAGGGGAGGAGGCACACGAGGACCCGCCCCTCCTGGTTGGAGAGGGAGGAGGGACAAGTCACTTTCTTAAGTTGCCTGTGACCTGTACATAACCTCACAGTCATGCAAGCAACTCTAAACTCAGTGCATAAGAAGACATGAAAATAGGAGGACCTGGAAAGAAGGGGTTCAGTGGGAGTGGAAAGATGATAAGAAAGGATAATGGGGGTATAAATGACCAAAATATAATACGTTTGCCAAATGGTCAAAATATTAAACATTAATTCATTAATTAAAACTAAGAGGAGAGCCAGAGGGTAGAATGGTCCATGCCTCTAATGCCAGAACCAGTAGATGTGAGCTCCAGGGCTACCCTGGGCTACCTTATGAGCTCTAGGCTAGCCCAGGCTTGGTCAAAGCTCATTCTTCTATCACCTGGAACCCATGGTCAGCTCAAGGTATAGGCATGTCAACCGAGTGTGTCAGCCCATCAGGCCATGATGGGGGGTGGGTAAGAGAGATGTCTCTGCTTAGCTCGACAAGCTGGCCTGATATGGGTAAGCATGGGCTACCAGTAGTCTCTGCCATGACAGCAAAGTCCACCTGGCAGAAAGAAATGGAAGGTTAACACCCAGATAAAAACAAACCAAATAAAGAAATGTAAAGAGAACAGTGTCCCTGGATCCAACCATTCCTGAAACCAGACAACCCTGGGACAAAAGCTAAGAGCTCTCTCTCTCTCTCTCTCTCTCTCTCTCTCTCTCTCTCTCTCTCTCTCTCTCTCTCTCTCTCTCTCTCTCTCTCTCCTTCTCTCCTCCCCGTGCCTCCTCTTTTCCAGCACTGGTTTGAGTCCGTTTCTGTCACTGGCAACAGAGAACATTGTGACTGACGCATGTCTTTCTCCTTAGTTCCCTATCTCTCCACCCTGTGCTCATCTTCCTGCCCTTCCACTTTGAACCCCATGGGTTCTTACTTCTCTCTCATGTCCGCTCGGAGAAGGGCGGCACCCTCTAGGGACCCAGCAGGCAGAGTTAGGGAGACGTTTCTCACACATCCTCATTCCCATAGCTCCTGCTTTGGACCCAGATCTGCACCTTGGGTGGTAGGTGAGTTTAAGAGAACAGACCTCCTTTGCTAGTGGGTCAGAGGGCCAGCCTGGAGCTCCTTCCCTGCCTAGGTCCCCAGGGCAGCCTCAGCATCCTCTTCCACCCACACCCTCAGGCAGCTGAGCAGGCAGGTGAAGGAATACTTGATCCCCAGAGGCTCCACAGGGGACTCTGGGAAAGGTGAGTCATTTGGGACAATTGACCTGGTGTCTTGGTAGTCTGGTGTGGCTCTTTTCTTTTGCAGCTGTGTTCTCCCTAGAGGGGTTTCACCCCGCCTCAGGAAGAAGAAGCCGCCTCCAGGTGTCATAGAGGGCCAAAGGGTCCCCTGGGAGCCACTGGGATGGGTGAGTCAGTCAGGGCTTGGGGGTGGGGCTGTGCTGTGTCTTTGAAGGGAGCCATGCTCAAGGGAATGGCTCTACTATGAACTGTGGCCAATGGGGAGGCAGGAGCTAGGGGAGAAAGTCTTCCGCAGGGACAAGGCCGGTCCTTGTGTGCAGGTCAGGGTGTAGGCCCAGTGGTCCAGTTTGGAAGTGAGGAGGGGGTGTATAAAGCACCTGGCTGTTTCCATGCTCAGCCCAGCCTCAGACTTGGCATGTCTTTGCCTCTGCCTCCCAAGCACATGCCCAAGCCACCATGCCTGGTGATTCTAAAGTCTTCACAGGCTAAATTGGGGTCTTTGCTAAAGGACTGGGGAGCAGGAAGCAAGACTTGCTTTGCTTGTTCTTGGTCAATAGCATAATTTCACTTTTTAAAATCTGGTAATGGGTGCAGAGATGGCTCAGTGAGCAGGAGTGGGCTGTATCAGCACCAGTATCTGAATAAAAATCCAGATTTGACTGAGTTGTGGGGCAGACACAGGGGGATGGGTGAGACTTGCTGAACACCAGTCTCCATTCATTTAGTGATAGACCCTGACTCAGGAGAATGAGACATAATAATTGAACTTGACAGCCTCCTGTGTATACACACATGCACAGAAATACTCACATGTACACACACAGAGGGACATAGACACATACATATACAGACCCCCACAGACACAGAAATATACATAGATACACAGACATAGACACACAGACACACACACACACACACACACACACACACACACACACACACACACGGTTGTTGGGGCTGGAGAGACGGCTCAGCAGTTAAGAACACTGGGTGCTTGGATTCCCAGCACCTATATGGTGGCTCACAACTATCTGTAACTCCTTTTTCAGGGGGATATAACATCTTCTTTTGGCCTCTGAGCGCTGTGAACACATATGGGGCACGTACATGCAAATTCTCATGCATATAATAATTAAAATAAATATTTTAAAAACTGGATGTGTGTGAGGGAGAGTATATTTATGTTCCTGTATGTGTACATGTGTGAAGGCCAAAAGAAGAGGAGGGCACAAGTGTCCTTCTCTGTCACCTCCCCTTGTTCCCTTGAGATGGGGTCTCTTACTAAACCAGGACCTAGGTTAACAGCCAGAAAACTCAGTCCTCCTGTCTCCACACCCTCCATGGTGCTGGGGTTGTAGGTGTTCACATAGCCATGTTCTGCTTTTCCTGTGGCTGCTGGGACCTGTGTTTAATTCCCACGCTTCCACAGTGACTCCTCTTACCCACGGAGTCATCTCTCCGTGCCCTGTCACTTACACTTTAGGAGCTATCTGGGACACAGTAGGGCCGGCCGCCATGTTTATCTCTCCTCCTTCCTAACTTCCTTCCTCCTTTTCTTCCTTGATTCCTCTCCTTCCCTCCCTCCCCCTCTTCTCCCTCCCTCCCCTTTCTCCCTTCCTCCTTCCTCCTCCCATTTTTGGACATGATGTCATCTGCAGGTCAAGCGTAGGTATTCTGATGAATCCATGGGTGGACAACCTTAACTCGTACTTTTTCCCTTCCATCCTATTATTTCTTTAAACTATGCTGTCAGAAGTGGTAGTTAAAGAACTTAAAGAAGAGGGATAATTTTTGCGGTGCTTTTTTTTTCCCCAAAGGGAGTTGGCAAATTTCTTTCCACAGATCCCGAGAGTTGATTTGAAGACCCCAGAATAAATATTTCGTGCTGCTTTAAGATCGAGCAGGGCTTCAGAACGCGCCAGGATGTCTCTTCAGCTTTTGGAAGGCACCAGTGTCAGTGTTTCTGGAAGGTTCTAATCAGCAGCTCTATTTTTGTGGGTGGCTGGCGCGGCAGGAAGGCTCTGTGGCTGGGTGGCTGATAAGGTTATCTGGGGACTGTTTCTGGCAGTTCAAGTGCCTGTTGTACAACTTGGGGCTGGGGAAGTCAGAGGACTGGGCGGGGCGGGGCGGAGCGGGGTCTCCGCTGTCTCAGAGCTTGCTTTTCTGTGAGGGAGGAATAGAAATAAAGGTTCCACTTTCCAGAGGCCCCTCATCTCCGCCAGCCCAAGGCTCCTCGCTTTAGACTATTGGGTATAATAGGTAGGGATGATTGTAGGATGGCTATGACATAGCCCAAGGGGCGTACCTCCGTGCAGCCCAGCCGGACCCATCGGGAACCAGAGGGGAGAGGAGAGCTGGGCATTCAATAACAGGGCTCAGGGGAAGGAGCAAGTTCCCCTATAATAGCCCTCGGGCCCACACAGGCCTTCAGGCAAGAGGCAGCCAACCCTGTGGAGGCTGGTCTGGAACCCACCCAGAGAAAGTCCACAACCTCCTGCCTGGGACTTGACCAGGGCTAGTTTCGCTTCCTCTGGGGTGGGAGGGTGTGTGGGGACTAGAGCTGAGAAGAGCCTGTACCTGAACCTTCAGAACAGAGAGACTAAACAGAAGCCACTTCCAGGGAGGGGTAGAGCTGGGGTGTTAGAGATCAGGTTTTGGGGCTTCTCAAGTGGGCAGGTTCAAGCTGCTTTCCCAGGCTTGTCCCCTAAACCGCCTATCTTCACACCAGCAGCAATGACAAAATAACATAGCAGCAGCCCATCCTTAGACTCCCCCGCTTACATCTGAACTATGTGGTAGCGGCAACTCCCATCATGCTTTTTTGTTTGTTTGTCTTTTTGGTTTTTTGTTTTTATAACCGAGGAGGAAACCAAAGTACACATCGAGGCTGGAAACTGGCACCAGGTCACACAATCAATGAGAACTGAGAGTCAAGCTCTGACAAGCTAGCTCCAGAGCCTGAGGGTCACATGACCACACCACAGAGCCTCTCAGCATTGTGGAGCGACCGATGCACGGATGCACGCACGCTGGTGCCACCTTAAGGAATTCCTGGGTGCCAGAGAGGCTGGAGGTGGAGCAGAGGGGCTCCAAAGCCAATAGATGTGGGTCACACGGAAGCTGGGTGGCTCTGGCCAACTGCTCTTGCCCTGGAAGCCTTCCTTGGCTGCTGTGTCCATGACACAGAGGCATAAGCCCCAGGACACCGAGGACCACCGAATTCCATCCTCTCTGACCACCTGGGACGCAGAGGGGTTGTGAGCTCCCCTCCCCAGTCCTCGTCTCTCCCTCATGCCCTACTGAGTCCTGTAAGTGTTGTCCTGCACGCGGAGCCAGCATCCTCCCGAAGCTGTGGTTCGGTGCCTCCCGCTATAGTAAGGTGAGCACAGTGGTGTGAGAACGCCGCCCTCCCACCCCTCAGCTGCCCGCTGGGGCTGTCAGGTTGAGCTGCCTGAGACCCTGTTCTCAGTTCTGTAATGTTGTCAGAAGGCCTTGGGGTTCCGGACTGAGTATAGCAGTCCCCACTCACCCCCTGCGAAAGGTCTGAAAGCAACAGACGGTCAGGAGCCTGTGCACACAGCAGTTTCTTCTTGTTCATATAGACCTATAAATGAAGTTTAATTTCAAACTTAGGCACAGTAGAGATGAACAACTGTGATTACTAATAAAGTAGAATAAGTAAAAAAAAATACAGTAATGGACATTATTTGCAAAAAAAATTGGAATCTTCCATTTAATATTTTTTTTAGTTGAAACTGACCGTGTGTAACACTGATGAAGAAGGAGGAACTACTGTATTTGGTTTCCCCTGGAGACTTCCTCTGAATTTCAGAGGGAACACACCATCTTCAGCGCCACATCCCTATTTATGAAAACCCAACCCAGTGGGTAGAGCTGCTTGCTTTCAAGCCTGATGGGCTCAGTTTGATCCTCAGGCCCACGTGGTAGGAGAGAGACTAGTCCTGAGAGCTGTCCTCTAACTTCCGCACATGCACTGTAGTATTTGTGCATGCATCCACTGGCCTCCCCAAATAAATGAAAATTTACAAATAACAATAAAGGACTTTCCCATCTCCGTGTCCTCTCTGTTCCCATGGAGTCATGTGCCCCACTCTCAGCACCTCCTACCTTGACTCTTTGAGAGTCAGCCACACCTGACTTTTCTAGTCAAGTCCCACTAACCCCCCTCCCCCCGCCCCAAGCACCACCATCTCACAGTGCTCCTCTCTTTCTTAACTCTCTTCAACTTGCTGGCTCCCTCAGGCTGGCAGCCATCACCCCTTAATATCACACAGTCAAAAGGCAGCCCCTCCGTCACCATCACCACATCTCCTCTCTGGGAAGGAAGAAGGGGGAGGAGGGGGGAGGCAGAGGGAGGAGGAGGAGGCAAGGGAACAAAGACAAGCTTTTTTTTTTTTTTTTCCCAGCAAAGCACCGAGCTGAGCCTGTATTTAGGCCAGAGTCTGTCCTCGGAGTCTTTCACCTGTATTTCATTGGTTGGGCGAGGGCCATGGGGCTTCTAATTGAGAAATGAAAATTGTAGACAGGCACAGTTTACTTCCTTCCCCACGGGGCTTCCGTCAGAATAAAAGGAAGAGGCCCTGGATAGCTGCCAGCAGTCGGCCATACAGTCCACGCCCCCCACCCCACCCCCACCCCCACCCCCACCCCCGTGAGTCAGCACTTGCCCAGCCTGGTTTCTACTTTGCAGAGAAGGCAGTGCCTCCCAAGGCAAGTGGTCAGGTTGATTCCGCTGCCCCAGGCAGGCTATGTGGCAGCCCCCACCCACAGAGGTCAGCTGTGTGCTCCAACGTCCCAGGTCAGAGGAAAAAAGTGAAATGGTAGACTCCACAAAGGCAGAAAGAGGGGACATGGGGCAGCATGCTCTGGGCCTGTGGTTGCAGGCTGGCCAGCAAGGAGCAGCTCCCAGGGCCTGCTCAGCTCCTGGAGGGTCAATGCAGCCATCGCTGGCCATGTGGACTTGGTCCCGCCTTCTAGTAGTTCTTCTCTGGTTCCTCCCCCCCCACACACACAACATCCCTTCCCCCTTCCTGCTTTCTCTTTCTCTCTATGCTCCAGATAGAACTCAATGTGGCCCTATGCCTCCTTAGGCAAGGACTTTCGCACTGAGCTACACCCCTAGTTCCACTTGTGCGTTATTTTCTGTGATCACCTATGAGGTGTAGGCCTTCTAGGGGTCACACAGCTTCCTGTTGGTGAGTTTGGGATCCTTTGGGAGTGTGATGGTCACTCTAAGTATCAACAGACCTATTTTGGAAATGCACTAATAAAAGATGTGTTTGGTTTTGCGCCCCCCCCCCACTTTTAAGAGTGACCACAGGTAGCCTTTTCCAGCCTAAAGCTCACATACAAGAAGGTCTTCCATTCCTCTTGCCCTAAGGTCTATTCCAACCAGGAGTGGTTCTTGATTAGGACAATGGATACTATGTGTGTCAAGATGACAAAACAAAGCGAGTGCTTACTAAATGGAATTTTGGAAAAGATAAGAGTAGTAGACTCCAAAAAGAAGTCTCAAGGTTCAAACATCAAACTTCAGCTCTACAGAATCACACAGAGGGGGACACCTGCCACTGTGCGTGTGCCACCGCCGGCAGCTTGTGTTTGCTTCCCAAGGCCTTGCTGCCACGACCAGCTCCCTGAGAGCTCGAAGGCTACCTTAAGTTCCGACAACACTTCGGTTCGCTGAAGCCTTATCCTATACTTGCGGCTAGTGAGGAGGAACGGGACTGGTGGAGCCGGGTCACATGCTTGTGCCTGTCTGCAAAGGATGCTGGGAAGGAAGTTCTTTTCAGTTCTGTCCCAGGGACACAGGACTTTACAAGGTGAGAGATGCTCCCAAAAGGGCTAGAATGTCCCAATGATCACTAAACAGCTGGCTGGAACCTACTGCCCTTCCTGGGTAAAAATCACAGGTGAATGAATCGATGCCCTGCTACACTGTTAGCCCTGACCCTGAAGCGCCTGAGGTTCAGGGGCTGAACTAGAGACCCCGAGTGCTAAGTGCCTATTGCTTCAGGCTTCGGAAGCCAGAGTCTTGGGGCTTTGGGAAAAGAATTGGAGAAATAGTGCTCTGCCTTTGAACCATCGGCACCCAGCACTTAGCTATTGTAGCTCTCCGCTTCCGATAACACTGAGTGGCAGCAGTGGGCGGTGTCGACTAGTATTACAGCAGGGAACTGTGGCTGGAGTCGAGCTTCCTTAAGTCGTACAAGCAGTTGGAGTAGCACACGGGCAATCTGGCTGACTGCCTGACTGATGGATGGTTTTACATCAAGGCTGCTGGGATGCCAGGGAAGGGTCTAACAGCTGTCAATTAGGGAAGTCAAAGGGTCCTGGTCCCTAACATCGTAGCTTATTGAAAGGAAGAGTAAACATTAAAAATGTCGTGTGTAGTAGAAACCTAGAGCTAGCGTAACATCTTATAACAATTCAGAACAATGCTTTACTAATAACTGAACCCCCATGGGGAGAGATGGGTCACTTTGTCTATCTCAAATATATGGACATGCATAAAGCCTGGCAGTTGTCCCACATGCTGCTCCTGTGTCCCCACTTCTTTACTCCTCTCTAATTCTATCTTCTGCCCCCCCATCCCCCCAACACACAATGGAATTGGCCAGATGCCAGTAGTGCCCTCTGATGGCCAAGTCCCTGGCAGGTCTTTGCACTGCTGGGCTCCTGGAGGTGTGTGCCCTGTTGACCTCCTTGAAGCTCTTCCCAGGCCTTCTACGAGGCTGCTCTAATTTCCCCCTCTCTCTTCCTTCCTCCTCTGTCTTCTAAGCCTGCTCTTCCTCCTTCCTCTCTTAAACTGGAAGCGTCTGTGTACCTGGGTGATTCCCTAGTGTGTTAGTTAGCTTTATCCTGTCAACTTGATACAAGCTAGAGTCATTTGGGAAGAGAAAAGGTCTCCGTAAGATTGGCCTATAGGCAAGTCTGTCAAGGACTTTTTTGATTAATTATTCCAACCCATGGGGAGCAATGCGGCCCCTGGGCAGGTGGTCCTGAGTCCTTTAAGAAAGCAGGCTGAGCAAGCCCGTAAAGAGCACTCCTCGTGGCTTCTGCTCCACTTCCTGCCGCCAGGTTCTGGCCTTGAGTTCTTGGCCCGACTTTCCTCCATGATGGACTACAACTGTAAGCTGAAATAACCCCTTTTCTCTCCAGGGTGCTTTTGGTTATGGTGTTTTTCACAGCAGTAGTAAAGTAACTAAGATGGTTGGATAAATGTGTGTCCTCGTGGCTAGCTCCAGGAAGCTACCTCCTCTGAATTCCTGATGTACTTATGGCGCCCGACACAGTCTCTAATTTCAGAACTCTCTCTTCTTCCTTTTTAGCTTTTGTGCCCATGGACATATGTGTGGGTGCCATTGTGAGTGGCTAGAGATCTGTGTGGGTGTCTTCCCCCAGACATTCTCCACAATTTTTTTCTGAGGCAGGGTCTCACTGAACCCAGAGCTCCCTGATTTTGTTAGACTAGTCCAAGCCCTTGCCAACACCGATATTATAGATGTGCACTACCTTGTCCAGCTGTGTACATGGGTGTTGGGGGTTGGCCTAAAGTCTTCATGCTCGTGTGGCAAACACTCTATGGACAGAGCTTTCTCCTCAGTCCTCTAAATCTCTGTTCTTAACATGGCCACCTGCAACCAGCACACCACAGACACGCGGCATGGGCCACTATTTTTCAAGCCAGCAGTTTATGATTGGCTGAAATTCTTTCCTTCCCACCCTGTGAACAGGCCAATAATGAGTGGCATTGACGTCTACTGTCTAGCACATTTCAGCTTTGGGGAGTCCCAAGGTCCCCTGCCAGGTCTCTGTTTCCACCTCCATTCCCCTAAGAGCCCTAGGAAAATGCTATCGCTTAGGCAAACAACTCAGAGTACTCGGCTCCTTTGCTCCAAACCCCCTCTCATTTAACTGAAGAGAAAACCTTTGCTTACTGGCTGTCCTCTCCGGATTCATCACTGTGTTCTACTTGGCTTAATCTCGCAAATTAGCCTCCCTTCTGCCTCAGGCCATTTAAACACTCCATGCCTCTCTGAGTCTCATGTTCTTTTTCTTGTTCTCTATTCTCCAAGTCTTAATTTATTTTTCCCTTCCTTGCTTTCTTGCTTAGTGTGTGTTCATGGGTAGAGGCCTGGGATCAACTCTGGGTGTCATTCCTCTGGAGCCACCCACCTTGCTTTTTCTTTTCTTTTCTTTTTTTTTTGGATATTTTCTTTGTTTACATTTCAATTGTTTTCCCCTTTCCCAGTCTCCCCTTCAGAAACCCTCTATCTCATCCCCCCTCCCCCTGCCTCTATGAGGGTGCTCCCCCACCCACCCACCCAACTTCCCTCTTCCCGCCCTGGCATTACCCTACACTGGGGCATTGAACACCCTTAGGCCCAAGGGCCTCTCCTCCCACGGATGCCAACAAGGGATGCCTCTGCCACATATGCAGCCGGAGCCTTGGGTCCCTCCATGAGTTGGTGGTCCAGTCCCCGGGAGTTCCTGGGGGGGAGGGTCTGGCCAGTTGATACTGTTGCTCCCTCCATGGGGCTGCAAACCTCCTTAGCTCCTTCAGTCCCTTCTCCAACTCCTCCATCGGGGACCCCACACTCAGTTCAATGGTTGACTGCAAGCATCTGCCTCTGTATTTGTCAGCCTCTGGCAGATATCATATCAGGTTTCTGTCAGCAAGCACTTCCCGGTATCCACAATAGTGTCCCAGTTTGGTGGTTGTATATGAGATGAATCCCCAGGTGGGACAGTCTCTGGATGGTCTTTCCTTCAGTCTCTGCTCCACACTTTGTCTCCATATTTCCTCCTGTGAGTATTTTGTTCCCACTTCTAAGAAGCACTGAAGCATCCACACTTTGGTCTTTCTTCTTCTTGGGTTTCATATAGTCTGTGAATTGAATCTTGGGTATTCTGAACTTTTGGGCTAATATCCACTGATCAGTGAGTGCATACCGTGTGTCTTCTTTTGTGGCTGAATTACCTCACTCAGGATGATATTTTCAAGTTCCATCTATTTGCCTGTGAATTTTTTTGAGGCCTGGGACCTGGGAATTCACAATTAGGCAAGGCTGGCCAACCAGTGAGATGGAGGGACTTAGGGCATGGCCTACTGCTTTGTCTCTGCCTCCTTACTGGAATTACAAATGCTTGTGCTGTGCCTGGCTTTGTAGGAGGGTGTTGGAGTTTGAACTTAGGTCCTCAATTGTTGCGTGACAAGCATTTTAGCAACTGAGTCACCTTCTCAGTTTCAATGTCACGCTATCACAGAAACCTGTTCTCATGGCACTTGGATATTTACTCAGTCAGTTTGTCCATTTCCTTATCTGCTCCCCAACCTCCATATCAAGCTATGCCTGTAAGTTTGCTGCCTAGCAACAGGAAAAGCAATCACCCCAGGCAGAACTGCTTGGATGACTTCATGGTCTCCCACAAATGGAGCCCAGTACCTGGTGCTCTGAAAACTCCATTGACTTATTCTACCTGGATTCTTGAGCAGATGTTGCCGTGGGGTGTGTTTTCATAGGCAAAAGTGAATGTGCAAACCCCATGGCCCACTCAGCTCCGAAGCTGTGTTTACTGCGAATTGATTTGGTTTTAAACTTTAAATAACCAGCTGTGAAATGCAGCCAACCAGCTCACCCTTGGGTGTGCTCGGGCTCAGCCTATCGACAGCAGGAGTCAATCTGTAGCCAGTCATATGGTGGTGAAAGGCAGTTCCCTGGAGATCTTAGGCCTCCAGGCTATCTGGTGTGTTGATGTGTGTCATGAAGACTCTCCCAAGAGCAGGTGAAGTGTAGGGGAAGCTGATCTTCCTGCCAGGTTAAAGGTAGCTTGATTTATAGTGTTTCCTTCAGAGTCCTTTCCCTTAGTACAAGCTGTAGTCTGAGTTCAAGATGGCTCTGTTCAGGCTTGCTAAGCTTTAGAAATGATCCTGTGCACCTCATGTCCTAGTTTATATATTCAGAGCAGAAAGGAATCCTTTTCCCATTCCAACTCTGCATGTAATATTTATTAGCACTAGCTGTATGCTAACCATGCCGCCCAGTCATTTACATCCTTGTCAACCCTGCAAATCAATATTTCTACATTTTATACATGAGGCACCCACAGGTGAGCCTTTGACCAAGCCACAGCTCCTTCCATCTCCTCTTAAGAGAAGATGGAGCTAAAGTGTTTTCTTTAAGCCCCTGGGCAAGTGAGATTATGTTTTGGGGATTCCTGGGTTTGTTTTTGTTGTAGGGCGGAGACTTGACAACATGAGACCTGGAGCCCCAGGATGAGTCACTGACTTGGGCTACACATTGCCAGAACAGTCTGATCAGAGCAAGTCCTGAGTGGGAATGTCTCTTGGCCACTACAACCTCCTTCTGGTAGTCCAAGAACAGACCCAGCATTTGGACTGACAGTTGTGAGGGTTGGTCTTAGCTGAGGAATTGTCTAGGTCTGTTAAAAAGCTACCCTGCATACTGAAAGGGATATTTTCAGAAATTATTATTGACAGGTAGGATAGTCTACTTGTTCAGTAGAGGATAGTCTATTCTGGAGATTCCCTCAGCACACCCAAGGAAATAGTCTTAGAGGAAGAGGTTACTCTGTCTCAGGGTATTCAAGCCACATCTGTCAGGATATTTATGCCACGCTAGCAAGTGTTGCTTTGCTAATTTCTTTCATATTGAAGTGAGTGACTATGGCTCATTTAGTTTTTTACCTGTAGTGTCTGGAAAGCAGAAAGGTGGGGGGACCAAGTGGTTGAGTGAATAGATAAATGGGTGAATAGTGTGTGGCTATTAGGGTGGTGGGCAGATAAATGGGTAGATAGTGAATGGATGGATGGGCAAATGGATAGAAGGATGGGTGGAGGGGTGGGAAGGTGGATGGGGCATGAGTCCAAGGATAAATAGATGATGGGTGGATAGATAGGTAAATGGAGCGTAGCCCTCACTCCCAGCAGATACTCCACCCTCACATAGATCACTCACAGTTGTATGTCTCATCCCCATTTGCAGTGAACATGTAACAACTCATCTTTGGCTATGTTGGCCCATGTTTGAGAACTGCTCTGGTATCTCTTATGTCAACTTGACACAACCTAGAGTTATTTGGGAAGAGGGACTGTCAATGGAGAAGATGCCTTCTTAACATTTGCCATTAGGCAAATCTGTAGTGTATTTTCTTAATTGTGGGAGCCCACTGGGGGCAGTGCCATGCTTGGGCAAGTGGTCCTGGGATATATAAACAGAGCAAGCTGAGTAAGCCTGGGGCAAGCCTGTAAGCAACATTCTCCCGTGGCCTCTACATCAGTTCATGCCTCCAGGTTCCTGCTCTGACTTCCCTGGATGTTGGACTCCAAGATGTAAGGTAAAAAAAGAAACCCTTTCTTTTCCAAGTTGCTTTAGGTCATGATGTTTTATCACAGAGATAGTATCCCCAACTAAGACAGATACTAGTTGTTCTGCTATTTTTCCTGAGGAAACATAAACAAATACCTGTTCATTCCAGATAGAGCATCAATGACTAACCAAAGAAATGACCTCCACCAGCTCCTACTTAGTGACCCAGTAAATTTATTGTAGAAATATGTGAGACTAAATGCAGCTAGGTCACTGAAAAGCCACTCCAGCCCAGGTGACAGACAACTCATGAGAGCCGCATCTCTAGAGCCCTTTGCACACTTTTCAGGAAGCCCCACTCATTAGTCTCCTTTCACCAGCAATTGTTACTGCATATGTAACCTTAGGGGGAGGCACGTTGTGATTCTTATGAGATTTGGGAGCTTCCCAAGTCTTATAAATTTCATTTATAGCTTGAGCCTTGAAAATGTTATTTTCTCCTGAGTCTTATGAACCTCCCTCCTTCATCTAGGAGGAAATATTTCAATTAAGGGGAAATAACTACACGAGTAGAAATTGGTGGGTGGGTAAATGGAAACAGGTAGATAGGTGGTGTAGTGGACTGAATAGAATTGGCCCCCACAGGGTCATATATTTGAATGTTTGGTCCTTAGGGAGTGGCACAACTTGACAGGGATTAGGAGGTGTGGCCTTGTTGTGTCACTGGAGGTAGACAAGCAAGGCCCAATCTCTCTCCCTCCCTCCCTCCCTCCCTCTCTCCCTCTCCTTCTCCATCTCCCTCCCTCTCTCTCCCCTTCCCTCTCCCTTCCCTCCCCTCCCCCTCCTCCTCCCTCTCCCTCTCCCTGCTACCTGCCTATCCTGATGTAGGACTCTCAGCTCCTTCTCCATCACAATGTCTGCCTGCATGCCACCATGCTCTCCACCATGAGGATAATGGACCAAACCTCTGAATCTGTAAGCCATCACAAATTAAGTGTTCATGGTGTCTCTTCCCAACAATGAAATCCTAATTAAGGCAGGTGTTTTATCAAAGCAGGCATTTAATTGTGGGCTTACAGCTCAGAGAGTGAGTCCATGACCATGTGGTGGGGAGCACGGCAGCTGGGAGGCAGACATGGCACCACAGCAGTATCTGAGAACTTACATCTTATCCACAAGCTCGAGGCAGAGAGGGAGAGTGGACCTGGCGTGGACTTTTTGAAACCTCAAAGTCCACTCCAGGTGACACAAAAAGGCCACACCTACTCCAATAATTCCATACCTTCTCTAAGAAAGCCACATCTCCTAATCCTTCCTAAACAGTCCACCGACTAGGTACCCAACATCAAATATATGAACCTAGGGGGAGCATTCCCATTCAAGCCACCACATTCCACAAGGCTTATAGCAATATCATAATGCAAAATTCATTTAATCCAAGTCCTCATACTCTTTCACAGTTATAACTCAGTCTCTTATGAGACTCTAGGAAATCTCTTAACTGTAACTCCCCGTAAAATAAAAAATCAAATTACATGCTTTAGCATATAGTGGCACAGAATATATATTACTATTCTAAAAGGGAGGAAATAGAGCACAGTGAGGAAATACTGGACCAAGTGAGACTGAAGCCAGCAGGGGAAACTCCGAATCCTGAACCCTATGTCTGATGGCAAAGAGCTTAGATGGCTCTTCAGATCTCTCATTCATTCCAGTTTTGTTGACTACAAAATGCCCCTTCCCAGCCAGGGCTGTTTCTATTTCCTATTTGCAGCCATCAGAAGACATTCCACAGCTCTTGCATATTCAACATCATGGGATCTCCAATGCAATCCAGACTTCACTTCCATAGCTTTATTCAGTGGCTTCTTCAGGCCTCCATGTAGGGGCTCCCTTGCCATACACCTGACCTCAGTGGCTTTTCTTAATCATGAGGAAGATTTCACACCCTCTTTACTCCTGTATAACACTAAAGTCAGAACCATATGGCTTGTTTGGGCTGGAACCTTGAATTTTATTCATATACATTTTACTTTATAACTTTTTTTTGATAGAGTTAATTTGTCAGGACTTTTTCTTTCACAAGTTGCAGTATTAGCTGGATGGGGTCTGACCCTGAGGTCACTGTTTCCTTTATCCTGTTTAGCTTCATGCCTTTCTTTAAACTTTGCATATCCTTGAGCACAGACTTGGCTTCAACACTACATTCTCTAGTGCTCTTTTTCTCCTCAAGTTCTGCAGTTTTTATTTCTTTTTGTCCCACCTCCTTTTTAAAATTATAGCTCTGCATTGAGCAATTGCTAATAACCATGTGGCACACTCAATACTAGATCATCTTGAAATCTCCTCGGCCAATGTCATTAATCTAAAACTCTTCAGTTTAGCATCAGGCAGATCCTAAGGACAAGGGCAAAAAGCAAACACATTCTTTGCCAAAAGATCACAAGAACAATCCATATCTCAGATGATAATACTATGCCCCTCTGAGATCTCTTGAGCTGGGTCCCCACAGTCCACATTGCTCTCAGCAGCAGCATCTTCCAATGCCCCTTTAACTCTCACAGTACTAACTGCTTTCCTAACCAAAGTCCCAGCAATCCCAGAATGCAGCACAGTCAGGCTTGTCACGGCGACACCCAACTCCTGGATCTAGCTTCTGTCTTAGTTACTTTTCTACTTCTGTGTACAGAGATCGTGATCGAGGATACTTATAAAAGAAAATATTTGATTGTAGGCTTGCTTACAGTTCTAGAATGTGAGTCCATGACTAGCATGGCAGAGATCATGGCAGCAGACAGACAGGCATGGTGCTGAAGCAGTAACTGAGAGCTTGCACCATGATCCACAAGCAGATTAGGGGGAAGGGGCACACAGAGAGGCAAAGAGAGACAGAGACTAAATCTGGCATAGTTTTTTGAAACCTCAAAATCTGCCCCTGGTGGCAAACCTCCTCTAACAAGGCAACTTGGAACCAAATATTCAAGTATGTGAGTCTATGCGGGGGGGGGGGGCGACATTCTCATTCAAGCCACTGAATAGTTAGATAGGCTGGTAATTGTATGGATGACTGTACAGATAGGCAGCCAAGTGTATGGGTAGGTGACTAGGAGGGTGAGAGAGTAAATGAATGAATGGATGGGTAAATAAATTGGTAAATGGGGAGATGGGTGCATGGCACATGGATAAATGAGTGATGGGAGATGGATAGGTAAGTGAGTAGCTCAATGGAAGCATTGGTAAATAGATGGGTGGATGGTTGGATAGGCAGGTAGGTGGATGGGTATGTGGATAGATAGGTAGATAAGTGAATAGTGAATAAGTTAGTGGGTGATCCGGTACATGGATATACAGGTGGGAGGAAGAGAAAATGAAAGCAGAGAGAAGATTTGTCTCCATTTTCCCAGTTAGCTATCACAGAGGCCAACAGCTCAGGCTTTCTTGCCCTAAATTCAGTGAATATTCATGTTGGTCCCTCTTCCCACACTAGGATGCATGGCTTGGCTGGCATTTGGATCTGTGGCTAGGCTTCAGGAACAGGCAGAGTGTCTGGCACATCCATTACCAAAGGTGGAACCAGGGTATGGAGCCATGTTGGTGAGAACAGTAATAGTAATTGAAATGGTAATTTCTGGTTTCTTTGGAGACTCAGTTGTGTCATGTGATGTTTTTCTAGAAACTGTCTTATGAGAGGATGTTTTCACTAAAGCAGATGCATGAGAGGATGTTTTGCTGAGAACAGATATGTGGTGGTTTTTTGGGAGTTCCTTGGAAAAATGACATGTGATGTTTTGCTAGAGGAGGTGCTTGAGAGGACACATGATGTTTGGAAAGGATATAAATATGACCCAACAGACAGTGGATGATGCTGTGTGGTATTGGTTCGTCTTGCCACTCTTTGCTGGTCATCATAGTGCTTGGCTGACACTAGTCTTTGCTGACAATGCTGTGTAGTATTGGTTTGCCTTACCACTCTTTGTTGATTATAGTTTGTCCTGACTTCCTAGAGAGAAATGCACCAAAGAACTTCTGGTGATGTTCCAGCGACTTCTTGCTGCTTGACAAAGCCTCATGACTTCTTCTGGATTGAGCTGCCCATTGCTGATTTGTAAATGGTGTTTGTGAGTGGATCGAGCTACCGCTGCTGATATCCTGACAATGCAGATTAGTTTTGCCCCAAAGGACAATTTCTAAAGTTATAATCTTTCCTTTCCACTACCACTGGTGTGTGTGTGTGTGTGTGTGTGTGTGTGTGTGTGTGTGTGTGTGTGCTAGGAAGGAGGTTAAAGCATTTAAGTACATTTATTAAAATGGGTTTTTGAAAACTATAAGCCTACAAGTAATTGGTAAAATCCTCTGCCATAGATTCCTCAGCTAGAACCTTTGGATTCTGATTTCTTATGTCATCCACTTGCCATCTACCTATCTATCCACATACCCCATCACTCACCTGTCTATCTATCCATCCACCCATCTTATTCATGTACTAATGTTTCCAGTTACTTACCCACTTATCTATCCATTCACCTATCGATCAACTATCTATGCACTAATGAAGCAATTAATAGAACTTTCTGCAATGGAATGTTCTATGTCTGTCCTGTCCAATACAGTAGCCATTTGCTCCATGTGGCTATTGAATGCTTGAAGCTATGGCTATTATGGTTTGGATCAATTTAACCTTACATTTCAGAAGTGGATGATGAGGAATGGCCGCCATATTGGACTTCATATTGATGGACCTGGCTAGTTCTTATTTGTAAAATAACTCCATCCAAAGAGGTGAGACAAGACAGTGAGATCTCAGACTCCCAACCTGGAGAACCCATGCTAGAGTTGGATAGGGGTATCACATAGCAGTGGCATGTGTGGGCACAATGATGTGTGGTCTTCCATGCCCTGCACTGGGCAGACACCTTGAGGGGCAGACTTAGGGCATCTTATGCCTTGATGTATCTTGGTGGGACTGCAGATTACCTACCACATATTTGTCCAGTGTATCTCAAGACTCGTGACTTTCAACTGGGTACTTGGCCTCCTAAAATAAAGACCCCAGGCCTCAGCTTCTCTGGAGATCACATGTTTCCATGGGAACTCATTCAGCCGAACAGGATGAAAGTGGAATGTTGAGTCAGCTAGTAGAGAACATTCCTAAGACATGCTCTTTTTTACCCCTTTGCCCTTTCTGAACCTTGCTTCTCAGAGCACAGAGGGCATGGCTAGAGCACATCCATACATGAGGACCAGGGGGAAGCCCCTGGGATGAAGGAGGGACAACTTGAAGCAACCTCAGTTCCAAGTTTAAGTGGAACTATCTCCAAGCCCCAGTGAGCAATGGGACCATACTTCCAGGGCTTCTTGCATTCTCCTTAAGCATACAGCCTGGGCTGAAACTGAGAGGCCAGGGCCAGGTTCTGAGCCATCTATCTCTCTCATTTCCCAGCTGGCCCCTCCTCCCACTGTAGACAAACTCTCTCCCTGAGTGAGGTACCGGCTTTCAAACGTACTATTTTCTATCTTACTATTCATGGTCTAAACTCTATCTTCTGAGCTGCTTGCAACCATAAAGCCAAAATTTTGTCTCTGAGAAGCCAGGCTCTTGCAGTTAACCATCCACACTGGATGTAGTTTTCAGAGTCTTGGTAGCCTCTGTAAAGTCTATGTACAAGTGCATGGTCTGTTCTCTGTCGTGTTGCCCCAGCCTGAGGACAGCAAGGCTGAACCAATTACCTACCTGAGTGGCTTAGATGATGGCTTGCATGAAGTAAAGGGGAAAAATTGCCCTGGACAGAAAACAAAGCACGGAGTTAACAGGCCAGAAGGCAGTAGGCACTTCTGACTTATGAAGGAAATGTTTTAGGGAGCAATATATATCCAGAGCTACATCCAATGTTGAATACTTTATCTACATCCCATGCACTTTTCTTTGCATGTAGACCCTATGATAAAGATGCTACATGAATTAGGAGATATAGAAGATTGATAACCAGTATACAATTATAACAATAAACTCTAAATTGCCAGCATTGCTGTTCTTGTTTTTTGGAGCCACTGTTAAGCAAAGGACCCTTAAACTTGAGCTCTAGCATACTACAGCAGTTCATCTGATAACGTGGCTGCTAAGTGGCTAACTGGTGGGTAACATATACAGTGTGGATACCCTGACCTACACAAAGGGATGATTCACAGCCCATTATACTGGAGTAGGGTAGTGCAGTATCTCTTCATGTTGGGGATGGCATGCAATTTAAAACTTGTGAATTATTTCTGGAAGTTTCTATTTCTATTTTCAGACTGAGGTTAACCACATGTAACAGAAACTTCAGAAAGTAAAACTTTGGGTAAGGGGCGGGAGAGTGCTGCATTATGCTACCACAAACAGAAATAGATTCCAGTGAGCTGACATTTTTTATTTCTGAAATGCTGGCATTCTCTTAACATGGTAGATGCCTCTTGGCCAAAATGGTGTTTGAGTCCCATGGGGGCAGGTAGAGCACACAGAGTCAAGTGTTGGCATGAGCCAGTTATCCTCGTGGGAAGGCTTAAAGCAGATGTTAACTCAGGTAAGACAGACAGACAGACATTTGCATGTGCCCAGAGCGAGACAGAAACAGAGAGTCAGAGACAGACATGCAAACACACACATAGAGACAAATACACAGATACACACAGAGATGTATCCATAGACACATAGAGACACACAGAGACATATATAAAGACATACAGACATGCACTAATATGCACCCAGATCCCCACAGATACAGAAACACATACATGCATACACACACATGCACACACACACACACACACACACACACACACTGATCACTTCATTCTTTGGCTTGTTTCATGTTCTCACTCCACACATCTCGCATCTGTTGTAGAATGATGTCTCCATCTACACCTGGTCAGACCTCAGGGACCTCAGGATCCTAAGAGAAAGGGAACACATGTCTCCTCACTGACCCTTCCAAGTTCAGTGCTTCTCAGCATACAGGTACTCTGTCCCCATCAAAGCTAAGAGCTCTGCAGCCAAACTTAGGAGCCTCTGGGGATCTGTAGGCTGCAAGGCATGATGTATTTTTTTTCCTATAGGGGTGGATGGGCAGTGGGCTAAAGCTGCCAAGTTGTAGTGTGTGTTTATAATGTCCCCAAAATCTGTACAGATCTCCAGGCTCTTTCCTTATTCAGCGTGGTCCCTCCCTGTACTTTCAAGACCCAAGGACCTCAAGCTTATCTCCATGACATCAGCACCTGCTATTGCCGGGGACCTGGGCACATGAAGCTGAATCCTCAAGGAGGCTGCCTTTAAATGTCCATGTTTGGGAATGGATGGGCAAAGTAGAGCCATGGCTATAATTTTGGTTTGGCCTCTCCCAGCAGTACGGGTGAGGTTACTTACCATTTGGGCTTATGGCTTTGGCTGCAGAACCAGTTTAAGTGCATGGAAAGAACACTGGTGCAGCCACTCTTAGAGCACTGTCAACTAACAGAGGCCAGCCTAGGAGCTGCTCCTGTGGCAGAGAGCCTGAGCAAGGTTAGCTCCACTCTGCCCCAAGTGCCTGTGGAACATAATAGACTCCTAGACCCTCTCTGATGTCAGATCTTTCTTACATCCGATGAAGGCGCTTCACCAGATTTCAATGAGCACACTGAAGATCACATCCGGGGTTCTAAGCCTTAGCCTCCCCCAGAGGGCCAGCATTGTTTAAGACACTGGCTTGTTCTGGGTTTAGAGCAGCGACAGTTCAAGGTACACCTGAAACCTCTTGTGCTAGAAGGTGATTCAAGAGTGTCCTGGGGCAAGTGGGACATTAGAAGGTAAGCATACCTGTGACTGAGCACAAAACATCATGTGGATGAATCACTGGGTCCATTGTGAGACAAACAAAGGAAGAGAGCCGGGAGGAGAATCCATTTATCACCATTGGAGGGCTGGTTTGGAGGAGTGTCTGTCCACTCTGCTGGGGTAATTTTGTTCATAGAAAAATGGCAGCAAGGCAGAAAGCAGGAGAGAAGCAGACCCACTGAAGAGCCAGGACAGTGTGATGGCTAAGCCCATGGAGAAGAGGGCCATGGAGGACTGGGATAGTCACAGGAAGCAATCACCCTCCATGGATAACTCAGTGAACACGCACATAGAGAGGAGCCTTGCTCCGAGCAGGTCTGTTACCCCCTGTTCCCTTCTTCTCTTGAGATAGTTTCCTGGCAGCCACTTAGCCACACTTTTCTTTCTGATGAAGGGCTGCCTTGAGTGAGCAGTCTTGTCCCTGTGGGGCTTCCCAGATCCCTGGTTGAATTAACCCATTACTGACCACCCCCTCTTAGATGTAACTCCTGGCCTATTGAGTAGCAGTTTAGTCCACTGCACTGGCTCGGTAGTGTTTGGGAAATACTTGCCCTTGGAATTTGTAGAATGATGGTGAGGGGACCTCTTAGAAGAGCTGTCTAGAGGGCATAAGGTGCTCACAATGGGAACAGAGCCTCGTGTGTGTGTGTGTGTGTGTGTGTGTGTGTGTGTGTGTGTGTGTGTGTGTAGGATGCATGACACTTGAGGCTTCTAGAAGACAGACACACAGAAGATTGAAACCTGGGGATGACATCAAGAGCCCTCAGGCAGCCCTGGGCAGCAGGCGGGAGCTGTGCTCAGTGTCCCAGGGATGATAGGCCTGGAGCTTGTGACACCACATGTTTGACCTGGTTAAGTTCTGGGACTTAACATCGGGTTCCGGACTGAAAAGCCTTTTCATCAGCTTCTGAAAGGCTGGATTGTAGCAAGGATTGTAACTGACACTGAGTGCTTGCTGTTTGCTTAGGAGGGAGGCTGATTCATATATTTTATCCACATTTAGACAATTGAGATATGCTCACTGGTCCAGTAGTGGTGTGGGGTAACTAATTGCTTTCTGATTGGATTTC
Source organism: Tokudaia tokunoshimensis (assembly GCA_036184795.1). Classification (NCBI taxonomy): domain Eukaryota; kingdom Metazoa; phylum Chordata; class Mammalia; order Rodentia; family Muridae; genus Tokudaia; species Tokudaia tokunoshimensis. The sequence goes on from BTHU01000001.1 coordinate 41,612,751, forward strand.
AGGCCCGCTCTACAGGAAGGACTTTCATGCCTGCTATGATAATCCCAGTCAAAAGAACATGACTGGTGAGGTCCTAGGTCCTAGGGTAGAACCTAATATTGTTATTTTGATAAATGGTCAAGTTGTCAAGTTACTCAAGTATTTATGTTCATACACATAGACTTGTGCTGGGTAGTTTTAAGTCAACTTGACACAAGCTAAAGTCATCTGAGAGGAGGGAAACTCAATTAAGAAAATGCTTCTGAAAGATCAGCCTGTATGAAAGCCTGTAGGACATGTTTTCTTAATTAGTGATTAGTGGGAGAGGGTCCAGCCCATTGTGGGTGGTGCCATCCCTGGGCTGGTAATTCTGGGTGCTATAAGTAAGCAGGCTGAGCAATCCATAGGGAGCAAGTCAGTAAGCAGCATCCCTCCATGGCCTCTGTCTGCATCAGCTCCTGCCTCCAGGTTCCTGCCCTCCTTGAGTTCCTGTCCTGACTTCCTCCAGTGATGAACGGTGATGCGGAAGTGTGAACAGAATAAACCCTTTCCTCCCTGAATTGCTTTGGTCATGGTCATCAAAGCAGTGATAACCCTGACTAGGACATCAAGGATGAGGGAGCAGAAAAGCTGCAAGAGCTGGAGTATATGGAGGAGTGGTTGGGACGCTGTCTTCCAGATGAAGCACGACTATTACACCCACAGCAACTGCGGTTACCAGCATGAGATTGTGCCAGTTAGAACTCAGGTATAGACAGGGTTGTGCACTCCAGACTTCTCCCTTACTGAGAAGCTGTTGGCAGCTGATATCTTTTGAGAGTGGGAGAACCATTCTGCTCTGAGGGTGTGGTCACTGGGATAGGTTTCCCATGTTCTCGTAGGTGCCCCACACCTATGTACATATGGGCGGCAATAATTGGACTTCATGGGTTATAAAAACGAGGAAGGAGACACAAATTGGAAGGGGATGTATGTTAAGGGGAATGTAGGGGATCAGGAGGGTAAAATGGTGGGCAGATAGGATCATGTTTCATTGTATGCATGTATGAAATTCTCACAGACTTTTAAAAATCATAATAAAATTTTAAATTAAAAAATAACAACTACTTTATCCCAATAGACACAGTTATTTTACCCCTTGGGAAACTATGTGGTCAGATGTCTTCTCTTCCTGTGGGGTTGTCTTCCAGAAGGGCAAGGTGGGGCCAGGGCTGCAGCCCAAGGCAAAGGTTCACTGTGACTGCCCTGGTGCTCTCATGTTGGTGTCATCATTAGAGTAGTCTATTAGGACTCTAGCGGCTGAGGGCTGAGTGCCCCATGTTGAATAAAGGAGCTCTTCAGGACCTATTCAGAAGGCCTCAAGCTGCCCCTGTGAGGTCATACAAGCCTGGCAGGGGGAAGGGGAGGGGCAAAGATCTAAAGAGATAAAGCAGATAGCCAGATGGCCACTGGTTCTCGGAAGCTCAGTGTCATGAATCATTAGGGAAATTCATGTCAAGTCGGTGAGAAGGTGCCACCAGGCACACACCCGTGGGGAGAGCAAACGCTCAAAGGCTGAGGTGCTAAGTGCAGGTGAGGACATGTTAGAGCTGGAACCTCTTCCAGGATGCTGCAGAGGAGACTGTAAAAAGGTATAACTGTTTTAGAAAGCATTTTGGAGCAAGGCGCAGTGACACAGGCCTGCAACCCTAGATCTTGGGGCCCTGACGGTCACCATGAGTTTGAGGGTAGGCTGGATGACCATTCGAGCTGTTCCTGTGAAGGTGAACATATTTCTACCATACGGCCTGTAACCCAACTCTTAGGAATTCAGCCAAGAGAAAAGACAAGCGTGTATGTGTATCCACATGAGAGCTTGTGTATGGATGTTCCTCAGGGCTCTCTTGGTGGTAACTGGAGAGTAGAAGCAACCGTTGATATGAGATCAACTAGCAAACACGCTCAAACTATGTGGGGTTCCCTGTGACTTGGTTTGTCAGTGCTGGGCCAGATTTCTGGAGTCTGATGCCAGGTTTTTTTATGTTGGCCATATTTAAACACAGAATCGTTTCAGAAAAAAAAAAACCAAAAAACAAAAAACAGTTTTCTGATGACAATTAATGCAAGTACGGTGTGTACAACAAAGCTTTAGACATGTTTACAATGATGCGCTTTACAAACTACATATAACTTAACCATAAAGATGGGTTCTGTTGTCTTAGAAGCAATGCTGAAGATTAAGTGTCTATGGAGAATGACTGAGGTATACATAATGCCTGTGGGAGTCAGGATTGGCCTGTCTCTAAGATAACACAGAGGTTACTTAGGCTGTTCTAAAGTCTAAGTAACATTGCTCATAATGGACTGAGAAGCAGTTCTCATGATTTAGGGTGAAAGGTCTCAGATAAGCAAACATGATATTCTGAGAGACTCAGAGATAAAGCCTGACCTTACAGGTTGGAAGACAGGTAAACATCTCTTTCCTTTGAAGAGACAAGCCTTCGAGGTTAACTCTCCTGGCTTCTCCAGTGCATATCTGTGTGCACAAGGATCTCTTACCCACTACAAAACTGACCAGCCAGATTTGGTGGCACACACCTTTAATCCCAGACCTCAGGAGACAGAAGAGGCCAGCCTGGTCTACAGAGCAGGTTCCAGGACTCACCACACAGAGAAAAATCTGTCTCAAAACAAGACAAAACACTTGTGCCCAAACAAGGGCAAGTGGGCTCTGCCACAGGGACACTTGTGTCCTGTCAGATCTCCCAGGGCCTAATCCAGGAGTGTGGCTGGGGTGAGGTCGAGGAGAGAGAGTTGGTATGCAAGGGGACTTTTTCTGATGTAAATGGAGAACATTCACAAGTGACCGAAGAAGTGCTGCTGGCCACCAGGCCTGCCCTCCATGGCACTGGGGACAGTGGCAGGGCAGGTTATGTCCTCACTCAAGTTCCTCAGGGCTAGCTTAGCCTAGAAAGGTAAGGTGGGACTGACCGAGCATTCTCTAGTTGATAGTCACCAGGTTTGAGGTTGCTGAAACACGATGGTCCCTCCATATGTTGGTCCTAGTCCCAGGTGTGTGTGTGTGTGTGTGTGTGTGTGTTCTGACCCTTGCCCTTTTCTTAAAGGTAGGGCATTAAGAGAGGGGCTTCCAGAAGAGCTGGGATCTCTTGGTAGAGCCTCTCAGATCCTATTTCCTCACTTGACCATGGACATCACAAGTGTCCTTAAAGAGGTTATTAGGTGACAAGGCCCAAGGATGGGTAAAAGATCTGAGAAATCTCTCCTCCAACCAGTGATGACAAAGTCACCAAGATCATTCTTCAGACAGAATGTGAGGCTCCCAGAGGAGAAGAAAGACTCCTCTTGGCAAGGAAGAGAAATTGGGAAGAAGAGGCCGCTTACACGGGGACCTCATTCAGACGAGTGAATTACAAGTGTTTCTTCCCACCACGCTGTGGATTCCCTTTTTCACTGCAGACTGGTCCTCACCAGTGGGCAGTGAACTTGAGTACTAGCCTGCAGCCATCTCCAGTGCCTCGGCTGGAGGCTTAAGGCCAAGGTGCTATCAGGCTGCATCCTGGTGAGTGGCTCTCTCTCTCTCTCTCTCTCTCTCTCTCTCTCTCTCTCTCTCTCTCCCTCCCTCCCTCCCTCCCCCTCATCTCCTGCCCTCCCCCTAACCCCCCCGCCAAGATATTGTTAGAACAGCAGCCCTACAGGACCAGGGCGACTCTCCTATCCTGACCTCATCCAGGTTTAACTTCATTGTTCTGTTTTTCAGACAATCTCCGTAAGTAACTCTCACTAGCCTTTGAAATAAAGGCAGTCCTCCTGCCCCAGCCTTCCAAGTGCTGGCATATGGCTTTGTGCTGCCATGCCCAGATAATTTACCTCCAAAAACAGTCACATAGGGGTAGGGCCTCATGTGCATTTTGGCAGAGGGGCATAAGTCAGTGGCCAGCAGCTAGTTTCCATATCTGATTATAGTCAACATGTAGGGTGAAGTGACTCATGACCAAGCACCTTGGACCTGGAGGTTAGACACTGAGAGGATGAGCTGGCCCTCGCTTCTTGGTGCCTTACTGTGGCCTCTGCTGGGAGCCGCTATCCAGCTCTGTTAGACATGAAGCTTCATCTAATTATCAACCACAGATGTAGTGTGTCCTGCCTGTATTTCTTGTTACTTCTGATGTATGCTTGGCTTCTCCAGAAACTGCCTCTAAGATTCCCGGCGCATCAAATCCCACTAGGCTCAGCTAATAGGAAAATGACATTTTAAGGATCATGTTAAAGACAACTGAGAATCTCGGCCTTATTTAGCTTCCCCTTTCCTTAATTAGCTGCTTTGCAATGCAAAATCAACAATTTCCAAAACCCCTGAGATCCAGCTCATTCTTTTATCCTGGTTAGAGGATTAACACTAGTACACTTTGACATGTACTCAAAAGTTCTCCATGCCAAGAAGTGATGATTCAATACAATAACCCACAGTGCTACCCAGCCGCAGTCATCCTTCACGCCACACGTGTGTGACTCTACTGTCAAATGCATTCCTAGAAATGTATGTCACAGGGGTGGCTTGGCAGCTAGCATCATTTCACGTCTCTGCAGAGTTTAGAAGCGAGCAGCTGTGTTTCCTGCCTCCCTTGCTGCTAGGGTT